>VDFB02000015.1:268156501-268297977 GCA_007258455.2 Sequoia sempervirens | reverse complement strand
TAATTAAAAAAATTAAAACCACACAACATGAATCATTATGATGTAGCTTGACAATTGCAAATGCAAGAAGAGGGTGTGATATCAATAATAAATTTGATGAATCTATAGAGAATATTCTACTAGTGGTGACTACAATGGCTGTTGAGTTTGATAACTACTACTGCACAACTATGTACAGACTATATGAATCTATGCAGTGCATTTTTTAAACCATTAAAAAATGGTTGATTTTTTCTTAAATTCAAAATATAGATTTTTATATGAAAGTATAGTTTTTTGGGCATTTTGGACTCAATGGTGAGGTTTGATTTACCTATAAATGGACCCAAAAAAAGTTTCTACATAAATTAATCCTATATTTGAGAAAGGGCTTGTAGATCTCAAGCTTTGATACCATGTAAGTCGCACAATAGATCCAAGAAACCAAGATCACCTAAAAAACCAAAATAGCTTTCCACACTAGAGTATCAAGAAATGAATGGTTAAATATAGGATGTAATAATGATACAATGATACATAATGTACACGATAGGCCTTACTTATATAGGAAAGGTGAGCACATAGGACAACAAAAGATCATGTCAAGTGTCACAATTATATGAGACGAGACAAAAAAACAAGTGCACTAAGAGTGCCCTAAGTAAACTTAAATAACAAGGTGTGAATAAGACCTATGAGGTAAACTAGTTATGTAATATACCCCATTCACACTAATAGGGGCACTCTATATTTTAGACCATCCTATATGAGAATAAATTATGCTAGTGATTTTGATATTTCTCTAAAGACATAAAATGATTCTTTCTAGTGATTATGAATAAATTCTTAAGGATACATGTGCATATGTGATAGTTGATCAAAGTTTGATGATTCTAGTGATGATAATTATTTACTCTCCTTTCCATCACCCCAAAAATATTATGGTCAAGGTTTTATGATTTTATAAAAATATAGTTACAAAGGAAAATTCTTGGGCATACATGAATAAGGTATATGTGAGCCCATAGTGTTAAAACTATGTGCAAGTGTCTTTACCTACTCTAAGATGCAACATTAAATAGAATGCAACAAGGAAAAACACAAAACAAAAACTCAAGATTAGGCCTAGTTGAATTCAAACAAAGCACAAGAAAATGGAACTCTTTTACCTTGTTCAAATTGATGGTTGGGTTGGCCCTTGTTGATACTCGATTGTGTGCTCCTTCTTGGACAAAATGGTTCAAATATTAGCTCTAAATGATGGTGAAGTGATGAGGAATTCAATGGATGATGTGGGTATGTGAGTAGATGCAAGATTGTGGCTCAAAAATACTGCAACAATGGTGATGGATTGAATGGCTAAGTGATGGATTGAATGCTTTCAAGAGTGTGATTGCTAATGTGGATGCTAAAGAGTGATTGTCAAAATGGAGACAAATCCACCATTTTTAGGGGAAGTACCTCTAACGCAATGGAGGGAAAATATTGATCCATGGTGGAGGAGATCAAGGGCTAGGGTGAGTTGAAAACTCACAAACCCTCACAAGCTGACATGTGGCGAGTGACATGGAAGGGAAAGGTGAGGTGGATATGACATGGAGGTACCATGATGTACCTTGGTAATGGACAAGATCTCCTCATAAAGGAGGTCCTTGTCCACATGTGCCTTGAGAGGACATGCAAGGAATTAAAAATTCCTCACAAATCCTCATGGGATGGGAGAAGGAATTTAAAATTCTTTAAAATGCATTGGAGGAATAAATGTGAATTAAAAATTCACATAGGGAAGGGGATGCCTTCTCCAAATAGAGAAATCATTTAATGTAAGTTGATTAAGGACACATTCCATAAATGGCATGAAGATTAGGTTAGCTTAATTAGGTGATTAAGGTTGTGCAAATGTGGGATTAGACGGGCTAATGACAGATTAGAGGCAAGTGGGAGGTTATGGAGGATGTGACCCTAATGATGATTAGGGGTGTGCACATCCTAATCACAGATTAATTATCTTAATCTGGATTAAGGAGGATTATGGAGGATGTGAAATGAGGAGAGAGACGAAAATGAATTAAAAATTGATTTAATTCATTTGGGCTAATGACTAAATTAAATAAATTGGTCTATTTTTTTAATTTAGAGATGAATAAGGTAAGGTATTTGATTGATTAATTTAATACCTTAGGGGACATTAGGCTGAAGGGAAATATTAATAAAATAATAAATTATTTAATTAATATGGGTAAGGGATGCAAGACAAAGGAATGCAAGGGTGAATTTGACCATATGGGAGTGGTCAAATTCAGGTGTCTATATTTTTCCCCTCTTCAAAATATTGTTAGGATAACAGTGTTTTGAAGAAAAATAAAACAAAAATAAATCGATAGAAGAAAATAATGTTAGATGATGCCTTGGTATCACAGGAGAATGGATAAGAAGGAAGAATAGAGAAATATGGTAGCATATGCCCCCTCGAGAGGGTGGATGGGGAAGAAAAGGGGCCTCGTGTGACTTCTCAATATGAAGAAACGAAGGGTACCATGCGATAACACACGAAAAACCATGAAGGATGGATTTTGAACGGAGGAAAACAGGAAAACGGGATGCAAATGGCAGCCCTCAAAAGAAAAAGGGGGAAATGATTTAATCAAAGGTTAATTAAAGGGTAAAAATTACCCAAAAATTAAAAGACTAAGTAGGGGAAAAAATGAAAATTATTAATAGTAAATTTGAAATTTCACTATTCACCTAATCTTCATTTGCACACTTGGCATCATGCAATTCGACGTGAGAAAGAGAGAAGGTGACAAGGATTGCTGACAAGATGAGTGATAAGGAGTTGATCAGGATGACGAGATGATCCACCGAGGCGAGGAGGTGTGACAGTACTACCATGAGCGCGTGGTACCCTGGAAAGTAGGCGTTGAATCCCGACTTTGTGATTTCACTTTCAATTTTACACACATTTAATTGTAGGATGGGTAGGTTAGGTGTACAAACTCACCATGAAAGGGCGAATTCTCCCTTTCAGCAAGGCACATTCACCCATCCGACGGATTTGCGAGGAAAGGGGTGGACCCGTGCACCACAGGGGTGGGCACATGGAGAGAGGGGCAATTGTGAAATTGCCTCTCTCGGAAAAGGGTGAACCTGCACAATGTAGGGGCGGGGGAGAACCAGGATAAGCGATTGCGAAATTGCCAAAAATGGAAAAGGGCGAAGATGAATTTTCCCAAAAGGATAATTGGCAGATGCGAATTAGCCCATTGAGGGAAATGGAAAATGTGAATTTTCCATCAGGGAAGAAAATACATAGGGGCGATTTCAAAATCGCACATGGGAGGAATTCGCCTCTGAGGGAAAGATGGGTGGATTCATGCCCAGAGAAGAAAGGGGTAGGTATGTTTGAAAAATAGGCGGACCCACAAAAGAAAGACAGGGGGGAAATGCTAGCTGAATAGGCAAACGCGCAGAAAAGGGAATGGGTGATTCTGGCTCACAGAGAGGTGAACTTACCAAACTAGGGTAGGGATGAAAAATAAAGAAAAAGGAATGAAATGTTAGAAAGTCAGACAGGATGGTCTACATGGATGTAGAACTTTGAGACACTGAGGATGCGTGAGAGACACTCGATGGTGCTAGAGGTGTGTATGGGGTCTATGATTGATGTGGACCACGCGACACTAGCTTAGGCATGATTATTCCATATGTTGGGGCATCCCAACATCCGAGCACATAGAGGACTGCTGACAACATTGATGGAGCAATGGAGCTCTAAGACTTCGACCTTCCATCTCTCAATAGGGGAGATGATTGTGACTTTGGAGGACATGTGGTGGATCTTCATCTGTCTATCCAAGGAAATTTGATTAGCACCGCACCCCATTGATCGGTTGATAGGAGTGTGCGGGAATTTTTTGGACCTGTGGACCTTCCCATTCAAGGGAAGGAGTTAGACATTGATGTTGGCTTAGGGATTGAGATGGCAACACTACCTCTGTACTTGTGCAGAATCATCAACGAGATCCTTGTGCTTGACAAGAGTGGACGCTTTTTTAGCCTCAAGATGATTGAGGTTGTGAGACACATAGTGGAGAGATGAGAGGGAGAGTTTGTGTGGGGTACATGTGTATTGGCCTAGTTGTATCACAATATGCATGTCATATGCTATAGATGATCACTCAACAATACACATGTGACTCTGCTCTAGGTATGGGCTTGGGAGCATATCAGAGTGGCAAGGACAAACATTTTGATTGTGGGAGTCCAGGATGAGACACTCCCAGTGGCATACAGGTGGGGATCTGAGTATGGATGTAGATTACATTATTAGGAGGTGGGGAGTTTGGAGGAGTGGAGACGAAGGATGGACAGGCTGGTGGACGAAGACATTACTTGGAGGCCATACCTAAGGCAACAATTCCAGGGGTAGAGAGAGGATGATCGATAATGGAGAGGATATCTATTCTCGTGATGTTACTTGATTGGGAAAAACCCATTTATTATTGAGTTGCACAAACCCGACATAGTCACTTGACAGTATAGGCTACGATAGGATATTCTTGTAGGACCCGAGAAGTTCTGACAGATCAGTCGAGAGTCAGCTGTGATATGGGGTGAGAAGATTATAGTGGAGTATGCACAAAAAATGTGGGAGGCTACCTCGATCATAGTGTGGTCGTGGAGAGGTGGAGAGGTAGATGTAGGCACCACTGTGCAGTACGCTGCATGGTGGGCGGAGCATAGGCTAGGGCGTATTACCACAGTGCACCTGATCATGGGTGCTCTGGGGTTTGGATCAGATGATGAGCAGGAGTTGGCTAGGCCACAAAGGAGGAGGAGGAGGGTTGATAGGAAGAGGAGAGATGGAGAGATGGAGATGCAAGAGGCAGGGGGAGGAGCAGGTGATGGATGTGGATGCCCCAACAATGCATCCATTATCCATGATCCCATACATACCAGTGACACCAAAGGATCCAACCATGTTGCTAACAGGAGCCCTAGCTTGACTAGGGATAGCATAACACAGATTGTGGGAGCTAGAGGAAAATTGGGATAGATTGTAGACGAAGGTGGGCAAGTTGTAGGTTGAGGTGGAGCAGCTGCAGGCTACACAACAGGATGGAGATAGAGGTTATGGGGTTCTGGTGGATGATGCAGGGAGGCGAGTGCTAGAGATGCAGAGGGAGAGGGATGAGGTGAGGAGACAGTTGGATGAGGTTCACAGAGAGAGGGATGAGGCTCGGGATAGAGTGGAGTGTGCCGAGGCAGCCATGGGGAATGCAGGGGGATTACTTGAGAGGGCAGAGGTAGCAGAGGCCCAGGTATAGAGCTTGTAGAGCGAGAGAGTTGAGGCAGTAAAGAGGATATCACAGCTGGAGGGGCAGGTTGAGTAGATGAGGTTAACCTAGGAGGCTTGGGAGTAGGAGAGGTAGAAGCTTAGTGGGCTGCGCGACAGGTATTGGGTGGAGAGGGATGTAGCAAGGGTATAGGAGACAGGAGAGACTGATGCCAAGACAAAGGTCGAATATTATATGAGTGCATATTTATGGGAGGTGCTTGATCTAGCACGAAGGGTGCCACTATATGTCAGAGCAGTTCAGAAAATGCCAGCACCCTCCCATTCAGGTGCCACCCATACACGTGGTTATAGCGAGTATCGAGAGACACCTCCCCGCGGTTGAGGTTCAGGGTCAGAAAGGTCAGATGTATGGATCTATGGATAGAGGATGATGGATATACAAGATCACAGTTTTTGATAGGTGCAGGGTGGATGGCAAGGAAAGGCAGAAAGAGGCTACAAATTCTTTTGTGCAAATTGGACAGAGGCATGCATTCATTTATTCTTTCATTCTTTTATTCATTATTCTTTTAGGACACCATGATGTGTCAGATGTAGTCTTTGTATTTGATTATTCACCTGCACTTGTACCTTTATTTGGACTTTCATGGACATTGATAGACTTGTTATTATGGATTTTGATGGACTATGCGATAGACTATGTGATGAACCCTTTATTTTTTGATATATATATATATATGATATGCAATGGACATTTTCAACACTATGTGATCATTATGTAATGTCATGGATATTTGTTATGCACATGGGTATGATGGTTATGATTATGATGTATGCATGTGATTATGATGATTTATGCCTATGTCTATGTGAAATATATGGATTATATGTATTATGGCTAACACCTTTGGATGCAGGATGTGATGGATGATTTATGATGTGATATATGCTATGGATGTGATACTAATGGTGTGTGATGCAGGTGGCGATGTTAGTATGATTTATGATGTATGCATATGAGATATGATATGATGATTGAATGTGCTATGGATAATCATGTATGTATGATGTGATATGAAAATGCAATGTGATGCAATGGATGGAAATATGTGATGTATGCATATGTGATCATGTTATGGATGGATGTGACAAATGTAATGTATGTGGTGAAATGACTAATATGTTTAGAATGGTAACTCTAAACAACCTAAAGTGATATGAAATGAACTTAAGATGCTTAGAATAACCAATCTAGATTAATCTAAACAACTTAAGATGATAATGAAAATGCAATAATGAAATGGACTAAAGATGCTTATCTAATAACCAATCTAGATTAACCTAAACAACTTAAAATGATAATGAAAGTGATAATGCAATGAAAATGCAATAATGAAATGGACTTAAAGAATAACCAATCTAGATTAACCTAAACAACTTAAAATGATAATGAAAGTGATAATGCAATGAAATGATAATGAACTTAAGATGCTTAGACTAACAAATCTATATTAATCTAAACAACTTAAGATGATAATGAAAATGATAATGCAACGAAATGAGATGACAATGAAATGAACTTAAGATGCTTAGACTAACAAATATATATTAATCTAAACAACTTAAGATGGATATGAAATGGTAATTTAATGGATAATGAAACTAAGTGAACAATGATAGGTGTGACAATGTAATGCATAGTGAGATGAATGATGATGGGTGTGACACTGCAGCTATCAAAACCATAGGAATCCTGATAGGAAGAAAAGGTGAGGGAAGAACATTTTCACAACCAAAAATCACTAACCATAGGCTAGGGAAATAACAGATGGGGATAAATGCAATGCAATGAGATGGTAAATGAAATGCAAACCTAATGCCATTTTTCCATATTATGAGCACTGATTTTTTCTATAGCGTAGGACACAATATGCTAGGGTATAAAGAACCAAGGCCAACCAGTATCCAATGCATGAAACAAACACAACAAACAAGAAGGCTATCCCAACACCCCAAAGCCACGATGGCTTTTGTCGGGCCAAGTGTTGGAATAACCGCAAACACAAAGGATGCCCTAGCGTAACTCAAGACTATGAGGATCTTGGTGGGTAGTACGTGGGACAACCAAGAAGACAAAAACATGCAAAATCAAGATATGCCCCAATGTTTACTTGTCAAAAGTGCACCATGATATGGTGGATCGTGGCAACCTTGACAAGGTATAATAAGAAGCTCAAATGATAAAAAAAATATCGAGAAACATCAAAATATCACAATAAATTTCAAATGTCCTTTGCCATAGGGTCAGTAGGTGGATGGGATTGATGTGGTCCGATTTAGGAAGGATACATCCTGTTAAGACCAAATATGGAGGATAGATTAGGTGATCGATATGACTCGGGATACTCGAGACTGATTAGACCTCATGATACTAATGACTTTTGCTTTTAAGCACTAGCTGAATAAGAACATACTTGACGACACGAAATGACACCCAAACACACCCTAAAGACCTAGGGGTATGGGGATGATCAAATATTAGCCTTACCTACATGAAAGCATAGAGCCCTCATAGTTTGATAAAATATTGATGACTGACCATGGATAAAAGTGAAAAGAGGACAATGGAGACCTAGACGGATGACAAAGACAGGACAAACAAATGCCCTGAGGGCTGGTCAAATGATTAGCCTTTCCTACATGAAAGCGCAGGGGAAACGTAGTTCGAAAAAATGGATGAAAGACAACATGATACCTAATGATGACTGACACGATGAAGGATTCTAGATGGTGACACGAGACCAACAAATGACACTGATATATAGATGATGAAAAGCTCAAATTTAGGATAAAAGCTTAAGATTTTGGATAGCCAATGTGAATCGTGCAATGCTCAATATGAATCGTCCAATTCTCAATCAAAACATACCAAGTGATAGATGAAAGGATGCCAATGGGAGGATGGGTACAATAGGATGTGATGATAGGATATGTTGATAGGATATGTTGATAGGACAGATGGGAGCATAAGGAAAATAGGATGCAAGGTAGATAATGATTAATCCCTCTATGAATGGCACATGTTTCTAGGTTTTCACCAAACGTACTTATCCAAGGCTCCATCAAGGGTGGTTTTCACCATAGGACAAATTATTTCTCTTTAGTATTTTTGGATTTTTTAGACTTTTTTGAATTTTTTTTGTATTTTTGCTAATGTTTTGACTTCATTTTGGATTTTTCTAGGTAGGATATAAACCCAATTGACCTAGGTGTATAACCTCTTTAGATTCATGATGTTGATTGGCTCCTCTAAGGGTTCCCCCTCAAGTGTTGCAAGTCGATATGCCCCAGAATCATATTTTGTTGTGACAACATATGGACCCAACCAATTTGCCTCAAACTTTCCCTTCTTTTCTCGATCTTGCCAAAGCACAGAATTAACAATATACCATCCCCCTGTGATCCAGAATGATATGGGTGCAATCACTGTTGAACAAGTAAATGTGCTAAAACAAGAAATTGAGAAGTTGAAAAAGACTAATGAAGAAACAAAGGAAAGAGATAAGAGAGAAACCCTCAGGGTATTGGAATAGATCTTGGAGCATAGGGTTAAACTAATTATGGAAAAAATAGAAAATGTATATGAATGTTATGTCTCCTTCTCACAAGTAGTTGATTAGATAAAGGCCCATGTACCTATATTGAACCCCTTATTCAAGAAATGGCAACCTATACATCACACCTTAACGACTTTGTGCAGAATTTTCCAAAGGAGTGTTTGAGGCCCCCATAGCTTTAAAGCCTATTGAGCAAATTTTCTGAATGGTCATAGATGAATTTCAATACATTTCCACAGAAGACCAAAAGATCAAAGCAATAATGGATTCATTTCACACATTAAAGTAGTGGTTCATGCCTATGATACTAAGGGATGATGGCAACTAAAAGGCTCCAAGGATTGGATAGATGAGTTTAGCAAAAAATTTCCCAACCGCCTCACTAATTTAGAGAAGGATGGTGACATAAATATTCACTGCCTCAATTTAACCTTGGATGAAATAATTGCACTGGATGTTGGATACTCAAAATTGATCACAGATAGCAAAGGGTTATTAGACAACAAATGGAAGAGTCACTTGGACAACACACAAAAAATACAGGAGTACAAATGGCCTTGTGATTACATGGTGTACCAATGGGAGCAAACATATCTAGCTCCCCTAGAAGAATAGGCCTTGTAGTGAAGTACCAAGCCTTGCAGATACTATCATGGAGAGAGGACCTTGCCAGATTTGAATGATCACAAGTACCTTACAATGAGTAATGAAATTTCGTATCTTGTGAGTGCTCTGGACTTCAACATCTGATAAATTCTCTTCACTTCTCATCTTTCATTGCTTTTATGTAATCCTATGTAAACAACGATAATTAAGACTTTTTGATTTATGTTAAAAGTTGGTAACTGAAAAGACACTTTTTGACATGTCAGTCAGGACAAAATTTTGAAGCGTATTGTAAAATATTTTTGAAGATCAACAAAATGAAGTTATAATTGGTGGCCGAATTCTAATTTCAATTGCTTGTTGAAGTGAATTAATGAATGTTATCTTGTTGTCTCCAATTTGATCTTTCCTTGTGTTTTAAATCAATATATCAAGGTAATATCTGGTTTATCAAAACATGTTTGTTTTCAAACAATTCATTTTGTACTACATTTTGGTGTCAAATCTTTGGTAATTATGGTTAGTTTCATTACATTCAAATTTTGAATTCTGGGAAATTATATACAGTAAATAGATTGATGGTTTTTTGGATAGTGAAATTGGCTCTCTTAGAAATTAACTGAAATATCTAGAAGGATTATTTTAATTAAAGAGGATTTTGTGGTTATTTTTGTAACAATGATTAACAATGATTTTACAGTGTAGCTAGCTTGGTAATTTTATTGAAGATATAAGACATGATCAAAGTTAAGCACATACCAAGAAGATGGTACTCTACTTCAAACCCTCAACCTCACTTAGTTTAGTCTACTTACATGGGGATATTAAGGAAGTTGCTAAAAAAATAATATATATCATTTGTTGTTTGTGAAGGATAATCCTGTCAGATCCAATATGGCAGTGGATCAATATTTGATTTCTTAAGTAAAGATGATGTCACAGTTGGGAAACTTGTGAAACAACAAGTTACTAATTTTTGGATGTTAAGGCTTCCCAGTTGGATATCAAAGATCTTTTCTCATCAACTTAATTTGAAATTTATGTATAAATGGATTTTTTCATGGTGCAAGTCTTTACTGAGACAACACATGAACTAGGGTTGACATTTTTTTGTCTAATATTGATGGCATTCTTGGGCTTGGTTTCTATGAAATTTCCGTTGATAATGTTGTTATAGCCTAGTTAGTGTTGATAACCTTCATTCTATAATATTTCAAATTCATTCTATAATATGAGTGTATCACCTTTCTTAAATTTTGAACAAGGTTCTAAAATCAAGGGTTCAATATGCATATTCCAGGCCTATGTTGAACACTCTGTTTAAGGCATTTGTTGACAAGGCTACAATTTTTTAATTGGTTTATCTTTCTGTCGTGTTTAGACTTTCTTTTGTAAACTTGCAACATACAATCATTAGGGGAAATTTACATAAGAAATGGGCCTCCTAAGGAACTCTAAAAAAGAAAAAATTATCTTATATAATACAAATTATTTAAATATAAAAATATAAATTACTTAACTATACGAGTTAAGTGGGAACACACGTTTCTATTATAATTCCTTAAAAAACTGAATTCCATGATTTTTTAAAAGTGGTAACATATATTTCTATTATAATTTATTAAAAACCTCAAGTTCACTTTCTTCATTATTTATTTTTTATTTAAAAACTCTTAAACTCAAGTTTGGTAACTTATATTTCTATTATAATTTATTAGAAAAGTCGAGTTCACTTTCTTTTCTTTTCTTTTTTTTTTAAATTATTTAAAAAGTGGAAAAGTAAAAGATAATGAAAATTAGCAAAAAAGAAAGTAATCTTTTTAAATGGTCTTTCTTTCAAATAAAAATTAAAAATATATTTAAAAGTTTAAAATATATTTTAAAAAAAATTAAAATAATAAGAGGGCCCACTAAATGTGAGTGCTCCCCCTTAAAAGGAGGAGTGCATCACATAAAGTGAGCGCACCCTTATAAAAGGCCACCGAAAAATTTAAAATAATAAAATTTTGATATTAAAATATTTAGATGCTAAACATTTAAATATTTAGAATTTTTGAAATTATTAAAATAATTAAAGAAATTTTTTATTTTTGCAACACTTCATAAATGATTTTATAATTTTTTAATGTTTTTATATTTTTTTCTTTAGGAATAATTTTTTTTTTTGAAAATATAAAAATTTCTATAATAGAACTTAAAAATATAAATCTAAAAAACAAAAAGAATATTTTATATTTAGAAAGATGAATGAGATATAATAGGATATGTAGAGTTAAATTAACCATCATGAGTTAATTCATAAGATTTTAGAAAGTTTTATTTTATAAAATAAATAATTTTATTTTTATTTGGGATGATGTCACCGTACAGGTTGATGTCATCTTTTAGTTAATTTTTGATAACTTAAAAAGCTAATGATGTCATCCTTACGAGGCCCATTTTTTATGTAAATTTCCCCTAATGGCAATTTTATTCTTTTTGAATTGAGACTAATATTAATTTTGTTGGTTGCATTGAGGCATAGCTTCATTCATGGCAAAAGAGGCAACACCCTGTTGCTCATATCAGATGGCACATTGCATATAAAGGAGGAAAGATTCTAGCTGGGTTATTGTTGACTGTATTGAAGGAGAGAGCTTCATATATGGGACACGATCAACACCTTCCTTGGATTCTACACGTTATAGCTTGCTCCAAGAAGATTTCCCACATTGTAGAAGTTTTAAGAGATGCAAGGGGAATGTGCTCGCATTGAAGGGCTTCAAGCATGTGTTTCCATCATTGTAAAAGTTTTTTGGAGAAGTTTCTTTCTTGTAGTCATTTCTATGCAATATTGTAACTCATATTTTTAGTCTTGTGACTAAAAATAACAATTGTAATACTCTATTTCTAAGCTGTAACTAGAACACCTTTCTTTTATTAATAAAGTTCGTTGATTTTGCCTTCTCAATGGCTTTCTTATTGTGTGCAATTGATGATTGATGTGTATTTCTATGTTTTATGCTTAAATCCTCAAATAGATCAATCAATTAAAATGACTAAATATACTACTAATTGACATCAATTAATAATTAAATTGACTAAATATACTACCAATTGATAGAAATCAGTGAACAATGAATAAATATGACTAAATATATGACTAGTGAAATCAGTGAATAAAAATGGCTAAATATACTACCAAATTGATCAAAATGGTGATTAAAATTAATGACTAAATACACTACCAATGCATAGAAATCAGTGAATAAAAATGACTAAATAACTAGTTAACAACAATCAATGACTAAATATATCAGTGAATAAAAAATAACTAAATAAGTGACCAAATTACAACAATCAATGACTAAATCAACAACTAAATAAGTGACTAGTTAAATATATCAGTGAATAAAAAATGACTAAATAAGTGACCAAATTACAACAATCAACGAATAAATATATCAGTGAAAATAATGACTAAATAAGTGACCAGATTATAACAATTAATGACTAAATCAATGACTAAATATATATACTACCAAATCGATCAATCAAAACAACCAATAAATGGTTTAGTCATCAATCTGGCCGTGTTATATATGATTGGAAATAAACTACTAATGGTCACGTGGCCAAGTTCAGCCATTTATAATCAGTTTTTAGTAGTTTTTTCAATAGTTTATTGTTGTTTCTATACTAGTGTAAAAATATTGATGCAAGGTCAAGCCGAACAAGAAGCCATTGACAAGATGATGAACAAGAAGGTGAAGTTACAAACCTTTTAGGATGAATTACCTAGTTTCTCAAGTTTGTAACAAAGGATGGAGAGCTCAAATTTTACACAAAGGATTAAATTACAATATCGTTGAGGCCCTCCAATAGAAAAATTAAAAGAAGCAATCACAATCTTCACAGAAAGCTTCTCTAGCTAACTCCAATTGGATGTTTTAATTTTTCTTTATTTTAATTTTTCTTTGTAATAAATGTAATGTCCAAATTGTTATCTAAATGAGGTATTGATTTTAATGTAACTTTAGTTCTCCATGTGAACTTTTTCAGTTTAGTTTAGTTATACCTAGATTTGGCTGGTGCACTCTAGTTTTCTTTGAGTTATCTTTTATTTCAAATCCACAAATTATGGAACCTTATATTCTATATAATTTTATTTTTGGATCATTATAATCATTAGATTTTGATGTATTTTGCAAAAAAATACGTACATTCTCAATGTGGGTTTCCTACTGAATTTTGTGAAGATATTTTTGATGAATCAAAGGATAACACCTTTTGCATGCATTTGAATCTCGATCTTTGGAAATGGTATGAATGTTTAATCTCTCTAAGTTGAATAAATTAATGAAATTTCATATGTTATTGTGGGATTAAATAGGGTTTTATCTTAGATTTGCGCATGTTTGATGGTGGTCTTATTTGATGAAGCTTTAAAATCTTGTGGTTAATCGATTTCCTTTGAAGATTGCATATTTTTTAACAATAATTATGTGAATAATTGATTGCTTTAATATTGGTTTGTGATATTTTATTTAACCTTTTAGATTGACAAATGAAATAGGTTTTATCATTTTCCATTTAGATTAGTGTTTATTTAATTCTCTTTTTACCTTTAATTTTTTGAATTTTCTTTTAAATCAATCTAAGTTGGTGAAAGAACATATGATTAACATAAATCTGCTAAAGTAAAGTTAGTGGTATGTGATTGTCTTTGAAGCAGTAAATGATTTATTTAATTTCATGTCATAAATATATTTTATAGAGAACTTAACAATTCAATCCCCTTGTTGAAATAAGTTACAATAAACACTTTGTTATCCATTACGGTCAACACTTGACTTACAAGGAACATTGGAGTAGATTTTCTACTTTTCAAGAGGATCAATAACTCAGTATTGCTTAGCAAGTTGGATGTTTTAACACCACCCTCAACACCTTGGATATACTATTATAAATAATTTATACACCTCAAATCTTCCCACTAGAATGTGTCTGTCTGCCTCCAATAGATTATCTACATAAATTTTCCAACATGTGAAGTTATCCTCAACTTCTGAATGTATGTAAAATTAATTATCAAATACTAGTGCTCACTTCATTCCACCTATCACTAGTTCACCTAGCTAGGTTCTCAACATTTTAGTGCTCTTAACCTTCTTTTCACCATGAAACAAAGAATCAATATGCTAAGAAAATATTTTCCTAAGAAACGGAATATCAATAATCATCACTGCAAGAAAAAAATTATTCACATTTGGAGAGCTAACTTCTTAATATAAAAAAAATCATGTACAAGATATGTTGTTTACTAATGGACTCATATTTTTTTGACCTTGTCCTTAGTGGCCACACTATAGTCTAGTATAAAAACCATTTGTCACACATAAAATATTCATCAATATTTGTATTCCATGTAGTTTTTTCTCATCGTTGATACTACAAATATGGAAAAATTTAGGGGAGGAGGCTCCAAAATCTTTCTCCTTTAATTGTATTGATGAATAATAATGGAAAGCAAATACAAAGATTTATTTAAATCATTAGTATCACAAGTGTGACCTTGATATTATTGCATCCCTATATTCTATTAATAGTAAAAAAAAAGTTTATTTGGAGATGTTGGTTACACACAAGAAATTATGCCACAACCTAAGAAACACTACAAACTAGTTAGATTAAATATACATCTTCTATCATGTTCCTTTTAGCTATTTTTTTATGCATACCAAATTATAACACTTCACTAGCATATGAATGTGCAAACTTGTGGAAACCACTATATCCATAATAACTTACACAAGAGCATCTAATTGTTCGCATGTGAAAAATTCTCTTTTGTTAGTAATGTGCTATATTCACACTATATTTTTTCACCTATGTTATTTAAATAAAAAATTGTATCCTTTATAACTCTATACTTTTATTAGGTTACATATGCATTCACATCACAATCTTACATCTCTCATCAATAATACAAGCATACATAACTTGTAAAACTTGAATTTAATGATCAAGATCTTTGTAATACTACACCAAAACCATGCTAATTTAACATCAACCAAACTATAGTGCTTTTAAGTAATGCCCAATTCCATCTACACAACATACTTCAACATTCTACACAAATGAATAATTTTTTATTGACAATATTATTTTGGATTATCTATAATTTACCATTTTGTATCACTCTATATTCTAGATTCAACATACATGAACCTACCTCCATGAAAAAAGGTAAAATAGGTTCATCTAAACAATTTTAGGACTATAGTGCACAGAACAACTTATTTTGACATATATATAATCATGCATAGCTAAGACCACAATTCAAACAAAAATCTCGTCAATATACTAAATAGACCTTAATTAGTTCCTAGGTAGAAGCATGACTACTTTTAATCTTCGTTAATTCTTGAGATTAACAAAATATTTTTAGTTTCCATATGCAAGTCATCGTAAAACCTACACATCACCAATCTATGCATTACATGCACCTCTAGTCTATTTCTATGTTGAGACCTCTAAGTATATTTCCAATGTAATAAGAACTCTACTCTACAATGAAGGTAAAAGTGATCTAAACATAATTGTACAATTATTCAACATAGTTAGTGTTTCCTTATATTATTAATATTATAGTTAATTTATTTATCATACACAACACAATTGAGACCATTACTCTATAATAAAGGATGAATGATATGAGTGTAATTCCTTACAACTTAATGATACCATGTATCATATCAAGATCAACAAATTCATGCTAAATATTATTTTATAAATAAAAAATTCACCAAGATGTATTTCATATGAAGAATTTTGGTATAATAAATTCACATAAATTTGTGTAAGAATTGTTCAATAAAATTTATGTAACTTAGGACAATATGCACATATACTCTTCAATCACATTACAAAACCTTATAGGAGTTATACTTCATTTTTAATAATAATTTTTCAATTTCTCACTCACACCCTTCTACATTGTGTGAAACTTGTGTGTGTTCTTTTATACATCTACACCAAGACAATTGATTTAACTCTGTACATTTCTAACACATGGCCATGCATGATCTACCGAATTGTGCCAACCAACTGACATTCCATTGCCTCACCTTGGCCATGTGGAATTATAAACCACTTCCACATATCAAAGCTTCCCATTGGAAGTATATCTACCTCCATTATATTAGCTCTATATGTTTTCCTACATATGAAATTTTCCTCTACTTCCCAACATGAGTTAGATCATATGTGAGTGTGAGTATATTTCATTTGCACATAGTCTAATTCAATATTTATCAAAAATATTTGAAAATATTAGCTACTAGATTTTGAGAGCTTAATGATATCAAATTATACAAAAGAAAAGGAGAGTGTGTTTGGACTATGTTTATTTATTTAGTGTGGTGCTATTTGGAAGAGTATTAGTGGTCACATTTTAGATTTTTATTAGATGTAAATATTGTTAATCTGCATTTAAAAGTGTTGGTGATTATATTTGAAGTTTTTGCACCAAGATTTGGAGTAGAGGATTTTATTTTATGAATATATTTTTCTAGGTTTATATAATGATTTATAGTGACCATGCACACTTAGGTTCATGCTATTCTATATTAGGAATTTTAACATGTCATTAATATGTGAGATGATTATAGTTTAATATATTTGATTTGTTATTTTAAGGGTATGATAGAAGGATATTAAATCAATAGATACAACTTCTACAAAGTTACACAGTGTTCAAGTGAAATATTTTTATTTTTTATATTATAAGATATATTATTGAATTTTTTATTAGGAACTAGAAGCATTTTTAACATTTTTAGGGTTTTTAATCTATAACAACAAACTATCACCTAGATAGAGCGGGTGGAGGAGCGTTTGGGTGGGAGGAGTGGAGCTCCTAGTTTGAATTCTTCCGGAGAAATTAGGGATGGTGAATCAGATGAAGACTTGAATGATTTAGATTTCAGGCTCGGTTTGGTTCAGTAGAATGGATTCTTCTTGCTGGACTGTGGTAGATTGTTTCTTTGGTGTTGTGTGTCTGAGAAGGTTGTTGTTGACGAACCGAGAAATGGAGTGGGCGAGTGGGCCAAGAAGGGGGTCTGGGCTTTCATATCTCTCGGCTGAGGAAGGAATTTTTGTTCCTATTTTTGATGATGTGGATGTTGGTCTTTACTTTTTGGCTCTTCTTTTGATGGGCTCTTGTGGTGATCTTGGTTGTTGGTAGCCTGGAGGAACTTCTTTTCTACTACTTGTGCTTGGTCAAGGGGTTTGGTAGTCTGGGGTAGCCTCTAAGTTGTTGCTTGAGCTTTGTGGAAGGGTTTGGGTCTTTGTGGTGGGATTTTTTGTGGGCCAATTGGTATGGATTTTGCATTTTTTCCCTTCTGTCATGCCCTATTTCTTGGTTGTATCTCCCTCTCAGTTTTGGAGCATGGTTTTGTACCCCTATTTTTGTTGTAGTTTTCTTTGTGGGTGGCCTTTGGTCTTTTGATATCCTGTTCTCACAGGATGTTTATGTTGTGTCCTGTTGAGCTCTTTATTTTGGTTTCCCTCTTGGGATGCTATGCTCTTGTTACCGGTGGGGGTTGGTGTTATGTTTTTGCAGGCTTATTTTGGCCTATTGATGTGTCTTGGTATCTTCTTGTTCTTCTAGGTTGAGTCTTAGGAAGCTTTGGTTTGTAACAAAGTTTGTTTGATCCCTTTTTGACCTTTTAAGCTATTGTTTTTCAAAGGGGGTATTTTTTTATCTCTGTCTGTGGTCTAAGCTAGTTTTATTGACTTTCTTGTATGTTCAGTGGTGTTGGTTTTTTCCTTTAGTGGATGAGGTTCTCAAAAAGTTTTTTTTCCAATTTCCAGCTCTCTTGTTTTCAAAGGATGATATGTTTGCCTTATCAATTGGATTGTTGTATTTCTACTGATATCTACAATTGTTGTCTTCTATAAAGGTGAAAATTGCTCCTATTGAGGTGGAGTTGGATGTTGTAGTGGTGGTGGGAAGTGCTCTACTTTGTTGTTGGTTCTTATTGAGGTGGAGCTATTGTGTGCAGAAGAGTGGTGTCTCTGGTAGTTTTGGATTTCACTTTTTCCTCTCCTGTAGAGGAGAGCTCTCTCCTTTTGAGGTGGAGTATGGGTTGGTGTTGTACAATGGTTGGTACTGTTTAAAGGCTGGGGCTCCTTAGTGCCTCCTCTTTTTTGGTGGGGAGTCTAGTTGGATTAGTGTGGCCTATATTGAGAGGATTGTTTGCTATTTTGAGTTGATGGTTTGCTGCAGTCTGGCTGATGTAGGTTGGTTGATGTCTGACCGACTTAGGGAGTCTTTGTTTTTGTAAAGGGTTTTTGGTCCCTATGATAACCTATTTGTAGAGGTTTTTAGGTTCCCTTCAAAACCTCTTCTATATAGCATGGATAGTCATGTATACCTTTAGGTTGTTGTTGATGTTGGGTTGTTGATGGTCTTTATTTTTATCTATTTGTAGCTTTTCTTTGATAGGGTTTCAGGTCCCTTAAAAACCTGTTTGTAATAGGTTTAGGTCCCATCAAAACCTATTTTCCCATAATCAAAAACATTTTTAGGGTGGTTTTTGAGTTATTTTAGCTTGCACATTTATTGATAACACTATGCTACTATGTAGATTTACTAGTTGCAAAGATCTACCCTTTATATGTGTAACTTTAATAAGAGTCAAAGTTATATAAAATCTTAGTTGAATGTTAATGATTAATTAATAATAAAAACTATCAAAATTTTGGTTATTAGACTTCTTTGTAGCACACCAAACACAAAATTCAATAATACTATCCTCTTGTAACCTATGAAGTCATGATCAAAAGGTTTATTTGAGGACTACAAAGATTGGAATGATAAAAATAATATGATTTTTTCCCCTCTCTCTATCTCTCTCTCCCTCTCTCTCTTCATCTAAATTATTCTATCTAAATTATTCTTACTTGACCATAATACAGTGTGGGTAAATTATAATGTGATAAGGATGACTAAGCCTTCCAATTCTTACACACCTTTTTTCTAGAATTTTGGTGTGATATTAGCCTATAAAGAGTTCTTGATGATATAAATTAAAAAAAATATTATAAATTTATACTTAAGTTTTTGTTTGTATAATGATAAATAATTACAAGGTTAGTATTTGTGAGCTATGTTAGGTTGTAGTTATTTTTAGATACTTATCTAAGTCTATTGTTTCTATGTTCTCAATTGTAAGTCATTTAGAGAAGAAATAACTACTACACAACTATTTGAGTATTTTATTAGAGTGTGTATTAATATATAGGTTTACTTTTGGTGTTATTAGAGTACATGTGGTGATGAGTATGATCATAGGGAATGCTTAAAAGGTACAAAAAGTAGCTATAAAAAATTAGGTGTTTGTCTCTCTTATTTTAAGTTGTGGATATTGTTTCGTTATAGTGCAAGAAGATATTTGTTTGGTTCAAGTAAATTTGGTCAACATTGTTTTACCAAGTGTGAGTGGAAATGGTTTATTAAGAATGATGACAATTATTAATGTAATGGATGACATCTTGAAATTATCGTAAAATCATGAGATGGTTGTGTGAATATTGATATTCTACATATAAAAAGATAATATATATTTGTTATTCCATGAAAGTTTCTATATATATCTACTCATATAGATGGAATGATATTGGGTTGGTTGAGAGTTAATTTCTTAAATGTGTGGATTTTTTTTTTTGAGGTTGGTATACTACAATCTATAAATTAATACATTGCAAGAGAAACACATTATATTAAACATAATATTTCCTAGGGTATAATTGTTACTACCCTTCTAATGGTGGGTTTTTTCTAATAAGGGTTTCCCATGTACATATATGTCTCATGTGTACATTTTCTTGATTATTATTTCATGTTATTCCTTTAATGTTTCTCACTTGAATTGTATAATGAAAATAACTATATTTGATGACATAATATTAATGTGTTTCGACATCCCTCTATTAGTTCGCTATATCATGGATTGAATTCCAAATATTTCATATAAAAATATGTTGTCTAAGTAAGGACCGAATCATTTGGATTAATATACTTATGTTTCTAGTATAACTTTTAATAGTTATGAAACCTTAGCATGTAGGTTTGGGGTAATACATGTATAAATTGTTTCAATGAAAGCCTTTAAGGGATCATTTGAAAACATAAAGTGTTTTCTTAGACTCTTGAAAATCATATCAAGGTATAAAATTGAGAAGATAAATGGTTTAAACTTAGATGTATGTAGTTGAAGGTTGAAATTATCTTGGGAGAGAGATCAATATATATTCTTTGAGAATACTTATAGGTACATCTAATGAGGACTAGAATATATTGAATAAGAAAGTAAGACATACTATTTATATATGTATTTTAGATTTTGATTTAATGAATGTATCAAAATAAGCTTTTACTTATCCATTATGGAAGAAGATAGGAACCTTGTATGAGTCTAGTATTATTCTAAACAATATTTTATTGCAAAGGAAATTTTATTCCTTGAAGAAAAAGAGGGATATTCATTAAATGATTATTAGAACACCTTTATTTTTTAGTTTTAGTAAGTATCAATAAGAGTTGATATAGAAGAAGAGGATAAGTGTGTTTTTTTATTTATTTTCCTTACTTTATTCATGAGATAATTTGATTATGATACTTATTAGTAAATATACTTCACCAAAAATTGAAGATTTCATTGGAATTTTGTTAAATGAATAAATGAGGAGAAAATTCATAGATTTTTCCACTAGTGAAGCCTTGGTTTTAATGAGTAGGCCTAAGGATATAGGGAGTATGAATAAGGTTGGTATAGATAGGAATTCCAACAAGAAGGACATGTAAATATCTCTTGGAAAGCCTAAGGTGAAGTGCTAGAATTATGGTAATTGTATAGAGAAGGATTATAATTCCAAGAAGAAAGATAATTCCTTTAATATATCTTTTGACACTAATGAGTATCCTAGTGATTCTTTTTTATTCACTAGAATTTCTAGTAATATTTATTAATTTATTTTCTCATGTGTATCATACAACATGTCATCTCATAGGGAGCGGTACTCTAATTATAAGGAGTGTGGTGGAGGATGGATTTTTCTTTCTAATAATATAGATCTCTTTAGATGGTTGGTTGAGAGAAGATGAAAGTATATTTATTGGATAGGAGAGTGAGGAAACTTTGATATTTCACATTACCTGTTAGAGTAAAGGTTTTAACTTAATTATGTTAATTAAGTTACCTTTATTCCTCTCTTAAGATTTCACTTTAGTTTGCATATTGTGACATTTAATAATTATATTAATTATTAAATGTCTACCTATTAGGGTTTCTTTAGGGTTGCACAATCTCCTTTTATAAGGATTGATCATTGTATTTTATCTTACTCTCTGTTAATACATTTTTCATATTTCAGAGTTTCAAAACCCTCTCTTGCTTTTTTCTCCATTCTCTTTCCTGTGATAGGTATCTCTTGCATGCAGGTGTTCTTGGGCTCTAAAGTTGGATCTAACAACTTCTACATTACCAAGTTTAGATAAAAATTTGATTTAAGTCTCTATGATGATTGAATCTAGTGTACATATCACATTTGATGAAAAGGGTGTAGGTTGGTTAGAGATAATTTGATGTTTCAAAAAAAGTGTGATTAATGAAACTCTATTTAGGTTTGCATCATTAAAATTCTATAGGTGTATTGATATTATTGAACTTGAATTAGTTTTATGTGGCATCATTGATTGGGTCAAATTGGGAAAATGCATAAAAATTTGGTAAGTAAGAATATGGTTGAAGTTATTTTAGATTATTCTACGAGATTTAAATTTTGTCAATATTGTGTGTTTGGAAAGAAAAATAGGCTTTGATTTCCTTCAATAGGTTCTAGAGAAGGTGATATTTTGGAAGTGATTAATAGTGATGTATTTGGTCAGGGTATGGATGTACACTCAATTGATAGGCCCCCATATTATATCTTGTTTATTGATGATTACCATAATTATTCATAGGTTTATTTTCTTAGAAAAAGTCTAAGTTATTTATAAATTTTAAGGAGATTAAATCACTTTTAGGAAACTAGATTGGTAAAAAAATTAAAATACTAAGGTTAAATAATAGTGGGTTTTTTTACAGAATTTAAGGAATTTTAAAAATCCACTAGAGTTTTTAAGAAAATGACAACACATTATACAACACAAAGAATGAAGTGACTGAAAGGTTAAATATAACCTTGTCGGATCAAGCAAAAATATTGTTTTTGATTAAGGTAAAATAACTTTTAAAGGGACCTAAAACCCTTTCAAAAAATGCAGGAATAAAGATTTTCTGCAAAACACATATGCAACTAAACAGGTTTTATAGGGACTTGAAACCCAAAAGTTCAAAATAGTCTCAAACAAAAAACCAAAGACCCAACAACAAACCAACAACAAAAATACTAGGAAATGACAACTAAACAACTAGAAACAAACAACAAAACTATTGTAATTCTTTGAGGGTATTAGCCACTTCCAACTCCTGCTGATAGAAGCTCTTATGAAGATCAACCAAGATAAGAATATCATTCTTATCTTCTTGGAAAGATTTCTTCATTCCCCTTGTGTACGTACTTGGTCGTTTCTACTCCAAGTGACTTTGTTTTCCTTTAGTTTTGTGATCCTTCTTCATCTTCTCAACAACAATGGAGACATCAACAATTTAGTCTTCCCTGAGCTACTTAAAATTCCCAATAAGGATGCAAATACCTTTAGTGTTGTTCTGAATAGTGCACTGGATAATTTTGATGACCCTCTCTAGGTTCTAGTTAATTTTCATCATTTTTTCTTCCAATCCCTTGACCCAACTCTCATAATCCTCTTTCATCAGACTAACTTGAGTCATAATAGCATCAAATTTGTTCTACAAAGATCTTAGCTTAAAATTTATCTTATTCAATTCTAGGAAGAATAATTTAATTAGGTAAAACTTGTTGAAATGCACAAGACAACTAAGAGGGGGGGTGAATCAGTTGTCACCAATCACATTCACAAATCTCAAACAATTATTAACTCCACATCCACTTTAATGTGTTATTAAGTATGAGCATGAAGTGCAAATTACAGAAACCAATATCAACACAAGAAACACCAGATTTACGTGGAAAACCCAATAAGGGAAAAACCACAGTGAGGATTAACTCACAATATAAGAATACTTGCAAAACTGATTACAAAGAGGCTCATTGCCAAAGATAGAACTCACTATCCAGATACAAGGCTCACTGCCTACATATAGGAATCATTGTCTAGAAGGGAGGCTCACTTCCTACAAATAAAGAAAGATAATAGAAAATCCACCACAACAACTTGCACATATCCATAGCCTTGATTAGAGAATTGCAGACACCATTAGCTCACTGCTTTTAGGAGTCAAACACATTAAAGTACTATTTCCTTAATTCACTTTCACATTCTCTTGCTTCTCACACTTGTGGCAATCAATCCTTAACATCTTGTCTTATATTTATACCATCTTCAACCTTAGAAACTTTCTCCAAGGTCGGCTACACGCACGCCATATTACAAATTCAAATTAGGTCGACAACTCAACATTCTTGCAGTGGAAGAGAATGAGAGCAGACCAAACCGACACTTAACCAAGACCCAAAATAACATCTCAGATCAATCACATGCTTCCTTAATTGATACTTATCCTTCGCATGACGTGTAGACACCAGGTCGGCCAAACCTAATGAAAACACAAATGAACTTTGAAGTACATGTTTCTGCAACAAGAGGATAACATGTGGACCACATAACATGCTTCATCATACATTGGAACACATATTGGATTCCTTTAGATTCATCTGCAACTAATGCAACGACCTTCATACAAAAAATACTTTCCATTAGTCCATCTGGACTGTATAAACACACACAGTAATTCTAAACCTAATCTTTTGGAGCACCAAACCACAAACACCTTTGATAAAACATAGATAACACCATTACAAGCCTTCTAGTAGATCTGCAAGACCTGAAACAAACCAGTGGAGGACTGTAGAGTAGATACATTTCTCCCAGTCCATAGACAAACAACTCTACCAGACCAATTCACAAACCAGTGAACACAACATTCACTCTTCATCAAACCAGAAGCTCTAATCCAGAATATATCTCCCAAGGATGCCCTTAAATAGCACTTCAGATCTACACAAGCATAGGATCAACACAGAAGAAATGTAGAGCACAAACTGGAGCACATTCTAAACACATACAATTTTGTCTTCACTATTTCTCAATATCACTTGGTAACTCATCGTATCAACACACCTGAAACATCATAAATATAGCTCCATGTACTCACAACATCTCTACATTATCTCAACTATACATGCACAACCTTGAATCACTTGTTTCCTTTCTCTGCAACAACCTATACTATGTTGACATGAATGACAACATTAATGACAACACCACCATACTCATTCATACTTGCAACAATCTCCCTCTTTGTCATTGATGGCAACACATGATGTGAAAAACCACCAAAGACACAATACACACTCTCCTTTATTTTCTAGATTAGACAACCTACACAACATTCTTGCACTCTCTTTTCCTTACAATATTCTCGCTCTCTATCTCTCCTCCTTTCAACTTTTTATTTTCACGTGACTCTCTCTCCCCCTTTGACATCAATGGAAAAGAACAAAGAGTCTGATCACTCCCCATTAGGAGTGCACCCACATCTCATACTGCAACAATGATACTTCTTACTCCCCCTAAGAAGTAGACCCCTGCCATCAGTCCAGATAAGTGGAGAATTTGTACATGCACTGGACTAATGCACCTCCATGTGCACCTAGTTTGAAGAAGGAGGGGCAGTAACCCTCAACTTCTCCTAGAGATACTCAAAAGTATCCTTTGGAAGAGCCTTAGTAATATATCAAAAATTTGATCCTTTGTAGGCACATATTCTAGCTTGACTCCATTCTCCAATACCTTTTCTCTCAAGAAATGATATCTGATAGATATGTGCTTTGTCCTTAAATGCATTACCAGATTCTTTGAAATATTTATTGCACTTGTATTATCATAGAAGATAGGGATAGGATCATCACATATCACTCCTATATCCTTCAATGTTTGCTTCATCCATAATACATGTGTGCAACAAGATGTTGCTGCAATGTACTCAGCCTCTACAGCGGATAAAGAGACTGAATCTTGTTTCTTGCTTAGAAATGAAACCAATCTTCCTCCAACAAATAATGCACCACCACTTGTACTCTTCTGATCATCCACACAACCTTCCCAATTTGCATTAGTGTAAGCACTCAAAGTGAAATCAGTATCCTTAGGATACCACATGCCATAATCTAGAGTTCCTTTTAGATATCTGAATATCCTCTTCACAACTGTAACATGTGTTTCTTTAGGTTTTGCTTGAAATTTGGAAACCAAACATACTGCATGCATGATATTCGGTCTAGTAGCAGTAAGATATAATAGTCCGCCAATCATAGATCTGTACATGCTCTGATAAACTTTAGGAGAATCATCATCCTTAATAGTTTGCATCGAGTTACCATAGGGGTACAGACTGGTTTGGAATCATCCATTCCAAACTTCTTCAACAATTCTTTAACATAATTTGATTGTGAAATGAATATGCATTTACTAGTTTGATTCACTTGAAGTCCAAGAAAGAAGTTCAACTCATCAATCGTAGACATCTCAAACTCCTTTTGCATCTCCTCTGCAAATAGCTTGCACATACCCTCATTTCCTCTGAAGATAATATCATCAACATTTTGTTTCCTTCAAATTTGATATAGAGATTACTGTCTATAGAGCCTTTGTTGAACCTTTGATGTGTCAAATATTTGTCCAACCTTGCATACCATGCTCTAGGAGCCTATTTAAGTCCATATAGTGCCTTTTTCAACTTACAAACCATGTATGGTTTATCTGATAACTGAAATACCTCCAATTGTTCCATGTACACATCTTCTTCCAATTCTCCATTCAAGAATGTAGACTTAGCATCCATTTGATATACTTTGAAATCTTTGTGAGTAGAAAATACCAAAAATATCTGAATAGCCTCCATTCATGCCACCGGGGAAAATGTCTCCTCAAAGTCTAATTCTTCAACCTGTGAATAACCTTCACCATTCTCATTCAACTTATTCCTTAACACCCACTTTGAACCAATTATGTTCTTGTTTATAGGTCTAGGAACTAATTCCCATGTCTCAGTTTTCTCTATCTGCTGCAACTCCTCTTTCGTTGCTCTAACCCAGTTATCATATTTTCATGCTTCACACATTGTTTTAGGTTCTATCTTGGAAAGTAAACATATATTTACCTCAACTGCTACCACTTTGCTTCTTGTATTTACACCTTCACTTTTATCTCCAATTATCTATTCTTCAAGATGATTTTTCTGTACATATTTTGGGGTCTTAGGAGCAGGTTTTGGAGCTTCTTCTTCTTCAATCTGTTCTTCTTCTTCATTATTCTCTTCTTGTACTTATCCATAGATAGGTTCATCTAGTTCAACTTCACTTATTTCGACTGGTCTGTGCATATCTTCAACTTTTACATTTGCACTTTCAACAATCTTTCTCAATCTTTTATTGAAGCATCTATAATCTTTGTTATTAGTTGAATATCCAAGGAAAATACCTTCATAACATCTTGCATCAAAATTTACAAGTTTCTCATCATCTCTTTTAATATAACATTTGCTTCCAAACACCTTAAAGTACTTAACAATAGGAATCTTGTCAGTCCATTGTTCATAAGGAGTCTTTGTGTTGTTACCTCTGATCACTCTATTAAGAATATAAAAAATAGTGTGGATTGCTTCTCTCCAATATACATCAGGTGCATTTTATTCTTTCACCATAGCCCTTGTAGCCTCTTGAACAGTCTGGTTCTTCCTCTCTACAACTCTGGCATTCTATTGAGGAGTTCTAGGAGCAGAAAAATGTCTCTTTATACCACGCTCTTCACAAAATGTATTAAACTCTCTGGAAGTGAATTATCCACCTCTGTCAGACCTTAAACATTTGATTCTCAGGTTCACTTCATTCTCTACCCTAGCCTTGAACACTTTGAATCTATCTAGAGCTTCAACTTTCTCCCTAAGAAAAGTAACCCATGTCATTCTAGAATAATCATCAATCAAAAGCTTAAAATACCTGTCACCATTAAGACTTCATGTTCTTGTGGGACCAAAAAGGTCTATATGAATCAATTCCAACATTCCAGTAGTTGATTGTTCTTTTCCTTTAAAACTGCATCTTGATTGTTTTCCCAATTGACAACTTCTACAAACAGTATTGGTGGGCTTTGTGATTTTAGATAGATCCCTAACAACTTCTCTTGAACTAATCCTAATTAGATTATCAAAGTTTACATGTCCCTGTTGGTAAGAGACATTGTACAAGTCATCTAGTGTTGTCATTGATGGAAACCCTAGTCAGTAATCCCATCTGCACCTCAGTATTTGCTTATACCAGAAGTCAGATTGAAGATATGTGTCAAGCTAAAATAGGGCATCTGTCAGAGTTGTGTACATTAACTCATATGTAATTTTCCTATTATCATTTTGTGTTGTGGATCTTAGGGAAGTTCTTTTGATGTATGAACTATCTTATCTTTGAATCATAGGGCTTTGCATTGATTGGTGTGCAAGATAGAAGATCCGGTTTATTGATTTTCAGTCTAACAGTGTAAAAAGGCCGACTAGATGAGTGTAGCGTGTTGCGGATATTCGAGGCATAATTGTTTAAGGTGTTTCATGTTCAAGACATGTTGTTTTGGGTCCTTACTATGTTTTGGCCGACATTGTCTGATTCAAATTGATAATTGTTTATGGATTGGGCCGACAGTTTGTGCACATTTCATATTTTGTTAAAGCTGACATGTAGTTGATGTAATCTCTAGTTGTAGACATATATAATTGATTATTCATATCATTTTGTGATGTGATACAATATGATGCATGAGTGAGAAGGATTATAGATCGATTGTGCACAGTTTCATTTGAGTAGGACAAAAATTGGTGATTTGAATTAAAGCAGACAGAGTTTCAAGAGTAGAATCAGACATAATGTGAAGAATGAGATTAATGTGCTTAACGAGAACTATAATCAGGAATTAGCATATGCTATCTCATAGTTCATCCACTCTAGTTGTCTATCTATGACTGTAAGACAATGAGTCTTCTTTTGGGCAATAAGCCTTTTGTATTTGAGCAGTGAGCTCTAGGTAGTGTGCCTGAATGCATGTGCATTCCCCATTTGTAAACACTTATTTTGAGTATACTCATATTGTGGATTAACCTCCACCATGGATTTTCCCCTAACATGGTTTCCACATAAAAATTCTTGTGTTATGGTGTTGTGGTTGATTTCCTTGTGTTCTTGCATCTTTCTTTTGGTTCAATTCTATAAGTGGTTTAAAGATCAAGTTAATAAAGTTAAATTTTGCAGAAAATTGATTCACCCCCCCTCTTAGTGTTCCTTGATTCCAACAATTGGTATCAAATCCTATTTCCTCGAAAGAAGTTTAATAGCTTGGGGAAGATCTGGGAAGGTGATTCGATGGATTCTGGCAGTCTTCAACAACAACTTTTGGTGGCACTAGATGATCATGATTAGTCCAAATCTGAAGTCCGGGAATTGCAAGCAAGCCTCATGAATGCTGATAAATTCATTCAATCATTGAAAGATCAAATCAATAAGTCTAGAGAAAAGAGAAAGGAATATTGTGATCAGCTCAAGCAAAAAGAAAGTAAAATCATGGAAGATGAACACCTAAGTCAAGCCTTGAAGGAAAAGACTAAAGAATGTGAAAATCTCACCAAAGATAATGATGTCCTAAAGCATGAGATGGAATCTATTGTGATGAGGATGACCAAGGAGATTGAAGAGAAAAAGAAGAATGAAGAGAATCTTACTCAGTCCAAAAATGACTAATCCTCCATGATACTTTCCAAGTTTAGTAAACTTACTTTTTTCTCCGAACATATGATTTGAACAGCCAATGTCAATTACCCAATAATCTTCGTCTTGTCTAGCATGAAAGGTAGTAACTAGAGTACCTTCCATCTCATCCTTCTTGTTTTCCAAACCACATTCCCTTGCACATCTTCCATGGTTAGTAGACACAATTTACTCTCCAAGGCTAGAAACAAGCATTCATCTTTATCATCCTCAAAATCATATTCATCATCAGAAATTCTAACATCTTCTCTAATATAATACAATTTTTTCAACTTTTTGTCTTTTTTGTCTTTATTATCTCTGTTATTTTTCTATATGGCCGTATTTGGACATCTTGAAGCATAGTGGACAATATTTCCACAATTGAAACATTTAAAAGGTAGCATACCTTTATACTTTTCAATACCTTTCTTCAATTTCCTTGTAAATTTTGCTTCCAACTCCTCTGAACCTTCACTATCTGGATTATCTTCTGTCTTAGTGGCTTTGAAGGTTGTTTCTATTTTCTCCTTTTCTTTTCCAAATTTCCTCATTTCAAATGTAGTCAAGGTGCCAAATAGTTGTTCTTTAGTGAATTTCTTTGGATCATACACTTCCTCAATAGTTGAGACCTTGTCACTATAACTCTCCGGTAGGGTCATCAAAATATTCTCCATTACATCTTCATTTGTCAGAGGACCACCTTGATTTTTGACTTCATTTGTTGCAATATCAACCCTCTAAAAGTAGCTTGGAATGTCTTCACCTTCTTCCATTTTCAAGTTCTCATATCTACACTTTGTTGTTAGCTTCTATTTCCTTCATATATATCTTTCAACTTTTCCCAAACTTCATAAGCAGTGCTTAATGAAATAACTTTTGTCTGCTCAGTCTTAGATAAAGCACTATAGATTGCATACCTTTCTTTTTCATTTTCCTCATAGGAAGAAATCTCATTTGCAGAAGAAGGACCACTTGTCGGCTCAACATATTTTGTCTCAATAGCTTTTCCAAGTCTTGAAGCCAAGAGAGATCAGGTAACCTCTCATCTGCACTTTCTAGTCACTGTAGTCAGATCCATCAAACACAACGATTGAAAATTTGTGTGCCATCAAATCTACCTCAAGCAGTTAAGCTCTTCTCCGAGGAACCAAAGCTTTGATACCAATTATTGAAATGCACAAGACAACTGAGAGGGGGGGTGAATCAGTTGTCACCAATCACATTCACAAATCTCAAACAATTATTAACTCCACATCCACTTTAATCTATTATTAAGTATGAGCTTGAAGTGAAAATAAAAAAATGAAATATCAATACAAGAAACACCATATTTATGAGGAAAAACCACAGTGAGGATTAACTCACAATATAAGAGTAATTGCAAAACCGATTACAAAGAGGCTCACTGCCAAAAATAGGACTCACTGTCTGGATACAAGGGTCACTGGATATAGATAGGACTCACTATCCAGAAGGGAGGCTCATTGGCTACAGATAGGACTCACTACCTATAGATAAAGAAAGATAACAAAAAATCCACCACAACAACTTACACACATCTGCAACCTTGATCAGAGAATTATAGACACCATCAGCTCACTGCTTTCAAGAGTCAAAAACATTAAAGTACTATTGCCGTAATTCACTTTTGTACACTCTTGCTTCTCACACTTGTGTCATTCAATCCTTAACATCTTGTATTATATTTATACCATCTTCAATCTTAGAAACTTTCTCCAAGGTCAGCTACACACACTTCATATTACAAATTCAAATTCGGTCGACAATTCAACATTCCTGTAGTGGAAGAGAATGAGAGTGGCCAAACCAACACTTAACCAAGACCCAAAAAAACATCTCATATCAATCATACACTTCCTTAATTGATACTTATCCTTCACATGACGTGTAGACACCAGGTCATCCAAACCTAATGAAAACACAAATGAACTTTGAAGTACACGTTTCTGCAACAAGAGCATAACATGCGGACCACATAACATGCTTCATCATACACTGGAACACATCTTGGATTCCTTTAGATTCATCTGCAACTAATGCAACAACCTTCATACACAGAATACTTTCCATCAGTCCATCCAGACTGTACAGACACACACAATAATTATGAACCTAGTCTTCTAGAGCACCAAACTACGAACACCTTTGACAAAACATAGATAACACCATTACAATCCTTCTACCAGATATGCAAGACCTGAAACAAACCAGCGGCAGACTGCGAAGTGGATACATTTCTCCCAATCTATAGAAAAATAACTCTTCCTGACCATTGAACACAACTTTCACTCTTCATCAAACTAGAAGCTCTAATCCAGGATATATCACCCAAGGATACCCTTAAACAACACTTCTGATCTGCACAAGCATAGGATCAACACATAATAAATGTAGAGCACAAACCAGAGCACATTCTGAACACACACACAATTATGTCTTCACTATTTCTCAAAAGCACTTGGTAACTCTTCATATCAACACACCTGTAACATCATAAATATAGCTCCATGTACTTACAACATCTCTACAATATCTCAACTATACATGCACAACCTGCAATCACTTGTTTCCTTTCTCTGCAACAACCTATACTATGTTGACACCAATGACAACATTAATGACAACACCACTATACTAATTCATACTTGCAACAATCTCCCCCTTTTTCATTGATGGCAAGACAAGATGCAAAAAGCCACCAAAGACACAATACACATTCTCCTTTATTTTCTAGATTATACAACCTACACAACATTCCTGCACTCTCTTTTCCTTACAATATTCTATCTCTCTATCTCTCCTCCTTTCAACTTTTTTTTTTCACATGACTCTCTCTCCCCCTTTGACATCAATGGCAAAGAACAAAGAGTCTGATCACTCCCCCTTAGGAGTGCACCCACATCTCATACTGCAACAATGATACTTCCTACTCCCCTTGAGGAGTAGACCCCAGTCATCAGTCCAGACAAATGAAGAATCTGTAGATCCATTGGACTGATGCACCTCCATGTGCACCTAGTTCGAAGAAGGAGGGGCAGTAACCCCCAACTTCTCCCGGAGATACTCAGAAGTATCCTTCGGAAGAGCCTTAGTAAATATATCAACAATTTGATCCTTTGTAGGCACATATTCCAACTTGACTTCATTCTCCAATACCTTTTCTCTCAAGAAATGATATTTGATAGATATGTGCTTTGTCCTTGAATGCATTATTGAATTCTTTGAAATATTTATTGCACTCGTATTATCACAAAAGATAGGGATAGGCTCATGACATATCACTCCTATATCCTTCAATGTTTGCTTCATCCATAATACCTATGTGCAACGAGATTCTATTGAAATGTACTCAACCTTTGAAGTGGATAAAGAGATTGAATACTATTCCTTGCTTAGCCATGAAACCAATCTTCCTCCAAGAAAGAATGCACCACCACTTGTACTCTTCTGATTATCCACACAACCAACCCAATCTGCATCAGTGTAAGCACTCAAAGTGAAATCAATATCCTTAGGATACCACAAGCCATAATCCAAAGTGCCTTTTTGATATCTGAATATCTTCTTCATAGTTGTAACATGTGTTTCTTTAGGTTCTATGTGAAATCTGGCAACCAAACATACTGCATGCATGATATTCAGTCTAGTAACAATAAGATATAACAGTCCACCAATCATAGATTTGTACATGCTCTGACCAACTTTAGGAAAATCATCATCCTTACTTAGTGTGCATCAAGTCACCATAGGGGTACAGACCAGTTTGGAATCATCCATTCCAAACTTCTTCAACAATTCTTTAACATACTTTGATTGTGAAATGAATATGCCTTTTTCGGTTTGATTCACCTGAAGTCCAAGAATGAAGTTCAACTCACCAATCATGGAAATCTCAAAATCCTTTTGTATCTCAATTGCAAATCTCTTGCGCATACCCTTATTTCCTCTAAAGATAATATCATCAACATTCATAACCGCTATCAACATTTTGTTTCCTTCAACATTGAAATAGAGATTACTGTCTGCGAAGCCTTTGTTGAACCTTTCTTGTGTCAAATATCTATCCAACCTTGCATACCATGATCTGGGAGCCTGTTTAAGTCCATATAGTGCCTTTTTCAACTTACAAACCATGTCTGATTTATTTGATAACTGAAATCCCTTCGGTTATTCCATGTACACCTCTTCTTCCAATTCTCCATTCAAGAATGCAGACTTAACATCCATCTGATATACCTTGAAATATTTGTGAGAAGAAAATGGAAAAAACATCCGAATAGCCTCCATTATTTCCACCGGGGCATATCTCTCCTCAAAGTCTATTCCTTCAACCTGTGAATAACCTTCACCATTCTCATTCAATTTATTCCTAAACACCCACTTTGAACCAATTATGTTCTTGTTTACAGGTCTAGGAACCAATTCCCATGTCTGATTTTTCTCTATCTGCTGCAACTCCTCTTTCATTGCTCTAACCCAATTCACATATTTGCATGCTTCACACACTATTTTAGGTTCTATCTTGAAAAGTAAACATAGATTTACCTCAACTACCACCACTTTGTTTCTTGTCTTTACACCTTCACTTTTACCTCGAATTATCTATTCTTCAGGATGATTTTTCTGTACATATTTTGGGGTCTTAGGAGCAAGTTCCAGAGCTCCTTCTTTTTCTTCTTCAAAATTTCCAAGGTTCTCATAATCTATTTTAATATAACTTCTGTTTCCAAACACCTTAAAGTAATTAACAATAGGAATATTGCTAGTGCATAGTTCATAAGGAGTCTTTGTGTTGTTACCTCTAATCTGAACTCTGTTAAGAATATAAACAACAATGTGGATTTCTTCTCTCTAGTATACATTAGGTACATTTACCTCTTTCACCATAGTCCTTGCAGCATCTTGAAAATTTTGGTTTTCCTCTCTACAACTCCATTCTGCTAAGGAGTTCTAGGAGTAGAAAAATGCCTCTTTATACCATGTTCTTCAAAAAATGTATTAAACTCACTGCAAGTGAATTCTCCACCTTTGTTAGACCTTAAACATTTGATTCTTAGGTTCACTTTATTCTCTACCCTAGCCTTGAACACTTTGAATCTATCTAGAGCTTGAGCTTTCTCCCTAAGAAAAGTAACCCATGTCATTCTAGAATAATCATAAATCAAAAGCATAAAATACTTGTCACCATTAAGACTTCATGTTCTTGTGGGACCAAAGAGGTATGTATGAATCAATTATAGCTTTCTGGTAGTTGATTTTTCTTTTCCTTTAAAACTGCATCTTGTTTGTTTTCCCAATTGAAAACTTCTGCAAATAGTATTGGTGGGCTTTGTGATTTTAGAAAGATCCCTCACAACTTCTCTTGAATTAATCTTGATCAAATTGTTAAAGTTTACATGTCCCATCCTCCTGTGCCACATCCAACTTTCATTAACTTGAGACACAAAACACTGACCATCAACACCCTTAAGCTGATAAATGTTTCCATATGTTCTTCCTGCAGCTACCACAGTTTCAGACCCTTTTTTGATCTCACAAGTAATATCCTGGAACACAAGTTTAAATCATTTTCTACACATTTGTACATCACTCAAAAGATTATGCCTTAAGCCCTTAACATAATAGACATCATTAGTATTGTGTTTTCCATAAAAAATAATTGTTCCTTTTCCAATAATCTTTGCACCAGAATCATCTCCAAACATGACTAATCCTCCATCATACTTTTCAAGTTTAGTAAACTTACTTTTGTCTCCTATCATCTGATGTGAACAATCACTGCCAATTACCCAATAATCTTTGTCTTGTCTAGCATGAAAGGTAGTAACCAGTGTACCTTCCATCTCCTCCTTGTTTTTTGGATCACATTCCCTTGCACATATTCCATGGTTAGTAGACACAGATTTATTCTCCAAGGCTAGAAACAAGCATTCATCTTTATCATCCTCAAAATCAGATTCATCATCAGAAATTCCAACATCTTCTCTAACATAATACAATTTTTTGAACTTTTTATCTTTTTTGTCTTTATTATCTCTACTATTTTTCTGTATGGCTCTATTTGGAAATCTTGAAGAATAGTGACCAATATTTCCACAATTGAAACATTTAAAAGGTAACATACCTTTGTACTTTCCGATACCTTTCTTCAATTTCCCTGTAAAGTTTGCTTCCAATTCCTCTGAACCTTCACTATCGAGATCATCTTCTGTCTTAGCGGCTTTGAAGGTTGTTTTTGTTTTCTCCTTTTCTTTTCCAAATTTCCTCATTTCAAATGCAGTCAAGGTACCAAATAGTTGTTCTTTAGTGAATTTATTTGTATCATACACTTCCTCAATAGCTGAGACCTTGTCACTATAACTCTCTGGTAGGATTATTAAAATATTCTCCATTACATCTTCATCTGTCAGAGTACCACCTTGATTTTTGACTTCATTTGCTATAATATCAACCCTCTAAAAGTAGCTTGCAATGTCTTCACCTTCTTCCATTTTCAAGTTCTCATATCCGCTCTTTGCTGTTAGCTTCTTTGATAATTTGATTCTATCATTTCCTTCATAGATATCTTTCAACTTTTCCCACACTTCATAAGCAGTGCTTAATGAAATAACTTTTTTCTGCTCAATCTTAGATAAAGCACTGTAGATTTAATACCTTTCATTTTCATTTTCCTCATAGGTAGAAATCTCATCTGCAGAAGAAGGACCACTTGTCGGCTCAACATATTTTTTCTCAACAACTTTCCAAGTCTTGAAGCTAAGAGAGATCAAGTAACCTCTCATCTGCACTTTTCAGTCACTCTAGTTAGATCCATCAAACACATCGATTGATAATTTGTGCACCATCGAATCTACCTCAAGCGGTTAAGCTCTTCTCTGAGGAACCAAAGCTCTGATACCAATTGTTGAAATGTGCAAGACAACTGAGAGGGGGGGTAAATCAGTTGTCACCAATCACATTCACAAATATCAAGCAATTATTAACTCCACATCCACTTTAATCTATTATTAAGTATGAGCATGAAGTGCAAATAATAGAAAGAAATATCAACACAAGAAACACCAAATTTACATGGAAAACCCAATAAGGGAAAAACCACGATGAGGATTAACTCAATATAAGAGTAATTGCAAAACTGATTATAAAGAGGCTCACTGCTAAAGATAGGACTCACTGTTCAGAAGGGAGGCTCACTGCCTACAAATAAAGAAAGATAATAGAAAATCCACCATAGCAACTTGCACACATCCACAACCTTGATCAAAGAATTGCAAACACCATCAGCTCACTACTTTCAAGAGTCAAACACATTAAAGTACTGCTGCCTTAATTCACTTTCACACACTCTTGCTTCTCACACTTGTGGAATTCAATCCTTAACATCTTGTCTTATATTTATACCATCTTCAACCTTAGAAAATTTCTCCAAGGCGGCTACACACGCTTCATATTACAAATTCAAATTAGGTCGGCAACTCAACATTCTTGCGGTGGAAGAGAATGAGAGCGAACCAAACCAACACTTAACCAAGACCCAAAAAAACATCTTAGATCAATCACATGCTTCCTTAATTGATACTTATCCTTCACAGGACGTGTAGACACTAGGTCAGCCAAACCTAATGAAAACATAAATGAACTTTGAAATACATATTTATGTAACAAGAGGATAACATGCAGACCACATAAAACGCTTCATCATACATTGGAACACATCTTGGATTCCTTTAGATTTATCTGTAGCTAATGCAACAACCTTCATACACAAAATACTTTCCATTAGTCCATTTGGACTGTACAGACACACATAGTAATTTTGAACCTATTCTTCCAGAGCATCAAACCACAAACACCTTTGAAAAAACATAGATAAATCATTACAAGCCTTCTACCATATCCTCAAGACCTGAAACAAACCAACAGAGGATTGCAGAGGAGATACATTTCTCCTAGTCCACAGACAAACAACTATGCCAGACCTGTTCACAAACCGGTGAACACAAATTTCACTCTTCACCAAACTTGAAGCTCTAGTCTAGGATATATCACCCAAGGATGCCCTTAAAAAACACTTTAGATCCGCACAAGCATAGGATCAACACAGAAGAAATGCAAAGCAAAAACTGGAGCACATTCTGAACACACACAATTTTGTCTTCACTATTTCTCAAAAGCACTTGGTAACTCATCATATCAACACACCTGCAACATCATAAAGATAGCCCCATGTACTCACAACATCTCTACAGTATCTCAACTATACATGCACAACCTGCAATCACTTGTTCCCTTTCTCTGCAACAACCTATACTATGTTGACATCAATGACAACATTATTGACAACACCACCATACTCATTCATACTTACAACAAAACTGACCCACCATCCCATCCTTAGCTAACTCCAAAACACTATAAATTTCCTCCTTGTTAATGTTCAACTATGGGAAATCCTTGAACAAGTCCTGAGGAGAAAATATATGACCAACATTCACACTATCAGGGGTAAGAATGGGGTTTTTACCACTACAACTTGCTTGTAGATTAGTGTTATCCTCCAAATTACCCTTGGTTTTCTTCTCAAGTGAAGAGACATGAATATCTTCATGAATAAAGTCCCCCGTATGCAACCCACTCGACCATAAAATCTATGTTTGATCCCTCTACTTAGCCTTTTTACCCTTCTTCAAATTCTCATCCTCAAACAGAGAGTTAGGAACCATTTCCACATCATCTTCTTCATTCCACTCCTTATCCCCATCCAAACAAGACTCTAAATCCTCATTAGAAGAAACAATAAGAGCCTTAGGAGTACGCTTCACAAGGAGATTTTTAACCATAGTGGGAGAGGGGAGGGATTTTAGATGTCCCATAATTAATAAAATAAGACCCTCATGCAAAACAAGTAGTTTTGTATTCTTCTTCTTTTCCTTTAGACCAAACTCTAGTGAAGTAAGAAGGTAAAAAGGAAAAGAAACATATGCTTATGACATAAATGATTGAGGAGGATAAAATAGAAACCATATAGATGAGTGTATCTTTCATCAAGGTTGAAATAGCACACGAGATCCTTCACCACCTCTTCCCTGATAGGTTTAATAGAAAGGTGATAAAACCCTCCTGTATCATGTTTAAGCAACTTTTGGAACTTTGACCCTTTCAAGAATTGTTTAATTGCACCTTCAGAAGTCTTACTTTCTTTGAAAAACTTTCTACCCTAGGTGGAGAGACCAACAGTTTCCGCTATAAGCTTCTCCATGATAATTATCTCCTTCCCATCAACCTTGAGGGTTTGATTATGCCGGCCATTAACAAAGGGCCTAGTGATTTTAGGGTCATGATCATGCCTCTTCTGAAGATAGGGAATAACATCACCATCTTCAAGGATCTTCCAAACCATAGCTTTATTTTTGAGATCCTCACAGGATGAGGGCTCAATTCTACTTCTATCCCCACCCATTTTAGCTCGTCTAAGAAACAAGGAAATGAAAATGGCCTTTTGACCCTACAAACAACACTTTTGATAACTCACCAAAATACCAATAATTTGTGTGAGATGACAACAGGTATTAATTACCATCAAATAAATTACTGATACATACATTTCATGCATGATTAGATAAGAAATCCTTTTTGGGATCGTCCTTTCATAATTTAAACCCCCTTCCATTACGAGCCATGTGTATACCATAATTAATAAGATTTTGAATGTGATAGGGGACAACAATCACCTTATCCCAACACTTCGTTGATCCATTACCAACACCCATGTTAGAGAAAGCATCCACAATGGGGTTTCCCTCCCAATAGATATGGAAGATGTGAACTTCATCAAGAGTATAAAGGACCAAAATAGAATCCTTAGTAAAAAAAATCAAAGGACCAACTTGGGCTATTTAAAATTTTAAGATAATTAAAAATATTTAAAGAATCTCTTCAATCCATATCTTGTGAAATCCCAAGGAGTAAGCCAAATTCAAACTATTGTAGGCAATCATAGCTTTGGCAACGTGACACCAAAATATTGTTAAGTAGCACTAGTGTAGGAGAATATTTTTTGTTTGATGTGATTAATATTATTTATCACTTGAAAAAAAGGTCTCTTGCTTCTACACTTGAGGAGAAAACATTATATAAAATATGAATGGGTAAGATGACAATATCCACACATATAATAATAGAAATAATACAATTTAGAAGATAGATAAGGTCACTAGTGTAGGACAATATTTTTTGTTTGATGTGATTAATATTATTTATCACTTGAAAATAAGGTCTCTTGCTTCTACACTTGAGGATAAAACATCATATAAAATATGAATGGGTAAGATGATAATATCCACACATATAATAATGGAAATAATATAATTTAGAAGATAGAAAAGGTATACCACATGACATATTTGTGGGTCAACATGCCCTACTATCCAATATATGAAAAAATAGAACAAACACTTAAGGTATGGTAGCACCATAAAATACTTGTGGAAGAATCTACTCTATTTTATATCTCCAAGAGATCTCAAACATAATATCATACTCTTCATATATTCTCACAATTATATTCACCTTATTTATATAGACCTTCTACTAATAAAATAATGGAGGTTAAACCACTAAACCCATGTAGGCCTCCTAATTACCCAATATAATTAATTAGACTAGAAATGCCCACATGACCCAATATAACTAACTTGAGGAATGCATGTAGAAGCTTGTGTATGAAATTGTATAAGAATGAATGTATAAAAGTTTAAATGTGAAGGAAGGAAAGGTATACATGCAAAGTATAAGGGAAGATATATGAATGTACTCTTTTGATGTGATTAATATAATGATTACCAGAATTCTATCTATATGATATTATTTTTCATTCAATGAATATATAATTAATATTTAATCCTTTGTCTAGATCAAACTGGTGTTTCCTTTATATGACTGAGTCCGTGGTATAAACTACAACACTCAAAAAGTACTTGGGGCTAATAACTCCAGTTTGTGTTCACCCAATTTTCTTGCTAACAAACATGATAGTATGACTAGAAAAGATGTAGGAATATTTCACACAGATTCTAAATAAGAACAATATGTAGACATGGTAGAAAATTATCCATTGGTTTCAACTTTGATCATTTCTACAAGTAAATAGAAGTTATTTTAAAGGTATAGTTCACATAACTTTCAATTTTTTTCTCTAACTTGTATTGATGATGAATCAAAGTCTATAAGAGAAGATATCTATTCTAAGGAGAAAAAGTCCTGGGGAAATTGCATGAAAGAGGAGATGATGATATTGAATTATAATAATACTTATGACTTGGTTCTTAAGGGTAGGAAACCCATTAGTTTCAAGTGGATGTTTAAGAATAGATTCAGAGAATATAGTAAATTGGAAAGGTACAAGACCTAGTTGTTAATACAAAGGTATTCCTAAGTAATGGGAATAAAATTTAGTTAGATTTCTCTTATAACTATGTTTAATTCCATTAGGATGTTGTTTCCTATAGATGAAACTTTTGGTTTTAAAGTGGTGTAGATTAATGTCAAGACAACATTCTTTCTTGGAGTTTTAGAAGTTCAAATCTATATGAGTTAGCCTAAATAATTTAAGGGATAGTGAAAATCTACTTTGTAAAATAAAAAGGTCTTTGTATGAGTTGAATTAGTCACTATGCATGTCGTATCAAAATATTTATTCATGCGTTGGAACTAATTTTTATAGGGGAAATTTTGACCATTGTTTGTAATACAACTTGGTTGAAAATCATGTTGTAATCATTGTTTTATATATTGATGATATGATTATCATTTAGAATAAAAATAAATTAATTAGGGAAATTAGGGATTAGTTTCTTAGTAGACATAAAGTGAAATGTCTAAATGTTGCAAGAAAAATATTATTATGCCTTGCATAACCACCCCACTTTATTCTGGAACAAAATGGGTCCCCCTTCTCTTTTTGGTTTCTTTGCCTCTGTTATTTGCTTTGCTTTTGGGGGTTCTTCTGTTTCTCCATGTTTTATCTTTTGTTCTGTCTGATTTGATTTTAGTCATGTCCCAACTTGAGTTGATTTTCTTCTTGCTAGGAATTCAATGAAATAATTATAAGCAATGGTGGATTTATTATAATATGTCTTATTTGCTTCTGAGTGCTAATGCAGGCCTTTCTTTTGTAGGATTAAATCACACACAGGATGATATTTTCCAAGGGAACTCAGTTGGAAAGAATTCTTCAATCCAGTTGATCATAAATTTCCTCTAACAAGAAAGTCGGCGAGACTCTGCAGTTGTCTTGCCAACTGGCTGTGTGTTCTATCCAAAGGAGGTTCATCGGTCACTCGAACTTCATGTCGCCGAGAGTCTTTATGTGTCTCACCGATCGAAGGAGCCCTCGCCAAAAGATTCTGAGTTCGGCATAATGTCTTGCCGAAAGGAGTGAGTCTCGGCAACGGGGTGTGGTGTCGGCAGGAAGTCTTGCCGATCAAACAGGATCTCCCCGAACTCAAATGAACTCTTGGTGAAGCAGGGAGACTTTGGTATAGGGTCTCAGCGAAGGAGTAAGTATCGGCGATAATTTTTCCTTCGACAGGAGGTCTGGCTGATTAGCGTATGTCTCGTCGAAAAGGTAGGAGGAGCCCGAAGAAATTTTGCACTCAACGAAAGGAAGCCTCGGTCGGTGTAACGTCTCATTGACCGAGGGAAGTCTCAGCGACATGAAGAAAGCTCACTGAGAGAATGGTGACTTCGGCAAGATGTTTCACCGACAGGGTGAACTCTTGCCGAAGTAAAGCGGTATCGGCGAGATAGAGTGGCTTCGGCAAGAGGTCTCACTGATGGAGAGGTCTTGGCAAAGGAAGAAAGTCACACCGAAGTAAAAAGGACTCGGGCTTGGGGGAGTAAGGATGGACTCGGGGAGATGTCCTCCCGAGTGCGTTGGTCTTGTCGATAACAAAGAGGGGCTCGGTAAGAAAAGAGGAGTTCAGGGTAAGATCTCCCCAAAATAATGAGGTCTCCCCGACATGAGAATGGGCCCGCTGGGAGATAAAGAAGACTTCACTATGAGGTCACAGCAACAAGCGATAGTCTCCCCGACATGAAAAATGTGATCGCTGAAGGATCCTGAGGTTCGCTATGATGTCCCACTGACTAGAGACTACCTTGCCGATGGTTTTCATGAGCTCGATGTGACTTCTGAAGCTCGATGAAGGGTCCCATCGACTGGTACTTGCTATGCTGATAACTATTATGAGACAAAATCGCATTGGGGAGACACGATAAGTGTCTCACTGACATGCGATTCAAAGTGGACCACTTTTGACCGCCTGATAATCTGGCATGGCGTATGTCTGACCAATCAGGAGGAAATCTGCAGGATGCAAGCGATATGGACTCCTTATGAGATCATGAGCTGATGGATCAACTCGGGAATGATGGTATCTGGATCTAAGGGGAAGCCCAATGCTCTGCTTCCAGAAGACGATCAACATGTCGACAAGGTCTAGGACATGAAGGAGGTCGAATGAAAGAAACAACCATGATTCACAGAGACAGTTGTGGTAACCACTGGCGAGGGGCAGATCAATATTAATGGTGATATTCTGGAACATTTAAGGCGGCCCTGATGGAGTTCAAAGATGGACACAGAGACAAAAGAGTTAATGTTGTAGCCGCAAAAGATCTACAGATCATTCCTAGAACAAGTCATCATCAGCATGGACAGCAGGGTTTCACATTGAATGTAGTTTTGACTCTCCTCAGAAAAAATTGAGGGCCGACCTTCTTGCAGGCAGTAGATATTTTGTAAAAACCCTAAAGCAGTAGCCAACGCATTCATTTTTTTTACATTCTATATATATGCCATTCTGGCCTCTTTGTAAAGGTTAGACAGTTAGAGGTAGAGAAAGCAAAGGAAGAAAAGGAGAAGATACAGTGTTAGAAAAAATAGTTAGAAGAAAAATCTAGGAGTTAGTTAGTTAACAGAAGGAGATAGAGTTGCATCCTGATTCTTTGTAATAGGAGCTTCTTTTGTCTTCTTAGTTTGCAGTTAGATTTAGTAGGAACCAATAATGTATCTTTTTATTTTTCTTAATATAAATGGAAACAATTCAGAGCCATATATTTTCTGTACATTGGTGATTGTGCCAGTTTTGTAAGTGTTGCTTATCTGTTTCATTAACAGTAGAAACAACCAAATTAAAATCTGCTTCAGATTGTGTTCCAGAATGGTGTTTGTCTTGAGTTAATCATCTAATTTGAGAATCTTTCAAGGATTGAGGTCTTACTTTAATGTTGTGTTTAAATGATAACTTGCAATCTATTATTGAAATCAGCACTGTAAACGAATGAAACTGTGTGTCAATCACAAGTTAATTTCGTTCTGCAATTCTAGTTTAGGAAATCCTTGAAAGATAACAAGTCTGGTTAAGATAGGTGAATTATCATTCTTTTCTATTTTAAAACTCTGGTCTATCTTTTTATGTTTCTTTAAAAATCCTCGGTTAGAGTAGGTTTAAATTCATGTTTGATCTTAGAACAATCTAGAAGCTCACACCAGCAGGCCCCTTGAATATTACTACTACATTGACCACTGAGGGACATTAGCACAGTTGAGAACCAGCTATAAAGACCTTGGGAGCTAAGATATCCATGTGTTACCTTTCTCTTTCAGGAGAAACAAAATAGTAGTATTCTGTTTAACTGTTGTTGTGCCATTTGGAACGTCAACAAATATTTGGTAATGGATCCATAGAGGTAAGGCTAGCAAGAAGCTATGGTTAAACTAGAGAAAGTATCTTGAGACTATTTTTCATAAATTTATCATGTATGAAAATACTCATGTTTAAGTATCCATTTACTATTGGGCACTAAGTTTTGGATAATGTCCTAAAACTACAAAGGATTTTGGAGTACATGTGTAATATTTATTATCCAAGTGTGGTAGAAAGCCTTAGTTATGTAAGGGTTTGTACAAGACCAAAAATTTCACAAACAATGGAAGTTATAAGTAGGTTCATGTCAAAGCTTATAAAATAACACTAAACTTGACTTAATATTTTTGGTTTACTTTAAAGGAATTTTGGATTAATTTTTATGTTATTATGGTACTAATGATTTTGGCATGGTGTTGATAATCAATGGTTTATTGATTATGATTATGCTAAATATCTAGATAATTGGAGATCACAAGTGGTTTTGTCTTTAATTTATTTGGAGCATCATTAAGTTGTATGAGTACATGGTGGAAATACATGCTTGTAAGAAGTTGTGTGGTTATAAATGTTTGGATTAAGGTGACATTTACCTTGTAATCCTATGTATTTTTTATGTATCTCCAACACCATTTGAAAGTGTCCTTGAATTCTTAGGGTGTAACTAGAAAAAAAATTGTAATTAATATTCCCTAAAATTTTTGGTATCAATTGTTATATGCATTCATGAAGGATATGGAGTCAGAAGAAATGGTTATGAAGCTATTTTTAGAAAATTTCTCAACTTAGGTGTGAGAATTGAGTAGTGGAGCATCTTGCATGTTGTTATTAGGCCCCATATAATTTGGAACACCTACCTTGATATTTGGTACATAATGGAGTATTTCTAAGTCAAATATTATATTTATTATTGGTATGGAGGTTAATTTTCTATTTATGGCTCATTGGGAGTTAAATTTACTATTCTCAAAAGAGCTCCTTTATTTCATACATGGGAGTTTTGTAATTTTACCATGGTTTCATAGTACATTTTTTTGGGAATCTATTTGTGGTATTCCTCTCCCATTTCTCTATGTGTAGACGCCCCAAATTTACTTTTAATTCTTCAAATGAAATTCTTATAAATTAAATAAATAATTCATTATTTAATTAATTACCCTTCACAACTAACAATTCATCCACTAATTAATCTCTAATTATTTCTTGTTTAAACCCTTGAATTCAATTAACTACATAAATTTACTCAATTATCCTTATCTTCCATTTCGTTCAACTAATAAATTAATTAATCAATTAGGCTGATTAATTCCCCTTCAAGATTTTCCTCTAATTTAATATTCCACGCCCTCACTACTGGAAACAATTCTCAATTTCTTCAACTAATTGATTAATACTTTCTTAATCAAATTATTAAGCTAACTAATCCATATTTACATTTCTTCCAATTTTAAATCCCACACTAGTAGACAAAGGACTTTATCCTTTTAATCATAACAATCCAATTTAAAAATAAGAATAAAAATCCACATCCTATGATCTCTCACATATATGAAAGGAAACAAATGTCTATTCTCCACTTTCTTATGATAACACTTTCTCTCCTCTCATTCCATCTTAATCTTGATAAAATTTCCTTCTTTGGTAAAAAAAATGTTGCACCCTCTTGTGATACTTGGCCAATGGCGAAAAATCTTGTTCATCCAATCAATATTGACCCTTGATCCATGTTCTAATATTATCCCTCCATCTTCAACTTATAAATTTTATTTTAGATAGGATTTCCCTCCCCATTTCACAATCCATGAATAAAATAGTACCCTTATTCTATCAAAATAAACTTAAACTTTCAAGCATCTTTGAGCACATCCAACGTATCAATGTAGGTATATATTTTTAGTTTATTTTTAGTATTATTGTTTTGTTTGCATTATTTCTCTATTTGAGTGTTACTTCTATTTGGGATTTTAGCTTTCATAATTTACATCTTTAACTAATTGTTTGCAACTCAAATTGGGGATTCACATTTTTGGCATTCCCAGTAGGACCCTTCTCTCATGATCTAGCCTTTGTTTCTTGAGTTTTTTAGAATTGCAGGTCACAAGTTCTAGGTCATCACTCATTCTCTCTCATTTTTCACACATCATTGCTAGTGTCATTCCCTACCACCACCAGATGACTTACTAATCTAATTAATCACTATCATCATACTATTTCATCTCATCAACCTAACTTTATTTTTATTTGATTTTGGTAGCTTTTTTAGATTTCTCTAGTTAGTTGTGTAGGGTTTTAATGCTTTATTTTTTTTTATGTTTTTTATAAATCCTTTTTGTAAATTAACCATATTTATTACAACTTTCTTCCCTAATCTCAGGCACTATTTAGTTTGGAAACAATACTTACTATTATGTTTCCTACGATTCCCAATTCATTCGCACTATAAAATGTCACCTATATTTTTTATCTTTATCTCACCTTTTTCTATCATTTTCATCTTCCTAATTTTTGGTTCTTGGTTTTTTTTTCATTAATTCATGAGTTTATAATTTTCACTAATTTCACTCTTAGGTTTGTAGGTTATGTTTGTTTTTTAAATATTTTATTAGCATGTATTTTTTTGTTTGTATGGATTCTATTTTGGCACCCCTATAAGATAAATTGACACCTCTTCTTGTCATCACCAATTATTTAGATCAATACATCCTCTTGGAAACTTTGACTATCTATTTTTATTGTTTTTTGTTTTTCCTTTTAGTCTTTTCTAAGTTCTCTATTTCTAACGTATTTGCATCATTGTCACTTTTTTTTCTAGTTTTCATCCTTGTTCTAAATTTTTCTATCATTGTCTTGCAGTTTATAAAAAAATGTGAATTGGTGACTCCATGACCTGAATTGATGCCTACACAATTTAATGCCTAGGTGGTTTATCAACTACATTGGTAAGATTATTTTTAAATCATCACATTATCTATAATTTTTTTATGTTTTATGTTGGTTCTTTTGCATCATTAACTAAGATTTAATTATTTTATCTTAATTTTAAGAGAGCAATTTTTGCATCTTGTTCTAAACTAGCACAAATAAGAAATGAATCAACTCCTTTAAAACCTTGAGTCCATCAAGACCAACCTAATCTTTAGAACCTTAGTTCAAAAATTTGTTTTATCCTCAATACATCTAGACCAATATAATCCCACAAACCTATTGGAAGTATGTGCAGTTTGTGTTATCATTGATGTCAACAAATCTATGTTGTTGCATTGATGTCAATCTTTGAGATTCTTTGATTGGTTATATTATGTTGTCATTAGTAGTATGACTAATGTAAACCTCTAGTTTTCTTTCATGAGCATATGTTTGTGGATGTTCAACCTCTTGTGTGGTTGAGAAGGTGTTGTAGATGTATGATGCTTTTCGTGCTTGGTTTCCAAGTGCTTTTGAAAAAAAATGAATAAAAGAGGAAACGGTGTGGTAAAGAGTGTTCAGTGTGGTAGAGTAGTGTTTAGTATTTTTCTCTACATTTCTTCATGGTTGAAGATCTTCTTGTGTGGTTCATATATTTTGATAAGAGTTGTTCAAAGGTGTTATATCTAGATTTTTCAGTTTTGGATCGTTGTGCAAAGAGAGTTGTGGTCACCAATGTGTGAACTATGATATAGTGTTGTCTAGGAGAAATGGTTTTTCTCCACATTTCTTTGTGTGGTGGTTTCTAGTCTTATGGATCTAGAAATGTGCTTATATTACTCATATCTATCTTCAGTCTGAGTTGTTTGAGTTTTGGTGGTCTACAAGGTTGGATTCATCAATTACAATATGTGGAAGGTTAACTCATTGTACAAGATGAGTATGTTCTTCAGGTGTATGATGTTGTGCAAGATTTGTTGGATTTCAAGGCATTGATGGAATATTCTAGATTGTGTTTAAGTGTTGTGTGTAGTCTATGAATCGTCTTTGGATTTGGTGAATCGTGTACTCAAATTTTTAATGGTGTTAACATAGGTTTGGTCGACCTTGGGTTTTTACACTAATTGTGAATATGATTCAATGTTTGTGGAAGCATGGCATGACATGCATATATGGATTTAGGTCTAAGGTAAGGTGTGATGTGGTCTACCTTCATTCCTCTCCACCACGGGAATGTTTTGGTATCGGCCTAATTTGAATTTGCACATTTGAGGTGCGTAGTTGACCTTGTAGATTATTTTCAAGGTTGAGGATGGTATATATATGTGTTAAGTTGATGAAGGATGGTGATATGAAGTGTGTGTGAATTATGATGTGAAGTGTGAAAGTGCAAAGTGCAGTGTGAGCTTTAACGACAGACTATTGGAAATAGTGAGCAGAAGGTGTCTACATTCTACAAAGAGAGTGCAAATGTTATGTTGAAGCAGTGGTGGAACTTTTTTGTTTCTCTAAGATGGATTTATCATTGTAACAATCTTATTTATTCTTCTTTCTAATCTAGAAATAAGCCATTGGTAGTGATACCTTCTTTCTTTTGGGCAGTGAGCCCTCTGGCAATGATCCTATTGTATTCAATGTTGTAATTACTTTATATTGTGACCTAATCCTCATCGTGGTTTTTCCCTTCTTGGTTTTTCTATGTAAATTTGGTATTCTCATGTGTATAGATGTGTTAGCATTACTGTTTCTCATGTTTACATTCTATTAATGTATGATTAGGGTTTAAGGATTAATCCAAATCTAAATGTTAATGAGGGTTTGATGTTTTGATGTACAATTGATTCACCCCACCCTCCCAATTGTCTTGTGCATTCAAAAATTGGTATTAGAGCAAGGTTCCTTTGAAGAAAGCTTAATCGCTTCAGGTAGATCTAGGATGGTGCACAAGAAGGAGGATCCTTTGTTTGATGGATTTGATTATGCATTTTGAAGACTAGGATGGAAGGTTTCCTTATTTCTCTAGGGTTTGGATTTTGGAAGTCTATTAAAATAGGATATACAATGCCTACAAATGGTCTAAGTATTGATGATGAGACCAAGGCATATGAGAACAATGGAAAATCAAGGTATTATCTCTTCAGTGGTCTTTCTAATTCATAACTTGTAAAAGTTATGAGTCTTAAAATTACTGGTGAGATCTAGAAAAATTTGGAAAGTATCTATGCAGGAGATGATAAGGTCAAAAAAGAAAATATGTAGAATATTAAGACTAATTTTGAAACCCTAACGATGATTAAAGAAGAAGATATTATAGGCTACATGCATAGAGTGGAATTTTTTTTCAATTCCATCAGAGGCCTTGGAGGAAAACTTGAAGAAGATGAGGTGGTAAAGAAGGTATTAAGAACTCTTCCTAAAACTTATAGTCATAAGGTTTCTGCTATTGAAGAAGCTCAAAATTTAGATCATTATTCTAGAGATCAGTTATTTGATGCTTTAACTACTTTTGAATTGAGAGAGTTTGGTCCAAGTTATTCAAGAAAAGAGACTGCTTTTAAAGTTGGCAAAGTAGAGAAGAATGAGGAATCTGATCTAGATGAGTTTGATGAGCTAGAAGCAAACTTTGAGAGGAAATTGAAAAAAGGCACTGGAAAATACAAAGGCAAGTTACCTTTCAAATGTTTCAATTTTGGAAACATAGGTCATTATGCTTCAATATGTCTAGTCAAAGCTTCAAATGACAAATTTGACGAGAATAAAGGTAAATCAATTCAGATAAGTTACTATGTTAAAGAAGATATTAGTATATCCGATGATGAGGATAATGAATGCTTGTTCATGGCTCTAAATGTTGGAACTAATTCTGCTAACTCTGAGAGATGTATGAAGAAAGTTGCTCCAGAAGAAGGTCAAAATGAAGCTATGGTGACTACTTTTCATTCTAGAGAGGACAAAAACTACTGGATTGTTGAGTGGGGATGCTCAAATCACATGACAGGTGATAAGAGTAAGTTTTTTAAACTTGAGAAGTTTGAAGGAGGTCTTGTTAAGTTTGGTGATGATACATCTGCTAAAATTTGTGGAAACGTTTCAATTAGTTTTGATGGAAAGCATAATATAGATGATGTTCTTTATGTTAAGGGGCTCCAAAATAATCTTCTAAGTGTAGGAAAAATGTGTATCAAAGGATATAATCTTGTGTTTCAGGATGGTGGTTGTGAGATCAAAAAAGGCTCCAAAACTCTAGTTGCTATAGGAAGGATAGATGGAAATATTTATCAACTTAAGGGTGCTAATGGTATGTGATTTATGATTCAAATCAATGAAATTTGGCTATGGCATAGAAGAATGTGTCAGATCAAATTTTATAGCCTAGTTAGAATCATCTCTACTCAAGATGTGAGAGATCTACCAAGGATTATCAAGCCTATAAATGTAGTTTTTAAGGAACATTTGGTTGGGAAGCTGACAAGGAAAAGGTTCAATGACAAAGAATAATCTACCACCGAACCTTTGGATTTGGTGCATATAGACCTTTGTGGACCTACAAAACAAGAATTTTTCAAGGTGACATGAATTTCATGTTGTTGATTGATGAATACTCTAGAATGACTTGGGTAACTTTTCTAAAAGAGAAATCAGAAGCTCTAGATAAGTTTAAGGCATTTAAAGCTATGTTTGAGAATGAAGTGGATATGAAAATAAAATGTTTAAGATATGAAAGATGTGGAGAGTTCACCTCTAATGAGTTTAACAATTTCTATGAAGATCATGGAATAAAGAGACATTTGTCAGCTAGGACTCCTCAGCATAATGGAGTGGTGGAAAGGAAGAATATGACTATTTAGGAAGTAGCAAGGACAATGATGAAGAAAGAAAATCTATTAGATGTCTACTGGAGAGAAGCAATTCATACTGTAGTCTATATACTTAACAGAGCACAAGGACAAATAGTTTAAAGACTCTCTATGAGTTGTGGTATGGAAGAACTACTGTCAAGTATTTTAGATTGTTTGGAAGAAAATGCTATATCAGAAGAGATGAAGAGAGATTAGTAAAGTTTGATGCAAGATTTGATGAAGGAATCTTCCTTGGATACTCTACAAAAAGCAAGGCTTACCAATGATACAATAAAAGGCTAAAAAGGATTGTTGAAAGTGCAAGTGTCAAAATAGATGAAGACTTACATAAAAGCTCAGTGTTGATAGATGGATATGAATCAGATGAGTCCTCTTGCAAAAAAGAATAAAATGACGAAGGTAAGGAAAAATAAGTGTAGGTTGAAGAGGAAGAAGCTCTGAAAAGGATCCCTAAGACCCCTAAGTATGTGCAAAAGAATCATTATGAAGACCAAATCATTGGTGAAAAGAGTAGAGGTGTATTGATAAGAAGAAAGGCTAATATGACAGAAAACAAGTAAATTTATGTTTACTTTCCAAAGTTGAACCTAAAACAATAATTGAAGCATGCAAATAAGAGTATTGGAACAAGGCTATGGAAGAAGAACTAGTGCAAATTGAAAAGAACCAGACTTGGGAACTATTCCCAAGACCAACAAACAAGACTATGACTGGAACTAAGTGGGTGTTCTGGAACGTACTGAATGAGAGTGGAGAAGTTTTTTGGAATAAGGAAAGACTTGTGTGTAAGGGTTACTCACAAGTAGAATGAATAGACTTTGAGGAGACATTTTCTCTGGTGGAAAGGATGGAGGCTATTAGGATGTTTTTGGCTTTTGTAGCACATAAGGATTTCAAAGTTTATCAGATGGATGTGAAGTATGTATTCTTGAATGATGAGTTGGAAGAAGAGGTATACATTGAACAATTGGAAGGATTTTTTTTTGTCAGAAGATCTTAATATGTTCCACAGATTGAAGAAAGAACTGTATGGACTCAAACAAGCTCCCTAAGATTGGTATGCAAGATTGGATAGGTACTTGTTACAACAAGGATTCAATAAAGGTACCATAGATAACAATCTTTATTTTAAAGTTGAGAAAGATCAAATCTTGATTGTGGTTGTGTATGTTGATGATATAATCTTTGGAGGAAATGGAAGTATGTGCAAGAGATTTATAGAAGAGATGCAAAAAGAGTTTGAGATGTCTATGTTTGGGGAGATGAATTTCTTCGTTGGACTTCAAATCAATCAAACAGAGAAAGGTATATTCATTTCCGAATCAAAGTATGTCAAGAAAATGTTGAAGAAGTTTGGAATGGAAGACTCTAAACTAGTATGTAATCCTATGGGTACTAGTTGCAAGCTGAGTAAGAATAAATAATCTCCTAAGGCTGATCAAAGAAATTATAGATCAATGGTTGGAGGACTGCTATATCTAACTACTACTAGACTGGATATCATGCATGTAGTTTTTCTTGTGTCTAGATTTCAAGAGGATCCCAGAGAGTCGCATGTGGCAACAGTAAAAAGAATATTCAAATACTTGAAAGGCACTCTAGAACATGGTTTATGGTATCCAAAGGATATTGATTTCTATCTAAGTGCTTACACAGATGTAGATTGGGAAGGTTATGTGGATGATAGGAGAAGTACAAAAGGTGGTGCTTTCTTTCTTGGAAGCTGGTTGATGTCTTGGCTAAGCAAGAAGTATGATTTAGTTTCATTATCTACTACATAGGCATAATACATTATTGTAGCATCATGTTGCACATAGGTGTTGTGGATGAAGCAAACCTTGAAGGATATCAGAGTGTCATATGATGAACCAATTCCTATCTTATGTGACAATACAAGTGCTATCAACATTTCAAATAATATGGTAATGAATTCAAGTAAAAAGTATATCTCAATCTGGTATCACTTTCTAAGGGAGATGTTGCAAAGAATGAGGTGAAGTTGGAGTATGTTCCTACAAAGGATCAAGTTGCAAATATCTTCACTAAGGCTCTTCCTAAGGATACTTTTGAGTGTCTCTTAGAGAAGTTAGGGGTTACTACCCCTCCTTGTTTCAATTAGATGCATAAGGTTATGCATCAATCCGATGGATTTCAAGATTCATTCCCTATTCTATACTGATGTTTGTGGATACCTCTTAGGGGGAGTAGGTAGGGTCTTTATTGGTTGTTGTAGTCAGGGGGAGTGTACAGAGAAGGTGTGAAGAAAATAGAGTGCAATAAAAGAAAAGGAAGTTGCAGAACAATTGTTGCCCCTTATAGGTGCTTTCCTTGGGGGGAAAGAAAGTATGTGTGATTGATGTCAAGGGGAAGCAAAGAAAATGAAACATTTTTTCCCTTTCCCATTGATGTCAAAGGGGGAGAGAGTAACTGAAAAACCATTTGAAGATAGGAGGAGAAAAATCCTTGGAAAAAGAAGATGCTTGTGTAAGGGGGGGCAGTGTGTACTATTATGCATTATTTGTTGGTGATTAGAGCTATTTTTTTGTTGTTGATGGTTTTTCATATCATATGTTTCCATCAATGACTAAGGGGGAGATTATTTGAAGTATGTGTAGTTTTTGTTGTCATTGATGTCAACACATGATATGAAAAACCATCAACAACAAAAGTAATAGCTCTGATCACCAACACATGCTGCAGAAGAGTACATACTACTCCCCCTTACACAAGTATCTTCTTTTTCCAAGGACTTCTCTCCCCCTTTCATCAAATGGTTTTTGAGTTAACTCTTGGTAGACAAATGACTTTATCCTTTTAATCATAACAATCCAATTTAAAAATAAGAATAAAAATCCACATCCTATGATCTCTCACATATGTGAAAGGAAACAAATGTCTATTCTCCACTTTATTATGATAACACTTTCTCTCCTCTCATTCCATCCCATATCTTGATAAAATTTACTTCATTGGTAAAAATAATGTTGCACCCTCTTGTGATACTTGTCCAATGGAGAAAAATCATGTTCATGCAATCAATATTGACCCATGATCCATGTTCTAATATTATCCCTCCATCTTCAACTTGTAAATTTCATTTCAAATAGGATTTCCTCTCCATTTCACAATCCATGAATAAAATAGTACCCTTATTCTATCAAAATAAGGAACTTTCAAGCATCTTTGAGCACATCCAAAGTATCAATGTAGGTATATATTTTTAGTTTATTTTATGTATTATTGTTATGTCTATATTATTTCTCTATTTGAGTGTTGCTTCTATTTGGGATTTTAAGTTTCATATTTACATCTTTAACTAATTGTTTGCAACTCTAATTGGGGATTCATATTTTTGGCATTCTCAGTAGGACCCTTCTCTCATGATCTAACCTAGTTTCTTGAGTTTTTTAGAATTGCAGGTCACAAGTTCTAGGTCATCACCAATTCTCTCTCATTTTTCACACATCATTGCTAGTTCCATTCACCACCACTAGATGACTCACTAATCTAATTCATCACTATCATCATACTATTTCAGCTCATCAACCTAACTTTATTTTTATTTAATTTTGGCTTCTTTTTTAGATTTCTCTAGGTAGTTGTGTAGGGTTTCAATGCTTTAATTTTTTTATGGTTTTTTATAATTCATTTTTGTAGATTAACCATATTTTATTACCAACTTTCTTCCCTAATCTCAAGCACTATTTAGTTTGGCAACACTCCTTACTATTACGTTTCCTACAATTCCCAAGTCATTGGCACTCTATAAAATGTCACCAATATTTTTTATCTTTGTCTCACCTTTTTCTATCATTTTCATCTTCCTAATTTTTGGTTCTTGGTTTTTTTCGTTAATTCTTTAGCTTATAATTTTCACTAATTTCACTCTTAGGTTTTTAGGTTTGTGTTTGTTTTTTAAATAATTTATTAGCGTTTATTTTTTGTTTTTATGGCTTCCATTTTGGCACCCCTATAAGCTAAATTGACATCTCTTCTTGTCGTCACCAATGATCTAGATCAATAACTCCTCTTGGAAACTTTGACTATCCATATTTATTGTTTTTGTTTTACCTTTTAGACATTTCTAAATTCTCTATTTTTTTAACGTATTTGCATCATTGTCACTATTTTTTCTAGTTTTCATCTTTATTTTAAACTTTCCTAACATTGGCTTGCAGTTTATAGAAAATTGTGAATTGGTGACTCCATGACCTGAATTGATGCCTGCATAGTTTAACGCATAGGTGGTTTATCAACTACATTGGTAAGATTAGGTAAATTTCTATAATTTTTTAAATCACCACTTTATCTATAGATTTTTTATGTTTTATGTTGGCTCATTTGCATCATTAACTAATATTTAATCATCTTATCTTAATTTTAAGAGAGAAATTTTTGCATTTTGTTCTAAATTAACACAAATAAGAAATGAATCAACTCCTTTAAAACCCCGATTCCATCAAGACCAATCTAATCCTTAGAACCTTAGTTCAAAAATTTGTTTTATCCTCAATACATCTAGACCAATCTAATCCCACAAACCTGTTGGAAGTCTGTGCAGTTTGTGTTTTCATCGATGTCAACAAATCTATGTTGTTGCATTGATGTCAATCTTTGAGATTCTTTGATTGGTTGCATTATGTTGTCATTAGTAGTATCCTTGATGTAAACATCTAGTGTTTCTTTGATGAGCATATGTTTGTGGATGTTCAACCTATTGTGTGGTTGAGAAGGTGTTGTAGATGTTGGGATGATGCTTTTGGTGCTTGGTTTCCAAGTGCTTTTGAGAAAATTTGAATAAAAGAGGAAACATTGTGGTAAAAAGTGTTCAGTGTGGCAGAGTAGTGTTCGATATTTTTCTCTGTATTTCTTCATGGTTGAATATATTATTGTGAAATTTGGATATGTTGATCAAAGGTGTTTAGAGGTGTTATATCTAGATTTTTGGTTATGGATTGTTGTGCAGAGAGAGTTGTGTGAACTGTGATACAGTGTTGTCTAGGAGAAATGGTTTTGCTCCAAATTTCTATGTGGTGGTTTCTAGTCTTTTGGATCTAGAAGTGTTCTTATATTACTCATACCTATCTTCAATATGAGTTGTTTGAGTTTTGGTCTTTTGGAAGGTTGGATTCATCAGTGAGAGTTTGTGGAAGGTTAACTGGTTGTACAAGATGAGTATGTTCTTTAGGTGTATAATGTTGTGAAGTATTTGTTGGATTTCAGGGTGTTGATAGAATATTCTAGATTGTGTTTAAGTGTTGTGTGTGGTATACGAGTCGTCTTTGGATTTGTTGAAGTGTGTACTCAAATTTTTAATGGTGTTAACACAAGTTCAACTGACTGTGGGTGTTTACACAAAATTGTGAATATGCTTTGGTATTTTTGGAAGCATGGAATGGAGTGTATATGTGGATTTAGGTATGAGGTAAGGTGTGATGTGGTCCACCTTCATTCTTCTCCACCGTGAGAATTTTTTGGTGCCAACCTAATTTAAATTTGCACATTTGAGGTGTATAGTCGACCTTGTAGATTGTTTTCAAGGTTGAGGATAGTATATATATATATGTGTTGAGTTGATGAAGAATGGTGATGCGAAGTGTGTGATGTGAATTATGATGTGAAGTGTGAAAGTGAAAAGTGCAGTGTGATATTTGACGAATAAGACTACTGGAAGCAGTGAGTAGAAGGTGTCTATATTCTACAAAGAGAGTGTGAATGTTCTGGTGAAGCAGTGGTGGAACTTTTTTGTTACTCTGAGATGGATTTATCATTGTAACAATATTATTTTTTCTTCTTTCTAATATGGAAGTGAGCCATTGGTAGTGATCCCTTCTTTCTTTTGGGTAATTTTCCCTCCAACAGTGAGCCGTTGCAACTACTTTATATTGTGAGCTAATCCTCATTGTGGTTTTTCCATTCTTTGTTTTTCCATGTAACTCTAGTGTTCTCATGTGTATGGATATGTTAGCATTACTATTTCTCATGTTTACATTCTTCTAATGTATGGTAATGGTTTAAGGATTAATCCAGATATGAATATTAACAAGGGTTTGATGTTTTAATGTACAACTGATTCACCCCCCCCACTCAGTTGTCTTGTGCATTCAACAAAGCCCTAGTCAAGATAGATTACCAAAAATATCTCATATTTAACCATCAAATCCAATCCAATTTTTTAAACCTTAGGTCATCCTTAAACATTAAACCCACTCCAAATTTACCATATTCCATAATAATCATCGTGTTGGAAGTTTGCTTGTCATTGATAAGATTTTCAGCAACGTGAACATGAGCATATATGGTGTTTTCGTTAATTTCAACATTGATGCACTACAAGAATTGATGAGCATGAGTGATTGTGGTGATGGAAATCTATTATACAAGTGCAAGAGTTTTGACCTGGAGAAAAACAGATGTGTTGGATATTTGTTCAAGTCCTAGAGTACAATTTTTAATGTACAATGAATTGGTTTTGAGGTCCGCATTGCTTCACCATGAAAAATTAGGTGATGTGATTCTAAGGAAATTTTGGTGTATGTTGGAGGAATCTAGATCCAAATTCTCATGTCTTGATGTCCTCTGGCGTCAAAGATAATGATGACAGAGTATCATACTTGACAGTAACAATGTTACTAATGCAGAGTACAGGATTGGAATTCTCTACATTCCACCTTGGAAGAATATTTGGTTATGTATTTTTATGGGAGTTCTTACATGTGTCATAAGTATGAATGGTCCAAGTGGCAAGTGTTTTGGTAGTTCACACACTGTTTTGTAGATGAACAAATGGTTCATGTCACTAGTCTTTGTTATTCGTGTTGACCCAAAAAGGTTGGGGTTGTGTGAAGTTAAAGTAAGAATTGAGAAAATTTAGCGAGTAATTATAGGTCCCTACTGACCTATTTTGATACATTACAATTTTTGAGGCATGTGTGGTTGGATCTTGAGCCGAAAGGTTGATGTATTACATGTTTCATCTAATTAGGCCGACCTAATTGATGTTGTAGGTGTTTGTGAATATATTGCATATAAATGTAAGTTTATTTTGGTATTGTAGTGATGATTATTGTGCTATTCAAAAAGTGTGATGTGAATTCCTAAGCACAGTATGTGAATGTGATGCGAAGAAGAGAAGAGTGGATGTAAGTGTTGAGAAACATGAAGTGTGTTAACTCAGTAGATTGAGCTTCAGTGGAACTATCTCCAACATATTGTAGATACATTGTATCAGTTCAAGTCTTGGAATTGAGCCACCCTTTCTCATTTCTTTCTTATTCTCTGGATAGTGAGTCCTCTGGACAATGAGTCCACATGGAAGTGAGCCATTTTGTAATATTTTGTAACCACTTATTGCTACCTAATTATGCTTTTCAGCCCAATCAGTTAGGTTGGGACAACACTGATGTTTTCTACTTTGAAAAAGGAGAAAGGTACACAAAAGATTCTACTAAAGTTACTCATAGTCATACAAATAGTGCCATGAAATGATTTTTTTAGTTTTCATTATGCAATTTCTTTTCAAAAAGGAGGAATAGTACACAAAATTTTGCATAAAGTAGTTGTTTAAATTCATTACAAGAAGTATGTTTATAGGTTTCCCACACAAGTCATGTGAATAACTGAATAGGATGCAATAAAAGATAAATTGTACATCTAAAAGAAAAGAACACATGTAAGAGAAAAGGGATCCGTCATTACTTGAATGATGAACCCCATTGTTGATCAGTTGCATCTTCAACTCCTCTGTTGATAGATCCAGAGATGTCTGTGAGGGACAAAGAAGTGATATTAGAGCTCAGTATTCCATCTCTCTTATATGTCAAACCAACAGATATACAACCTATCTCTTATTAAACATCAAATCAGAGATTCAAAGGTTCCTCAAGATCATAACACAGTTATCAAGAAGATACAAGAAAAGTCAATATCATCTAATCATCATGAGAAGCTTTGGGATTCTTAGTTTTCTTAACTTATTTGTTGACTGTGTAGGTATAGGTATAATCTTATCATACAAATCAGCAGGGAAGTCACAACCTTCGAACCTAATGAAACATTGACAGTCCAAGAGCAAAAGATAGCTAATAATAATGTATAAGCCATGACTTCAAGATAGTCAATGGAAAACGATTTCACCTTGAAGGTCTCCTTGAGAATTCAATAGTGGAAGATCTACTAACAATGGAGAATAAACTAGTGCATACTCAGTGTAGGGACAACTTATGTGAATAGTCCATGCCATAACAATCTGCAATTTTCAAGTGCTATCAATAGTTATAAGAGACAGTGTTTGAGTTGGAATGCATGGACAAACCTTAAGAGGCTTCTTGGATAGTCATACAAGGTGAAAATGACCATCATGAGGTAGTGCTATCCATAATCAAAGGTGCAAATTCAAATAGTAGCAAAGATTGACAAAGATGATAACATTCTAGTGCACTAAACAAAAGCCTATGTAGTAGTCGACATAAAGCATATCAGTGGCAACCTTAAAGGGGCAGTCTTATCAAATATAATAAGGTCAAAGAAAAAGCTACAAGGGAAGTAGTGATAGAATGAAGGACATTATGCAATGAAGTTTTCATGGTTCTTGCAAAAGGAATCCTAAGAATAGAGCATGAATGGAGGGATCATAACAATCAAGGGCAATATGCATGAATAAATTCAAGCATAGCAGAGGCAATGTTATACCTCATTAGAGCAGAATATGAGAGGACAGTGATCATTGTCACAACCTTCAATGGAGGATAGTCATTAATAAATGCATGTGGGGACAATCTTTTTGAAATAAGAATAGTATATTGTCATCAAGCTAAATGGATAGTCAACCTATTCATGAAATCTTTCATGGCAGTCAAAGTTTGACATTCTATATCTATGTAGCCTCAAGACAATAATTGATGACTATATAGAAATGACTGTAGACCAAAGATTATGATTATGAAATACTTTAAGATTGTAATTTATGGTGCTACACCTTATAGAGGAACAATCAACCCAAAAGGCATACAATACAAAATGACTATGATATGGATTTTCCATGAGATAAGATAGATTCAAGGACAACCACTGTAAATGATAGGGTTCATGGAGCAAAAAAATAGACAAATACATGACAAGAGAAAACAAAAGATTAGTATATGATTCCTTACACATGTCCCTCTTTTTGGAACCTCAATGTGCTACTAATATCACAGTTCCTCGGCCATTTATTCTTGCTACTAATAGGCGGGTCTCTATTGTTTAAAATATTGGAGACAAATAGATTGTGAAGTGTGCTTTCAAGAATTTTCAACACAATTTGTCCATCCCAAGACTGGCCAACACTGAGGCCCCTACAGTTGTAATACCAAAGGAAGTTGTTGGATCAACAACCCCTCATGATAAGAGCGCATAAAGGTGCATGAAGTTGGCTGGATTGAAAGACAAAGAAGATAAACATGGTTCAAATGAAACCGGTGCTAATGGGAGAAAATTAAATTCAAAGGTGTTCACAATAATGTTTAGCTTGAAAAGTGTTGAAAGGGTATAGAAACATAAAGATTTCTATATGAAATTGCAAGAAAAACTTAATGCCAAGGAAACTGAGAACAATACATGCAAAAATGACAAAGAAACCATGCTAAAAGTATTATATTCCAGAGAAAATATGCCAGGAAATAGTAGTTCCCATCATTTTTTTGTCACAACTAGAGCATAAGCAATGTTTTCTTTTATAGCTATGAATATCTCTGCATTTACATTCACAGAGAGTCACTGAACAGAAGGGGAGCAGATTCAAACCATAGCCAAAAAGCCTTGGTGACGCAGCAACAGAGAAACATTATTGGTGAAAATGAACTCAAAATGAGTCTGTGAGCACAATTAGGGATTCTTTTGACTTTCACAAAGAAAACCCTAATCTTGACTGACCCAAGTATTGGGTTATTTTTCACCTTTATTTCATAAAATTGTATGATGATTAATACCTAAGCCATGCTCAATATTTTCTTGCCAAATACCTAGTGAGAGGTGAGTCCATGAGAGTCATAAGGATAATTTATTTTTGCCACTTGTGTTTTTGCTTGAAGTTGAAGAAAAAAATATATGTAAACAATATTAAAGGTGATATTTTACAAATTGCCTTAATATTTTTCATGTAATACAGGAATAAACAATCACATAACACTTATTAAAGTAAATCATAACTAATTGTCTTTAATATTTGTTCAAATAGTTTATTCTTGTCCCAAAATCATGCAAAAATAGGAGTGGAATTGAGGTGTTTATATTTGACTTCAAGTCAAACTAAGGTCTTTTTGGAATTCTCTTTCATCAAACAATTTGAGAGGGGGAGTTTGAAGCTAAATTAGCTCAAATTGGAGCAATTATGAGCCCTATTTTTGGGGCTTTTTTGTTTTGCTCATGCAACATCTTGGGATGGATATTTTGGAGTGCAGTTGACTACAGTTGACTCCTCTTGTCATTTTGGGATTGATTTTGTATTATAGGAGGGAAAGCCTTTGTTTTTCCTCATTTCTTGCTTTTTGTCCTCTCTTGCATGTTGCAGAGAGACTTAGAGTTTTTGTAACTTGGCATATTTTTACAGTTTTGATACAACAATAGATTTATTTTAGCTTATTTTTTCCAGTTATTACAAAGATTCCTTCTGTTATTCAATAAAAATCAAGTATTTACCTTCTCTATTTCAAGTGTTGTGTTTCTTATGAATGATCTTGATGTAAATTTGATGTGTTTAAAGTATAAAAAAACCTTTAGATTTATGTCTCATTCATAGTATCATGTATACAAAAGCAATTAATCATCACAAGTCATAGGTTGTGCAATTGATTTATCTTACTTCCAAGTTGTGAAAAAGTTGTTTTCCTTCAAAGAAGATAGATTTATCAATCCTTTTTATGAAGCATTTATGTGAATAGATTTCCCAAATTGAGTTGTGTAAACAGATCTTTTGAGAAATAGTTGTGTATCAAGCTACAAATTATTTACATTTTGGTGCATCACCTCCTAGAATTATCTTTTCCCATTTATCAGCTATCCTTCTTCCTTTTCCCCACAAAAATTCAAAGTTTCTAGGAGATCTAAAGGGGAACCAACCCATAATATAGAGATTCATCTTCATCATGAGCAACCCACAGGCTCAAAGATGTTTCCATTTTTCACGGGATTGTTGAGCCTCCAAGCTTGGCATCTGGGTGCAATCTTTCGTGACAACAGTTATAATATATTGTGAGCTAATCCTCACCATGTTTTTCCCCTTCTTAGGTTTTCCTCATAAATATGGTGTTCTTGTGTTGTGTGATGTGATGCATGTCTTAATTGCTTCTTTTCATTTTTTGCAAATTGGATGAAATCTTTTAAATACATGTTTAAGTGGTTCCAAAGAATATTGATTCACTCCCCACTCTCTATATTCTCTATGTTCAACAATTGGTATTAGAGCTTGGTTACCTAACCACTTGAGGAAGATCTTGGAGGTTGAACACATGGCTACTAGGAGATATCCTACCCCTCTGTAAGAAATTCCTATGGTAGGATTCATTGAAGAAGATTGCATGGTTGATATGAATGGAGAACTCAGATTAGCCCTTGAAGATCTGAAAGTGATGATCAAGGAATAATTTGAAGGGGGAAATCAAGAAGTTCAAAGAAAGACACAAGAGGTTAATGAGAAGTTGAAACAATCAAATGAGACAATCACCAGTCTAAAAGTGCAAGTTGAAGAAGGAAAAAGAGTTGAATAATGTTTGAATGACAAATTGAAAAGAAAATCTACAAAATGTTCAAAACTTAAAGAAGTTGTGACCTTGAGATCATATTTGGAGAAAGAAAAGAATCGAGAAGAAAAATTCAAGAAGAGATCTACAATGCTTGATGATATGCTTGCAAACTAGAAGGCTTCTAATGACAAAGGAGGATTAGGGTTTGAAAAAGGAGTAAGTTCAAAAGCAAATCAGACACCAAGTATTGAAAAGAACAATGAACAAAAGAAGATTGGAAACAACAAGATCAATGGAAAGCAAGTTTGAAATCAAAATAAAGACTTCAAAAGACCCCCTATCAGATAACCAAATGCATAGAGGTACCCATATTTTAATGGTTCTTATTATTCCTGCAATAAGTTTGGACATAAGGTTGTAGATTGTAGAAGAAGAATGAATCAGAATGTTTAATCATTTCTCGATCAATGCTATACATGCAATAGATTTGGTCATAAGGCTAGTGAATGCAAAAATTGGATAATGAATGGTTAGAATAATGGCACAAGATTTCAATCTTTCAATGGTTATTGTTATACATGCAATGGGTTTGGGCATAAGGATAATGTATAAAAATCTAGAGTTGGTGGAAGTAAGATTGTTCAAAATGTTGTCATATGTCAAAAATGCAATAAACCTAGACATATAGCCAAATTTTGTAGAAGAAATAAGTGAAGGTTGATCCGGTAAAGAAGAATGATCTAGTGAATAAGGTTGATCTTGTAGAGATAAAGAAAGAGATGAACAAAATCTGGAAAAAGAAAGAGGAGAAAGAGGTTAAGAATGAGTCTGTGCCAACTTTTGGTGTAGATGTTTCCTTTGAAAACAAAATAAAGAGCTTTGGCTCATGGGGAGTTTTAACAGATAATCACTAAGCCCTTGCCAAAGATATGGTGTTGATTTCTTAAGCACATTGATACAAGGTGTAGGTTGGCATGCTTGACCTATTGGTGCAATCACTGGTGGAAAATATTTTGTTATGAATATTTATAGAGAGTTTCAAGGTGACTGTGTCATTAAAGTTTTTATAAGTGATTTCACTCATGAAAAGTTTATTTGTGATCGAACATTTGAAGAGTGGAGAGTGGAGAAGAGGCAAGTTGAAGTGATAAGAAATATCCCTCAAGCTATGTCTTCAAAGTATGGTGCAAGTGATATCACATGGATGGAATAATATTTAAAAAGAAACGTATTGTAATTTTTTCACCTATAGAGGTTGAATATAGAAGTACAAACAAATCTATAAATGAATCATTGTGGTTTATGAGGTTATTGGATGAGCTTCATGTGGGTACTAGTAAAACTATCACTTTGTTATGTGATAACCAAAACTCGTGTTCAACATCACAAAATAAAGCACATTAAAGGTCATGCACACTTTAATAGAAGAAAATTTATTTTCAATGGTCAAATTACTCTTTAGTTCTATTCAATTGATTATTAGAGTGCTAGATATATTGTAATCATGGAGACTTGAGCTTGAATCCTAGCAACCACAAAACAAAATGTGTTTGTTATTCCTCTATTATAATGCTTGGCCTCAAATATTTATTGAATTGAAGGGGAGTATCCATGACAATAACACCTCCTATTAGAAAACTTTGTATATAAGACCCAAGCGCACTTGTAAGACCTAGGCACATTGGATAAGACCTAAGGGAACATGTAAGACCTACATGCATTGTATGTAAGACGTATGGGCATTTTTTAGGCATTTTAAGTAAGACCTACAAGCATTTTACATGCATTATATGTAAGACTTGTATGCATCATATATCTCTACCTATGGGTTCCTTCTTCCATTTGTAAAATTATTGTATATAGAAATATATGAGCATTATATTAAGGCCTATGACATTATTATTGTAACAAGAACCTAGGGGGGTCATTTTGAGGAGACCTAGGCTCCAATAAGAAATGTTATAAAACCATTTTATTTTCCATAATTGTGAGGAAACTAGGATATAAATGATGAAAAGAGATTTGTCATGTAGTCCACAATGCATGATCCTCAGCTTGGCATATATTTTATCCATGTTGCATGCTTTTCAAACAAGTCTCATGTTACTAAGGAATTTCCTCTTTTCTTTTCTATTTTTTTAAAAAATTGACAACATGAATCTCCTCTAAACATTAAGGGGTAGTGTTAGAGCTCAATATTTATTAGAGGATTTTCATTTAACTTCCATGGTCCTATAAAGATTTATAAGGATTTAATCTTATAAATTTTATCCTTATAATATAAAGTTAGGGGTGATTTATAAAGCTTAGCTCTATTGTGCCAAAAACATTCCTTATACGAGTCAGAGCAATCTAACTTGGTGTATCTACTAACATGGCCATGTGCTAATGCAAAATTACTGAATCGTATCTCATTTGTCCATCTGTTGCATTCTAGTTTGTCCACATGTCAATTTTCTATGCAAATAGCATGTGTTGGATAAAGGAAATGAATATATTTTATTGTAGAATACTTGGCATGGAAGATTCACTGAGTTGAAAATGCATTCTAGAACAATTTAAGATGTGCTTGGTTTCATTTTTTTTTTCATTGCTCAAAACATATCATGTTTCCTTGTCTATTTTGGTAATTTGTGAGAAATAATACGCCAATGTCCTTTTGGCATTTCTACTCACATTTATTTCACATTCTTTTAAATTCTTCCCCTTTTTTATTATCTTGTCCTTTACTTTTTTTAGTTCCTATGATTTCTACCACCATAAAATATTTTACTTTAATTAAATGAATAAAAACTTATTTTAATAAACAGATAACTAAACATTTTTTTATTTAATTAATGATATCAAGTTTCCACAATCCATCATGTTTTAGCTAAGTGATTTCTGGATTCGATTGTGTGCAATTTTTTTATTTATACAAAAACAAAATGCAAGATTATATTTATAAAAATAAATAATTCTTAATTTCTTTTGTTTAAAAAGAAAAGAAAAGAGATCAAGTCAAGATTTATAAATTGTTGGGGCACTTGTGATGTTATTGTACGATTAGAAAGTAGGGGGTGTGTGGAAGAAGTTGAGTGCACTTTTTGGCCAAAAAGTGGAAGTGTTTTGCCTGATTTTCAGAATTTGTCAAAGTTGACTTAAAATTTTGAAGCACTTAAAGACCAATTTTTTTTTAAAAGTAGTAATATGAAATGTAGTACTCAGAGTCTAGTTTCCAAATATGTAATTTATTTTAATACCCAGATGACAAAAAATCATTTTCCAAAGGCATGTCTAAAAACCACAGTTTAAAACTCACTTTTATTTTACCATACCATGCATGTGTACGTCATCCATATTTTGACCTAAATAATTGTATTTTTCTAAATCCTTTTGGGAAATAATCTCTAACACATTGAAGAATGTTCATGATATTTTTTTGTATTTTTTTTTTGAATATATATTTTTTTGTTAATTTTTTATTGGTCATAATTGCTATTTTGAAAATTCCATGTGTACGTCATGCATAAGATGACCTAAACTTATCATTTTCTTACTTTAATTTTTTTCAAATTGAAAAGAATTGTCTAAATATTGTTCACGTACAAAAAAAATTCAAAAAATTATTTTAATAAAATGTTACTAAATTAATAAAAAAAACCCTTGATATTTCAAGTTTATGGACCAATTTCATCAAAAATTATTTTAAAAATATAAAATTTAATCCAATTGGAAAAAAATTATATATTTAGAATCTAGACAATCTCATCTCAAATGGGTTTTAATTTCATAAAATGATTTTGAAAAAAAACTGAGCCGTATTGGCATATTCAGATTTTTCTCTCGATATTGTCATGACCTTGTACTTGTAGGTCCAAGGCTAAGGGTAGGGTTATCGTTCCTTTTCTAAGCCTAAATCTAAACAAGAAACATGAATTGTGATTTTCAAACCTTTTGGAATGAGTACCCACTTTAAAATGGGTACCTATTTTAAAGTTGAAAAATGACACTTCCACTAGAAGTGGACTTAACTTCTTGCGCTTACCCAAGGAATAAGCGTAAACCTTAAATAGAAACCACAAAACTATTACATTTAAGAAAAAATATTTCTAATATATCAATGAAGTGTGAAATGATATAAAAAAATAAGACAAATAAAACAATGTTATACCTTCTCATACCAACATTGATTCACCTCCACTATTCTTCTCCATCTTACGTTGCAAGTTGATAGTGTTGCTCTCATATTTGTATGTGCACAAATACAATATGCTCAAGATGATAATGATGATGAGATTTTGAAAACTGTGGTTAGCTTTAAAAGAAGATGAGAGTTGTAATTATAGAGGATGTATGCTCGATCGATGGTCAAGATTTGATAAAAAAATTGATGGACGAGATGAGAGGAGAGAATGAGAAAGTTGTCATTTTAACTCATGAAGGGATAATAATAAATTATTCAAATTAAAATGGTGGATAATGGTGCACAAGAATTTTCCGACTTCATGCTTAGTTAACTAATGAGGACTAAAGAAGTTTCCAAAATAAAGAAAAGATAACTGGTGAGAGAAGATTTAGATTCTAAAATGAGATGAAGTTAATCGATGAGAGAAGATTTAGATTCTAAAATGATATGGAGTTAACTGATGAGAGGGGAGTTGACTGATGAGAGAAGAGGAGTTGATTGGAGAGAAAAGAGGAGTTAAGAAATAGTTAATTGGAAGAGAAAATAGAGTTCCTCAATACTTTTGTATGAAATGGATGTGATGGGAGTGACGACATGCAGGGTTTTGTTTGTGTGTCGCGACCTGTATGGCCCATGATAGGGTGTGCATTCATGTTTCGCGGTCATCCTTGGCCATTTTTCTTGCCTTTGCTTTGTTTGCTTCTTTGGGGGGTCATTTTTCTACATTTGGGGTTGCGTGGGAGTGCGGTAAGGGCCTATGTGGGCTCTTATTTCTTTCTTTCTGTTGCTACTTCGCTCTTCAGTGGTTAGTGTAGGATATTGTGCTAATTTTTTCTCTATTGCATGCCTTTGGAATGAATGGAGTCTCTTAAGAAAACTACGTATTTCCAAGATGTCTTGTACAAAAATGTTTTGTCTTCTTTGCATGTGAGTGTCATGAACTTCTTAAACAAAGTTCCAATTGGGAAAGTCAGCCTATGAATGGAGGTTTGTGTATCTCCAAAGTTAGTGGATGCTTAGAAAGGAGCCATGATCGCCCAGTGTTGGTGATTCAACTAGCTTCTGTTGAAGAAGACATTAATTATTTGGCTAATCATGCATTGATTTGTAAGTTTATGGGGATTCAGGTTTCACCTCCCTTTTTGGATTTTTGGACTCAACGTACTTGGAACCCTAAGGGTGAGATGGATATTATGTTGGAGGCTAACAACTATTTCCTGGTGGTTTTTAATTGCATGGCTAATCAAAATAAGGCTTTTGAAGGTGGTATGTACTTCTATAACCAAGTAGGTTTTAACCCATCAGAGGAGTTGTCGTCCTATATTCCTGTTTGGGTTTGCTTGCCTTGGTTCCCTTTAGAATTCTGGAGGAATGATATCTTTCATTCAATTGCTATGTTGCTTGGTAAACCAGTGGGCCCTTCCCAATAAACACTAGACAAAAAGGTAATTTCTTATGCTCACATTTTCCTTAAGATTGAATTGAATAAACCTCTACCAAATTCTCATGATATTTTCCTTGGTTCAACTTCTTGGATCCAACAACTGGACTAAAAATCTCTCCCTTTTCGGTGTCGAATTTGTCATGAATACAACCATTTGAAGAAGTGCCAAAAATTTTTCTTTTTTGTACTCTCTAGCCCAACCCTCTCGTCAACCCTCCATGGTTGATAAGGGGAAATATCTTGCTTCAGGTAATGTTCTAGATAAGGAGGGTTTTATTCATTTAACACCTAGCAACCAATGCAAAGGGTTGAAAAGAAATATTAAAGATTGACAGGAGGATGGGCTCTTCAATCGTTTTGATGTCCTGAATGATTTGGGTTATCAGGAAGTGAATCCTAGTTTGTTGAATCTGGGGTCAGATGCCATGGAGGGGGACCATGAGATTGCCAGTGTTATGGAGGATCAGGTGGCTCAGGAGGTTGGTATGGCAGATGCTAGTATGGCTATGGAACTTGCTTCGGTTTCCCTGGTGCACCAGCTGGTTTAGAGGCCTTGAGTAAAGCTATGGATCGGGTCAGTGAATGTAGTGTTCTTCCTACAAGAAAGGCTATTCAAGAGTCAGGACAAGGGAATAAAACCCCTTCCTCTCTTGGACTTTAGCTGAAGAATCTTAAAAAGGGGGTTAATGAGAAATCTCTCAAGGTTGGGAGGAAGAATGATCTGGATAAAGTCAAACTAATGCGTAAGACATTGGTGGAATTTGGGTTGGTGAAGAATATTGATTCCCATTTCTCCAACTCTCAAAAATGATTATTCTCTCTTGGAATGTAAGGGGCTTGAATAGTGACCCTAGACAAAAAGTTGTTCGGGATTTAGTGAAAACTCATGTTCTTGACATTTTATTTATTCAAGAAACTAAGTTGTCGATGGAGAGTATGGATAACTTGGCTCCCAAAATTTGGTGGCACAATCAATGTCAGTGTATTGGAGCTCATGGTAGTGTTGGGGGATTAGCTTGCTTTTGGAAGGTCCATTGAAGGTTTCTCCTCTTTGGTGGTTTTCAAGTAGGTTTTCTATCTTTATGGTTGTTTCTTGTTTGGAGATTGGAGAATTCATCTTACTCTCTAATGTCTATGCCCTGATTGACATTTCTAGTAAGATGTCCCTTTGGTATCATTTTCAACATATCCACCCTATTGTTCCTTTTCATCCCTAGATTTTAGTTGGGACCTCAATGTTATCATTGATTTGGAAGAAAAAAGGGGTGGGTTGCAGAGGTTGGAACCTTCATCTTTTCTCCTCAAAGATAATATATCCATTCTTAATCTTGTGAATGTGAAGCCTAGCAATGGCCTATTTACCTGGAGTAATAAGAGATGTGGTAAAGAATCTATTTCTGAAAGACTTGATAGGTTTTTGGTCTCTTTTTTTTGGATAGGAAGTAACTGGACTACCAGTTCTAAAATTTTGGATTGGTGGGGATCAAAACATTGGCCAATCAAATTCGCTGCTTCTCATGTTAGAGTTTTCAAGAATCCTTCTTTTAAGTTTCAACTTATGTGGTTGCGTGACCCCAGCTTCAGGATTTAATGTCAGTTTGGTGGCCCTAAGGTAAACCGACTTATGGTAATGCTGTGTATTCTTTTGTCAAGCAACTACAATATGTTTAAGCTTCAACTTAAAAGGTGGAATAAGCAAAGTTTCTTCTAAGCCAAGTTGGAGGCTCAAGACCATCTGAATGCAATCACCCATCAGATAAGAGATTTTGGTCTTTTATACGAGCTTCTAAAGGAGGAGGCTATCACCTTAAAGAATGTGGAGGAATGGGAGCTACAAGAGGAAATATTTTGGAAACAAAAGGCTCGTGTAGAGTGGCTTCAAGAAGGCGATAGGAATACTATTTTTTTCTTCAATTCTATCAAGGCTTGTAAGCATGGGAATTCATTATCTTCTCTTATATCTTCTATGGGTGTCTAGTTGGATTCCTTTTGGGAGATTTCTTGGGAAGCCCAGTTTTATTTTGTTGCTATGTTCTTAGAGGATTCTCCTTAGGATTTTGTTAAATAGAACCACATCCTTGGTTGTATGCCTTCTCTTGTGTCTCTGGAAATGAATGAGAGCCTTATGAATCCCATCTCTCTTGAGGAACTAGAGGGTGTTGTCTTCTAGATGAAGAAAGGAAAAGCTCCAGGCCCTAATGGTTTTCCTATTGAATTCTTTCAAGAATTTTTGGGAATTATTAAGTTAGATCTTCTTGAAGTGGTTCAAGAATCTCAAAAAAGTAAGCAGATGTTGAAAGCTTTGAATTCTACTTTCTTGCTTTGATTCCTAAATGTGAAGGAGCTAACAAGATGAATATGTTTATGCCAATAGCTTTGTGCAATGTTTTTTATAAATTTTTATCTAAGGTCATTTCAGAGAGGCTTAAAATATGGATAAGTAGGCTCATTTCTGAGGAACAGGGAGGATTCATGGTAGATAGACAAATCTTGGATGGTGTGGTCATCGCAGTGGAGACTATTCACTCTATGTTTGTTTCTAGGGAGAAGGCTATGTTTATTAAGCTTGATATGGCTAAAGCTTATGATAGGGTCAAATGGTCTTTCCTTCAAAAGGTGTTACATACTTTTGGCTTTGTTGAGGGTTGAGTCTCCTAGGTTATGAGTTGTGTTACTTCCACCTCCTTCTCTATTCTTGTTAATGGTGAAACCTCTTCTTTATTTGGCACTTCTAGATGTCTTAGGCAAGGAGACCCTTTGTTGTCGTATCTGTTTATTCTGATGACTGAAGGCTTGGGGCGTGTCATTAAAAGCCATGTTTCTAATGGCCTTATCTAGGGGTGGAGTTAGGGAAATGATATGTCTCCTCAATCTCATCTATAGTTTGTTGATGATACCGCGTTGATGGGGGTGGCTAAGATCAAGGAAGCAACTAACTGTCATCGGGTGCTAGATATTTATCTTAAGGCTTCAAGGTAGCAGATTAATGAAGGAAAATCTTCTATCTATTTCTTCAATACCCCTCTACTCATTCAACAATGGATTGCTCGTATTTTCAAATTCCAAATAAGGGAGCTCCATGTGGTTTATCTTGGTGTTCCTCTCTTTGTTGGTTCCCCTTTGCGAGTGACCTGGCAAAGTATTCTGGACAAGTTACGAATGCGAGTGAATCATTGGACTCATAGATGGTTGTCCTTTGGTGGGAGGGTGTTGCTTCTAAAATGTGTGATTCAAGCTCCTCCCAACTACATATGTATGCTTTAGGTGGCTCCTAGGAGTTTTATTGATATTGGTGCTCTTTCAAGGAAATTTTTATGGGCTGGTAACTTGGCTTCTTCTAAGTGGAGTTTGATTAAATGGGAAACAATTTATAGACCGAAACAGAATGGGGGCCTTGGTTTGAGACAAGCTAGTCTTGTTGTTCAAGCTCCGGCTGCCAAGCTCTATTGGAGATGGTGCAACAATCAGGACCAAATTTGGGCTAGGATTTTATCCACCAAATATCTTACAGGGGTGACAAAAGATGAGGTTCCTCATCTTGGTTTGGTGGGTAAAGGTTCTATCATTTGAGATACTATCAAGAAGGGTGCCAATTTGATTCAGAAAGGTTTGTTATGGATTTGCAATAGGGGCTCTGAAGCCCTCTTTTGGCATGACTCCTAGGATGGCTCTCCCACTATTTTGTCTATGTACCCTCATCTACAAGATATTTGTCATCTTTTCTTAGAAGCTGGATGGTCATGAGTGCCTGACTTCAAACATTTTATTAGTCTAGGATAGGTGGTTGTTTCTAGATGGAAGGACCCCATAGAGTGGTCAGTTATTGGTTCTTATGAGGATCATGTTGAACTAAGGAGGATTTTAGAAGGTAGAGTTTGTAGTTCAATTGAGGTGAAGGATATCTTGGCTTGGGGCTTGGATCCTAAAGGGGCCTACTCGGTCACCTCTAGATATTAGGAGTTGTACCTTCAGAAGTATGAAGGGGGGGGAGTCAATTGGTGGAAGCATGTGTGGAACAAATTTTCATGGCCTAAATGTAATTGCTTCTTATGGATTATTTCTTGGAAATTGGTGCCACATGGGATAACCTTCGAAAACGTGGATTTCAAGGTCCTTCCATATGTGTCCTATGCAGTAATAATGAAGAGGATTGTTCTCATTTATTTTTTCAGTGTTCTTTTTCCAAAGACATTTGGTATCTCTGGTTTGGAGGCAAGCTTGTGTTCATGCTTCCTCCCTAGTTGATTTTTGGAGAAGCTTGGGTAGGCCTCTGGCACATGCCTCCTTTCTTCAAATTGTGTGGTACATTGGTCCCTACTTCATACTTTGGAAAATTTGGCTTGAAAGAAACTGAAGGATTTTTAGGGGACATAAGATTGCAGTTCAACAACTGTGGTAGAGGATTGTTGGCATGGTTCAAGAGACTTTGATTGCTAAGTTTGATGTGTCTTTTCCCTTGGATAAAGAGGATGAGGAAATTATTCTGAGGATGGGTATTCTTGGCATTTGGCAAGGGAATCCTTGTTGTAAGAGAAATCATAACTTCTGAAACAAAATTTATAGGTAGGGCCATTGGCTTCCCCCTCCTAGGGGTATTTTAAAGATTAACACCGATGGTTCTTTGAGGGGTAACCTTGGGCATGCTAGAATTGGTGGTGTAGGAAGGGACATGGTTGGTAATGTCATTTTCTTCTTTTCAATTTATAAGGGGCAACATAGTAACAATTTTATGGAAGGTTTAGAAATTTTATATGCTATTGAGAGAGCTTGTGCTTTGGGATGGAGTCAGATCATTTGTGAGTCAGACTCTTAGATTGTGATTAATATGTTGAATAGTTAGATGTTGGCCGGTGTCAATTAGCAACTTGCCTCGGTGGTCAAGCAGATTCTTAGATTCACTTCCATGTTACAGGTTGTGTCCTTTATCCATATTTCACGGGAGTGGAATAGAGTGGTTGATTGTTAGAAAAAATGGGTGTTCGAGAATGCTAGGGATTGGCAGGTGGAAGATTGGGAGCAGTTATCCTGGGAGTATTCCCAAGATCTTGTCAGGCGATTTATGTAGATAAGAGGGAGTAATGGTCTTCTAGACCAGGCTTTGTGGGTTTGACTATTTTCGAGGGCTTTTTTTCACTTTGGGGCGGTGGTTTGGAGTCTTTTGACTCTTCCTTTGTAATCCTTTCTTTGATTCAATAATTTTTTAGCCTTTTTTATTTAAAAAAAATTGTAAGATAAAATAGAAAGATGGAAAAAAGAAATATGGCAAGTCTTAGTAAAAATAAATAAAATTTATTTGTTTTAATCCTCATATAAATAATTAAATAAATTAACATATTTATTTAATTATAGGGTAAAAGTACAAAGTTGTGTCACACTTACATAAAGTAAATGGCCAATGTTGATTCAACTTTTAACCTTGAATCACTAAAAAGTGGCATATATGTTTTGAATTTTGAAATGATGTAAGCTAATAAATATGTATGTTTTAGTATATTTTATGTTTGTATTTTTTTGAAAAAATTAAAAAAATATTTGAATATAGTTTTTTATAAATTGACACTATAATTTAATTGTTGATAAAAAGTTAAAAGTTGAAGTTACATGAGACGTCAATCTTTATATAGTAAATTTTATTTTATTTTCTTTCAATTTTTTTGTGTATTTATAACTTGAAACTTTAGTGCATGGATATATGTTTTTCCAATTTTTTTTTGTAAGTATAACCTGGTTATAGGCTCCAGGAACCAAAAACATCAGACCAATAAGACAAGGCAAAGCCAAAAAAATACAAAGCAAGCAACACTGCAACATAGCAGCCAACCAAAACTAGCACAGACTAAAACAACCCAACAAAGGAACAAATCGCATTGTAGGTGAAGGAGAAAGAACATGAAGCCTCAGCTATGAAGGCATAGACCCACTACGTATCAGGGGGGTGGGCCTTAATATCCATCTGCAATAGTTTATAGACAACACTAGGAAACTGAGTCCACCAAACTTGATCTGCCTCCCCAGTTCTGGCCACTAGGTTAACACCAAAATTAGCTGCCCAGTTCGCAACCTGGTTGCCCGATCTTTTAATGTGAGTGAATAAAATCTCATCGAAGTCATGCTTGGAAAAGATCACTACCCCCACAATGGCATCAATCCTCCAATTCTTCGGCCTCTTACCTTGGACAACGTTAATTAATAACTTGGAGTTGCCTTCCACCCACAATCGCTTCCAGACTCTATTCCTAGAAAGAGAGATGTCATGCCAAAGAGCCCATGCTTTAGCCAAGTTGTTGGTCGAGTAGCCACAATCAGAAGCAAAGAAACCCAGTGGCTGACCCTTCACATCCCTAAAAATATTCACTACCTGCCTCGCCCAGATTGCCCTTAGTTGCACCATCGAAATTGAGTTTAATCTACACAGCCTTTAGAGCCACCCAACCCACCTTGGTCACCTCCTTTCCCCCAATGTGATTACCAGTCCCTAACCACCTAAATCTAGGCCAAGCATTAGGCCAATGCATCTCCTCATCAACTAAGAACTTAAACCGCTTTCTATGCACCTCCCCTAATTCAACCAAGAAACTTTCCACCATATCCCAAACTTTGACAGTCACCTTCTCTTGATAAAGTAAATAGCCAATATTCATTTAATTACAGGGTATAAGTACAAAATTGTGTGACACTTATATAAAGTAAATGGCCAATGTCGATTCAAATTTTAACCTTGTATCACTAAGAAGTGGCATATATGTTTTGAATTTTGAAATGGTGTAAGCTAATAAATATGTATGTTTTAGTATATTTTATGTTTGTATTTTTTTGAAAAAATTAAAAAAAATATTTGAATATAGTTTTTTATAAATTGACACTATAATTTAGTTGTTGATAAAAGTTAAAAGTTGAAGTTACATGAGACGTCAATCTTTATATAGTAAATTTTATTTTATTTTTTCTTCAATTTTTTTGTGTATTTATAACTTGAAACTTTAGTGCATGTATATATTTTAAAAAAATATTATAATGTGCATGTATTAAAACATAGTTGTTTCCATTCGGTGTCAACTTTCATATTAACTATTTATCTAAAGTAGAAAAAAAATATACCATCTTGATATAGATTTTTTTATTTAGTGCAACATATTTTTTTCAATTTTTTTGATAAGTTTAATATTTTTCCTTAACATGGTAATCAACCTAATGTTTTGTGTTGATAACCTACTTTTAGTAAAAATAAAAAGTAAAATAATAATAATAATAAAACTATTAATATATATTTTTGAAATCTACACTTATGAATTTACAAAAAGGTTTTTTTATATTTAAATTAAATATTATTTACATGGGTAGAAGTACTCAATAATTTTAGTTGGAAAAGTTGTGGACATATCTAACTTAGCTAGAATGAATCTTACTAGATCATATGTTTGACCAAAATTGATTTTTAGTTAGAAATACTTAAATTCACTTGTGTCGATAAGTTGGGTGAAAGTGTGACACAACTTTGTGCTTTTACTCTATAGAAGAAATTAAGGATTAAGTAATTAAATAATTAAATTACTTAAGAGGAAGGTTAAATAATTAAATTATTGAAATTATTTAATTATAAGAAAGGGGTTAATTTTAATTAGTACAAAAAAGCCATTGCAGGCTTATGACAATTTTTAGTGTCTACAGTTATAAATTCACTAATCATTATCATGTATGAGTTGGATGTGGGACATCACATGTGATCTTCATGTGTGGCTTGTGTATGTACAAATCACTCCAACTCATGGTAGAAGCTAGTGGAATGAGGAAGTGTTTAAAGGACTAACTTTCTTTATGAGGAAAGAGTATGTTAAGGGTGGCAATGATGTTTGTATGTGAGGGACTATTGTTTACTTGATTACTTTATTTACAAAGGAGCACTTCATGATGAATAATGTTTTTGATTAGTGGTGTGGTGATTGCAATGTGGGGGTGAGTTCTACCAAACCTCAATGAGGTGTTGTAATAGTAATATGCATATGATTTTGTGTTGTTTGCACAAATTATGTTGAGATCTTGTTTAGAATTAATGGAGAGAGAGAGAGAGAGAGAGAGAGAGAGAGCTTTAATTAGTTGTTTAATGCCAACAATCCATTTATGGCATTTGTCCATGGGGAGAGAGAGAGAGAGAGAGAGAGAGAGAGAGAGAGAGAGAGAGAGAGAGCTTTAATTAGTTGTTTAATGCCAACAATCCATATATGGCATTTGTCCATGGGGAGTTACGCTTGAGTAACACGTCATTTGCTTATGGACTCAATAATTCACCTTTAAGACCTCTTCAATGTACAAATTACACACTAAGGTATTATTACTAGTAAATAATTTATTTATTTATTAATTGATTAAATAACCAAAAGGCTTTCATGTGAGAGGTTGTGACCTAAACACCAAAACCTTGGATTACCTTAAATATAGGCAATCATATTGAAAATATATAATAAATATATTGCATATACTTGATGGTATATGTGAGAGGCAAGATTGCAAGAGAGGTATATTTGTGCATTATATATTTATGTATGTTGGCATTTCAATTAGCACCTTTGGAGTGCTTATTGGAAACAGACAGCTATGCACAGTGCGTGATGATTGCTCTTCAAATTATAGCGGGGAAGCTCCCTCTTGTTAGCTGATGTTTGCGTAAAAGTAAAACGGGCTAAATGTTCCTATCTTTTTTACTCAGCAGGCAAGACACAAAGGTGCATAAACACAATGCGTTGCAGCTAAGGTTTTCTCTAGTTTCTATAGATCTTAACTACAACTAGGCTAACTTTTAATCTATCCTATCTCCTCAAGATAAATAGAGCATGAGGGCATAGGAGCGGGAATGGATGGTTGGATCACTTGGGCCGACCATCCTTCAAAATGTGCCCGAGGCTCTGAACTCTCAGATTTATGTTGGAATAAGGCTTTATGCAAGCAATCACTCTTACGGTGAGCTCAATCTTAGGATTCCCAAGGAGGTGACAACACTTGTCCGAGGTGTAGGCTAAGACTTAGATCACTATAAACAACAAAGGACGATGAGTTGAATAATAGGATTCCTAAGGAGGTGACGACACTTGTCCAAAGTGTAGGCTGAAATACAAATCATTACACAACATCAAACGACAATCATTAACATCAAAATACCCAAGGAGGTGACGACACCTATCCAAGGGGGCGATTGAAACAATTGATTGTAAGAACAAGATGATAGAACTCAAAAATTTTGATCAAATTGCATGTGCCTTTTGATTTCCTTCTTCAAACTTTCTCAATGAATTACAAAGATTTGGGACAACAAAGGTACAAAATCATACACAATTGCTTATCAAACCAAATAACTCTCATCCAAGAGTGACCAAATATAGACTTTCAAGCTTGTTGGCACAATGGCACAACAATTTTGTGTAGTAAATAAAGGTTACAAAATAATGAGCAAAGGCTCTTATTTATAGAACTCAAAGGAGTAGGCAACCCTAAAGTCTCCTTGAGTTAACAATGAGTTCTTGCCAATCAACCAACAAGATTTATTCCTAAAAAGGGGGAACCTAACAGTTAATTGGAAATCTACTTCAGTTAATTGAAACTAAACTAAGAGAGAACTTCAATTACAAAAGTGCCTCCAAAATAGAGATCCACAATTAGTGGAGATTTAGAAGACATCCATAATTAGTGGGATTAGACATGCATGATCGGTGGGACAGTGAGTTAACTTGGAAAAAGGCATCAAGTTAACTCATATTGCCATAAATGTTATTTTGGAGGGTAGGACGTCCTAATTAGGTGCTTTACACCTCATCACCTCTAGTCAACAATTCCTCTAGCCAGTCGTTTACTTCTTTTTCCTCTGGACAATTAATGCTTCGTAGGATGATGATGTGTCACCTCAGCATCTCTTCACCACCTGCAATCTGCTCTTGGTAACTTTGGCAACTCCGTTACTAGAGTGATGACCTCTGTTTCTCCCGCAACTTTGTGCTTTTGATGTTTTTCTTGATTCTTCTCAATGAAAGAGTGTTGTATGATGAAACTACTAAGTTTGACTATGAAAACTCTAGTAGTGAGCAATGCACACGAACTAGTTACACACGCAGAATTCCAACGGTATCAATCCTCTAAACTAGCCTTGGAAAGCTATCAGAAATACAAGGTGAAACCATATGGGACCTATGGACTTGAGTGTCTATGCTTGTCAATCTGTCCAAATCGACCTCTAGGTGTGCCCGATGCAGATCGATGTCAACCGTTTTCAGAAAAAAAACATGTAGCAAGACCGATTTGGTCTTGTATTCATCTTGAGAGAATTGCATTGTAAAAACGTTAAAGATTGACTATGCACGAAATACTGTTCAAACAACTTTTCTAAAAACCCCTAAAAATAGCACCTGCCAAGAAATATTTTTTTGGAAAAAATCTGACACATGGGTATTGTTCGTGCTTCAATGTTGAACAAACCCAATTCGTTTGATTTTCAAATTCGTGACTTTTTTGGAAATCCCTAAAAATAGGGGCAGCAAGGTTACTGTTTCTGGAAAAATTCAACAAGTGGGTTTTGTTGAAAAAGTTGTGTTGATCATACCAAGTTGGTCAAATCTGTGATTATTTGTTGTTTTCTTGGACATGCATGAAGATCTAAGACAAGAATAGAGGAAAAAGACAAGAAGATTGGAAGTTATCAACTACCTTTTAGGATCTTCAAGAAAATCATGCCTCTAGATGCAACCTCTGATAAATTGTCCCTCTATGCAACTGATCTTCAAAAATATGAACAATGAAAATCCCTCTGTCAGATCTTCAAAAAGATTGAAGAGGAAAAATGCTTGTTCTTGAGCTTCAACCTACAAAGAGGAACAATGGATAATGAAGCCTCAACTTGATACATAGTGTTTGATGTTGAATCAATCAAGTTTAGGTGCCAACACATGATGGAGGAGTCAATTAGCCTGATCTGGAGTTCACAACACTGATTCCCACCCATTTGGGGACATTTTAGACATAGAGAGGCTTCAAAAATATCCTAACTTCAGTCAACTGGATCTATGTTGACTTTAGGCATCCAAGTTGAGGAGTTGATATTTTCATTCTTTTTCATGGTGAAGTGTCTCTATTCGATACTCGATTATGGTTGCTTAGTTGATCTTGAAGTGTTGTTGATGGATCCATTGCCATGTTGAATCGACTTTGAAGAGGTTTGTGTGGGAGTTGCAAATCCAAAAACCTGAATCTGATGCCTCAAATTCAAGGGCTCCTTTTCCCAGGAGAGAGCATTTTCCTTAAGACAGCCAAATTTCTGGATGTCTTTCAAAAAATTTATTTTGACCTTTAGTGCTTTGATATGAGATTCCCGATGACTGATGATTCTGGTGAACGTGCCAAGGTGTGGAATGGATAACCAGCTCAGCTCTGAAAATAATGACTAGCCTTGTAGGTCATGAAAGTTGATTTGGAGGTCCTAAAAGCTTGGGCGCCCCTGGCCTGCAAGGGCACTTTTGGCCTTTGGTGCTGTTATTTTCACTTTGCAAACTTTCACAAACAACCCCAATTTGATCTCCATCGTTAGATGTTTGATTTATCCATTGATTTGGCTAACGGTGTCATTGAGATTGGTCAAGACGGAGAAAGACTTCTTGGAGGTCAAGGAGCTTGAAGACTACATCTGACAGCCCAAAAGGTTGGGTGCCTATTTCTAGGAAGGTGCAGTTTCATTGATACTTAGTCAATTCTTTGTGTCCTTCAATTTGCCTTTGCCTCCAACGTTTTTATGCTTGATGTTCATCTGTGAACGCTTGGCAGGTCTCGTGAGCTCGCAACTGGATTGATCGCGAAGCTAAAAGGATGTTGAGCAGATGCCTTGTAGAAAACAACTATGGAAAACTTCATTTGGTTGCCTAGAATGATGGGCGCCCTTGGTTAGCAATGGCTCTTTTGCCTTGATGTCCATCAGTTTACCCTCTGTTTTACGTGCTCGAATGATCAACAGTTGTCATTGTTTGATGCGTCTTGTAGACTAGCAAACAGGTTCGTTGCAAAGTCGAGCTGATGCCGAGATCACCTAAAGATAAGTTTGCTCAAAAACTGACATTTGGATAATCTTATGCTTGGGCCCCTCTGATCAGCAAGGACCTCTTTTTTCATGTTTTGACTGCCATTTTTGATGATTTTTGCTTTTAGCACCTTGTATTTGCCTTCATTTGATGACGTTTGATGGATCTATTGGATTTGCTTAACGATCCGTCGTAAAGCTGGTAGAATTATAAAGGAGATGACTGTCTAGGCAAGACTTGATGACTGCCTTTGACCTCTTGAACTCATGGACACCCTTGGTTAGCAAGGACTCTTTTGATCGCAACTTCATCATTTCCTTTAAGATCTTCACCTCTTCACGCTTCGCATTTACCGTTGTGGCTTGACTGACTTGATCACCGTTGTTGACGACGCGGACACATTCATGGTAGTAGTTGCTTTCACCATGTTGTGTGTACAGGTGCTTGAAAAATTCACCAAGGCATTGATTGCGTAGCAACTTTCTGGTAGCAAGGTGTGCATCTTCCAAACTTAGAAAAAATTTAGCATTTTCGACCTTTGAAAATCCTTTCTATTGAGAAGTATCTTTTTAAACATTTTTCGCCATGGATTCTTCCTTGAAGCTTTTGAGGCTTGGATTTCGACACCTGGTATTGGCCATTCTGCCATTAATGGCTACAAAGGTCCTAACTTTTCTGTTGAAAATTGAAAATAGACCCACCAAAGTAAAACAAACTTTTTGGTGATTTTGACTTGACCAGTGTGATTGTGAAGCCAATTTATCCTATCAAAATCATTTTCAACTAATTCTGTAAAGGTCCTATTTTTAGGGGTTTTCCTAAAAATAGGGGTTTGAAACCCTAATTTTCAAATTTTTAGAATTTTGCACGTATCTTCCTTGACATAAACCCACAAAAAGCCTATGTTTTGTTTGACCTAAAATAGATTTTTAACAACAATTTTGCAGGATTTAGCTCAGTTTTAGCAAAATGCCTTATTGAAGCAAAAATTTATTATGGGTGCAACAATGTAAACCATTATGGGAAGGAGAGGAAGAAGATATTGTCATATACAAGTTCTTGTTATATCTATATTTGTATAGACTCATTTTATTTTCCTCATATATTTGATGATGCTTTGTGAGGATTTTTGCCAACAATGGATTTCCCCACATAAATAATATGTATTGTATATATTTTTGTTTCATTTAATTCTCAATACTATTTCTTGTTTATTTATTTAAATGATTACTTTTCTAGATCTTTGTTCTTTAACAAAAACAATCTCGTGGATTGTATAGCAAGAAAAGGATTATCAAACAACTATGCAATAACATGAGGAAGTGCACATACAATATATTTAGAGCACACAATAAATGGTCGTGCAAAGACAAAAAATCACTTTCTTCTTTTCTACCCATGGGGGAACCATAGCTTCTATTTATTTTTTCCATACAAGACTTGTATTTTGCCTTCTAACTTCATGATTTTTTCTTGAATTTCTCTTTCCAACTTCATTAAATTATGAAACTTTAATTTGTAGAACAATTGAGTTATACAATATGGTAGGGTCCCTTATATTAGCACAATGCAAAACAAAAGACTCTAAATTAAAAATAATAATAACAATAATTTCTAATTTCTCTATCTTTATGTGTACCTTCATCATTAGTTGAGTCTAGTTCTAATGCTTCAGTAGAGCCCACGTGATTGATCATTTTCAACACTAGATCCCAAGCATCTCCAAACATAAATCATTTTGATATCACCTTCTAATCCAAAATTTATGATGTCCATCAAGAACTATTTAGACTTCATGTCCTTAATTCCAAATTGACGTGTCAATTTCTCATCTGACTCAATGTCACCCACCTTTATATCTATAATCTTTGGAGGATAAGTTTGATAAACAAATCCTTTCATAGTCATCTCATGATTTTCCTTTTCCTTCGATTTCCATGAAGTTACAATCAGACTAAAAAATTTCATAATCTTCCATTTTCCAAGGGAAGAGACTCCTGAGACTTAGTTTTGTCTTTTGAACAAGATTACAACTCCAAAACTCATTCATGATTTGACTCTATGGTACCTCAATTTTTGCCTTCTGAGCATTCTTCATCAAATTTTGAATTTAGTGATCCATCAAATGAGGTTACATCTTCATTTACTAAATAGTTTTTCAAATCTATGATATAGTTATTCATCAAATTTTGAATTTAGTGATCGGCCTTGACTGCTATTAGTGAGCCTTGGCCCAATAATGCATCATATGCCTTCTCCTTTAGAGAGATTACTATGAAATTCAAAATGAATGATGTGGGACCTAATGATTATCTTTTGGGCCATGAATATTCTTTGCACCTTTATGTTGTACTGATCTGCTCTCACCAATTGGAAGGTTGGTGGCCAAATCATAGGTATTCCAAGTTTCCCCTAGAAGCACGTGCACACCACCACATCTACCATCAACAATGGTATTGGTAAGTTTACTTCACAGTATCTCCATATGTACAACTGTTGACCATCAAGCTAGGTTCATTGTCAGCAACATGGAGTCAATCACTTGCTTACCTGCTAACGGCATCAATGTTTACTCCTTAATTTGAAAAGAATAATAATTGAAATAATGAACAAAGCATAATGCATACCAGATTGAGCAATAGAAGTTTTATCCAATGGAGTTCTTTACATATAGGTAGACCAAGGATGATCAGCAAAGGATCAGACATTCACCCTATCTACAATAATTGAATTTGATGGGGTGCCAACATTTTTCGGTTAAGATGAAGCCATTAGAAACCACTACAACTTATCAAAGCCTGACAAGTACTAACAAAATAGTCAGCACTAACAACTCATTACAAGTTGTATTTTGTCTAATTACAAACATACCCTATGTAGTGCAAAAACCTTGAGTCATAGGACCTTCCCAAAAGCAAGAACTATTAAAACTAACAATATCAATAGTTCTTAGATGTGCAAAATAATGAGCTTGTATATGTTTGGAGCATTTTGTTTTTCTTGGTTTTTACCTTATACATCTCCTTGCTTCTTCCAGGGTGATGGTGTTGGTCTGAACTTCCTCTGTTTTTCAGTAACATTACCCAGGAAGAGAGCACTAGCATAAATTAAGACTACATGGTACATATAGACCACAGTGAGAACCATTCATTCTCTACATTTCAGTTTTTAATCATCTTGCACCAATTAAAGCACAACATGCAAATGCCAAGTAACAATATATCTTATTTCTGCAAAACTGGTGTATAAGGGGGGAATGAAAACTGCACTTATATCTGCAAAACTAATAATAATGTTTGCAAAATAAACTAATATCTCAGAACAATGAAAATAAGGTTTCAAACTTAAAAACTATTCAGAAAAATAAAGCAATGCAGTGTAATTGGTTTCAGAGGAGGAATCATCAGAAGAGACAGTCTTCTCAGATCTGTAAACTGCAAATAGAATGTTTTCATTATTGTTTAGTTAACTAAAAGGAAGTGAAGATACCGAAGTGCATGTGGTACATCACGCCAAGCATGTCAGGCCTGAAGCTAATATCGGTTGGAAAAGCAAACTTTAGCTTGTTTTAAAACCCTGAATTTTCCACCAAAGAGCAGGAAAGTGGGACAAAAACTGGCATTGTATCCACTTTCAAGGATCCTGCCTGAAAGGACAGTGGATGGGAGCCATGGACGTTGCTAACATTTTGAAGAGCAGTAACACACAACGGTATTAAATAAATGTGAAAAGCCTGAGCAGGGAAGAAACACTGCTCCTGCTCATGTGAAAGGATAGAAGTTTGAGAAAAGTAAACAACCAACAAACAAATAGCTCAAAAAAACTGTCCATACAGTGTATCCCAACTTGAAACGAATTGGGGAGGATTCCATAAAGTACGATGCAAACCAATATATTGGAGGACTCACAGACAAGAAACGTGTTGCAACCTGTCAAGGAAGCAAAATAAGGAATAAATTAAAAAAAATTCAACATCTATGACTTAAAAATATGACACCCTCTGTTAAACATATAATGTTTCAAACTGAACATAAAGATCATTTTTCTTTGTACCTGTACATGCATTACAAAGCATGCAATAAAAATCATGAAAGCTAGCTGTAGTATAAATGGAACTGTTAAACATGAAAATAACCCTTCTTTCATCTGAGAGCTACTAAAATTGTCGTTTGAATGCTCGACCCCAGGGACAGCCTGTATATTTGTATGTTTATTCATTTTCGCTCCCTTTCGAATGTGCACATCTGCCAAAATATTAAATTCCAGAATTAGTCATTAGCAGTAGATGTTGATTGGAGAAAGCGAGTGAAGGTGTAGGAAAACTTTAATTTAGACTACTAGGTTTGTTTTAGGCTTATGTAGAGCAAGGTCCTTAAAAATTTTAAATGTAATATATGTTGTTAAATTGTAAGTAATACAATGAAGCAGAACAGAAGAACAGTTTGCATGCTTTGAAGTTGATGATAAACAGAATCCAAAAAGTCAATTCAAAATACAGCAAAGCTAAAGACATAGAGTGTCTGCAATTAAATTATTAAAACAAGAGAGCCTTTCTTATCCCATTTGCTTTGATTAAGTTCCAGCTTTCTCCCTTGGCTTGGACTTTCAATATCATCAACCTAGACATGCATCTGACCTTGAGAGTTTCAACACAACGGTTATGGACTATGCCAATACCAAGCACATCATTATGCCTTTTTGCTGGCTGATAGTAAGTCCTGTAGAGCCAATAGGCAGGGAGGAGTCCATTTGGACCTCTAGATCATTAACCATGCAATCACATTTGGAGATATTACTGAAAATATAAAACATCAACATGAATTAATCTTAGGTTATTTTCTGTACTTCAAAAAAAATTCAACACAGTTTGTCAACACTTCCCTAAAAAGAGGTCCAACATTTTGGAGTTCCACAAGGTCATCAAAGGTAACGATTACAACACCATATGACAGAATAATTTCTAGCATCTAGTTAGGATAATCATAGTCCAAGACAACAAAAATACACAGGAATTATAAATATTTTAAAAGAAATAGATATTTTTATTTTGGTGGGGTTTTCACCACATGGAGTACTATAATTCTCAAGTTGTCACTTCAATTACTATTTTTTCAAAGTAAACATTTATTCTCCACTCATTTAGGTGTTAAGAATCCTAAGCCATGGGGACCCACAAAGCATGCAAGCAACTCTAAGTGATGTTTGTACTGGAGAGAAGGAAGCTGCTAACACATCAACCCGGGGCTTGCACCCCAAAGTTATGCTTCCATTTGTTGCATGTAATGCCTTGTAGGCATGCTTTGATTCACAATCATTACTTACAGTATTTTAGGAATGGACTTGAGAATGGAATATCCCAAATTGATAACAATCACAAGGGACCATCTGATCTTGAGTGATCCACTAATACAAAGCAAATATTTCAAGCTGTAATGGGAGCTTCCATACCGATATTATTACAGGCTCAACAAGATAATACTACCACAAACAACAATGATATCCAGTAAATGCTTAGGAGTTACAGTTATTAACAAGGAGAGCATATTGTAGTAGGCCAAAAGTTAATTGAACATGTTTTAGTCTGCTAAGTAATAAATAAATAGTTATGTTTTGTATTTACGTGTTAGTCCCCGATGGTTGTTATAGTCGGTTGGTAGTTACTAAGAGTTGATAGTCTTAACCATCATTGGTCTACTATTTATATGTACTTGTTCATAGACAGGGACCGTTGTTATGATTTTGATGTACTTATTGCATATTTGTGAATGAATGAGAATAAATCTATATCTTCCAAAACATGATTGGTATTCATTTATGTTCTATAAGTCTGTTACTTCTATTTACTTTGTAAATCATTCAAGTAGGATAAGCGAGTAAACATTTGGCGCCGTTGCTGATACGAACTCTCGTACACAACACATAGATGGGAATAATGGCGTCGTAATGGGTTAGCCAATCGAAGAGCCGGTACAAGCAAACGAGAAAAGAGAAATCGCGTTGACAGAAGAGCTCATAAACTTGTGGAATATTTCACTAAAGGAACACGTACGTAGGGAAGCTCTCAGGCAAGAGGTCCCTCAAGCGGCCAACTGGGACAACCTGATGGTCAACCTAGAGGTTGATCACCTTCTCGACAGAATACCAAGATTGATCGCACGTCATTATATCATATTCCAAGATCTTCAGGCCAACAAAGATAGAGAACAAAGAAGACAACAAATACTACAATGATATGAAGAACGAAACAAATAGGACGAAGAATGCAACACCAGTTATAGGCGTACTCCCGAAATCTAATGCCTATACGACCAAATAAAGATAGGAACCGAATTCCAAGCGATCGGGAATCATCAGAAGAACGAGTACGAAGATCTCTGAGAGTAAAGGAACAAGATGAATGACGAAGACGATTGAGAAGAATCGCCAAAGAAACAAACCAAGACCTTGCCAAAGAAACAAACCCAAACCTTGCCGACCAACCAAGACAACCGTCCATAGAGATAGTATCGGACAACGAAGAAGAGACTCTGAAAATGAATTAAACAAAGAAATTGAAAATAACATACACCGCATCCAAGATTTATCCATATCGAGAGAAGAACCGAGAATTGGAGGATCCAAACTGAAGACCCCCAGACGTAGGGAGTGCAAGAATGACCTCCACGATGACGAGCACACAGAAATACTAAGAGGGGGGGCAAGGGGGGTGAATCGGTATTTTAAAACTTTAAAACTTGAAACCATATGAATCAGCAATAAAAACAGTAAGAGCAAACATTAGACAAGATGAACACCGATATCATGTGAAAAACCCTTTCGGGTAAAAAACCACGACAGAACTACAGCTTTCATTAACTTCGAATGGGCACCAAACTAGGAGACAACAATCTCCAAATTACAAGAGTGAGCACCAACTCATTGGAAGCACCAACTTCGAACTGCTGAAGCACCAACTCCAGCGTGAGCACCAACTCACTGAGAGCTTGTCACAACTCTGTAACTCTAAATTCTTGATTCCTAAATACATTTTGCACTTCACTTGAGAGGCTCATACTTAAATCAATCTGCAATTGAACTTGAATCCTTCCCCTATTTCAACATCCTTAATTACATGCTCATACTAGGAGGTACAAAACCAGTCACCTCACACTCACATATCACCGCTATATGACTTCACACCAAAAGCACAAAAATAACTCAGAACAGCTCTTGTAATATGCAGCCCATGCCACACAAAATGGTAGTAATAGTGTTAGAAATCAATCACATCTTCCACACAAACTCATTATGCAGCCCACACTAAAAGATATATATGTATTCTTTCTAGATTTCAAACTTCAGACTCCACGTCTATGCCCGAATAAACTCACACAACACTTATGAACACACTGAGTAACCCGCTCCTTCAAAAATTCACATGTTTCCCTCCACAATAGAGCATGCGGACATTCTCAAAACATTCTAAACTCCACGTAGAGGCTCAAAGCATCTCTCACAACTCCCCTAATTCTCAACACCAAATATCCAAGACACCAAAATCGACCAAGCAAGAGAACTCTCTACGTATCAACCAAAGAGAAAAATGTGACTATCTCGATAGCCATCGCTCAACTCAAAAATAACTTCACATAAGGCCCAGAAATAAATCTCACGGCCTTGAAATCACATATTGACTCCACACATTTCACATTAACCAGCCTAGCATAGAAAAAGATAGCAATTGCATATGTAAATAACCACCTTCTCAGCCTTTTTTTTGAAACTCTTTTCTACAACCGAGACTCTACGCAAAGGTATATATTAACACTCATGACCACATTGAAGTAACACATCTCCATAATAAGCACGTCTCCACACTCAATACTATTAGAATTATATTTAATATTAAAGCTCAACTCGTTAGTAGTTCCTATATTTTTGCTTTCACTTCCGTTATGATTCCAATAACGTCCTGTGATCATGGAATCTCTTTTCTGTCTTCCGTTGTGATTCCAATCACGTCCTGTGATCGTGGAATCCTTTGTAAATCTATATATGTAATCAACTTTTGTAAATAAGATTGATTCGATTATTCTGAAATCCATATGCTCTGCATTTGTATTATGGTATCAGAGCTAGGAAGAAAAATAGCGGATATTTTTTCGTGTTTGATCTGAGCGCAGATTTTGTTGTATTGGGCATTAGTTAGTTTCTAAAATTCACGTGAGGAGCTTTTAGAGGCGCGCGTCTAAATTTTTGGGAGTTTTCAAAATCGCGACCAGGGTTTTTCACATCACTTGTGTTTCTGAAGCCTCTCTTCACCTTCGTGCGTCCTCTTGAAATCGTGTTTCCTGAGAAGCAAACTTGCGACACGTTTTTTTCGTCTTCGTTTTATGAGGGTTCTTGAGCTCTCAGGCTGCGTTTCTCCTTGCTTCTAGGCATGCTTTTTATTCCTTTTCAGGGCGCGATTTTGTTCAGTTTCGGGTCGCATTCTTTTGAAGAAATCCAGGGCGCGATTTTGCTCAGTTTTGGGTCGCATTTTTTGAAGAAATCCAGGGCACGATTTTGCTCAATTTTGGGTCACGTTTTTTGAAGAAATCCAGGGCGTGATTTTGTTCAGTTTTGGGTCACAATTTTTTATTCTCTTAGCTGCATTTTTTCTGATAATCTAAAGCTGTGATTTTTTTCTAAAAATATGAAGGACGACTTCTATTTGGGCACGAATTTTTTTCCGTCTTTGGTTCTGGCACCACTTTTCTGCTCATTTTTAGACATGATTTTCTGAAATCGTGGGTCTATTTTCTATATTTCTGGTACTGTGGCTAGGGTTTTGCAAATATCTCATCTATTTGAAGGCAAATTTTTTTTTTAATTCCAAATTCTTTCTAGGTTTTTCGAGAGGATTTTTGGGTCCTCATCAGATTTTTCTGGATGTCTCAAAATCTATGCCTTGAAATTTGTGCCGATGGATTTGTCTTGATTTTAGGTATTTTTTTGTACCTAGGGTTTCGTGTTTTTCAATTTGCAGAAATTCTTCTTTGTGCCTTGAAATCCATGTTCGGATTTCTTCCTGAGTTCAAGGTGTGTTGTCTCGAATTTTGTGTCGTCTATCCACTCACATCATCTTCGTTTTTTGTGCCTCGAAAAGCGTGAAGCATGGCCTCTTTGACCAACATCATGTTGGACAACAATAAGAAGTTTAACGATCGCAACTACAACACATGGAAGCAGCGTATGATGACGATATTTGAGTAACGATGTCTTGACCAGATTATTTTGGGCATCACGACACAACCTCTCACAGTTGATAAGGATCAAGTGAAGTTTGATGAGCAAAATTGGGAAGTTGTAATGCTCATAAAGTTATCAGTCATTGATGGCCAGTTACCTCAGGTTCCTTTAGGTAAATCAGCAAAGGAAATTTGGGATCTTCTGAAAGATCTTCATGAGACTTCCGACAAGAGTCGTGCATTCTTTCTGAAGAACATGTTTTCCATCTTCATGGATGAGAATACACCTCTGTAGGCACACTTGACCAGGATCAAGGACATTTGAGATCAGCTGAAGGCTATTGGTCGGAAGATGGAGGAAGAAGATATGGTGGTGATCACTCTAAAGAGTTTACCACATCCGTATGAGCACTTTATTGAAACGCTCAACATTACAGTAACTAATGTTGACTTGACATTTCTAGATCTCTACAACAAACTTCTACAATAGGATCGTTGGAAAGAACAGTTTGGTACTAGTGCCACTTCATCCTCTTCAGTGCAAGCATTCCCTGCGAAGACCTTTCAAAAGAATAAAGGCAAGCCTTCATCCTTTCAGCAGCAAAATCAGGGGCAATCTTCAGATTCTTCGAAGTCAAAGAATATTTAGTGCAATTATTGTCACAAGTTTGGCCACATGAAGAAGGATTGCTGGAAACGCTTGGCCTCTAAAGAAGGCAAGCAAGGAGAGTCTAGACCAAAAGCACATGTGGCGGAGCACACTGAGCAGAAGGAGTTTGACTTCTTTGCATTCATGGCAAAGAGTCCTACAGATCCTGTGAACACTTCTGCTCAGTACATTGACTCTAGTGCTTCACGCCATTTCACGCATCATCGGGACCGGTTCATTCAGTACACACCTTTCAAAGATTCAATTATCTTTGGAGGAAGCGAAGAGTATATTGTTGTCGGCAAGGGCAATGTTCAGATTCAGTCTGGTGGGAGAAATTTGATATTTCTCGATGTATATTTGTACCTGGCATGGAGTTGAACTTACTTTCTGTCAGTCAGATTATGACACACTCTCCTCAGTTGGACATTGTATTCAGTATGCTTACATGAAGTATTGTTGACAAAGAGACATGTACTACAGTCATTTAGGGACTTGAGGATCATGGTCTTTATAGACTTGTTGATTCTAGTGATTCTCAAGAGCACGCTATGGCAGCCATGAGCACTTCTATCAGTAGTCTCTGGCATCAGTGTTATGGGCACCTAAACATGCACTATCTCTCTCAGTTATCACAAGATGATCTTGTTGGTGGTCTACCTACGATTTAGACTCAAACTAATGGAGTTTGCGAGGCTTGTCAGGCTGGAAAGCAACATTGGACTCCTTTCTCCGATGGTGACTCATGGCGGGCTTCCAGGGTTTTTCAGTTGGTCCACGTTGATGTATGTGGTCCAATGCATACGCCTTTCATTATTGGATCCAGGCATTTTTTTGCTTTTTGTTGATGATTTCAGCAGAAAGATGTGGGTGTATTTTTTGAAGCTTAAATCAGAGGTGTTTATCATATTTCAGCAATTTCAGGCCTTGGTGGAAAAAGAGTATGGCTCTTCTATTATTACTCTCAGGTATGATAATGGGGGGGAATTTTGTTCCAAAGATTTCTCCACATTCTGTGTTGCACATGGCATAAAGCACCAATTCACCACACCTTACAACCCTCAGTAGAATGGTGTAGTCAAGCGTCGCAATCGCACCATTACAGAAATGGCACGTTCTATGTTGGAACATAAACATGTTCCTAAGAAGTTTTGGGTTGAAGCAATGTATACTGTTGTTTATCTCCTGAACAGATCTCCTACTCATGTTGTGAAGAAGATGACTCCTGAAGAAGCCTAGTCTAGACGTAATCCGAACATTAGTCCCCTGAAGGTTTTTGGCTCCACCGCTCATGTTTGGATTCCTGATGCTCAGCGCACTAAGTTGGATTCTAAGAGCCAGAAACTCATGTTTATAGGTTATAGTGAGAACCATAAGGCATATAGACTGATTGATGCAAACACTGATCGTCTAATCTTCAGTCGTGATGTCATGGTTGATGAGAATGATGGGCTCTTCTGTCAGTCTTCTCCTGTTTGTTCTGAGGTTCAGCCTTAGAAAGATTCTGATTTGGGTGTTTATCTTCCACTTGGTCCACTTTATGGGAGGGAATCCGCAGAGGTGCAGGCACCTCAACAGTCGCTTCCACCACTAACCCCTATTCAGCATGATCTGGATGTTCTTCCAGATATGTCAATTCCAACTGATCCAGCAGAGGTTGTTCCTCTTGATTCCGATATTGGTTCATCTACTCTTCGACCTAAATGGTGGGCGCTTTGACGATTGGTGCTCTTCATGATGATGAGTTACTAGAGGGTAGACCTGCTCGAAATAAGAGCAAACAGTAGAATATAGTGAACTTTGCTCTTAAGGCCAACCTTCATAGCATTTCGAAGCCTCAGACATATACAGAGGCTAAAGGCACACCTGAGTGGGAACAGGCTATGACAGCTGAACATCATAGTCTCATGTAGAATCACACTTGGGAGCTTTTAGATCTTCCACATGGGAAGAAACCCATAGGCTACAAATGGGTTTATAAGGTTAAGTATAAGGCTAATGGAACCCTTGATAAATACAAGGCTAGGTTGGTAGCCAAAGGGTTTTCACAGCAAGAGGGCATTGACTATGAGGAGACTTTTGCTCCTACAGCCAAGATGAGTACCATTCGGCTTGTCCTCTCAATAGTAGCTCAGTTTGGATGGAAAGTCCATCAAATGGATGTAAAGAGTGCCTTCCTCAATGGTAATTTGCAAGAAGAAGTTTACATGAGGCAACCTCCTAGTTTCAAGGTTGCTGGTAAGGAACACCAGGTATGCAAACTAGTGAAAGCACTCTATGGCCTTAAGCAGGCACCACGGGCTTGGTACATGAAGATTGATCAGTACCTTATTGACCATGGCCTTCATCGAAGTCCTTTTGACTCTAATCTGTATGTCAATCGGACTGGTGATGATATCTTGTTCCTAGTTGTCTATGTTGATGACTTAATCATTATGGGCAATTCAGATCATCTAGTTGAGGAGATCAAATATAATCTCAGTCAATCATTTGACATGACAGATTTGGGACTCCTCCATTATTGCCTTGGTATAGAGGTTTGGCAATCTACTGGTAGTACCTTCATTTCATAGTCAAAGTATGCCAAGAGCTCGTTGGACAAGTTTCGGATGACAAACTGCAAACTAGCATCTACAGCTATGGAGAGAGGGCTGAAGTTATCAGCTCAATTCGATTCACCCATGCAGAATGAATCAGAATTTAGGCAACTTGTGGGCAGCCTCATCTATCTCGCTGCCACTAGACTTGACCTTAGCTTTGCAGTGAGCTACATCTCTCGCTTCATGTCAGCCCCTAAAGCTAAACATTGGGTTGCAACGAAGCGTGTGCTGAGATATGTGAAAGGCACTTCTGACCTTGGCATTTTATATGGGAGGTGCAAAGATCTAAAGCCGATTGGTCATACAGACTCAGATTGGGCAGGTTCTATTGATGACAAAAAGTCTACTTCAAGGTATGTATTCAGTTTGGGTACAGGTGTAGTTACATGGACCAACAAAAAGCAACAAGCAGTGGCTCCCTCCTCGACTGAAGCAGAATATCGAGGAGCTATTAAAGCAGCTTGTGAGGCAATTTGGCTTTGAAGGATGCTCATGGACATGCAAATGTCTCAAGCAGGACCTTCCCCCTTATATTGCGACAATCAAGGGGTGTTGAAATTCGCCAAGAATCCAGTCTTCAATGAATGGACAAAGCATGTTGATCTTCATTGTCACTTCATTCGCTAGCTTGTCGAAGATGGATCCATAGCATTGCAGTATGTTCCGACAGAGGATCAGACTGCGGATATTCTCACCAAGTCTTTGAGCCCGTATAAGTTTCTTAGATTTAGGGGGCATCTTGGTGTAGTTGATAGATTGAGCATTAAGGGAGGGTATTCGAATTATATTTAATATTAATGCTCAACTCGTTAGTAGTTCCTATATTTTTTTTTTCACTTTCGTTATGATTTCAATCACGTCCTGTGATCGTGGAAACTCTTTTCTGTCTTCCGTTGTGATTCCAATCGCGTCCTGTGATCATGGAATCTTTTGTAAATCTATATATGTAATCAACTTCTGTAAATAAGATTGATTCGATTATTCTGAAATCCATATACTCTGCATTTGTATTAAATACGACTCAGAAAATAACATCGACACACTCCATATAGCTCCTCATTCATGAAAGTGGAAGCGATGGCATATGAAGTCAAATACATCTTCCACACAATTTGTCAAAGACAATGAAAGCAAAAACCGACTTCAAGAACATGGTGAATGAATTAAATCTACCAATAAAAATAGAATGATAGCATATCACAGCATGTACATAACATGAAGAAAATGTTCTAACTCCAGGAATACACGATGAACCTGCAAGATGAATAATGTGAATGAATTCGCCACAAGTCAATGAGCAGCCCTCAACAACGAAATCAGGAAATACCAAAGTCGTCGCTGCAATAAAGCGTTGCCAGTGAGGGAGCCGTCACTTATGAAAAGATAGGTCAGAGGCATTACAAATTTATTCTCTTGTCCGCTTTAGAATATGGTATATATTTTCATGACTCTAAGAAAAATAAAGTCGGCAAGATAAAAAGCCACAAAGACCACTAAAATAATGATGATGCAAGGAATCTTAAGCCGCCTTGTCTACCATAAGTGATAAGACACACATTTGACTCACACTCAGCAAATTATGTTTCAAACCTTCAACATACAAAACATTTTCAACCTTAGCTCTTTTGTCATTCAACATAAGAGTGCCTTTACCTGAAATTTTTGCACATGCATTGTCTCCAAACCTTACTGTACCACCATTCATTTTCAACATGAGGAACTTGTTTTTGTCTCTTGTCATAAGTCTGGAGTAGCCACTATCAATGTACCATTTATCTCTCATCTTGTGCATGTAAGGCTGTTTGCACAATCATTGATTCAACTTTTTCTACCTCTTTTTTCTTCCTCCAAACCTTCTTACCAACTTCTTTTTCAGCTACTCGTTGCTCTTTCTTTTTACTTTGCTTGAAAGATTCTGCAAAATTGCTTCTACAAGTCTTTGCAATATGACCAAAGTTATTGCATTTGTAACATATAATATTGTAATTCATCAAAGGAGCAAAAGAATTCCTATTCAAGAATCCTTGATTTCTATTCACATATCTGAAATCATTTCTTGCATAAACTCTACAATTTGCTGCCTTGTGACCAAAACGATTGCATGAAAAACAAAACCCATAAAAGAAAGAATTATTAAAGCTGGTCATGTGAGGTTGCCTTGAAATAGGTCTTCTGAAAGTGTTATTTTTGATTTTTGATTGCGAACCTTTTATGCTATCAAAGTTGCTCTTATGCTTTTTTTCTTTTACTGGCTTGGAACTTTGACTTTCTTCAAGTCCAACTCCACCTTTATTAGTAGATGATTTTTATGAACTAATGATCTCATCCAACAATACAGAACTTTTCTGATTTTTCATCTCATTATTTAGCTGTAACATTTGATTTGTCTAATTTCCTAAGAGAAACTATTTCAGCTTCGAGTCTTTCACAATTTTCTTCCTTCATTTTGAACAGATTTCTAACTTCTTAAATTTTTCTATCTTCTTCAATCTGAACTTTCAGATCAACAATCTTCTTTTCAGCTTCTTCAAGTGCTTGAGATATCATGACTTTTGATTCATTGTCTTCTTCTTGTTGTAATTTCAACTTCTGATTTCTCTTTCTGAGTTTCTTGATTTCACTTAGAGCACTTACAAGTTTTTCTTCAAGATCTACTTCTTCTTCATCATATTGCTCATCTTCTATATCTTCATCTTCAATCTTAGGCATATTTACTTCTTTAGCCAAAAATAAGATTGCTTCATCAGAAAACTCTTCATCACTATCTTCTGTAGAGCTATTGTGATCTTTTGAGTAGAGACTTTTTACAGATTTCTTAAACTTCTTCTTACCATTATACCCTCTTTTGAAATGTTTAGATTATACCCTCTTTTAGAAATACCAAAACGGGTTTGACTTAGGCAAGCCCCTATACAGCACAACCTTTCCCCCTCTTTTCATGTGTGCAAGTCAGATTCAAGAGTTTCCGCAGAAAACAGCCACAGAAGACAGAGTGCAGACTGCGATATACCTCTCAGAACTTTCAAATCCGGAAAAAGAGGAGCCCAATCTGGGGTGCACCACACCCTAGACCAGCCATTTTAGCTTCAAATTTGCAATGCAAGTTCCTCACTATTGCTATTTCTCAGATCCAAGTCAGTTCTGGTACTTTCCATTTCCGTCTATGTGATAAATTACATTTTCAAATCTAGGGTTATATGTCAAATAGGCTTGTCAAATCACACATCAAAGTTATCATCCTCACAACTCAATACAACATAAACCCTAGGAGGTTGGCTCTCCCTTGTGGCAGCAAGTCAATCATAAAACCCTAGTTGATTTATGTTTAAATGTTGAGTCATGTGAAAAGGAGATCCTAGTTGACCTAATTAGATTTAGGATCACTTTTCCTACTCAACATTTTGGTGAACTTAACATATCCTACATTTGCAATTTTCTGATTTTCATAGAATAAATTCGGAACATTAATTTAAATATCTAGGTGCTTTGAAGATCTAGTTATTAATTTACATTTATTTCATCTTCAAAACTATAAATTTGCATTATTTGTTCATCATAAATTAAAAAGCAAAAAAATTGAAAAATATTTTGAATTTAATGGCATAATTTCAGATCTGATTTTCCTTGTTTAGGGCTTAGATCTGACTTATGTTCATTGAGAAATTTAATTGCAATATTATATTGTCATTTATGCATGCATATTTTTTTTAAAGTGAAAAAATTGCATAGTATTTTCATTCCAAGAGATCAAAAAGCATTGTTTTTTGTATTTTTTGGAAAAATCGGTCATTTACAGTATTTTAATTTCTGAAAATTGTCATTTGAACATATTCAATTGCTCAAAAAATATAAAATTGCATGCATACATTTGCTTCATATAGAAAAACTAGGTTTTCGTGCATTTCCAGAATTATGTTTACCCCCAAACCTAAACCTCTACAACCTGAGACCCTTAAACACTGTTGATGGTCTCCAAATCATAAATTTTCTAAAAATACCTATCTGGTCTAGGGCATATAGCACCCTTGTCTAGCCCGTTTGGGCTAAAATTTTCTGTGAACATCTCTATTTGTGGTCTCTGTCCAGATCTAGTTCATGTTCTGGTTCCTACTCTGAAACCTGTCTGATTTTGCTGTGCATCACTAATTTGATCCATATGACAAATAACATGTTTTCTTTTCAAAGATGTCGTTTTGATATAGTAAAGCATGACTTGTCTACCCATAATTTTTCTACCTATGAGAATATTGTGAAGGAAAAAAATAAAATTATTGCCACATTTAATCCTCATTCTTCTCCCAACATCTCCCTTACTTGTGAGGATGCAATCATTGACAATCATGACAACCATGTTGGTTCTTCTCCCAATTCCTCTCCTACCTGTGAGGGTATCTTGGTGCAACAATGTAGTGTCCCACCCAAATGGAACAATCTCTGTTGTGATTTAGCTCAGATTTTTATATTTATCATATGAGGCATTTTGTCAAACACTTTGCAACATACTGAACTGGGTGTTTCAGAGGTTATAGAAATTACAAATGAAATACAATAAGAGCAACAAGAAAGAGTATTTTCAAGCACCAAATTATATCTGCTGATTATATATTCTTTCAATACATTGAATTGGCACAAATAACCATTCACAATGATTTTACTGAGCATCATCAATTTTCTGAGTTATATATCAGACATACATAATTACATTGGAATATCAAAATACCCATATTCATGAATGCATAAAATTGTGTTTCCAATGGATAGTTCCAGCTAGAGAGATTACAATTTGCCTTATCAGTAAACTACAGAATTTTCTGATTACTATCAGCAATGCACACTACAGAAAGTAATGGTATTTCATGACATAAATACCAGTCTATTGCTGTTGTAGGTGATTCCAGTGATAGTGCTGATCTGTATGCAACTCTAGAATAGACGCCAAGTCTGAATGTAGTCCCACAACCTCCTAAGATGACTTCTACGCTGCCCAGACATACACAGCAGCCACAACCTGATCACCAGGACTCATAAATCTGATAGATTCGCCTCTCTACAATCTGTCCAAATGCCACATTTTCACTGAAAATGCTTCCAAACCCTAGCGCCTAGAGTTTCTGTTCTCCACATAAAGAATACTTCTGATTTGCATATTATTCAAACCCTTGCCTTTCAAATATTCAGTAAATTATCAAACTCCTGATAAATTCTTCAAACCCTAGCTTTGAAGCCTTCCTGTAAATCTTTGAAGCACAAGCACAATCCCTGCAATGGAATTGTCTGCAAGTTGTTCTTCTTGAGGGGCTACGTCCTCAAAAAGCTTGAGATTTTCAAACTCTCCAGTCTTCAGCAAAACCCTTAGCCAAATTTTTCTTCTTCAACAATGAATGAAATGATTCCAAAATGCCCTTTTATATTTCACCTCAAATTCACTTTTAAATTCCATTTCATTCAATTTACTTTTAATTTCTTTTAATTTGGTCCACAACTTAATAATTTAAAGTATACTTTAAAGTTTAAATAACTTAATAATTTAAAGTATTCATATTATAAAGTATACTTTTAAAATCATTTAAAACCTATGTTCCATGGCGTATCGGGGATGGGGACGGGGGGACGGCAGAGGACGCGTTTCCGGGACATTTCCTAGGGGGCCATTTTTAGGGGACGGTAGAGGACGGTGACATACAAAATACATATATATATATATATATATGATTTTTTCAAAATTTATTAATATATTATAGAGAGAGAGAGGGAAAGAGAGAGATATGTCAATAAATTAATAATTGATAACAACAATATCAATATGTAAATAAATCACGAGAGCAGTAGTATAACAACATAATAAATGTCATTAAACTTATTATTGTAGCCTATGATCCGGGATGCTTGTATTTCATTGGGAATCAATATAAATTAGATTTTGAAGGAAATGTCTGTTGCTTTAATCAAATCAGACTTATATCAGACCTGTAATGCAATGTATTCAGACTTGATATAGTGCAAATAAAATCAGATTTGAGGTTGAATGTTTCATATTTGTTGATGTTGTGATAGTATTTATCATTTCTATGTTTTATGCAAATGATTTGGCATTAAAATTCAATCAAACACAACAATAAACATTCAGAAATCAGAACTCAGTCACTTTGCATGCCAAGTGTTTGACAAATTGTCAAACAGCCCAAACTCAAAAATCACCTTAGAAAGGAGGACAAAATATTTAAGAAGTCAATTTTTTAAATGTATTTTTAACCCAAGAAGTTCCCTGTCCGCGGGGGATGGCTAGCTGTCCCTGGTACGACGAGGGACGTTTCCAACATCCCCCATGCATACTAGAGACGGGGAAACATCCCCAAAGGGCAGGGGAGGTTTCCTCTTGTTTCCTACTAGTTGGGTTGTTTCAGGGACGGCTGGGAGACATCCCCTTTGCATCCCCCCGTCCCAAGGACAGCTGGGGATGGGGACAATGGATTTTGGGGCAGGGGATGCGTCCCCGTGTAACACAGTTTAAAACCCTTTTTAATAAAGTCCTTATGTCTCCCTTTTAATATAATAAATTAATAAAGCATCACTTTATTAATATTTAAAGTCCCCTTTAAATAATCACTTTACTAAACTATTATAAAGTGACTTAAGAATTAATCGCTTTATTTTATTAAATTCAAATATTAAAGTTAACACTTTAATATTTCATCTTTCATGTTGAGACCATCACCCGATCACTCCAACTGGAAACTGATGCTGCAACTAATCCCGGGGTGATGTCTAAACAAAGTAGGCCAACTACCAGTCTCCTCCTAAAAAGTAGGGATTCCCCTAAAAAGTAGGAAACTATCTCTAATCATCTGAAATGGCTCATAAGGCCCCCTGTCAAGCTCCACAAGCTCTGGGTGGTCACAGGTGAACTGTCAATCCCTTCCTAAAAAATAGGAGACTAGCTCTAAGCTCCTGAAACGCCACGCAAACTTCCCAAAAGGTCACAAGACCCCCAAAAGAGCTCCCTATCCACTGTGTTAGCCTACGGGAACCCAACTGATAGGCTAACCACACGACTGACCACTACCTAGAAAAATGGGACATTACAAAGAAGACCTAATCATTGAGAATCATGTCTGTTTCCCTCCCAATACCTCTCCTACTTGGGAAGATATTGTGGCACAAGAGGATGAAATCATTGATACATTTTCAAATGATAGTAAGGTGGCTTCCATAGATGAAGGTTCAAAATTGACATTAGGTCCTCCATTGATAGAAGATTGCCAACAAGCTGAAATTATACACCCACGTTTGATTATTGCACCTCCTAAAACTCCTTTAATTATTGGACCTCCTAAACCACCTCTCATTATAGGACCTCCCAAACCTCATGGGCATATCCTAAACTTTGCCAAACAACTCACTAGTAACCATGTGCAACAAGATGTGTTGAAGCAACCAAGTTATCATGTAGCTGCTCACACATATAACACTAGAAATAAGAAGCAACCAAAACAAACACCAACATCCATTCCATTACCCCGACCATATCTTCCACCCCCACCTAGCCTTCCTCAACGTAATGGTAAAGAATATGATCTTGTTGAGCAACTTCGTAACACTCCAGCCAAGATCTCCCTTTGGGACTCAATTCAAACATCACCTACATACCACGAGATGCTCCAAGAGGCTTTGCAAAAGATTGATATCTCACCTTCTGTCTAACCGAATGATGTAGCAGCCTTGTTTGATTGTATGCAAACAACAAAGTTGGATATTACCTTCCCTCAACATGAATTACCTCCGCTTGAGGTCCAAAACAAACATGAAGCTCTAATGATGTGTTTTCATTAATAAAACTAGGGTTAGACGTACACTTATTGGCAGTGGATCGAGTATTAATGTTTGTAGCATTGATCTTCTAGATAAGCTTGGTGTGGATAAGACCCTTATACAACCTGCTAATCTTGCTATTCAAGGCTTTGATAATGTTAGTAGGCACCCATCGGGGACAATCACACTACCCATTAAGGTAGGACCCATCATTTTTCCTACCCCTATCCATATCATGCTGGGACCTCTTTCATATAATCTTCTCCTAGGTAGACTGTGGATTCATGCCATAAAAGGAGTCTCGTCTACAACAAGGTATATACAGTAAAAGCGAATGAGAAAAGTTATAATTCACAAATTGAAGTCGAACATAACACTTCCAACTCTCTTAATACTTTAATTCCATCTTCAAAAGTGGAACCATTACCTTCCAATGATAATGATACTATGGATACACTCTTGGGTCATGATTGGGGATCGTTAGATTTTACACCTCGTTTCAATGGGGAGTCAATAATCTCACCATCAAAGCCCATAGAGTCAACTGTGGTAGCATCTAATACAACTAATGATCAAAATAATGCTTCATCATCAAGTGCATGTTTTGGTGACGACTGGGGTTCATTAGATTTTACACCCTCCTTTGTGGGAGAGTACAAAATCTCACAATGCAAGCCTAAGGAGTCTTGTGTTTCATTCACTCAATCTTATTCTACATCAACAAATCCAAAAACATCATCCCATGCTGGTGATGGGGGCTCTTTAGCTTTCGTCCCTCGTGTGTTGGTGATGCCTAACTTTAAAACACTTAAAAAGGATTTGCATCCTTGCGAAAGAATCAATTCTTCTCATAAGCATTTAAATAAGACTCCTCATCTGAGTTGGAAAAGTGTTATGGGCTTGGATATAAAATTATTTCTAAAAATGGATATAATGAGGACATGGAACAAGGAGTCAACGATCACGTGAAGTCTATGCCGTATCTTTCAAAAAAGCGTTTAGGTTTCCAGCCTTCCTCTCCATCTACATCTCATCTGCCATCATATACTATATTTAAAACATCATGTGGTAAGCGAGCAAGCTTTTCTTCACAAGAGAAAAATTTGTCTCCACCTTTATCAAAACAAGGGCATATTTTGTCAAGGCTTCTCAAATCTCACTTGATTACTCTATCTCCCCCAACACTCAAGAAATTTTATAGCAATAACTCTTCTTGTGCATATCATTGAGTGCATGGTCATTCTACCAATGAATGTTAGGCCTTGAGTAGTAAAATACAACTTATGAATTGTGGTGCTCTTCCATGTGTTGATGCACCTAATAATTCTAAATAATAAATCTCTCTTCTATGGTGTTGCTGCTCACTATGTGGCATTTGTAGCTTCATGTGTTTGCTCATTGCCATTCATGGTGGTACAATCTTAAGTGCAACCATATTTTCTATGGTAGCAACATGATAGTCTTTAACGTGGTTGTTCTTGCCTTTACACTTGGGGGGCAAGGATAACTCGTTTTGGGAGGTGTGTATTCTTTTCAAGGATTCCCTCTTCCCCTTCCTTTTCCTTAAAATACCAATTTTAAGGGGGGGAGAAGGTGTGTATTCTTTTCAAGGATTCCCTCTTCCCCTTCCTTTTCCTTAAAATACCAATTTTAAGGGGGTCGGGCAGCGGGAGGAGGGAGCATATCACCCTATCCATTTCATAGACATCTTGTGAGATTTTACTTATTGACATACCCCTTTGGTGGTGGTGTTGTTATAATGCCCCCCTGAGGCGTGATTGGCAAAATAGTCCATAGATTTGGCATAACAGAACTTGTTGATTCATGAATTTGAGCATTTTTACATGGCCACCTAGCACAACACACCTTGCTTGCCAGTGGAGCCATGTGTTTCATGAGTGATTTTACATCCTTATGAGAGTAACATTTTGTTTAAACAACACATTCAATGGATGACGTTTGGTATTTGAGACAAATTTAAGACTGTGGTCTCTTTACTTTACTGACTCGAATCCTTTTCAGTACTAACCCTTGTGTTTATGTTTAGTATTGTACATGTTTTCTTTGTGTTTACCTTGTGTTTCCATCATTCTTGTTTGCATTGTGTTTTCTTTTCATTTTGTGTTTGTATGTTGTGTGTCTTGATTGTGTATGCTTTGTGTTCGTCATGATGCATTTCACTTCATGTGTGTGTTCCTTTGTCCTTATATTGTTTTGCCATAGGATCTTGAATCTAGGGGCTAGTGCATCCCCTAGATTCAATGTTGTTCTATCTCTCCAATATTAGAATAATTGAATCCCTCTCGACCTTAATTCTTACTTTAATGTGAGTATGAACATAAGATCACTCACTAAAGTGGAGGCTAAATGTAGCGTCGGAAATTGTCACCCTTGACAATTTCACACTAGGTTTTGCTCCCTGCTATGTGCTTGGACCTAATTATAGATTCCATTGCCCGTTTTATGAATATCCTTGGAAAATCAAACAAGGGAAATAAAAGTGAGCATTTAATATTTTCCCCTAACACTTTGGGCCCCGAAAAAAATGGGTTTGGTCTATGGTGCCCCACACCCTAGACCACCTCTTTTGGGCCCATATTCAAATATGTAGGAGTCGGTATTTTATTATTTGAAAATCCAATTTCATTTGTGAGCTATCGATATTTGATTTTAGAGAAATTAGAAGAATTGCATATAAATACTATTACAGATGCGGAGCAGATGTATGTGCGATAATCGAATTAATCGATTCAACAAAGGCAGAATGTACATAAAGAGATTTACAAAGCAAGAGATCCAAAAATCACGGTTATGTGATTATAGACATAACAGAAAGAAATCATATAATCATGGAGACGTGATTAGACATAACTGAAAGAAAACAGAAGCATTAAAATAGGAACTACGTCTAGTTCTAATACCCTCCCTTAACACTTAATCTATTAACTACAACACGATGCCCCTTAAATCTAACAAACTTATCTGGGCTCAAAGACTTGGTGAGAATATCCGCAGTCTGATCCTCTATCAGAACATACTACAATGCTATGGATCCGTCTTCAACAAGCTGGCAAATGACGTGACGATGAAGATCAACATGCTTTGTCCGTTTATGGAAGACTGGATTCTTGGCGAGTTTCAGCACCCCTCGATTGTCGCAATATTAGGGTGAAGGTCATGCTTGAGACATTTGCATGTCCGTGAGCATCCTTCGAAGCCAAACTGCCTCACAAGCTGCTTTAGCAGCTCCTCAATATTGTGCTTCGGTCGAGGAGAGAGCCACTGCCTGTTGCTTCTTGCTAGTCCATGTAATTGCACCTGTACCCAAACTGAATACATACCCTGAAGTAGACTTCTTGTCATCAACAGAACCTGCCCAATCTGAGTCTATATAACCAATCAGCTTTGGATCTTTGCACCTCCCATATAAAATGCCAAGGTTAGAAGTGCCTTTCACATATCTTAGCACACACTTCACTGCAACCCAGTGTTCAGCCTTAGGGGCTGACATGAAGCAAGAGATGTAGCTCACTGCAAAGCTAAGGTCAGGTCTAGTGGCAGCGAGAAAGATGAGGCTGCCCACAAGTTGCTTGAATTCTGATTCGTTCTCCATGGGTGAATCCAACTGAGCTGATAACTTCAGCCCTTTCTCCATAGGTGTAGATGTTGGTTTGCAATCTGTCATCCGGAACTTGTCCAACAAGCTCTTGGCATACTTCGATTGTGAAATGAAGGTACTGCCAGTAGACTGCCAAACCTCTATACCGAGGCAATAATGGAGGAGTCCCAAATCTGTCATGTCAAATGATTGACTGAGATTATGTTTGATCTCCTCAATCAGATGATATGAACTGCCAGTAATGATTAAGTCATCAACATAGACAACTAGGAACAAGATATCATCACCAGTCCGATTGACATACAGATTAGAGTCAGAAGGACTTCGCTGATGGCCATGATCAATAAGGTACTGATCAATCTTCATGTACCAAGCCCGTAGTGCTTGCTTAAGGCCGTAGAGTGCTTTCACCAGTTTGCATACCTGGTGTTCTTTACCAGCAACCTTGAATCCAGGAAGTTGCATCATGTAAACTTCTTCCTGCAAATTACCATTGAGGAAGGCACTCTTTATGTCCATTTGATGGACTTTCCATCCAAACTGAGCTGCTATCGAGAGGACAAGCCGAATGGTACTCATCTTGGCTGTAGGAGCAAAAGTCTCCTCATAGTCAATGCCCTCTTGCTGTGAAAACCCTTTGGCTACAAACCTAGCCTTGTATTTATCAAGGGTTCCATCAGCCTTATACTTAACCTTATAAACCCATTTGCAGCCTATGGGTTTCTTCCCATGTAGAAGATCTGAAAGCTACCAAGTGTGGTTCTGCATGAGACTATGATGTTCAGTTGTCATAGCCTTTTCCCACTCAGGTGTGCCTTTAGCCTCTGTATATGTCTGAGGCTCTAAAATGCTATGAAGGTTGTCCATAAGAGCAAAATTCACTGTATTTTGTTGTTTGCTCTTATTCCGAGCAAATCTACCCTCTAGTAACTTATCATCATGAAGAGAACCAATCGTTGAAGCCCACCATTTAGGCCATAGAGTAGATGAACCAATATTTGAATCAGGAGGAACAACCTCTACTGGATCAATTTGAACTGACATATCTAGAAGAACATCTAGATCGTGCTGAACAGGGACTGGTGGTGGAAGCGGCTGCTAAGGTACCTGCACCTTTGTGGAATCCCTCCCATAAAGTGGACCAAGTGGAAGATAAACACTCAAATCAAAATCTTTTTGAGGCTGATCCTCAAAACAAATAGGAGAAGACTGATAGAAGAGACCACCATTCTCATCAACCACGACATCATGACTGAAGATTAGAGGATCAGTGTCTGTATCTATCAGTCTGTATGCCTTATGGTTCTCACTATAACTTGTAAACATGAGTTTTTAGCTCTTGTAATCCAACTTAGTGCACTGAGCATCAGGAATCCAAACATGAGCTGTGGAGCCAAAAACTTTCAGGTGACTAATGTTCGGCTTACATCCAGACCAAGCTTCTTCAAGAGTCATCTTCTTCACAACATGAGTAGGAGATCTGTTTTGAAGATAAACAGCAGTATACACTGCTTCAGCCCAGAACTTCTTAGGAACATGTCTATGTTCCAACATAGAACGTGCCATTTCTGTAATGGTGCGATTGCGACACTCGACTACGCCATTCTGCTGAGGGGTGTAAGGTGTTGTGAACTAGCGCTTTATGCCATGTGCAACACAGAATGTGGAGAAATCTTTGGAACAAAATTCCCCTCCATTGTCAGACCTAAGAGTAATAATAGAAGAACCAGACTCTTTTCCACCAAGGCCTTAAATTACTGAAATATGTTGGATCCAATGACAGAGGACGTGTGCATTAGACCACATACATCAGCGTGGTCCAACTGTAAAACCCTTGAAGCCCGCCATGAGTCGCCATCGAAGAAAGGAGTCTGATGTTGCTTTCCTACTTGACAAGCCTCACAAACTCCATGAGTTTGAGTCTGAATCGCAAGTAGACCACCAACGAGATCATCTCGTGATAACTGAGACAGATAGTTCATGTTCAGGTGCCCATAACGTTGATGCCAGAGACTGCTGATAGAAGTGCTCCTAGCTGCCATAGCGTGCTCTTGAGAATCACCATAATCAACAAGTCTATAAAGACCATGATCCTCAAGTCCCTGAATGACTGTAGTCCGTGTCTCTCTGTCAACAATATTGCATGTATGCATACTGAAGACTATGTCCAACTGAGGAGAGTGAGTCATAATCTGACTTACAGAAAGTAAGTTCATCTCAATGCCAGGTACAAAGTATACATCGAGAAATATCAAATTTCTCCCAACAAATTGAATTTGAACATTGCCCTTGCCGACAACAGTATACTCTGCGCCACCTCCAAGGATAACTAAATCTCTGAAAGGCATGTACTGAATGAACCAATCCCGGCGATGCATGAAATGGCGTGAAGCACCAGAGTCAATGTACCAAGTAGAAGAGTTTACAGGATCTATAGGACTCTTTGCCATGAGTGCAAAGAAGGCAGACTCATTCTGCTCGATGCGCTCCGCTACATTTGCTTTCGGTCTAGACTCTCCTTGCTTGCCTTGTTCAGAGGCCAAGCGTTTCTAGCAATCCTTCTTCATGTGGCCAAACTTGTGACAAGAATTGCACTGAATATTCTTCGACTTCGAAGAATTTGAAGATTGCCCCTAATTGTGTTGCTGAAAGGACGAAGGCTTGCCCTTATTCTTCTAAAATGTCTTTGCAGAGAATGCCTGCAGTGAAGAAGATGAAGTGGCACTAGTACCAAATTGTTGTTTCCAACGATCCTGCTGTAGAAGTTTATTGCAGAGATCTGAAAAACACCAAGTCAACATTAGTCGCTGTAATATTGAGCGTCTCAATAAAGTGCTCATATGGATGTGGTAGACTCTTCAGAGTGATCACCACCATATCTTCTTCCTCCATTTTCCAACCAATAGCCTCGAGCTGATCTCGAATGTCCTTGATCCTAGTCAAGTGTGTCTGCAGAGGTGTATTCTCATCCATGACGATGGAACACAACATGTTCTTCAAAAAGAACGCACGACTCTTGTCGGAAATTTCATGAACAACTTTCAGAAGATCCCAAATCTCATTCACTGATTTACCTGACAGAACCTGAGGTAACTGGTCATCAGTGACTGATAACTTTATGAGCATAACAGCTTCCTGATTCTGCTCATCAAACTTCACTTGATCCTTATCAATTGTGAGAGGCCGTATCGTGGTGCCCAGAACAATCTGGTCAAGACGATACTCAAATATCATCATCATACGCTGCTTCCATGTGTTGTAGTTGTAACCGTTGAACTTCTAATAGTTGTCCAACATGATGTTGGTCAAAGGGGCCATGCTTCACGCTTTTCAAGGCACGAAAAACGAAGATGACGTAAACAAAAAAAAATGGCACAAAGTTCGAGACAACACAACCTGAAAGGATGAATGCATGGAACCCAAGACAAATTCCAATTTGCACAGCAAAATATTGATGGCATGAATTTCAAAGTCACACAAAGAAGGTAGAGAATATACTCAAAAGCTAGAGTAATGGGGCCCACCAAGTACAGACAAAATATAAGGCTTCTGGTAGTCGTAGCAGATACAACACATGAAGATTTCAAAAATCACAAACAGATTACACAGTATTCAGAGAAACTGTTTCCCTTCACTGCATGAGTAATATACAAAAAAGACGAGTCTTCAAATCAACACAGCCCGAGATAACTGTCACATGCTGGAGATGATAACTAACGCCCAAGCAAATGAATGAAGGAATGGCCAGGACGTCTTTAGATTTAGCCTCAGATAGAGAGACCCGAATAGCTAGAAAGAGCCGCTCAGATAAAAAGGAATTGTCAAGCTTGAAACATCACAGACCAAGACAAAACAACAAATTGCACGGAGGTCACAGCAAGACAAAGGACACGAGGAGGAAGACGTATCCAGAACAGAAAATCGACGCTTGATCGAGAATGCACAATATGCGACAAAACAACAGACTCCTCCTTGACGCATTCTTCAGGAAATAGAATCGCAGAAAGACAAAGCCACGATACCACCAGGAAGGAATGCATGCATTGAAACTTATGCCGAAAAGATAATCTAACGCGAATGAACAAAATCACGTCTTCAGGAGATATCACAATCAACGCAGGAGCAGGAGAAATCCTAATCAAAGGTTGCGCGCCATTTGAAAGCAAGAGATCGGTGATGATGCACACGAAGCCGACTCAACCAGAAATGGAAAAAAAATCGCAGATATAGCAAACTCCAGACAGAAGTCGCGTGAGGAAGTCTTCAGGCAAACAACACAAAGAGAATCTCACGTGAGGAGAATCCTAGGACGTCGCGTCACAAGGAAAAGACAGGAGAAACGCACACGAGAACTAGAGAGAATAGATTGCCGGGAAAAATCATGATAACCAAATATCACAAAGAAATCACGAAAAGACCACGTGAATGATTAAAATCATTTCACACGAATGATCTTCATGCAAAGACAGAGCTGACGCACAAAAAACTTGCCAAACACTCACGCGCGCACGCACAGAAAGGATGAATTCTCGAACAGAGAGAAAAAAAAATTTTACTCTTGATCGATTATACACTGCTCTGATACCATATTACAAATGCAAAGCAGATGTATGTGCAATAATCGAATTAATTGATTCAACAAAGGCAGAATGTACATAAAGATATTTACAAAGCAAGAGATCCAATAATCACAGTTACGTGATTATAGACATAACAAAAAGAAATCAGATAATCACGAAGACATGATTAGACATAATTGAAAGAAAACAAAAGCATTAAAATAGGAACTACGTCTAGTTCTAATAAATACTAGTATTTTTCATCATTTCAATCCTAGCAAAAGATGGAGAGCAAATTGAAGATCCTAAAATCAATCAAGGCAATTTAAGGGCGGAATTAGCATCATTACTACAACACTTTCATCAATCAAGTTCAAGTTTGCAAGACATCAAGAAGAATGAAGCAATTTATGTGCCAGGAGCTATTATGATCAATTATGCTTAAGTCATGAAGATGTATTGAGTTATCCTCTACGTGCTAGCTTCAACAACCTATTGTCTATGTGAGCTAACCTTTTGCAGGTCTATCAAGCAATCAAGGTATCCATCAATCAACTTGTAGTGTGGCATCTCTTCTTCAAGGGTTTTCACATCAAGGTAACATTATCATTTGTCATTTATCAATTTCAATCAATTATTGTTGTTTTGGCCTCTACCCAGCCTAGGACATGCTCTCTTGATCATCATCAATTGTTGTACGTGGAGGTACAAATACCAAAACGAGGTTTGACTTAGGCAAGCCCCTATACAACACAACCTTTCCCCCTCTTTTCATGTGTGCAGGTCAAATCCGAGAGTTTCAACAGAAGACAACCACAAAAAACAAAGTGTAGACTTTGATATACCTCTCAAAACATTCAGATCTAGAAAAAGAGGAGCCCAGTCTAGGGCACACCACACCCTAGACCAGCCATTTTAGCTTCAAATTTGCAATGCAAGTTCCTCACTATTGCCATTTCTCAAATCCAGGTCAGTTCTACTACTTTCCGTTTCCGTTTGAGCGATAATTACATTTTCAAATCTAGAGTTATATGTCAAATAGGCTTGTCAAATCACACATCAAATTTATCATCCTCACAATTCAATACAACATAAACCCTAGGAGGTTGGCTCTCCCTTGTGGCAGCAAATCAAATTGATTTATGTTTAAATGTTAAGTGAAAAGGAGATAATCCTAGTTAACCTAATTGGATCTAGGATCACTTTTCCTACTCAACAGGAATTTCAAGGCATTCCTCGACAACTAGTCAATCTACAATGACCAGGAGAAACATTTGAAGGCACTCAGAGAGTGTATGGAACGGTGCAGAGCAACATGACTAGTGTTGAATCCAAAAAAGTGTCGATTCACAGTACTGCAAGGCAAGTTGTTGGGCCACATCATCTGCAAAGCGGGACTCAGGACGGACCTCGACAAGATAAGGGTAATCATACAGATGGAAGCCCCGTAGAACATCACTCGAATGAAGTCATTTCTCAGTCATGTCGGGTAGTACAAAAAGTTCATCAAAAATTTCGCCTAGATTTCCTACCCGCTAGACGTACTCACCAAAAAGGAACAACCATTTGTGTGGATAGAAGATCACAAAAAAACCTTCAATGAGTTGAAAGTATGACTAATCAGTTCACTGATCTTGGCATATCCAAATTGGAGCAAAGAGTTCCATGTGCATGTTGACACCTCAAAGTATGTGATCGGAGCAACACTGGCACAAGGAGTGCAAGGGTTGGATCACTCGGTATTTTTTGCAGGCTGGTTGTTGTCGAAGGCAAAAAAGAATTAAAATATCACAGAGAGAGAAGCCCTATGGATGGTCTACATTGTACAAAAATTTAGACACTACTTGTTGGCTATGCCCTTCACGTTCTATCAAGCCCTCATGTACTTGGTAAACAAATCAATTATAGAGGGAAGGGTAAGTCAATGGCGCTTACTCCTACAGGAATTCACATTCACCATAATTGTACGACCAGGGAAGAGCCATATCATCGCTGACCAATTATCGAGAATTTGGTCTGGCGAACCACCAAGTGAACGAAGATTTCCCTTATGCGCAATTGTTTCAAATAGGAGCACTACTACCATGTTACGAGAATATCGGAGAGTATCTATCCACATCCACCTTTCTGAAGGAGATGCCACTAGGACAAAGATGAAAGTTAGCACTAAAGAGCAAAATATTTCAGCTCATTAATGGTCTATTATATAAAATGGGGTTTGATCATGTGTTGAGACAATGCATCGTGCAAGAAGAAATTCCAATACTCAAGGAAGCACATGAAGGTCTGGCTGGAAGGCACATGGGACCGAATGCCACAGCTCAGAAAGTTCTCTTGGCAGGACTATGGTGGCCGACTGTACCCACAGATGCCCGAGAGTAGGTGGTAGGATGTGTTAAAAATATATGATCAGATTTAATGCACAGAATTTAAATTCAAAATCAGACAATAAGAACACAACAGATACCCTAGGAAAACCCTCCTCTTGAGGGAGAAAAACCCAGCAACAATATCTCACTTATATATTGAATCTCAGTGAGAAACTCCTTTACAATAATGGCCAATAATGAAGCCAAGATAATGCACCCCAAGCTGATGCTATCACAGATCTAATCACATGTAATATGCTGATGATGAACTACAGCCTTTATCAATATCGAACTGCTCTTATGATGAACTCGCACTTGAGACAACTAGAATGAATCGATGAAATGTAATGAATGAATGAGAAACAAATGAGAAGTATCGAACATATATACAAGTGAGTGGAAGGGTTGTGTCTCTCCAAGACAAGTCGGTCTGAATAGAAGGATGTGTCTCTTCAATAAAACATAACCAATCGCAACTCTTCAAAGGGTCGGCCACATAGCAAATCGTGCCTCCTCATTTATTAAATGTTCATCATTATTTAATAAATGACGCATCATATCACAAATCGCTGCCAACAATTAAACAGATGATAGGCTATTATTTAATTGTCCTCCTTTTACACGAACAGGCTGGAAGATGAAACCGACGTTGAACATCAACAGGATGTGACACATGCCAAAGAGTCTGCAAAACTCTCAAAAGGGATTACATGCCACTTTTCCCATCTCAACCTTGGGAACTTTTCGAACAATGGAGACTAGACTTCATCGGTCAATTAAATCAGTGCAGGTACATTGTAATAACCAACCCCCAAATTTTTTTTTGTTTAACTCCCTGTTTCTACCACGGCTGCTTTGAGTTTTTAGAGTATGTTTTTATTTTGGGTTGTTTGATTGTGTTTTTTATATGCCATTCATTTTGCATAGATACCACATGTTGCATATAACAAGCAAATGAAACAACAAGTACTTGCTGGAAATAGATTTCAGTCACTATAGTAACCAGATTTTATTGAGCTTTAAGGAGCTCACATACAAGTCAATATCAGAAATATTTTAAGCCTTCAAACCTGGAAAGAAATGAACATAGCAGCAGCAAGAAGACCTACTTCAACCCAACAATCAGCACCAAAGAAATCCCTTAACTTCTCCTTGAAGTCAAGCACCCCAAATGCAGCAAGAAGAACCTCCATCACAAGCCACAATGCCTAGCAGAAATCAGATTTTTAAACTGATCACTCAGCACCAAAGGACCGTAACACTTCAAAGGGGCGATTTGCTCTAATAAAATAAATCCTCCACCAAAAAATCTGACCCAGCACTTGTTTGAATCACCCTTGCAAGAGGCTTCCAAAGATTAAATACCCATTATGATATTGTGATGAGCCCAACTGGCTCCAATCAAACCCCTGTAGTATTTATTAAATCTTCTTGTGTTTTTTAGTTTTTTAAAGAAGGTTTCTAGACAAAAGAGAAGGGGCGCCAAGCATATAAATGCATATCAAATTGCAATACAGTAATATTTTGAGCAACAGATGTAATAGATGTTATTTTGCAGTACAAACAATGAGATTGCAAATGAATTACATACCCGAAATGCTCCAGAATAATTAAATAAAGAATTACAAACCCTGGCAAGCAAGATATGTTGAATCTGACAAATAGCCACACCAGAAGCCTGAATTTGTCCTTTTCCCAAGCAGAAACTGGATCAAACATCTGCAGAAGGTAAAGCAAAGAAGATGCAAGTCTAAAAACCCCCAAAAGCTAGGCGCTTTGGAAGTTAATTCACGCGCCTTGACCCAGAGAAGCACGGTTTTCCCAAGAGAAAGGTACGGCTGCTGCAAGGAAGAGTACGGCCAATGTATGATGCTGACTGAAGCAGAGGAAAGGCATCTTGATGATCAAAACCCCTCCAATTATTGTAAGATCTGAAATAACCAACAAGTAAACTCTGATAAAGCTCAATAGAACCTCTGAATAAAGCCCTCACAGGTGCACTAATTCGACTGGTCTCTCACAGTCTCAAAAATGCTCAACACTGAAGAGAATATCGTTCTCCAATGGCAAAAATGCTCAAACCCTTGTCTCAGAGAATAGCACAGAGAAATAACAATGGCAAAGTCAAGTCATTAGATTAGCAATAGTATCGTTACCCATGACGAACTAATTCTTAGGAATTTACAAGCTCAATATAAAGACATGTTTATCTTTTTTTAGGAATATGCCTGACATTACTTCTACATAGTGTATAATTATAATACTTCAGGAGACAATGAAATTATTTTGGTGAAATTCAATTCTCTTAATTCCTCAGTAACTGAACCAAAAACTCGAGTTCCTCTTGGATTTCCTTTCTGATCAATGACAACTGCTGCATTGTCATCAGATCGTATTATCATTCCATCGCTACGTTTAAGTTCTTAATCATGAATGAGTTTGATTTGCCAAAAATGCCTTATATCCTCAAAAGGCACGAGTTTCAAGAAAGTACGGCTTGGCTTCCAAATAAAATACATTAAAATGTATTTTAATAACTTTTCAATAGTTAGCAATTAAATAATTGCTTTTCCCAAGTTGAGCGCACTTTATGATATATTTAAGTGATATAATATTTATAAAGTCAATTTGACTTTATAATAAAGCATTAAGTTAATTAATTAACTTAAATCACTTAAATATCCATAACTCCCTCCAAACTCCATATATTTTCGTGCCGTCAGAAGCTGCCGAACATTGAACACCAAATGCTCGTGCTGAATCCCACACTGAAGTTGAAGGGGGTGAGAATGACAACTCACTAAAAATAGCCACTGACCCTCTAACCAGATCCTATTAGCCTACGAGGGTCCAAGATATAAGCTAACTCACAAGCTCATGAGAACTGACTAGAGCGGGGACATCACAATCCGCCCTCCCCGAATTTGCTTGTCCGCAAGCAAACTAAAAGCTGTATGTTGTAGAATACTGTCACCCTCCCAAGTAGCATCCTCTGCCGGTAGATCTCTCTTCACCAGATATTCCTTGATAACCCGCCTCCGAAGATGATACTCTCTAGAATCCAGAATGGCCTCAGGTATCAAAATCAACTTCCCCTCATCATCCAGGGGTGGTAAATCTGTAGATGGAGTCACCTGCTATCCCAACACCTTTTTGAGGCGTGACACATGGAACACGTTGTGAACTTTACTGTGCACCGATAGATCTAACTCATAAGCCACTTCACCGACATGTTTGACAACCGTGAATGATCCATAGTATCGTGGCTTGAGTTTCTCGGCGCCCTTCTTACGAAGGGTGGATTGCCTATAAGGCTGTAGCATCAGATACACCAAATCATCAATCTCAGAAGATTGCTCCACTCGCCGTTGATCAACATATTGCTTTTGCTGATTTTGAGCCTTCTGAATGTTCTCTCTGAGTGCTCTCATAATGTCCTGGTTCTCCTGTAATAAATCCCCAGCACTAGGTACTCTACTGTCACTCAATAACAAATCTAGAAAACTCAGAGCATCATATCCATACAACGCTCGGTAAGGTGTCATCTGAATACTCATGTGATGAGTGGTATTGTAGCAATACTCACAAAGGTATAACCACTTCACCCATGCCTTCTGCTGCCCTGAACTGTAATTCCTCAAGTATCCCTCCACCCATTTGTTGACTATCTCAGTCTGCCCATCTGTCTATGGATGGTAACTGGTGCTCAAAGTGAGTTCTATCCCGCAAAGTTTGAATAACTCCTGCCAGAAGTTACTCATAAACCTGCTATCTCTGTCACTGACTATGCTCTGAGGCAAACCGTGCAACCTGAATACCTCTCGGAAAAACAAGTCCGCCACCTGTGTAGCTGTGTGAGTAGTAGTGATTGGGAAGAAATGAGCATACTTCGTCAATCTATCTACTACCACAAAAATGTTGTCTTTCCCTAGAGCTTTCGGCAAGCCCGTAATGAAGTCCATCGACAAGCATTCCCACTTCCTCTCAGGAATAGGAAGCAGCTGAAGTAATCCTGCAGGGCATGTATGTTCTTGCTTGTTATGCTGACAAACAAGGCATTCCCTGACATATTGAAGAACAAATGACTTGAGACCTTTCCATGAGAATCTTTCCCGTACCTACTTGTAGGTCTTAAAGTAACTGGGATGTCCTGCCATAGGTGAATCATGAAATGATCTCAATACTCTGTCCCTCATCTCAGAACCTGGGACTAAAAATATCCTCCCTTTGTAAATGATAAGATCATCTACAAGTGAGTATCTGCCATCCTGTACTATCCCATCCACTATGCTAGAAGCCCATGGGTTCTTAGCATACTCTACAACTATCATGTGTCTCCAGTCCTCTGCAATCTCTGTAATGGAGCTCAAGTGTGGGCGGCAAGATAATGCGTCAACAACCACATTCTGTGTACCCTTGACATAGGCGATGTCAAAATCATAAGACTGAAGTTTGCTGACCCATTTCTGTTGTCTTTCATTCAAATCTCGCTGTCCTAGGAAATGTTTCAGACTATTGTGATCGGTTTTAACACAAAATTTACTACCAACCAAATATTGCCTGAACTTGGCCATGGCATGCATGATGGCCAACATTTCCTTATCGTAAATGCTAAAGCTCCTCTCAGGACCTCTCAGCTTCCTGCTCTCGAAAGCTATAAGATGTCGGTCCTGCATGATGACTGCCCCAATACCTTCACCACTGGCATCACAATGTAGCTCAAATGGCTTGGTGAAGTCTAGTAATGCCAAAACTGGACATGTAGTCATGAGAAGTTTAAACTTCTCAAAGCACGCCTGTGCTAAAGGTGTCCACACAAAGGCTCCCTTCTTAGTCAAATCAATCAATGGCGCTGCATGACGCAAGAATCCACTAACGAACCGACGGTAGAAGGCGCATACACCTACAAACCGCCTAAGCTGTGTCAATTTCTCATGTGTAGGCCAATCAATGATAGCACGAACTTTCTCTGGATCCATACTGACTCCCTCACTACTGATGATATGACCCAGATATAAAAGTTCTCCCAAGCCCAGTGCACACTTGGATTCCTTGGCGTACAAGGACTCCCTATCAAGTATACTCAATACTGCATCCAAGTGAACTATGTGTTCCTCCCAAGACTTGTTGTAAACCAGTATGTCATCGAAGAACACCAAAACAAATTTCCTCAAGTGAGGATGGAAAACCCTGTTCATTGTAGACTGGAAAGTGGTTGGAGCGTTGGTTAAACCGAATGGAATAACCAAGAAGTTATAATGTCCACAGTGGCATCTGAATGCGGTTTTCTCAATATCCTCCTCTCGAACTCTGATCTGATGGTACCCAGTCCTCAAATCAATCTTCGAGAAATAGCAAGCTCCATGTAGCTCATCTATTAACTCGTCAATCCATGGTATGGTACCCATGTATTGTAGTGTGCACTGGGCTTGGGAGAACTTTTATAACTAGGTCACATCATCAGTAGTGAGGGAGTCAGTATGGATCCAGAGAAAGTTTGTGCTATCATTGATTGGCCTACACTTGAGACATTGACACAGCTTAGGGGGTTTGTAGGTGTATGCGCCTTCTACCGTCGGTTCGTTAGTGGATTCTCGCGTCATGCAGCGCCACTGACCGATTTGACTAAGAAGGGAGCCATTGTGTGGACACCTTTAGCACAGGCGTGCTTTGAGAAGTTTAAACTTCTCATGACTACATGTCCAGTTTTGGCATTACCAGACTTCACCAAGCCGTTTGAGCTACATTGTGATGCCAGTGGTGAAGGTATTGCGGCAGTCATCATGCAGGACCGACATCCTATAGCTTTCGAGAGCAGGAAGCTGAGAGGTCCTGAGAGGAGCTTTAGCATTTACGATAAGAAAATGTTGGCCATCATGCATGCCATGGCCAAGTTCAAGCAATATTTGGTTGGTAGTAAATTTTGTGTTAACACCGATCACAATAGTCTGAAACATTTCCTAGGACAACGAGATTTGAATGAAAGAGAGCAGAAATGGGTCAGCAAACTTTAGTCCTATGATTTTGACATCGCCTATGTCAAGGGTACACAAAATGTGGTTGCCGACACATTATCTCGCCGCCCACACTTGAGCTCCATTACAAAGATTGCAGAGGACTAGAGACACATGATAGTTGCAAAGTATGCTAAGAACCCGTGGGCTTCTAGCCTAGTGGACGGGACAATTCAGGATGGCAGATACTCACTTGTAGATGATCTTATCATTTACAAAGGGAGGATATTTCTAGTCCCAGGATCTGAGATGAGGGACAAAGTATTGAGATCATTTCACGATTCACCTATGGCAGGCCATCCCGGTTCCTTTAAGACCTACAGGCAGGTATGGGAAAGATTCTCTTGGAAAAGTCTCAAGTCATTTGTTCTTCAATATGTCAGGGAATGCCTTGTTTGTCAGCATAACAAGCAAGAACATACATGCCCTGCAGGATTACTTCAGCTGCTTCCTATTCTTGAGAGGAAGTGGGAATGCTTGTCGATGGACTTCATTACGGGCTTGCCGAAAGCTCTAGGGAAAGACAACATTTTTGTGGTAGTAGATAGATTGACAAAGTATGCTCATTTCTTCCCAATCACTACTACTCACACAGCTACACAGGTGGCGGACTTGTTTTTCCGAGAGGTATTCAGGTTGCACGGTTTGCCTCAGAGCATAGTCAGTAACAGAGATAGCAGGTTTATGAGTAACTTCTGGCAGGAGTTATTCAAACTTTGCGGGATAGAACTCACTTTGAGCACCAGTTACCATCCATAGACAAATGGGCAGACTGAGATAGTCAACAAATGGGTGGAGGGATACTTGAGGAATTACAGTTCAGGGCAGCAGAAGGCATGGGTGAAGTGGTTATACCTTTGTGAGTATTGCTACAATACCACTCATCACATGCGTATTAAGATGACACCTTACCGAGCGTTGTATGGATACGATGCTCCGAGTTTTCTAGATTTGTTGTTGAGTGATAGTAGAGTACCTAGTGCTGGGGATCTATTACAGGAGAACCAGGACATTATAAGAGCACTCAGAGAGAACATTCAGAAGGCTCAAAATCAGCAAAAGGAATATGCTGATCAACGGCGAGTGGAGAGATCTTCCGAGATTGATGATTTGGTGTATCTAATGCTACAGCCTTATAGGCAGTCCACCCTTCGTAAGAAAGGCGCCGAGAAACTCAAGCCACAATACTATGGACCATTTAGGGTTGTCAAACGTGTCGGTGAAGTGGCTTATGAGTTAGATCTACCGGTGGACAGTAAGGTTCACAACGTGTTCCATGTGTCGTGCCTCAAAAAGGCGTTGGGACAGGAGGTGAGTCCATCTAAAGATTTACCACCCCTGGATGATGAGGGGAAGCTGATTTTGATACCTGAGGCCATTCTGGATTCTAGAGAGCGTCATCTTCGGAGGCAGGTTATCAAGGAATATCTGGTGAAGTGGAGAGATCTACAAGTAGAGGATGCTACTTGGGAGGGTGACAGTATTCTATAGCATCCGGCTTTTCGTTTGCTTGCGGACAAGCAAATTCAGGGAGGGCGGACTGTGATGTCCCCGCTCTAGACAGTTCTCAGGACCTTGTGAGTTAGCTTATATCTTGGACCCTCGTAGGCTAACAGGATCTGGTTAGAGGGTCAGTGGCTATTTTTGGTGAGTTGTCATTCTCACCCCCTTCAGCTTCAGTGTGGGATTCAGCACAAGCATTTGGTGTTCAGTGTTCATTAGCTTCTAACGGCACGAAAATATATGGAGTTTGGAGGGAGTTATGGATATTTAAGTGATTTAAGTTAATCAATTAACTTAACGCTTTATTATAAAGTCAAATTGACTTTATAAATATTATATCACTTAAATATATCATAAAGTGATTTGAAATTAAATCACTTAAGTATAAAGTGCGCTCAACTTGGGAAAAGCAATTATTTAATTGCTAACTATTGAAAAGTTATTAAAATACATTTTAATGTATTTTATTTGGAAGCCAAGCCGTACTTTCTTGAAACTCATGCCTTTTGAGGATATAAGGCATTTTTGGCAAATCAAACTCATTCATGATTATTTGACTTTGCCATTGTTATTTCTCTGTGCTATTCTCTGAGACAAGGGTTTGAGCATTTCTGCCATTGGAGAACGAGATTCTCTTCAGTGTTGAGCATTTTTGAGACTGTGAGAGACCAGTCGAATTAGTGCACCTGTGAGGGCTTTATTCAAAGGTTCTATTGAGCTTTATCAGAGTTTACTTGTTGGTTATTTCAGATCTTACAATAATTGGAGGGGGTTTGATCATCTAGACGCCTTTCCTCTACTTCAGTCAGCATCATACATTGGTCGTACTCTTCCTTGCAGCAACCGTACCTTTCTCTTGGGAAAAACGTGCTTCTCTGGGTCAAGGCGTGTGAAGTAACTTCCAAAGCGCCTAGCTTTTGGGGGTTTTCAAACTTGCATCTTCTTTGCTTTACTTTCTGCAGATGTTTGATCGAGTTTATGCTTGGGAAAAGGACAAATTCAGGCTTCTAGTGTGGCTATTTGTCAGATTCAGCATATCTTGTCTAGCAGGCTCTATAATTCTTTATTTAATTATTTTGGAGCATTTGGGGCATGTAATTCATTTGCAATCTCATTGTTTGTACTGCAAAATAACATCTATTACATCTGTTGCTCAAAATATTACTGTATTGCAATTTGATATGCATTTATATGCTTGGCGCCCCTTCTCTTCTGTCTAGAAACCTTCTTTAAAAAACTAAAAGACAGAAGAAGATTTAATAAATACTACAGGGGTTTGATTGGAGCCAGTTGGGCTCATCACAAATATAAAAATCCACCTCAAAGATGTAAGCTAAAATATGGGTTTCAGGTGCATAAACAAAGTGCCTAGAAATCATTGAAATCATCACCAAAAAGCCACTATCCTTCTCCAAGTCGATGCAATGTTTTCACAACCCAAAATCTCACAATCCCAATTCAAAATATGATCAAAATCTTCAATCCAAAAGTTTGAATCTACAACTTGAAAGCACAAATGAAGCCTCTGAATGAGACCTCCAAAAACCCTCCTGATGTTGTCTTTCAAACACGAAGAGAGTGTGATCTATAAAGGTTTTTGTCCCTGCAAACCCTTGTTTCCTTCAAAGCCAAGCTTCCAAAGAAATGTACAACAAAGTTTCATAATCCCAGCATAATTCCAAAATGAAACTCTTTATTTCCTTATATCTCTCATTTCGAACCCAAAACACTGTAGCTTTTGTTTTAAATAATCTTTAAATCTTTTTTTTCAATAACTTGGGTGCCCAAAGTATATGCTCATTAAAAAGATATAACTTAAAATCTTTTAACTTCAACATTAGCTTTTTATTTAAAATTTAACTCATTTCTCTTCATAGGCATCCACCCCCTTAATGTCCATTATAAAATACTTTTAAAGCTCTTTTAAAAACGACTTAAAGTCGTTGCACTAGGCATCAAGGTACAAAATTATCCCCTTCATGACCCTTGACCAATAAATATAAAGTTACTTCATTAAATCCAATTTCGAAGGAGAAATAAAATATTAAAATGTCTCAACCTTAGAAACTTATGCCTCCACTAAGAAATGCTGCTGAGAGACAACCCTGACCGGGTCCAACCTGCCCTGGATGACTTACTATTTTTAGAAAGTCCTAAAAATAGTAAGTAGCGCTCTAAAACTCGAATCGTAAGGAAACTGAGGAGCTCAAAAGGGCTCACTGAGGATAGAAGCATAGCACCAGACCCCCTGCTAAAAATAGCACTTACTAAAAATAGTAAGTGTATTAGAATCAACCCCATCAAAAGAGGATGTCATAAAATGAGGACATTACAGTCCGCCCTTCCCAAAGATTGCTTGTCCTCAAGCAATACCTGTGAAGCCTTGCAATCCACCATCAAAATCATACTGAAACAAAAAAAGATCCCAGGGTCCCAAATAATTCTAGGTCTGTAGCTCCATCTGCTCGAATCCCTATCCCGCAAGGTACCAACACATAAAGCCTCTTTAAAATCACCTATAAGAAGAGTGACAAAATACCGCCAAAACTCAATCCACTCCTCAAAAGTATGTCCCTCAAAAGAACCAAACGGAGGTGCCACCGGAGTAAACTCAAGAAAATCCACACTGGCTCTCTCATCCAAAATGGTAGCTGCTCTAAAAAACAGTGTGAATCTCGGGTTCCAAGTGAATCTTAAAAAGGAACCATCATGTTGAAGTTGCATCACACTGTACATCACTATCAGCCCAATGTGCTCAGTCAGTACTCTCCTATCCCAAACTGCAGCAATCAATAAACCATCAACCACAACAAAGTATGCCCACACCATGAAGTAACTGTAGTCAGCGTCACTCACCAAAATGGAAGCAGATTGTGGGGGCACCGAATCCAGAGAGATACTCACAATCGGCTGCCCCAACTCAAAATAACTCAACTCATCGAGCAAAGTTTGTTTAACCAACTCAAGAAAGCGCGGGCAGTAATAATTAATCCATGATTCCACTGGATACGTAGAAGTAAACAAGATACAAACTGAAGAATCATTCCCTAATACCAAATCATAACTGACACCTCAGCTCAACCTGATACAACTCAGCTACTGATCCCAAATCGGAATCGTATGTAAGCTGATCGGAAAATTTGCTCGGGGCCTGAGGCTGGAAGTAGTCCCACTAGTCCATTCAGCGTACAATCGGCTGCCCCAACTCAAAATAACTCAACTCATCGAACAAAGTCTGTTTAACCAACTCAAGAAAGCGCGGGCAGTAATAATTAATCCATGATTCCACTGGATGCGTAGAAGTAAACAAGATACAAGCTGAAGAATCATTCCCTAGTACCAAATCATAACTGACACCCCAGCTCAACCTGATACAACTCAGCTACTGATCCCAAATCGGAATCATATGTAAGCTGATCGGAAAATTTGCTCAAGGCCCGAGGCTGGAAGTCATCCCACTAGTCCATTCTTGAGTCAACACTTCACTACTCGAAGCTACACCTAGGACACAAACCTTGCTGTTTTCATTCAATGTAGTGTTGCAACTAGGAACAACTTCATCTTCCAACTCAAAAAGTGGGTTGTCATGAACCCTATCAGCTCCTATCTCGAACAAAGGGTTATCAAAAAGCAGTTGTCGACCACCCTCAAGAGTTGATTGTGAATCCAAATCAGCAAAGCTGCTAGGACCTTGCTCAAGCTCAACTATATGCAAAGTAAAATCTGATTTGTTCTTTCGAACAAGATCAAGACCAAAGCCATCATTAATGCCATCAACCATGCTTAATTGCGGAATGGAAATCGGGGCAGCACCATAATCAAAAGTAAATTCATTCCTATTTGGTTCTTTGTCGAATTGTGGTACCATCTTATCAAGATTCCATGTATTAGGGAGCGGTTTGTTTTGTTCTTTGTGTTCCTCCTGTGATGTAGTTTCTACAAGTAAATCATCCATCAATACATCATCATTCATGTCAACACATATATCTCCAATCATCAAATGTTCCTAAGAAATCAGACTTAGACCTCCTTTGTCAACCTTGTTGCAAATGTCTTGGGTTGCTATTTTGAAGGCCTCATCCTGATCACCTTCAAGCATATAATCTCCCAAGGGTGTGTTATTACTTTCAGTGTTACCAAACATGAAACTAGTGTTCACAGGAACTTTGGACAGCTCTAATGAAGCATTAAAAGTGGCTGCCTTGTCTTTACCCTTTCCTTTGCTAGATTTCACATGTGGTCCACCATGTGACAACCCTCTCAAAACCACATTCTTACCTTCAGATTTAAATTTCAGTTTCAATGTCTGAAAACTCAAAGTAAACTCCCCCAAAGAGCATAGCCACTGAATTCCCATAACAACATCCATGTCTCCAATGTTCACGTAAAAGTCCTTAATTTCATGACCTCCCAATAGAACAATCAACTGAGGAACCATCCTGGTACACTGAATAGTGAATCCATCGGCTACCATAACTTTGAAACCACCAACCTCCTGTGTCTAAAGACCTCTTCGTGCCACTCAACCGTCATCGATGAAGTTATGAGTAGCTTCTATATCAATCAAGGCTAACATACGCTGCCCCTGTATCTGACCTCTAATATGCAAGGACTGATTCTCATGAAAACTATGGAGTTGGGCAAGTGTCCCATCATGGTCCCACACCTTACCACTCTCTTTCGTTGTCTTTTCACCTTCATTTTGTCTGATTTTGCTGATCCACTATCTTCATCAGATTGGTATTCTATTAGCAGTACCTTAGCCTTGGTTGAGCATTTGTGATTCTTGGTGTAAGGTTCTGTTGTGACCTTTTCACACATCGCCCCATTGCAAATGGGGACCCCCAGTAGTTTGCTAGTTTTTAGGGTTTTGCTTTGCGCAATGGTTTCTTGAGGTAGCAACTTTGAGAGTTTCAAGTCAGTCTTTTGAGAGTCATCTGAGTCAAGTTGAGAATCCATGCCTGAATCAGTGCATAAACATCATGGAAGGGCTCAGAAGGTCCAGGAGATGAGGATCGCCTGTGCTTTGGGCCAATTCTGACACTTCCTACCTTTTAGGGAATCTTCTTTTTTGCTTTTTCGCTTTTTCATTTTTGGCATTTTTGGACCAAACGGGGTTTCCCTATTTTTTAGGGATTTTGCTTTTTCTATTTTTAGAAAGTCAACCCTGGTCAATGAGTCAATGTTTTCATTTTTAGAACCAAAAATCAGCCAAAAAAATCAAAAAATCACTGAAAAATCAAAGTAAAAATCGGAAAATCAAGCAAAAATCAATGAAAAATCTGGAAAAATAAAAAAATCATATGGCAAGGGTTTGTGCAGATGATCCATAAGAATCCAAGCATGGCCAACCTTCAAGTTCATCCAGGAAGAAATGTCAAAGTGTTGAGAAAGTCCGCCATGAATGGTCAAAACAACCATGAAGTCCACCTGGAAGATGATGGAAATGTCTAGTCTTTGGAAGGAAGTTTGGAAAGTCCGCCATGCCATGTCTTGGCTAGAAGAAAGTCCGCCCAAGTGGAGAGAAATGAGGGACATTCAAGCATAGGCCAAGTCCGCCCTTGCCTTAGGAAAATCAAGCAAAAATCAATGAAAAATCTGGAAAAATAAAAAAATCATATGGCAAGGGTTTGTGCAGATGATCCATAAGAATCCAAGCATGGCCAACCTTCAAGTTCATCCAGGAAGAAATGTCAAAGTGTTGAGAAAGTCCGCCATGAATGGTCAAAACAACCATGAAGTCCACCTGGAAGATGATGGAAATGTCTAGTCTTTGGAAGGAAGTTTGGAAAGTCCGCCATGCCATGTCTTGGCTAGAAGAAAGTCCGCCCAAGTGGAGAGAAATGAGGGACATTCAAGCATAGGCCAAGTCCGCCCTTGCCTTAGGAAATTTTTTCTCAAAGTCCGCCCATGACTTGAGGGGAGATGGCATAAAAGCTAGCAAGTCCACTTGGAAGAAGACGAGGAATGGCAGAAACTTCTTGAAGTCCGCCCTTCACAGGAAATGGCAAGCATCATGGAAAGTCCGCCCTGCCATGGAAAAGACAATGGCAAGAAATTTTGGAAGTCTGCTCAGCAATGGCAAGCATCATGGAAAGTCCACCCTGCCATGGAAAAGACAATGGCAAGAAATCTTGAAAGTCTGCCCTACCTTGGCATAAAGTTGGTGAAGTCCGCCCCAGCTTGGAAGAAGGGAGAAAATCCAAAATTTGGCTAAGTATGGACGCCTTGAGGGGAAAACTTGAGAAATTTGACTAAGTATAAATGCCTCGCCTATGTAATGCTACCTTGGGGAGGAAAATTTCATGAAATTGACTAAGTGTTTGACACCTTGGGAAATGAAATTTGAATTTTGGCTAAGTATGAAGTCAGAGAATTCACTTAGAAGTCCGCCTAAGGCATTGATCACATGGAAAAGAATTCATAAAGTCTGCCATCAAGTGGAAAGGAAGTTATGAAGTCCGCCTAGGCATTGAGAGACATATGGAGAAGGAAGTATCAAGACAATTCTGAAGTCCGCCTTTGCATCATGGCATGAAGGTCTTGAAGTCCGCCCATGCACTTGAGAGAAAATGTCTTGCCTAAGATGAAGTCTGACTTTGGCACAAGGGAGAGAAAGTCCGACCTAGGTCAAGATAGAAGCAGTGTCCAAGCTCAAGTGAAGTCAGCCCAATGAGAAAAACTTAGAAAATTGACTAAGTGTTGGTACCTTGAGGAGGGAAATTCAGAAAATTGGCTAAGTATTGGAAAGAAAACAAGAGGAATGAAGAGGAAAATAAAGAGGAAGTGAATAAAATCCTTGTCCAAGGATGGAATTTGTCCTACATAGCACAAGCCAAATTCAAAATTGAAGACAAATCCACAGGAAAAGTTCATCCAAAACCTTGGCTAAAGTGTTGAATGGTCCACATGAAGGTGTTACAAAATAGCCAAAATTTGGCTAAGTATGGGAAATACATCACGGACAAAATTCCAATTTCCCCCATTGTGGTGAAAGCACAGAGGCATTCTTCTCCAAATTCAAGGCACTTGAAAGAATATTTGGACATCTTGGGGGGATTTCATCTACAATCCCAAACCTGTTGAAGCAATCAAGGCAACTTCTTGAGGATTTCATCTCCTGAAGAATTAAAAACAAGCTTCCAATGAATCAGATGATGACAAGAACTGATGTTCCAAACAGATCTCCATACTTAGACAATTTCTCGACACAAATTGGAGAATTCAGAGAGGAAATCCAAAGGAATAACATCAACCCAGTTCAAGCAGGAGGAATTTCAAAGCAACCAACTTCAAAGTCAAACATCTGCTCGAGGAGAGACTTCCAGACCTCAAAGATTCTAATGCAGGTGAGAAAGAAAGAGAAAAATCAAAGTCTCAAAAGGAATCCAAGATCAAAGCTAGGAAGGAACAAGCACAAAGGATAGAGTCATCGGCAAGGAAAATATTCTAAGGCAAGCACGTGGAAGAAAAACGAAGCGACCAAGGAAGGCATCCAGCACGCTGAGGAGGCGCCTCGTCATCTTCCAACCAATCAAATTGTTCCAAATCAACATGCAACAACTTTCTATTTTATTGTTGGTTTATATTTAGCAGAAGGACAAGTGTCCTCAAATGTAATTTTCTCATTAGTTGAGAGGTAGTTGGTTGTGACAAACCCTAATTAGAGTTTTATTTTGTAATATCGGCTGTTGATCCTAAATCAATCTTGGCCATTGAATTGTAATTGGGGAGCCTATAAATTGAGCTCGCCCCTCATTTGTAAAGGTGTGGAGACAGTGTATGAAATTGTTGCATTAGTCTATTTCCGATAATAAAAGCTCTTATGCATGATTTGCTTTGAATCACTTTTATTGTCAAGTAGTGAGCAAGGTTGCATAACTTCTTCTACCATAGACTAGAGTTAGATAAAGTTAGATTACAATTAAGTAGAATTTGCTTTGAATGTTGTTAAGTGAATGCAAGATTTGATCGTATGGATTAATGGTGAAATATTGCTCATACTTTCTTCAGATGGATGATTTTCATTCGATGCGTAAAGTTAGCCTGAGCTTGTGATTGTGGATGCTTAACTTCGGTCTTATTCAAGGCATGAAAATTATAATCACACCCTTTGAAGATTGCACCCACTTTGCGTAGTTGTCCCAAGGAGGCAAAACAAAGCGTGGTTACCCGTTTCACCTAATCTCTGTTGTCTCTTGAATTCTTAGGCATAGAATAGATCCTCTAAACCCTTATCTTTTTGCCTTTTTTTTAAGATCCAAACCAAAGGTCCCAACCGAAGAAGCCTTTAATGATAAATCCGTCTAAGTCCCGAACTTGTGAGAAATTCCTTAACGTGAGTCCCTTTGTGTATTACCAGCATATCACAACGCCCATTGAGCTTATCCACATGTCATGACCTGACGAAAGAAACCTTGGGGTTGCCATATGATCTTCTCGCAATCTTAGCATACGCGGTGACTTTGTTCAAGAGAGGATAGAGTGTCTTTGGACATTTTATTCTGTGTGTTAGGTGGATGATAAAACGTACACCAACAGGTTCCTTGCACGTAAAACATAATCCTTTCTTCCTAAGTTCATTCAAAGTCTCACTGTCTATCCTCGTGTAGTTTTTCTTAGGCTGCTCCTACTCTTTGATGTCAATGTTCTAGTCTTTTTCCTTCTTGGGCTGCGGGTCCTTTGACTAAAATTTGTTCTTGAAAGTTGATGTCTCCATGTCTCTAGCCTTTTTGATGGCTTCCTGAAGGCTAGGAGGGTTAAAAGCCTTTATCCATCCTCTTAAAGGATTTGATAATCCATCTATGAACAACACAATCAACCCCCTCTCAGAAATATCAGACACGCTTTTGAAAAACTACAATGTATGAGTCTACAGAACCCCATTGTTTGAATTGGCTAACTCCTTAAAGTGCAGCTCGGGATCCTTTTTATCAAATCTCTCAATCAACCTTTCGGTGAACACCCTGTAAGAAGTGATTTGAGCATGCCCCAAGGTCAACATTCCATTATACCACCACTCGTGAGCAATGTCATCTAAGTGTATTGATGCATACTATATGGATTCTAGCTTCGGCATAGGATTCAATGTGAAGTAGGTATCTAATTTTTGTGCCCAGGCTCTAACTGTCATCTTACCGAAACCATCAAAGTATGGTAAAGTAAGTTTCCCCACTTTCCTGCGAAGTTCATTTTGCTGATCTCTATTCCCCCTGTTGTTAGAGTGTCTCATCCTCAAGTCAATGTAATCTCTGAGAGAAATGTCTTGCTGGAAACTAGGACCTGCATCAAGCCAATCTTGCCTAAACTAGGTATGCTACTCCAGTAGAGTAAGCTCCGGATTCACATGTGCTTCTACCCTTGGTGGAAGGTTTGGCATAAGAGGCCTTGCCAAAGCTCCCTGATTAACAACACCTTGCTGTCCTATCATGTTCCTTTGACCCATTTGGTCCATTCTCTATATTAAATATGCTATCTTGTCGTTAGTCTCCTGAGCCTATTGTGTTGTCCTACCTTGACCCCTAACCAGAGCATCAACCTATCTGGAGGTCCATCATTCCTCTCACCTTCACCACCCCTGTCTCCCATGTTTCCTGTGTTTGAAGACCCACTAGATGATGATTCTATTTGCTGCTCTTCTTCTGAAGATGACCAATGTTCCCAAAAACTTTCTTCCTTTCTCCTACTTCCTTCTAAATACCTCCTTGACCTATCACTCTAGCTCATAGATTTTAATCACCCACTGGCAAGCAGGACGATTAGAGCTCTGATACCACTGTAATAACCAACCCCCAATATTTTTTTTGTTTAACTCCCTGTTTCTACCACGGCTACTTGGAGTTTTCGGAGTATGTTTTTTTTTGGGTTGTTTGATTGTGTTTTTTATATGCCATGTTTTTTATATGCCATTCATTTTGCATAGATACCACATGTTGCATATAACAAGAAAATGAAACAAGTACTTGTTGGAAATAGTTTTCAGTCACTACAGTAACCAGATTTTATTGAACTTTAAGGAGCTCAAATACAAGTCAATATCAGAAATATTTTAAGCCTTCAAACCTGGAAAGAAATGAACATAGCAGCAGCAAGAAGACCTCCTTCAACCCAACAATCAGCACCAAAGAAATCCCTTAACTTCTCCTTGAAGTCAAGCACCCCAAATGCAGCAAGAAGAACCTCCATCACCAGCCAAATGCCTAGCAGAAATCAGATTTTTAAACTGATCACTCAGCACCAAAGGGCTGTACCACTTCAAAGGGGCGATTTACTCTAATAAAATAAATCCTCCACCAAAAAATTTGACCCAACACTTGTTTGAATCACCCTTGCAAGAGGCTTCTAAAGATTAAATACCCATTATGATATAAAAATCCACCTCAGAGATATAAGCTAAAATATGGGTTTCAGGTGCATAAACAGAGTGCCCATAAATCATTGAAATCATCACCAAAAAGCCACTAAACTTCTCCAAGTCAATGCAATGTCTTCACAAGCCAAAATCTCACAATTCCACTTCAAAATATGATCAAAATCTTCAATCCAAAAGTCTGAATCTACAACTTGAAAACACAAATAAAGTCTTTGAATGAGACCTCCAAAAACCCTCCCGATGTTGTCTTTCAAACATGAAGAGAGTGTGATCTATAGAGGTTTTCATCCCTGCAAACCCTTGTTTCTTCCAAAGCCAAGCTTCCAGATAAATGTACAACCAAGTTTCATAATCCCAGCATAATTCCAAAATGAAGCTCTTTCTTTCCTTATATCTCCTCTCATTTCCAACACCAAAACACTTTAGCTTTTGTTTTAAATAATATTTAAACTTTTTTTTTCAATAACTTGGGCGCCCAAAGTATATGCTCATTAAAAAGATATAACTTAAAATCTTTTAACTTCAACATTAGCTTTTTATTTAAAATTTAACTCATTTCTCTTCATAGGCGTCCACCCCCTTAATGTGCATTATAAAATACTTTTAAAGCTCTTTTAAAAACAACTTAAAGTCGTTGCACTAGGCATCAAGGTACAAAAATGTCCCCTTCATGACCCTCAACCAATAAATATAAAGTTACTTCATTAAATCCAATTTTGAAGGAGAAATAAAATATTAAAATGTCTCAACCTTAGAAACTGATGCCTCCACTAAGAAATACTGCTGAGAGACAACCCTGACCGGGTCCAACCTGCCCTGGATGACTTACTATTTTTAGAAAGTCCTAAAAATAGTAAGTAGCGCTCTAAAACTTGAATCGGAAGGAAACTGAGGAGCTCGAAAGGGCTCACTGAGGACAGAAGCACAACACCAAACCCCCTACTAAAAATAGCACTTACTAAAAATAGTAAGTGTATCAGAATCAACCCCACCGAAAGAGGATGTCGTAAAATGGGGACATTACATACATAGTCGTTGCTACCGAGTACTTGACGAAATGGGCAAAGGCTCGAGCACTTCCATACAACACCACAATTAGTACGGTGAGATTTATCTACGAACAAATAGTCACGAGGTATGGCATCCCAATACAGATTACAAGCAACAGGGGAGGACACTTCGTCAATCATGTCATTCCCCTGATGACAACGGAGTTCCAAATCTTTCACAACTTGTCAAGTCTGTACTACCTGAGAGCGAACGGACAAGCAGAAACCACAAATAAGGTACTAGTCTCGATCATTCACAAGTTGTGCGGCATCAAGGAAGCTGACTGGGAAGAGAAGTTATGTGTCATACTATGGGCGTACCATACAACATATATGGTGACAACCGTGCACACACCATGTCAGTTAATGTATGGTCAAGAGGCGATAGTGCCAACTGAATATATGGTGTCGAGCTTGAGAATAGCTATGGAAAATAGACTTGGTGACACGAAGAGTCTGAAGGAGGGGTTATTCAAACTCAACAAACTCGACGAACGAAGAATATTGGCACAATGGGCGACGGAGGCAATGCAAAAGAGAAGGAAGTACTAGCACGACAAACACTTTTGCAGCATGAAATTCCAACCTGGCTAGTTATTTTTAAAATATAGCGGCCGCAACGAAATTAAACCAAGTAAATTCAAGGTCAAGTGGCTTGGACCCTTTAAAATCAAAGAAGTTGGTGAGAACGGAGCGATCAAACTCAAGAATTTAGACGAACACTGTTACAAGACTCCATCAACGAATCAAAGTTGAAACCGTACCAAGAGAGAAATGAAGCAACAATCGGAATAAATATGCTAGGCTACGCAAGAAAAGAAGATTGGATAGTAAGCGAAAGTGGATCCATGGAAGAAGAGGATTGGGGAATAACTAGGAACTAGTTTATGGAAGAGGAAGCTTGGACAGCAAGAGATCAGAAAATTGTGGAAGACTCATCAAGAAAAAAGTAGAAGGAATTGCAATGTTGTGGATACATAAACATTTAACAAATGCCCTGTTCAGAACACCTGCACTATGGAGAAGAGTATGGGGTCACTAGAAATTTTGTGCACCCTATGAAGGAGAAAGAAGAGGGTACATGTCGTATGTACTTGACCAAGAAGCTGAAAAGGAAAGAAAGGAAAAAGCAATCCAATATGAGGACGACTTGGACGAAGATAACTAGGACAAAAATGACTGGGACGAATATCAAGAAAATGAAGGACCATGCCTAAAGCCTTAATAAGGGCGGAAGATATGTTCATCACCCAACCAGATGGATACAATGAAGAGGTAATCAAATATTCCAGAGAACATAATCAAAAGCCCTCACCATTGGTGACCTCGAATGGACTATGGCGGGTCATACCAAATCCAGCAAGTCCATCGATGATGGAGGGAGAAAACGTTACATGGCATCAATAGTACGAAGGGCGGTACATGGACAGCAGCTATAAAGGTATGGTACCCACCCCTCTTGTAGATAAAATCTTTGACTTAGAATATCTAGGAACATGTTGTGAAGAAGAGTGCTATAAAAGACTTTTTCTTGTAAATGGCGATACGCATCGGAGGTGAAGGTAAGAAGTGATGAAATAAGCGGAAGAATTGTCAGGTGAAGAATAAAGAAAAGTCATATTGGTCGGTCGACATCGCTCATAAATTCGCTGTCCATCAAAAGCCAAAAAGTCCGCGCCGGCGTCGTCCGTAGTGACAAAGGTCATTGTCGCTCTTGCACCAAAATCATAGAAAGTAGAGACAAGGAATTGCAGACCATATGACTACAAAGGATTGGAGTGCAACAAGGGCAAAAAAAATCTTACAAGGAGAAAAAGTTTGCACGCAGGGAAGAAGAGGGCATAGTACGGAAAACCTACACCGTATGGTCATACACTGTACGACATACATCGTACGGTCCAAGCATATCACTGAGCCTCATACGACGACCAAGAAGCATACTCGTACGGCAATTGTGCACAGTGAATTTACAGTGCAAAAGGAAGGGGTTCATCGTACAACAGTGTGATCATAAGGGGGTACGTCATACCATACAGTGCAACCAATGTAGTATCATACTGCAATTTCCAGACACAGTAGTACGATGCAATCTTCCTAAAATCGTACAACAAATTCCTTCAAAAACAGTACAATGAATTTTATCTGAAATCGTACAACATAATCTTCTTGAAATCGTACGGCAAATTCATTTTGAAACCGTACAACGAATTCTATCTAAAACTGTATGAGAAAATCTATGGTACATTGTATGGCGAATTGAGGAGCTGAGGCCATACAGAGGAAGCAGTACTGTACGACGAAGGGATGGTTTGAGGGTGTACAGCAGAAGGAGTCAAGTCGTACGATGCAAGAGTGATAAAACTATACAAGGGCAAGAAACATTCAATGTGCATCGTTTGGCATCCGTATCGTTGAGGGAAGCTAGTTGTTTGTGCAAGAGATTGTACCGCATGCGACCTAGCTTTCACATCGAGTTGCGGAAGGAAATCGTACAACACAAGCAGTGGAGGGTACAGAGGCCAGTCAGTGTATGAAGTTGGCGAGTTCGTTGCTGTAACCTCTTTTGGGAAAAACATTGCATGTTTAAACTATGTCTAAGAGTGTCAGAAGCTTATTGCCAAATAGACATGGCTACAAGTAGTAGTAAAGGGAAGCAGCCGCCACCATTCAAACCCAGCATTGCATCGGGGTTAATGGCAAAGGGGAAGGATGATGACATCGTTACAGCAAACACCATCACTTGGGAGAGTCTCATTGGCAGTGAGTGTCGCTCATGGTGGATGGGAGCACAAGATAATCACATCTTGAAAGTAGCACTCCGACGGGCGCAAGTGGACAAGGCAGCTCAACTACCATTCTTCAATTTGAGGGATTTCGAGCCATATTTGTGCCAAATGATAGTACAATATAACTAACATTCTCACAAGTCAGTGATTGACTACAAAGGGTACCCGATGACTATATCCTCCGCGTGTAATGTCCCTTCTAGGAGTTAGCCTAAATTTATCCTAAATTATCAATTTCCCCAGCAATAGGTCCTAGAGGATGCTTTGAATTGGATTAGTCCCTATATATAAGTTAAAGATTCATCACTCAAATAGCCTAACAATCAAGATATTAGTACTCCACATTGAACATTAGAATTAAGTATGAGTAAATCTATATTAGACATCATAACCAACATTTCCATAATTGATCTCCCCTACCATGGTAGGAAGGTAGTATTACAATGGTGGATCTCATGCTTGAACTAGACCCAGAGGCAGTACCCTAATTAATCAAGCAAAAACCCCCTCTGGCCCTCGTGGGCTCATCATGTCCCACACCCGCGTGGCGTATCTAGTGGAGACCAACCTAGACCCAAAGGCAGTACCCTGATTAATTAGGCAGAAACCCCCTTGGCCCTCATAGGCTCATCATGTCCTACCCCCGAGTGGCGTATCTAGGTGGCTCCGTTACACGGATCCCCCCTCTTGTGATCCTACTTCCCTACCACGATGGAACATGGACATAATAATACAAAGCAAATGACTCATTACAGATATGCATATTAGAAGTATATATATATTCTATGTAAAGATCTATATGTACATTATTATTCCTACTTGATTTACAATAATTACCCTTGCATGAATATATATACATATATATGTATGTATAGATATATATTTTATAATTACATATACATATACATATCCATATACATACACACACACCCCATATATATATACATATATAATTATATTTAGACTTCCCAATATATTTCTGTTCATAATATTTTAAATCTAATGGACCTCTTATAGTTGCTGATTCTTATATTCTCATAATGCTTTCCAAATCATATTACATTTCTTTCCTTCATAGTTCTGCCCTTATACTCACCGTTATATCCAGATTTCTTAATCTTTTACATGATTCACATTCCCTTCCATTCGATGATCATTTTGTATTGGAATTTTCTGCCTTTATATCTTGCTTGGCCAACAGCCATGACCCTCCACTTGCTGCGGTTCTTCCTTGAGGGACCTGCCTTTTTGTAACTAACGTATCCCTTCCTTAATCACCCCTTTATCCCTCTTTTGACCGTGCAATACTAATTGCTGTTGTTTCTAATGATCTTATTATAAAAAAATGCTTTTAGATTTAGTTATTTATTTATCTAAGGTATGATTATATTCAGATAATATTAGTTTCTTGCTATATTATTTTATTATTATTATGATGCTTATACTAATATTTAATGGTTCTTTTGACGTTTATAATAAATGATATTATAATCACCCCTTTATCCCTCTTTTGACCGTGCAATACTAATTGCTGTCGTTTCTAATGATCTTATTATGAAACAATGCTTTTAGATTTAGTTATTTATTTATCTAAGGTATGATTATATTCAGATAATATTAGTTTCTTGCTATATTATTTTATTATTATTATTGTTTTATTATTATGATGCTTATAATAATATTTAATGGTTCTTTTGACGTTTATAATAAATGATATTAATGGTTCTTATGAGTTCTAATAATATTATTTAAGATAATTAAAATTATAATATTGTTTGAATTGCAATATATATGTATATATATGTATACATATATTGTAAAGTCCCCTTCTCAGCAATGAATCTTGAAGTTGACCGTTAGCCTATTCCTGAGACCCGTAGGCTACTCAAAGGTGAAAATTAGGGTTTCCTGTTTTTTGGGGGGTTGTTGCTTGGAGTTCTGAGTTCGGTTTGTGGATTCTTTCTGGGTTTTCAGAGAGCTTCGCAATGGTATGGCATGCATGGTGTTCTGAGCAACTTTCTGAATTTACTATTTTTAGTAAATTCTATTTCTGGCAGTGGTCCTGTTGGCTTCAGCACAATTGGCTCCTCTCTTCGGCCAGTTCAGTTGGTATCGTTGTTTTTGGCCTTTTGATGCATTTTTTGGAGGGATAAGTTAATTTTATGTTATAATGTTATATTTTAATGTTATAACCCCTTGGCCTAGCTTCATGACTTAAAGATGTTTTAAAAAGGGGACTTCAAGGGTGGACGCCTCATCAAGAGGTGATTAAAATATTTCTAAAGGTCAAATATGGCTTGAGATGCTTGGGACGCCAACTTGAGGAAAGATAAATATTAATTCAATAAAGTGCTTGCCTTCATGAAATGGGACACCAACTTGAAGTGGAGATTGAGTCAACTTGAAATTTGAAAATAATTTGACTTCCTGGTTTGGGCGCACTTTCTAGAAGCTTCTGGAGATGCCTTGCATGTTTATAAAAGGAAGCCTTCTTTCTTCAGTTCATCATCTCATGTTTATTGCACTGTTATGCTGTCGGAATGGTTAGTGGATTGCTTTGAGGGATGCATACCTCCTAGCTAGGCTTGACTTCTTGCTTGAAAGTTAGCAACTAGTTGAGAGATTAGCAGTAGTTGGGCTATTTGCACTTGTAGTTGAGTGCTTGCATTTCAGTCAAATTTTGGAGTTGCTGGATAGAGTAGTTGAATGTATGTTTTTGCTCATAAACTCAAAAATAAAAATATTCTCGTTCTGGGTATTTCATCCTTGTGATTTCTTGCTAGGGGCGACCCTTCCTGTGAAGTTGCAGATTTTATTTTGGAGAGATGGATTTTATAGAGTGAAATTGCTCCTCCTTGAGGGCCGTACCATTCTGGGTATGCTTTGAATTTTGTGCAAAATGAATGAAGATCTTTTGGAGTAGTTTTAGTGTTTCATCTTGGGCGCCATCAGCATTAGAACTTCTTGCATTTGATTTCAAGTCAATAGAGTGAGTTTTGAGTGAGATATATGCATTTTAGTGAGTTGCTGGGTTGCTGGTTGTTACATTTAGGTTGCTGGTCTGTCATATCAGAATTGAGTAAATCATCATTTGGGCTGGGATTGAGTGATGGAGATCATATTGAGCATTTAGGAGATAGTCTATACAATTGCAGCTTGTTTTGTTACACTAATACAGGGTTCTTGTAGGATATCATCTTCATTGTAAGCTGAATAGTAGTACTGTCAACATTCTCACTTCCTTTTTATTTATTTACTTGTAAATCCCGTTGAAAGTGGAAGAGGCTGGCTTGCCGCCTATTTACTTTAAGAATTTGCATTGTACTTCCAATTGTTGATCGGTTGAGCCATCACAAAACTCATGGATCCTCTGACCATATGCTCGCCCCTCCTCGCACCTCGGGTCTTAGGGCGCATTCTTGGTTAGAGTTACTTTCAGCCAGCAGTTTGTAGGGACCCTCTGACCATATGCTCGCCCCTCCTCCCACATCGGGTCTTAGGGCGCATTCTTGGTTAGAGTTACTTTAGTTCAGCAGTGCATAAGATCCTCTGACCATATGCTCACACCTTGCCCAATATCGGGATCCTAGTGTACATCCTTGGTTAGAGTTGCTTTCCACATCGTTTTGGTTTTAGAACTAACCTTAACGGGTGCGTGTTGCATTGCCTATTGTAATAAAAAAAATTAAAAAAAATTGGTCCAATTCATTACATATATATACATATATATATTTGTTAATTATATTCTTGTGAATATTATTTTTATTATTATGATATTTATAATTACTAATGTTAATTATTTTGTTTCATACTTGATATTCATATTATAATTATAATGTTATCTATGATAATTCTAATTATAATATTTAAATCGTGATTAGTCATTTATATTTTAATATTCATTTGACTTTATTGTTTGTATTCTAATATTTCATATTTGGTGTTACAATTTCGCGGAACATGACATCGCGCCTACTGAATTCACTAGGGTATTCGAGATACTTTCGAGAGGAGCATCGGTAGCCAAACGTACAAGGAAGATGTCTCAATAGCAGGAGACATTTCCGGAGAGAGTATGTCATTCAGACCTCACTCAACAGGAGAAGGAGAGTATCTAGAGCACAAGGAACAGAGGTCTGAGAAAGAATTTTCTCGCCACTCTCGAGTAGAAATGTGTCCTCGACTTGATCAAGTGCAAACCCACAGGAGCTAGCAGAGCATCAAATATCGCAGTGTGGATGATTACTCTCATGGTCGGGCTAAATATGGGGAGAGTGTATAACTAGGCGAGTATACTTTCGAAGAGGATACGAGAATTCCTGTGCTTGAAGCACAAGGCTTTCTACATGACACAACACGCCATTGGGCTCCTATCAGACACCATCTATATGCAAGTACCCTCCGACAATTGGGGTAGATTTCAGCCCATAGGCCAACTAGATGCATCCTGGCCAATTGTGTTCTATTGGGCCAACTTGGGTGTGTAGACAACGGGGGAGGAGACACCTCACCCAACACCACCAACGAAGAAAAGAAAACATAGAGACGCTTTACCTACTTCACCCAATGGAGAGGATCACGAGGCCATAGAGTTATCTTCCTCTACGGGGATGACTATGGAGGAGGTTTCACTCGCAAGAGAGGTAGGCTCTCAGGAGGACATTGAGGAGGTTATTCCCATACAGCCAACCATCCCTGTGCAGCAAGTATCTACCACTACAATCATACCAATTACCATTACAATCGTACTAGTTACAACTCCATTTCCTACACCACCACCAACGACACCACTACCAACACCACTACCAACATCACCAGCACTACTCGCACCCATAGTACCATCAGCACGGCCACCTGCAATCGACAATGACATTGAAGAGGATGCGGGCATCGACAACTAGTTGGGGGCGATGTGGGCACCAACAGATGCTCCTCCACTAAAGTTGCCAGGATTATAGGCTGAGGGCACAGAGCCACCACATGAGCAAGAGTCGGCCAACATGATAGTTGACACTCACCTTGCGAAACCCTCACAGCCAACATTGCCAACCATAGACTCTACCATGGCGACAGTGCTAGAGACAGACCCACGACAACATTCGATAGAGTCAGGCAAGGAGGAGTCTAGTGAGGATGAGTCTGAGGGGGTATTCATCGAGATTGGTCGGTCGGATGCATACTACCCCCTCGATACAGTACAAAGGTATCTTGGAGAGCTTCAATTCATGGCAAGAATAATGTATGAGGTAGGGGAGATATCATGGCAGCTGGATATTGGCCATGATCCATTGGTTGCATAGGAGGCGAAGAGCATCTTGGCCTTCATGCAAGTTGGACGCGAAGGAGAATTTTTTAGATGCTTCATCTCACAAGGATGGCGAAGAGTGGAGACAGTCGAGATGTTGACGACCTGGCATCCTCCAAGACCTACAGCCGACAGAAGGCCTGGCAAAGTCCTCTCAGCTCTCTAGGGGATAGAGCTATGCTACAAAGATGTTTTTCTCAGGTTGCACTGACACATGGCTTCCATTGAGGAGGCTACGCAAATAAGAGATAAGAGCACTCGCATAAGCTGAGAGTATCCAAACAGAGTTAGCTAACCATATCTGCAAGTCCCAAGAACAATTGGCTCAAGTGACAACGGCAGAGCGTACTCAAGTCACAACCCTCGAGCAGGTGGTAGCAGAAAGAGAGACAATTGGCCGAGCGAGATGCTCAGCTGGCCGAGAGGGACGGAGAGTTTAGGGAAAGATACAAGAGCTGGAGAAGACGAAGAAACAATTGATGGAGGCAGTACACATGGTCAAAACTGCCCAAGAGCAGAAATTGGTGGCTAACCAGAGGCTCCAACGTCTTCACCAGTAGCACTCGGCAACATCTACACCCATGTCCTTCATGCATCCAGGGGCGACCTCTCAACCTCCTTCCTCTTAGTGATTACTTTTTTGTTGTATATATAGTCCACCATTTTGTTGTTGTGTCATCTAGAAGACGATTTTCTTTTTGGGGGGTTTGATGTAGTTGGCTGAAAGTTAATTGAACATGTTTCAGTCATCTAAGTAATAAACAAATATTTATGTTTTGTATTTACGTATTAGTCCCCGACGGTTGTTATAGTCGGTTGGTAGCTACCAAGAGTTGGTAGTCTTAACCATAGTTTGCGGACTCTGCGGACTCGCCGCGGACTCGGGAGTCCCGACCCTGGCCGAGTCGACTCGCCATGGACTCGGGAGTCGAGTCCAGGAGAGTCCTGGGTCGGGACTCGGGAGTCCCGACCCAGGACTCTCCTGCGCGGCTGAGTCTTAAAATGGGTTAAAACCCATGTTTCTTTATATATTTTTTTTCATTTTTAGACTCACTTGTGAAAAACAGGTCTGCAAATTGATTTGGGGTTGATTGAAGCAAGGAGAACGAACTAAAAAGATCAAAATAGAGCCAGGTAAGTGATCTAACAATTCTTTTTGTTTGTTTTCTTCAATTTCTTGCATTCAAAATCAAAAAAATCAAGAAAAATAAGGGGAAATGTTGCCAAATTTTTTTCTATTTTCCTTAATAGCCTAATTCTTATTGTTTCTACTTTCTAGCTTGTTTTTGCATTCTTTTTCTTTTGCAAATGTTTGAAACTTTGAAATTTTGAATCACATTTATTTGCTGATTTTTTAGCAAACCCTAGTTGATTTTTTTTTTCCATGTTGAACTTGAAACAGCAATGTCGTCTTCAAATCCAAAGGGACTAAAAAAAGACCTTGCATGGAAGTATGGAATTCCAAGAAATAAAAAAGGTGAATTGACATGTCATGAATGCCAGAAATGGATGACAAGAGGAATAAACAGATTAAAATACCACCTTGCTAGAATACCTGGGCAAAATGTGGAGGGATGCAAGAATACTACTCCTGAGATTATTAGAGAGATGAAGGCCCTTCTTGCTGAATATGAGCTTAAAAAAGAGGAAAGACAAAAAACAAAGGATGCCCTAGCAGCAGCAATGAGTGGATCCCAATCCCAATCAACACCCTCTATGCCCCATGGTGTTGCAAGTCCAAGCTTCCGTGCTCCACATTCACCTTTTGGTGAGAGTCCTGATGGTTCCTTTTCTACTGCTAGTGCTAGTCAGGGTCCTTCATCAAGACCAAATTATTTTATTCCACGTAATGTTCCAGGAGCACAACCTTCACTTGAAAGTACTGGTTGGAATAAAGAAAAGCATCAAGAAGCTAGGATGGCTGCTGCAAACTTTTGGTACTACAATAATCTACCTTTCAATGTTGCAAACAGCCCATATTGGGAAGGTTTGGTGAACGCCCTTACAGTTGCAGGAAAGGGGTTTAAGACCCCATCATCTAAAGATTTGAGTGGGCCATTGCTAGAGGAAGCCGTAAAGAATACACGGCTTGTGGTTGATGAGCAAAAGAAATTTTGGCGAAGAAAAGATTGCAGCATTTTATCTAATGGGTGGACAGATGGACGAAATAGAACTCTCCTTAACTTTTTAGTGGCCTCTAATGGTGGATTGGTGTTTCTAAAATCAATAGATGCCTCCCATGAAGTTAAAAATGCTAAGACTTTATGCAATCTATTAGATGGGGTGGTCTAGGAGGTTGGAGTTGATAATGTTGTCCAAATCATCACGGACAACGCAGCTGCATATGTAGCTGCAGGTAGACTACTTATGGAGAGGCATCCCACAATTGCATGGTCTCCATGTGCTGCACATTGCTTAGACCTATTGCTAGAGAACATTGGGAAGATTTCATGGGTCAAAAGTGTGGTTGAAGATGCAAAAAGTGTTACAAAATTTATCTACAACCATACTTGGGTGCTTTCTTTGATGAGGAAATTTACAAATGGCAAGGACCTTGTGCGATCTGGAGTGACACGATTTGCTAGCCACTTCCTCACATTGCAAAGCATTCTTGGTGCCATTGGTCATCTCAAGCAAATGTTCGTGTCCGATGCTTGGAAGGAGTCCTCATTTTCCAATAGACCTGAAGGGGAGAGGATTGTTGCCATAGTTTTTGATGAGACATTCATAAAAAATGGAGAGGAGTTGATGGGGGTAAGTAGCAATCACACAAAAATAAATTATACATGATAATCTATTTGCTGTTTTTTTTTTTGAGGGGTTAATTTTGTTATGATTTAACATTTGTTTTCATTTTTTTAGGTGACAGAACCTTTGGTGAGGGTTCTTCATATGGTGGATGGAGATGGCATGCCAATGGGTTTCATCTATGAGGCCATGGATAGGGCCAAAGAGGCCATATCACGTTACTATGGCGGCAACAAAAGGAAATACGAAATCATATGGTGCATCATTGATCGGAGATGGACACACCAACTCCACCAGCCGATTCATGCCTTTGCCTACTTCTTGAATCCGAAGTTCTACTTCTCGGACACATTTAAGGCAAATGAGGAGGTCATGGAAGGTCTTGTCATATGCATTGATAGGATGGTGCCTGATCGTGAGCTGAGAGATGAGGTGCTTGATGAGTTGGAGGTGAGATTTGTTACATCTTATTTATGAATTTGCAATGTTGAGCCTTGACTATCTATGAATTTTCTATATTTGATTTACT
>VDFB02000015.1:268106311-268156401 GCA_007258455.2 Sequoia sempervirens | reverse complement strand
TTGGATGGACAAGTCTATTTGGGGGGAGATTTCAAACTTGGAGGAATATTCCCTTTTTGATGCCATTTTGAAAGTAAATAGGGAATTATTAAATCAAATAAATGATTTAATTGTGCAAGTTGCAAAATCTAGAGGATTGGAGTGATTAGGATTAGCTTTAATCATGATTTGATTAATTTAAATGATGTTAGTTGATTTGACCATTTTGACTTAGATTTTAGGATTTAAATAACTCAAAATGAGAAGAGAATGATTTAGACTTAGTTAAACAAATATTTTTTTATTTATTTAACCAAAGGGGGTGATGTTAGATTAAATTAGATAAATGTTTGATTTATTTAATTTAATTAGATGAACTTTAGAGATTTAATCAAATAATATGAATTATTTAATTAAATCAAAGATAGGAAGATGAAGTGACCTAGCTAATTACACAGAGACAATGATTTAATTAAATCGAGGGATTTATTTAATGAAAATGGGAATTATGACGGATTTAATCAAATAAGGCTTATTCGATTAAATGGTTGGATAGAGGGATAATTCAAGATGAGGCAATGCTAGTAGATCAGGATTGAGTGTGCAATATCAATTTGTATATTTTCTATGTCTACACAAGGTAATGGCCAAGTCGAGGCATCCAATAAGACTATCATCAAAATCCTGAAGAAGACTGTCAATGACGCTCATCATGATTGGAACCTCCAACTTAATCTCACCTTATGGTCCTACCAAACTAGTATTCACACTCCCATAAGAGCCACACCATATTCCCTAGTCTTTGGTTCTGAAGCCTGTATCCTTCCTATTGATGTCGAGTTACCTTCCTTGAGGGTATCCATGCAAGGGCTTATTGATGATGAGGAATATCATGTATCCAAATTGCATGAGCTAGAATTGTTAGATGGGCGAGGAAAAAATACATTGGTCCACCTACAAGCTTATCAAAATCGTCTTCGTCACAACTACAATAAGAAGGTTTTGGTCAAACACTTTGACATTAATGACTTGGTTTTAATGGAAAATCCTAATAATCAAGAAAAGAGGCATAATCTTGGAAAATTTGAGTGTAATTGGTTGGGTTCGTACATCTTAATAACAATATATGGATCCAGTGCTTATCAACTTTTGACTCCTTAAGGTGAACCATTATCAAACCCTATATCCCGCGCTTGCGTAAATTCTATACCGAGCTTCAAAGAGCCTCGTCAAAAACCTAAAAATATATTAAAAAAATAAAAAATTGTCACCTTGATGAAAACCTGGCAAATAGGCGTCTTGTGTGACCACAAAAAAAATCAAAAAAATCAAGAAAATAGTAAAGAGAAATAATTCGACCAATAGTGAAAACCACTTCAGTGGCACTTTGGATAATTACCATGGTGAAAACTTGGCAAACAGGTGCCATGTGTAGTTAGTCCTTGCTCCATCATCTATCACCATCCTATCTAGTTCTCCACCCTTGCTCATAATAAATTTACCTCCAAGCTTCCTCACATTATCCATAATAACACTTTGTTGTCCTTCTCGTGCCTGGAGCTGTTGACATTATGCGTCTTTCACCTTCCATACCCATCCACAATAAGGATTATCCAATTCCATCCCTACTAAGTTAGTCCTATACTTGACTAGGGGCAAGTACTTGACTCATGTCTTCAATGGAACCTAGACTTGGTATCGGAGGTCATTATAACCCCAAAATCCAAAAATATTAAAACATGTCAAAAAAAATAAAAATCAAAACATGTCAAAAATCCAAAAAAATAAAACATGCCAAAATCCAAAAACATCCAAATAACTTCAAAATCTCAAAAATAGAGTCAAGTCCTATCAAGTCCAAGTTTGTCGAACTACATTGCCTTTGTGTGTATAATGTAGACAAGGCCATCATTGATGAGCCCCCAAGTCACTAGGTTAGACTTTTAGGGTTTGTTAGGACAAGTCAATTATGATTCAACCCATAATAAACAATCCATGGTCAACTCAGTCAAACTATGATGTCTTTGTGCATGTTATGTAGGAAAGGCCATCTTCGATGAGCCCCCAAGGCACTAGGTTAGTCCCTTAGGGTTTATCAGATCAGTCACTTTCCATAACATAATAAGACGACACTTTGATTAAACATAAAAAATCATCTCGGTCTCAATCAAATCATGAATTAATAGACTAACTATCTAATTATCCTTCAATCCAAATCAATCAATTGCCTAAATTATCAAATCAATATCAAATCAGTCAATCAAGGGTCTTATATAAGAGGTGGCATTGTTGAAACCAGACTTGATGTCTTATACGACTTGCTTCATTTCTTAAAACTAGACTCGACTTCATCACTTGTCTTATATAGGATGTGTCCTTCTTGAAACCAAACATTTTCATTTATCAACTCTATCATTTTCCTTATACAAGTGGCTACATGATCGAAACCAGACTTGATGTCTTATATGACATGCTTTTGTTCCTAAAACTAGGTGTTATCAATCAATCAATCAATCAATCAATCATTGTCATTAGTCGTATCAACAAACAATCATTGGAAAATGATCTATATTCTTATTGACTTTATTGGTCTAGTTTGTCTTATCTTTTTATTGATTTATCTATTGGTCATGTTACTAGCCACCTCGAGGATGTCGCAAGAAGGATTTAGAGGAGCGATGATGTCTCATGACGTGATTGTTCTTTGATTGTTGTTTGTGATTTGTCTTGACAAAAAGACTGGAGCAATCCACTCCTAGTATGAGTCATGACATTCTTTTCTTGTCGAGTGTTTGTTTTTCCTGCAAAGGGATAACATTGTACACCTTGGTCTATGTCATACCATGGTGTTTATTGTCCATTTTCCATACTTTTAACGCCCAATGATGATAAGCATACAAGCCTAGAATCTCTTAAGCAAAATATCGATCCCTCTTCCTTTCGACTAATTCCATGCTAACATCCATGTCCTCCACACTAACATTTTTTCTATCCCCATCTTGATGGTGGCCTGTGATGCACAAAAATATCCTACATACGTAATAATGTTAGAGTATCATAGGCATTGTCATAAGCATATTAGGTCATCCATATTGCATGAAAAAATACAAAAAACATAGATGGCATGTCATCATAAATTATATGTGCATTCATATAAGCATCACATGTCATATAGTATCATCTTGCATCCACAAAATCATTTGCATTTCATAAATCTTATTGCATACATTCAACATGATCATCACATTTACATATCCATAAGAGATCATACATATCACATTGCATACAGATCAAATGATCATATCATTGCATTTACATAATCCATATCCATAATCTCATCACATCATTATCATAATGCATCTAGAACATCATAAAACATCATAGTCCATCATATAAACATGCATAAAACATAAGAACATAAATCATATAGTCACTACCAAATTCATGCATCTCGTATATATATATATATATATATATATCAAAAACATGTCATAGTACAAAATCTCAATGTATCTAAAAATGGAGCTCGTAGGCTCAAAATAAAAAATATAAGTGTCTCATACATGTCATAAATAAGCTCTAACCAAAGCTACCCATGTCTCCTAAGGGGGATGGTCATGGGGAAGGCTGCTGCTCATGTATGTCCTGTGGTAGCTATGATCCTGATGGCTTGTGCCTTGACCTTGATGGTTGATCATAAGGAGATGGTCTAGGTTGACTAACCCCTCCACTACTCTAAGACCTATGTGAATGTGACCTACTCTAACTACATGTCTGCGTATAAGATGGTGCCCTCTCTGTTGACAGAACTTGGCACTCACATATGTCTCTATAATATTTGGTCTCTTGTCTCGCCTGAAACAACTAGTGGCATAGCTTGCTTATGGGCTCACTAATAGTCTCAATAAAATCCAGACATCACTTTTCTATCCTCTGCTTGTTAATCACAACCATGTCTCTCTTTGCAGTGAGCCTATCCACCTCATCTTGTAGAGTCTAGATCCTCAAATCTGTAGCCTAAAGCCGAGCTTGTAAGCTTGCAACCCTATGATCCATAGCCCTATCCCCCTCCACCTCCTCCATATCCCCCAAGATGGGTACATCTTGAAGCCCCTCCCCGAGGCCCTCTCCCATCACGATCTCTGCTCACAATGCTCGCTCCTCCTCTCCCATACCATCCTCTCCCATCCTATCCTCCTCTCTGACCTCCCACTCAACCTCCTCCATGACCACCTCCTACTGCTCTCCCTTGAATGAGGTCCTTCCTACACTCTTAGAACCTCTTGCTCAAGTGCCTCCCTAATCGGTGAGAGTGGTCTAACCACTCTTTGTTCCCTGGCTCTCCTTTGTATGACCCTCCCTCTATGGTCTCCTCGGTCTCCACACCATCATCCCGTCTCCCTCCATCGCCCCATCCTCCATCCCCTCTCCCCCATCCTCTAAACCGGCCATGTGGGCCCCTGCCTCTCTGCTCCACCGATGCTGGCTAATTAGGGTCTATTAAAGGATCCAACCTATGGGTGGCCCACCATGCATCATACTCGGGTGTAGTTCCCGCATCTACAACCTCGGCTCTCACACCCCACTATACAAGATGTAGAGCATCTATGTACTGCTTGACGATGACAACACTAACCATTTGACCCCATTGGCCAATCTCCCGTGAGGATCATACAAACTCTGTTGTACCCATTGGTAGTCCTTAGCACTCTCCAAATTGTTTGAGCACCTAAATTGGAAGGTACCTCTCAATGATATGCTATGATTGGACTGTCCACCTAATCAACTAACTGGCCTGCCAATAGTAGGGTAGGTGTTGTGTATTGTCCTCCCATGGCTGATAGTCTTGAAAGGGTCTCCAAATAAAAGAGACAAGTAAATCTATGGCATGTTGCTAGTACCCAATATCTCTAGCCCTAGTCTAAGTGACCACTCTATACCGATAAACATAAGGCATATCAACTCCTAACCGCTTCCCACAAGTAGTTAGAAGACAACGATGTGCTCCTAGGCCTAGATCATCAGTAATGTAGTCCCACAACTAATGGAATGTGATCCTCTGTGTGCCACATCATGTAGCTAAAAATATAACATGGCCAATAGGCATGGCCCCCATGCGTACACTATCCCTCTAGTCATCATGCCTATCAACATCTCTCCCTAACTGACAGGAAATTTGTGCCCTCGGTGATCTAGAATAATAATACCTACAATCGTTGTGCCAAGGACTACCTAAAATTGCTCATACCGATCAACCAATACATCCCATCTAATCTCATACTCCTCAACCTCGATCTCTGTGATGTCCTCATGCTCAAAATCCCTCTCAATGGTCCTAAATCCATGCTTTGTCTAGATCATAAGATACACGTGCTCCTTGGATCGAAAGTCTCAAAATACGCCAAACATCCTCCAAAGTCACTATTGCCTCTCCTATAGGTAGGTGAAAGAAGCTGGTCTCCGAGTGCCATCTCTTTGCCAGTGCAGTCAGTAGTCCCCTATTAGCCCTAATCACGGGCATGAAGGTCACATAGTATAATCTAAGGGAATGTAACTAGTCCCTATCCTCATCCAACAACTAATCTCGTAGTCTAAATGTCGATGGTTGACTCTCGTGGGTATAAATAGGGTCATATCTCACCTGAGATCACAAACAAGTGCACTACATCAATTGAAAATCCTAAGAAAACCTATTTGACCTTGATTGCAAAAGAAATTTTATCCAAAATTAGGGAAAAAATCTTAATTATACAAATGTGTCGCATGTCCAAGCATATGCATCGCATAAAATCATTTACGATGAATGGACCATTGGTTGCATTGCATAACCAAACATGTGTCGCATGAACTAGCACATGCGGCTCACTATCTCGATTGCAACATTTCTGACCATACTTGCGGTGCACGAAACACATGAGTCGCATTTCAACATATGCGTCGCACTGCATTTGACATAACCTAACTTGGCATTTGCATTGCAACATTGTGTCGCACCAAATGAATGCGATGAACTGCCTCACATTCGGTGAATGCAACAACAAATGCAATGAACGGGGTGCATTGCATATGTTTGCTCAATCTTGACCCTAAAATCTTGTGCAAAATGATAAAATTACAAAGAAAGGAAGGCATACATACCAGATCCCAGGAGCCCTCTGGCTGTTTGAAGGTCCTAAGTTAGAATTCGCGGTGTGAGGAATGTGGTATTGGAGACATTGTGAAAATAACTATGCAATGGTTCTCACTCAGAGCTCACTATTCACTTAGGGTAAAATGCACAAATGTCCAAAATTACCACCAAAATTTCATTTATCCCCCCCAAGGCTAGGGTTTTTACTGCATGCACTCACTATTGAGTCCCAAACCCTGATATAACTATCTTGGAAGTCCTAAGATTAAGTCCTTTTGCTATAAACACTATATCTAATGTCAAATTTTCTTATCAGAATAATTTTTTCAATTTTTTTTAAATTTTTCAAAATTTGCAAAAAAATTTCTAAGGGGGCATAGGTCTATCCCATTTGTACTAGGGCAAATCTTGTGCTAATTTTCTTTGACACAATGCAATAAACGACATTGTATCAAAGAGAGGTAAAATGTAGACACTAAAAATGTCCTAGGCTTGCGAACGTCATTTTCCACTTCTTCCACCACATAATTGAATAATTTTAATTATTTAATTATGGTCTAAGGTCATATTCCTCTATTAATTAAATAATTATAATTATTTAATTAATTCACTTTCCCCCTTTGTTCTTCCTTGATTAATTAAATAAGTTATTTATATTTATTTAATTACGTCACTAATGTCCCCTTTTTCATATAATTAAATAAATTCTTATTTATTTAATTATTATTATTTCCTTCTATGAATAGATAATTAATCTAATTATTATTTCCTTGTATGATTAAATAATTATTTTAGTTATTTAATTATTCATTAGCCTTTTCTTCTACAATTGAATAAATCCTATTTATTTAATTCTCACCTTTTTCCTTAATAATTATTTTAATTATTTACTAATTTGTCCTTTTTCTTCCGCTTTTAAATTAAATTGTTATTTAGTTTAAAAGTCAACTTTCGCTTTCTTCTATAATTAAATAATTAAATAATTGTTTTAATTATTTAATTATTAACTTTCCCTCCTAAATTAAATAATTTTATAATTATTTAATTTACTCCGACAACCTCTTTTTATGTGCCAACCTCTTTATCTATGCCATTCTTATCTCTTCACATCTCAATTAACCTCCACCCTTGATTGAATTAATTTATGATTTAATCTCCACCGTCCATCCTTATTTAAACCTTAATTTATCCCTAACCCTATTTCTCTATGCTTCTAAGCAATCCCATCCATTGATCAACATCATATTTCATCATTCAATCCTAGCCCTTCGTTCAAATTTGGTTTTCTATAAAAGAGACCTATCACTTTCATTTCAAGGTTACAACCACTACTACTATCTTTGATATTTTTCTATCATTATCACTAGGCTTACTGTTGCATACTCAAAATCTGAGGGCAAGCAAGCATATAAAGAAAAATGGAGAAGAGCAATGAAGGTGATTCAACCATGACAAATGAATTGATGGTAATATTGCTTTGTTATTTTATGTTTCTATGTTCATTTGTGCTTCATTGTTGGACTAGGGTCTTTAGGGTTTGATTTTTATGTATTTGGTTGCTCGTACTATTGATTCATGCCTTTTCCCCTTGATTTTACCCTATTCCATAGGTTTTACTAACACAAGGATTATATTTATAAAAGAATACCCACTAAGGTGGTCAAATAACAAAATAATTTAACTTCATGGACAAGGTAATCCTCCCCTATTAGGATTCTTGCAACATTTGAGGTCTAGGCATCAACCTTAATCAAGTTCTTTCAACCCATAGGGTTAACCATTCACCTAATTCTTAGGTTATTCAGAAAAATATGGTTAAATCTCATGCCAACATCTTGACCTTCCTATGGTCATTCACAAAGCATTGTCATCATGTCACACATACAAAGAAACAACATAGTTTGAACCAACTAAAGGATTAATACCCTTTAAACAAGAAATAAGGCTTCCAAATACCTATCATAAGGTTGGGTTCATAAAACAACACAAAAGATAAGGGGGTTTACCGATAGGAAATAATATCTAGTTAGTGAGCATCTGTCACACGCGCTTAAAACCCCATAAACTCATTTTCAAGTAGTCTAACATACTAAGGATTTTTATTTAGCATTCATGGAGATATACATAATATAAGTACTTTAATTCTAGTCTATAAGCCATATTATTGATTTCCTTCTCATAAGATTTTAGATTGCATTTATAATACATAACAATACCATACTGTGCATAGTTTCAAATATAACATTAACAAGATTATTAACATTCACCTCTTATTTTTGAACTTAACGTATTCATTTTCAAGTCATTCATTTGTTTCTCTTTCTTTTCATTTTCAAACAAAACAAGAATAGAAATAGTTTAGTAATGTATGAACATGCTTATTATTTCTACTTTGATTTGCTGTCAACTGTTCCTTGCAACTCTGGCTTCCAAACTCTATTCTCCCTTTCTTGCCCAGCTTCCTTCTTGCTTGAAGAACAATCTTCATACCTCTAAAAACACTATTCCAAAAATCAAACTAGATTGATTTTAGACTTAATAAACTGAAGAGTAATTTTGACACAATCTCTATGCCTTTTCCTTCTTAGTAACCAACCCTTTTACAATAGAAAAATCTTGTATTTATAGACAAGAGATTCAACTACCTTGCTCTCCACTATAATAAATTAATGATCATTCACTAATGCAGTAATAAACTCCCATAAACTGATAACTATCTACTAATAACTGACCATAATGCAAAGCAATTTGAGAACATTAAAAGATCAGATTGCAATGAATTTATGGCTGCTTCTCCACGCTAAGATAGTTGCAAATTAAAAAAGAAAATTAAACTTTCACAGTCTGCTCCAAAACCCACATTGAAATCTACCTTATTTCGACTAGCATATTGAGTCCACTTAAATAGCAAGTTTTCGCCACTTAGTGGCTGGAAAATAGCATGAGTGGATTGAGTAAAATATCCCCTCAATAAGGCATTGAAAACTTCCTTCAAATCTGACTTAAGTTTGTTGCAGCTTCCACTAGCTTTGTTGACTTATTCAAAGTTGTTTTCCATGCTTAATAAGCTGAAAATAATGCACCACTTTATGGCTGTTCAAACTCTCTTAGTATTAGTAGATATATATGCCTTTTTAAAGGTATATGTGGCATAATATTATCATACACATGTGCTGCTAAATGACAATGGATTAAAAAGGTTATTATTTGTAACAATTTTACCAAGTCTTGCCCGAACTCTATTTTTATGCACCATTTGCAGGGTTGTCTCAAGCATTGAATAAGCTTTAATTTCAGTCAATTCATGGTCAACTACCTTGCCAAATAATTGCATTTTAAACATGCTTCAAATAAACTATTATGTGGCCCCTTATATTGGCCTATTAACTTGGCTTTTTAAGCCTCACAACTTGTGAACTTAATTAATTTTAATTGCCTTTATGAATATTAAAATAATTGATTTATACTTACAATATTATTTCTCAACTATATATATATTTAGCTGATAGGTTATATCTATTGTGGGTACAACCCACCAGAATTCAATATGTCTCATGCTTGAAAAGAAATTCTGAGTAGCTGAAACATTCCTCACCTCACATTTGAAAATGATATCTGATTCACAATTATTATTTTTGTTTAACAGGCTGCAAGTTGTTAGATCTCCAAAGCAAATCGAATTTTAGTCGCCTAAGAAAATCTTTTCACAAGATATTTTTTAGACCCACTTTTTGCCGATTGAAGTAGTAGTTGTAGGGAGGTTGCTTGTGGTTAGTCTTATTTTAATAAGTTTCTGCTCTGCAATGGTTTCGTAGGTATTTCTTGCAAATTCTGCCCATTATTCTCATCGGCATGGTTGACAATAGACACATTTGTGTAGAATCTTGAGGTTAGTCACTTGCCATGGTTTCAATGAGTTTTTTTGGAATTTTCATGCAGGTGGATCATTTTTTTTTGCTTTTTATTTAAAATTCTACACATTTTTGCTCACTTTAGATCTCATTGACTATGAATAGATTGAAGCAGCAGTTGTAGAAAGACTAGTTTTGGTTTGTGTTATTTAAAAAAAAATGGTGTGGCAGTGTTTTGTAATTTTTTCCTACAAACTCTGCCCATTTTTTCTCATCGGCATCATTGATAGCACGACACTATTTATGCAAAGTCTCTAGGTAAGTCACTTGCCATGGTTTTGATGAGTTATTTTTTAGAATTTGTGAATCAAATTTCATTTACTATGAATAGATTGAAGCAACAACTGTAGGGAGCTTGATTTTGGTCCACTTTGACATTTAAAAAAAATCTATTGTGGTAGGGTTTCAGATTGTATGTATGTAGGAGTATATACACATACGTTAGTGAGATCAATTGACTTATTCTCTCAATCCTTATTGTCAACAATATAAGGGCTTTATTCAATTCGTACCCATTTTAAAAGGCTGCAAACTGTCAAATCTCCAAAGCAAATTGAATTTCATTCGCCTCACATGAAATCTGTCTCGAGCCCTAAAAACCTAATATTTTAAAATCCACTTTTGGCTTACTATAAATAGATTGAAGTAGCAGTTGTAGAGAGATTGCTTTTGGATAGTCTCATTTAAAAAAAATTCTACTATGTAATGGTTTCAAAACTTTTTCCTACAAATTCCCCCCATTATTCTCTTAGGCATCATTGATAGAACGACACAATTTATGCACAATCTTGAGGTAACTCATTTGGCATGCTTGCAAATCTCATTGACTATGAATATATTGAAGCACCAACTATAGAAATATTGGTTTTGGTTCACATCATTTAAAAAAATATGGTATGGTAGGGTTTCATAAAATTTTCCTACAAACTATGCCCATATTTTCTCATCGGCATCGTCGACAACATGATACAATTTGTGTAGAGTCTTGAGGTAAGTTGCTTGCCATGGTTTAAGTGAGTTTTATTTTTTAGAATTTGTGAATCATATTTCATAGTAAAGATCCCCTTTAAAAAAACTTGAAATTGAGTATTGACTCTTTGATTTAATCTATCTAATTGACTAGTTTAAAATGGGCTTTTATTTTTTAGGATGCAGGATGACAACACCCCACCAAGGAAAATTTTGAGTTGTGCAGCGGTATTTTTTGACAAATACATAATAATTCACAAATGTTTATATATTTGAAAAATAAGAGATACACATGCTATAGGTTGATATTTGAGAAAAAAACATAATATGCAGTATTCATATTGTTATTTTTTTGCAATTCGAATAAAATTATGTAAATTTTATGTAGGCAAAGTTTTCATTAAACTTTACTAATTGTTGAAAAGCTATTTTAAATCCATGTTGCCTATCTGTAACTTAATTTGTCATAGGAGTCAGTAGCTTTGGATCCCATGTTTGTTATGTGGGTTACTTAGAGTATCCACAAGGTTTTAGACTTAATTTGTAGGCTTAATTACTTTGTCTGCAAGAATCTTCATAGTACTTATTTCATGATACGTTAAGATTTATATGTTTGTGAGTTTATTTTGATAGGAATCTTTTAATAAATAATAAATTAAGAAGTTTTTTTAAGGAATTGGTTTATTATTTACTTATTTATTTATATCGATTTTTTATATTTTTATTTTTTTAATTATTACGCCGAGAGGCATTCCATTACAGCGCCATTTTTGCCATGTACATAAAAATGTTGATGGCGGTTAGGAGGATAATGAAGCGGCAACCATTCTGGCATTTTCTCACGGTTATGATAGAAATGAAGCGATGCTGGCGTTTTTTTGGCAGTTACGATGGAAATGAAGCAACGCTGGTGTTTTCTTTATATGAGTGTTGAGAGTAGCACATTCCTGTGACCGGGCTCACAGATGTGATGAGCATTACCCTCGCATGAAAGAAGGAGCAGCATCTCAGAGGAAGCAGATCACTTAAGGTGGCCTAAATTAAGAGATGTTTTATCCTTTCCTTAAAAAATTCACAGAAATCGAGACCATAGAGCTTGGTGCTTCAGAGAGCAGGAGCCAATGTTTTGTCACCATCAGGTATGTGCACCCTTAAACCGGTGATTTCAAAGCCGGTTCATATGATTTTCGTGCTTTTGAAATCAAACTTTTAAAATTTACCTCATGAAATTGATCCAAAATGGGAGCTTTGGAATAGGGTATGGACATCCATCAAAGCATAATGGAAGCGCTATTTTAGTCATATATCAGAGTTGGAAATGCTCTGATAGAGATGTATGCAAAATGTGGAAGCATAGAAAAGGCACACGAACTGTTTGGCAGGATGCCTGAAAGAAATGTGGTCTCATCAAATGCCATGATTGTCGAAAATGCAAAGAATGCGTCCAAACTCTACAATATTTTCCAGCAAACTCATAGCTTGTGTGGAAATGGGAGCTAATTTGGAACAAAGTATGGACATCCATCACAGCATAAACAATGGACGAATTTTTCCAGATCTTCTAGCTGTAACTGCACTGGCATATATGTATGTAAAATGTGGAAACATAGACAAGGCACGTTATCTGTTTGACAAAATGCCTCCCAGACTCTACAACCTTTACAACCATCCTCCCAGCTTGTGCGAAATGGGAGCTTTGGAACAGGGTGTATGCAAAATGTAGTTGCATATATTTTCAAACCTACATAGAGTAATTTATCTTTAATTTTTAAATAGTCTTCCACTCCTATAAATTCCATCATATTGCATCCACTATTGAAAGAATACTCCAACTACACTTTTGTGATTGAGATTGGGTATCTTCCACACAAACTTTTGAGTTACCTTCGCCTCACTCCAACCTGTCCATCCCACTGAACAATGACGTTACGCCATATATACTATTCGATACAAAACATAATCCTTATCTTTGCTACGAATATCATAAATTCACAAAATAATCCCTTACACAAAGGTTAAGGGAAACAAAGCTTGGGTTTTTGCTGTTGATTTTCAGAAAAATAAGCTCTTCCCAAATTTGGTTATCAATACTCTGATATTTTTGCGTAACCTTCATTTGTGTGTACTGTGGAAAATTAAGTGCCATGCTAGAACATTCTTGTGTTCTCAGAATAGTTTTATCTTTATTATTTTGCAGCTATATTTAGGTCTTTGTTATATGAAGCATGTAGAAGAATCGTGAATCCAATACATGGAGCAGTGGGTCTTATGTGGTCAGACAATTGATAAACATGCCACTAAGTAGTAGAAAGCATCTTGAAAGGGTGGCCAACACATCGCATAGCACTAGAGGATGCCTTCACTTACACAGGTATTAAGATCACAAAACAGGCCACCATCAAAATAATTTTTCTCCCTCCTTCGACATTGATGCAATTTGCAGTGGGGACGATATTACCTAGGAAAAGAAGACTCCCCCATTGTCTGGTTTCTAGCGATTCCAACAGTGAATCTGACTATCATTGCAATGATGTCAAAAAAATTTTAGGCAGTATAATAGGGGGCACATAAATACTGGCAAGTTTGTATTCCCCCACCAAATCCAATTTGTGTTCTATGCTTGATGAAACCAATAGAGGATTCGATTAAATGACCTACTAAATGCGCTTTCACCAATTTAACATTGAAACTGTTTTAGGCATAAATGCCTCAAAGAAATGGGGTCTGTGGTGATGTGACATCAAGAAACTAAAAATTACAAATTGACTATATCACTCACAAAACAACATTGATTTTTTTTTCATGGTTTGATCATCATATAATGGAATAAGTAGATTTATTTATTTTTATTTGAAAAGTTGGTAGATAGCCTATTTCTTCACTATAGGAATAAGTAGATTTCTTTAACTAAAAATAAAAGTTAAGCATTCAAAAAGTCGATATATTTAAGAGTTTTGATACCATTAAATTCTTCTAAAGAATCATTATGGCCACATTCCTTTTGATGTTAGATCAATATATTTAGCAAGAAAAGAATAAGGATCTCAATATTTTCAAATTTACCTAAAGCATGATCTCACTTCATTTTTTTGTTATTGAATCAATACACTCATTAAAATTCAATCTTCAATATTTTTTTCTTCTAAATATACAATTTCACCAATAAAGACGTATCCATGGACAATTTGCATTTTTAAATCTCAAATAAACTTTAAAAAATTATTAGCAATAAGTAAAGTTGGCTTTCAATGACTTTTTTGGTTCCCCCCAACACCATAACACTAATAATCACACTATTGTAACACTAGTTCTAACAATAACACTACTTTAACATTGATTCTAACAATAACATTATTTTAACACTAATTCTAATAATAACACTATTTTAACACTAATTCTAACAATAACACTAATTTTAAAACTAACACTAACACTAACATTAATTCTAATCCTACCACTAACTCTAATTTTAACACTCACAATAATTGTAACACTAACACTAATTATAACCCTACCCCTAACACTAACTCTAATTATAAATCTAACTCTAACCCTTACTCTAATTCTAACTTTAATCCTACCCTAACCTTATTTATAGAACTAACACTAATTCTAATAGTAACCCTAACCCTAACCCTAAACCTAACCTAATCCGAAAAACTAACACTAATTTTAACTCCAACTCTAGCCGTAACACTAATTCTAACCCTACCCTTATCTTTAATTTAAAATCTAACCCTAAGCCTAACATTAATGCTAATTCTATCCCTAACTCTATTTCTAACTTTAACCAAAAATCAAATTGCTCCACTAAGATATCTCTCGGCGTTATCTAGATATATTAAATTGAATAAGATAAATTTTAATTTCACATGGTTTATGATTGATTTAGGTTAATTTTGAGTAGTGTAAAATTATTGTTTGTTTTTATTAATTATGATGAGGCAACCTAGCATACATTTGTGGGACATGTGTTACTTTACTATGGTATTTAAAGAAATTTATTGTACACTTCGTTTCATAACATAAGAAGAATTAATCATAAGGTGGGTTGTTAGAGCATACTTCAATTCTAAGGAGAATAAAAGGAAGTCAAATAAGCATCATCATTATATAAGACACTTGAATGTCTATGTATATTGTCTTTCATTTTTCTTGTTATTAATTTTATCCACCAATGAGATTGACCCATGAGATCAAGTTCACCTATGCAAAGCTTGTGAACAATGTCCTTATACAACACCTTGATAGACCTAAATATTAAGAAAAACAAAGACATATAGATTCTTAGGTACACATAGTTCATTCTCATATGTCTTAGATTCTAGTCTTGCATGACATATTAGGTTCCCAAAAATTAGAAATAAAGCAACGAGGCTTAGACAAACATACACTATTTTCTATTATAGTTCAAATGTTAAGACATTCAACATATGATTGATGTAATTGATTTCCTAATAATGATAAATTAATGTTAGAGTAGCATCAACAATGCTATAATAAAACATACATATCTTTTAATTTAATTTATCACATTTATTTTAATTCAATTATCTATTTCAACTCTATTATCTCAATTAATTTATATTTAATTATTTATATAAAGCCAATTAACCTAAATAATTTATGTAGAAGTGTTTTATATCATTACAATATTGTATATATGGTTTACTTAATTTTTAATAGAAGTGGACTTAGACATTAATTTAAGAATTAATCATCATTTGAGCTTGAGTTTGTGAAAGATATATGCGTGTTGTAATCTATTATTTTTCTATTTAATTTTCATTGTAAGTAGATTTAAACATTTATCTAAAAAATATTATTTAAAAAAAATGAATCTTTTAAAATATCAAATAAAAAAGAGATAAATATTATTGTAATAGAAAATTAAAAGAAATAGTGTTGTCTAGGCTAATTTAATAGAACACATATACATAAATAATAGATTAATTGAGGAGGAAAAATTATATAACAAAAATAACGAAAATGTGCGACGGTAGCCCTGGAATGCTCTAGGACTGCAACGCTAATCCGGCGGGGACTTGCGATGGTGGTAGGGCTTGGTGCTCATGCAGGAAGCCTCGTGGTGGGGAGAAGTGCAAAGGTAACCATGGTTTCAGTTTTGGTGGAAACGGGGAGGGGCGCAAATGTTATGCCCTCTATTCTTCTGATCTGGATGCCCTTATTCCGCCTGCTCCCACCCAGGCTAAGGCTGCGATGGACAAGTCACCCGAGCCTCCTGCTCTGGACATGGCAGCCCTTGTTGCTTGCAAGAACCATTCGAATCCCTTTCATGTTTGCTCCAATTTCTGCCTGGAGCAGATTCTGCATGTGCCCCCTCGCTCGCTTAGTCTTGTGCCTACCCCTGTGCCGCCATCCTCCCCCATTGTGGATTTTGAACCTCACTCCAGGGACTCTACGATTTTGATTGGAGACTCGGAAGTGGTTATTTCTGATGAACCTATGGATTTTAGCCTTCCTGATAGTTGCATTGAAGAGGTTGCCGATGATATTGGTCATCGCTCCCTGGTTATGCGATGCCTGTGAAGGTGTCCATCAATTGACTCTATTGTCAGCTGGATTAATTCTTCTTGGTGCAACTTAGCTACCCCAAAGATCGAATCTCTAGACTTTGGTTTCTTTTTGATCACCTTCGACTCTTCTAATGATTGTAGGTTTGTTTTGTCAAATGGTCTGTGGTTCTTTGGACACGCTGGTCTCTTCATTGCCCCTTGGTCCCCCTTTTTTGACCCTGCCACGACAAAGATCTCTGAGGTTCTGGTCTGGATCAGACTCTATAATTTTCCCTTGGTTATGCGAAAGCCGAACCTCTTAAGCAATTTGATTAGCCAAGTGGGCACCTTCATCAAACTTGATGCTGAAGATGTGGCTCATGACTGCAGGTTTTACGCGGTTTGTGCTTTGGTGGACATCTCTAAACCCCTTACACATTCTATTCGGATCCATTCTGCTCATGGAATTTGGACTCAGTTTTTAAACTTCGAAGGCCTCCCTTTTCGTTGCTTTGGCTGTAATAAGTTGGGCCATAAGATTGAGGCCTGCTCTTTCCTTCGTCAGGATGGTTCCAGATCTGCTAGGCTTAAGAAGTGGGTTAAGAAGGCTGGGTCTCCGGATGCAGATTTTGTTTGGTGCAACCATGGCATGTTTGTGGATTCCCTTCGTTCCTCAGAGTGGGAGCCTATGCAGCTTTGAGATCCCTCCCCTCCCCCTGATATGCCTGCCCAAGATAATGTCCCTGAAGACCTTCACGTGGTAGAGGAAAATGGCTCAAAATTTGATGGTACTTTCTCGTTTATGGAAGACATTGATGAGCAGATTCATGACTGCTTTGAAAATGACATCCTTTTGGAGCCACCAAGGATACTTGGGCTTGCTCAAATAGTGAGCAGCAAACTAAAACCTGACTATGGTGGCCCCAAGAGAAAGGTGGGAAGAAAATCTATGGCTGAAAAATTGCGTACTGAAGGAAAAGATGCTGTGGAGGAGGGTTCTCAGTGGACCATGGATGCCATCTTCTCCAGAAACAAAAGGAAATCTTAACTAAAATCTTGCGGTGGCTGCACGCCTTTTTCTTTTTGTGTTGATTATTACATCCTATCTTAGTTGTTGTTTATCCTCCTCTTTCTTCTGCTTCTCTTTTTAGGCTCTTCCTTTCTTCTTAGTTCCTTATTCTTTTCTATTCCCTTTCTATCTAGGTGACAGATCATTGTATCTTATTTTTTATGTTTAATAAAGGGTGTGGGCCCTCATCCCTCAATTTACCTAGCAAAAAAAAGAAGATTAATTAAGATCGAATAATAAATAGTAGTGAGTTAGTGTATTCTAAAGTAAAATTTTACAAAATAAATTATATTGGACAAGGTCACTTAGATTTGTGATTGAAGAATGGTTATCTTTGATGATGATTCTAAACCTTGACTACTTCTACTGAGATATGTGAACTTTATATATCAATGAAATGTCTTAAAATCTGGATGTTAAATCTTTGTTCTATTTGGGACCAAGTTTATAGGTCTAGGTCAAGTTTGTTATCATGGATTCTTTCTCTACATCTAGATTCAACCCTACATAATGTAAATTATGTTTGTACTATTCTTGATTGATCTTCATTAGATTTATTCTTTTATGATATTTGAGGGATAATGATTTTCAAAATACCTTGGAAGGGCTATTGTTGTGTTTCTAAGGGATACGTTATCCTAGGTCAATCCATAGAATTATGTGTACAAGATAAAAAATAACACTTTTAGACATGCACATGCTCCTAGAATTCTCATATAGATTTAGATTCATTTTATTGCATTACTTATAGTGTTTCAATGGAAATGATAGATGAATAATCTTAGAGGATGATGAGACACTTGGATGCAAAATAAATGCAACTATATGCCTTTTAATACTAGCATATGTCATCAAATTTCATATGATACATACACTTAGTTGAATCAAGGTGGGAAAATAAAGGGTTCAACTTACCAACATTTGGATTTTAATTCAAGCATACAACTGTGAGGTCAACCCTAGAACTATAAAAATGACCCAAGATGGGAAAATAGTTATATCTAGGTGTATAATGGCTCTGGGTAGGTGTACATATAAATGTAGAATGTATGGATTAGGTTAATGTATAAGAATGTACGCATATAAGGATAAGGTGGGGGGCTAAATGGATGAGAATAAATGTATTTAAGGATAGATAGAATCTAAGGGAATGAACCCAACTTCACACAAGATTATGCTGCTTGTCAGTATGTTCATGTATGAAGATATTTACCCAAAACAAGCACGCATCTAAATGGGAAACAATGTCATTATATAAATTTCAACATTACATTTTCCCCACTTTGTGTTGCATGTGAAGCCTATAATGATCACACATCTCAAAGTATGTGGCACTCAAAATTATGCATGTAAAGAAAATATTTAGACACAAAAGGATGCTAAAGGTTGTCTATAACATGTAGTAGGCCCTGCAACATGTTGTTGTGTAGGTTTAAAATTATAAAATAGAGGGAAAACATGCCATGAGTAGTTTCTATAACATGAGTAGGAACAAATATTGTTTGAATCTTGTTGTTCAGAGTTATATGAGAGAGGAGAAACCCAACCTAAACAAAAATTAGTTATGAAAATCCTTGTTTAAAGTTGAATGGGTGATAGGGTTGATGATGTGCAAGGCATGCCATGTACTAAAATGAGCCTCAATATGTATCAACCTTGCAAGTCCTAACATTAATTTTGTTAATTATTTATTTATTTTAAACTATGTATTAATTTTATGTCATTCCTATAATGCCACTTTGTGGGACCTAATTTGGTGAGGTGACAACTTACATGGTAGGTGACTAGGATGACATGCATCCTAATTTGGTGGAGATAGGCTCCCACTTGGTGGACCCCATTGCAAGATATTTTAGTGGAGTTTGTCATAATTTGTAAGAATTGGACTATGACAATTGCTATGGTGGATTATGACAAAACTATGACAACTTGTATAACAGTGTAAGAGTCATGACTAGTGAAATTTTGGTAGGTGTTAGTCTTGCCTGTGGTAGGTGCTATGCATGTAAAGTGGGACATATTGCATGCATGCATATACCTTGCATGTCAATATTGGTTGTAATTTGCATAAGCAAGTGAAGGTAGGTGCCTTACATGTTCATCTTCAAGTTCACATGCATGTAGTCAAGAGGATGATGAAATGTGGCATAAATCTAGGTGTCCCTATTGTAGCTCTCTATAAATATGGGTGTTAGATTGAGGAGTTGAGAGAGGATAATTATTCATTGCAGGGTCATGTTAGTTTTCCTCCAGAAGAACAACATGTAATCTCCATGTTAAGGTTTTGAGCATGCAAGTGTATTGTAACATGCTTGTTATTGTAGATTAATACATTGGTTTGATGCATTGAAATGTGGGGTTTTTTACCCAAAAGGGTTTTCTCCATGTATATTAGTGTTTCTTATCTTTTCTTATCTTTCTTCTATTATTCTTCTTTAATGTTCTAAAATTGCTAATTTACATGTTATTATGTTGTCAAAATTTACTTATATTTGTAAACTACATTATCTTTCTTCAAAGGGTTAATGTGATGGGAAAGAAACTAAGTATGTTTATGCTTTAAAGGCATAGTATTATGGCTTGTATCGATTTATTGAATAAATAGTTAAGAAAAATAAACAAAGGATATAAAGTGCATACTAGTGGTCCTTTTGTGATGTTCTTTTCCGTTTCACGATAGGCAATTACAACTATATAAAAAACTCAAAATTGGAGTGTTAGTGACATGGTTTATTACCCCTAAAATTGGTTGAATCCATAAGAAATAAGGAGTTATAGGAGAGGGAAAAATATGATATGAAATATAAAGGTAAGAATACAATCATTTAATCATGTAAAGTAATAAGTGTGAATATATTATTTAATAATCAAGTAAATGTATCAAATAATAAGCATGATAAACTCATGGTCTAGAGATGATCTTAAGAAACAATGATGTTGCCCCCATAATAGGTAAATAAAATATGGCGATGTTCTTATTGGCCAAGAACACACATGTAAACACATAAGACACTAGAGTGGAATATAGCCCCAATGTGGTATCCAAAAGCACAACCACTCATTTATATAGGTAAGGTGATAGATCCCTAGTGGTGATGAGGATGTCAATGTATGAAATGTAGCTAATAAAGTGAGGGAAGACATAAACCCTTATTTCTCCCTTAGGATGTGATTAGGTCACATGAGTACAATAATGTAGAGTGTGAGTATGTAAAATTGTGTTAAGGTAATGGTGCCTACAAAGTTTTATTTTTTCTCTCTTCATCATTGAGATGAGAAATTCCATGCGAAGGAGTAGTAGGCTTAGTATCATTTCTTCCTCCCAAAAAAAAAAATATTTGTGGATTCTGATTTCTTGGCTTCTTTTTTCTCTAACAACTTGCATTTCCAAGACTCGCATTGTAAGCTTGTCTTGAGGAGGACTGGTTGGAAGGAACATTGGGAAGAGTTATTTTATCAAAGGATTTAACAATGTTAGGTACTATGTCATAGGAAATGGACTCTATAGATTTTTACCAAGGAGGAATCATGAATACTGTAAGTTCGTATTTGATCTATTTGAAACCCTATAAGCAATTTTGGGTTATTGATAAACATATTGATGAATCTTTGGAATGTAATACCAATAATATTTTGATTAAGCTTGTTATCTTTCATTATGTGTTTTGCATTACTAGCTAATGCATGTTTTTAGCAGAGGTAGACATGTTAAATAAAAAATATATAATATTCATCAAGAGATGTATAATGATTATTCGATTGATTATAATGAAAACAAGCTTTAAATTTTTTAATCACCCTAAAAATAAGACCTAACATTTTAATTACAATTTCAACAAAATATTGGAGGCTTGTGAATTTTTTTTTTGATTATCCAACTAATTCAAATATTTTTCCTGATTGCACGATTTCAAGTTCTTCAATGATCATATTTACTTTATGAGTTGCTTAATAAAATCAGTAAACTTATAGTTTTTTGAAATAAAAATAGACTTTTACTACAACAATCATATACTTTGTTTAGTATTTGAATAATTTGATTCTTACTCTTGTTAGCTAATTTCCTTTACCTTTATTAGATCATAATTTAGTCTATAACCATTAAAATTAACTCAATTCTATTGTTTAACATTTTAAAGTATCAATTATAAAATTATTATAGCAGTGTATTTCAAATATCCATTTCCCAATTGTTTTGATTATACAAGAAAAATAGGTTTTGAAGGGACCTGAAACGCTTTATAACTTAAGATACAAAATGTTGCTTAAAAGAAACTACCATAAGACACTAGTAGCATACCATAACCCAAAAAAACAAAACTAAAAGGGTGTTGAACGAGAGATAAAATAGTAAACTAACAATAACACCCAACAACATCAAAACAATAGGAAATAAACCAAGACCTCACAGAAAACAAACAACAGTAAAAAAGAGAGTGAAACACTATTTCATACTGCTAAGGTGTTGGTCACCTCAAGCTTTTAGCTCATGTGCACTTCAATCATGTCCACCAGCTCTTTCTTCTCAACTTCAAAGGACTTTTTCCATTCAATAGACCCTCTAACAATAGGGCCTTTACCATCATCTTTCACACCTTTTTTACCTTTTCCTTTGGCTGAATGGTTTTTCTCCATTAATTCAAAAAAATACACTTGGTCCTCCCTGAGCTCACTAATCTTTTTGAATAGGACTTCCAAAGAGTCCGCACTATTTTTCACTGAAATGTGGCTTGCATAGAGAAGATTCTTTATGTATGCATTCGTATTCAATATCTTGGCTTCTAAACCAGCCAATCATTCTTCACATAGGGATTTGAAGTCATGGAAGGAACCCTCAAGGTCCATAATTCTGTTGATCAGAATGTCTGTCACTGAGCCTTTCAAAACATTCTTTAAGTTTTCCTTCAAACCCCTTATTTTAATGTTAACTTTATTAAACTCTTGAAGAGTCCACTTAGCTAACTTAAAAAGTTACAGTGGCCCCAACCTTAGCCATGTCCAGCGACTCAAACATTGAGGTAGAACAATCATCAAGATAAGAAAAGTCATTGGAAAGGGGATTTACCTTTAGAGGCTCTGGCTTTGCACTCTTCCTCTCCGCATCCTCCTCATCTTGACCTTTATTCTCTTCTTCCAACTCCACATTGGGTGAAGTATTAACTGGGGAGTCATCTATTTCCTTTGCTTTTTCACCATAAACCTTCTCCTCAAAAATCACCTTGGAATCCTTTGCAGAAACTTTTGAGCCCTGGTTCTTCAATTTGGTAATGTGTTTGGATGCCCTCCTCGGCTTATCCTTGGCTTCCGTAACCAAATTTTTTTCCTACAAACCCTCCTCATTACCTCCACCTTCAGCTCCTCCCTGACCAACAACCAAATCCACATTCTTAGGAGAGGAATCATCCGAGCCCACCTTCATATCCTCACTGTTAGAAAGAACAAGGTGCTTAGCTACCTGATTGCATTTAAGGCTACCCTTCTTCCTCTTTTTCGAGGAGGTAGTCATAGCAGATGGGGAACCATCATCTTCCTCTTCATTCCATTCCTCTTCATCTATAATGCTAGTATTCGAGCCTGACAAACCAAAAACTTTGCTCAGAATCTTCCCCTTTCCCTTAATAGCAGGGGCAGGGAGGAGAGACTTAACATGCTCCATGATTAAAAGAATGAGACCTTCATGGAGGACTGGGGCCTTCCTATTTTTTAAATGAGCATAAACAGAAACTTCCATGGAAGATAACAAAAAAAAATAGAAAAGAGATAAACAAACTATGCCTGAAATGGTTTAAAAGCGTGAAATGGTGAACTAGGAAAGTAGTAAACCTGCCTTCTAGGGTCACATAACACATTATCACCTCCACAACATCCACCCATATCTTCTTGAGGGACTTGCATTCACAACCCCAACTTTCCATCTTAATCAATTTTTTTCGCTCGTCATCTTTGAAAAATTGGGCCATTGCTTCCTCATTGCTCTTCTTGTCCTTATAAAACTTATGACCAACCATCGAAATCCTAGTCATTGTAGCAATTAGCTCCTCATTTACATCCACAATTAGTCCCTTAATTTGAAGCTTGTGATTATGCCAACAAGAAACAAATTTTGCTAAGGAATTTGGGTCATGCCCATGCAACCTTTCTAATAAAAACCTGAAATTCCTGTGATGAAGAATCTTCCATAGCTTCTTTTTCTTCCTCAGGAATGCACAAGAGTGCGGATCTATTCTACTTCTATCGCCACCCATCTCTACAAACACCAGAAGAAGAAAACCCTTGTGATAATCGCACAACCAAATGCCAGTAATCCAAACTAAACCCACAAAGCATGAGTTGGGAGACGGTACTAAAGATTAAATGCCACCACCACATCAAATTAGCCCACACCATCATTTATCATTAAGATCCTTGCTTTCTTGGGAAGGATAGAGCCCTCCTCCCAGCATGATACTCATTTAACCTGACAACCTCATTGGCAAAAAAATTAGCCAATGAGTTTCCTTCTCGAAAAATGTGAGATACGCGGGTCTTTTCACAAGAACTTAACATGATTATAGTATCTTTAATTAATTGTTCCACATCCCAGCTAGGCTGATGAGTTCCACGAAGATAGTTGATGATGTTTAAAGAATTTCCTTCGACTCATATTTTTGAGTAACCTTTGTCTACACCATATTTTATGCTTATAAACGCAGCCTTCGCCTCAACACAGTGATTTGTCTAATTTCCCAATGGGAGTGCCATTGCGCATCCAATTCCCAATTGTTTTTATTATAATATATTCATAACCCATATTTGACAGCTATGGAATATTGGTTTGAACAATAATAATTTGATCAAAAATTAATTCTCCTAACCACATTATTCTAGGTTACAATACATATGTATACAACAGTGATATGAATAGGACAATATCAAATTCTTGTCCTTACAAATAGATAATAATAATCCCACATCAGTATGCTTTATTTGAATTCTATGTATCCATTCTCTACATTTTCCAATTGGAAGGGATTGGAGGAGAATTAGTACCAACCATTGGTGGCCCATACGACACCCCAACCATATGGAAATCCAGGTAGCAAAGCATGACATGGGTGATCCCACAAAGCTGGTTTACAATTTCTGGGAGATGCTAATTTTTGCTGAAATCACATATTTTTAGAAAATATAATGATTTAAGCTTTGAAAAGTTCCATTTAAAGGATTCCAATTGAAGAGGGTTTGATCGAACCACCTTAGATCAAACCCCCTTGGATAGAACCCTGCTAGTTTTAAACCATATCTATAACAAAGTCTCCTTTCCACCTATCAAAATGTTGATAAAAAACCACTTTTGATTTATGTTTTGGGGGATCAAATGAATTCATTTAAAATTTATTTTTGTAAATATGTAGTCCTTATTATAAGCTTTCCAAAAATTATAATTTTAAATAAATTTAATTTAATTATCATATTTATTTTTTATTTCTTGTTTATGTAGGTTTTCACCGAAAATCAAGCTCTCTATTATGCAAATGTGGAAAAATAACAGATTATCAATTTTTTTTTGATAAATATGAGTGCACTAGATATTGAATTCATTGATCCAACAAAAAAATAAATTGAATTTTGATACATACAAAAAAATTTACGTGTTATACGGTCCTCCTATGTCTGAATTGTAATTGGTTTGACTTTGAAACATGATTAAGGAAAAAATATTCAATAAAAAACTATGAAACCAATTGGAAGCACTAGATATCATAGTTACAAGTCTAAATTCAAAAAAAATAATAATTTTATCCTTCATAGAAAAAAATTTATGTGTTATACGATGAGCGTCACTCCTTAAAAATGTTGTTTACTGAAAAAAACTAGTTTTCGAAGGAGATGGAAAAAGAAGTGCAATCTAATTCCAAATTTTTTGAAAAAAATATATTTAGAATCTATAGAAAAATGTCATACATCACTAGTTTGCATCATGTTCAAATTCCTCACGGTTTAGCCACTATAGGTGCCCGAAAGTGAAGATTTAGTTAGAAAAAAATATTTAAGCGTCCAGTTTGGCCAAAAATTGTAAACTAGTATTGTGGGATCACCCACATAGTATCTGTAGACATTGGAAAATGTCATGAATCATATCATACACTCGAATAAGGTATACTAACATCATTTCCTCTTAGAGTCCATCCTCTTTTTGATTAATTGATTAAATTTTCCTAGCTATTTAATTAATTGCATCATTTGCATCTATTAACCTAATTCATTTAATCAGGTTAATTCACCCCTTTTCATGCTAACACTTCATCCTATTAAATTAAATAAATCAAACTATTAATTTAAATCCCTAAATCTTCTTATTTAATTAAATAACCCTAAATTATTTAATTAAATATCATTCCACCTTTCCCCCATTAATAAAATAATTTTATTTAATTAGTATCATCTAATTCTTCTAATTCCCTTAATTGCATAGTTAATATTATTTAATTATCAATTAAATCTAATTCCCCCCACTTGCAAGGGAATATTCCTCCTCTGCACATTCCTCCAAAAGGAATATTCCAATGGAATATTCTTTCCCCTTTTGCACAATTTAATTTAGTTTTAATTAACTAAATTATCCTTTTTCCTCACCCATGAGGATATTCCAAAGAATATTCTCTTTCCTCACTCATTTGAAAAAGGGGAATATTCCTTTTTCTCAACAAACTTACTTAGCTTCTTAAGCAAGTTAACTTGTGACCTCTTGTGCAAGTTAACTTGTGACCTCTTGGACAATTTGAAAGTGTGCTTTTTTGAAGGAATGTTAACCCTTGATTAAATCTCATCTTGCATTCTCACCTGTTGATGAGAATCCATGATCCATGCCTCTTATTTCTTTCATCCTTATCCATTGATTGATCTTTTTGATCTCATCCATTGATCTCTTTTTACCAATTTTATAAATAGAGCTTGCCTCTATTGAATAGGGATCCATCTTTCAAAAAGAAAACTTATGCTGTTGAAATCCTTCATGCTCACACTCACATTTAACACACATTTATCATATTTTAGTTCATTTTAATTGCATTTAGTTAGCTTTAAGCTTCCATTAATGGCTTCCATGATCACATAATACATCCATTTTACTTGTTTATTAATTAGGGTTTGAATATTTTAGTTTAAAATCCATCTAGATTAGCTTAGCTTTTGCATAACTAGATCATTTTTAGCATAAAATCATGTTAAATTAGCTTGCATCATGCTCATTTAGATTAAAATCATGTTTTCATTGTTAGAATTGGCTATGGCTGCCACCCAAGATTTATGGATCAAATGGAAAGCACAAGAAGAGAGAAAATATGACAAGAATAAACTGTATTCAATGTCATTGATATGATATGAATCTAATTATGATTGATTACAATGAGAGAGATCCCTTGGTTATATAGCCAAGGTGAGAACATAGAAGGGCATAAGATTATGACAAGTGTCGTAATCTTATGACATGAGACAACTATGAAGAGCTATCACTCCACTTAAGGTGGAGAGATAATCACATGATGTGTCCACAAAAGGTGGAAATGATGAGGTAATGACATGTCAAGTCCACCAAAAGTGGAAAATCTCCAACAACCTCCTATGTGGTCCCTAAGTAAACTTAACTAAGGTGCAATTATGACCTAGGACAAGGTACAAAATATTTAATTACACCAACACCCCCCCTTAAGTGCAACTTAGGGAGAATGTACACAAATGCAAACAATGCAAGATGGGTCCCGGCTACTAGGCCATGTTGGGTACCCATGTACAAACAATGCAATCTCTCACAAGTGAGGAAAGGGAGAAAACCTCATGGGAAAAACTCCCCCTCAAAAGAGAGATGAAATACAAAATAGAAATGCTCTCAATGAAGAATGAGAAGGTAAAAACCCCATGTGAGGAAAAAGACACCCCATAAGAGAGAAGTAGAAGAGAGACAAGGTAGCCCACACTCAATGTTGAGTCTCCTGCAATGATGGTAGAAGCTCGACATTGAATGTTGAAGATGATCCAATCTCGCTGAACAATGTTCCTCCCCTTAGGAAGAAACAAAACCAAGGATGTATGTAGGATATCATGAAGATGGATGATGTATGATGATGTCTCTGAAGTATGCTCAAGTGTCTCCATGTCGATGCCGAAAGCTGAACCACTCCAATCAGGTGTTCTAGGTCACACTGCTGAAGAGGAAAATCCAACATCTAGTAGAGATGAATGTAGAGCACAATCCAAAGACAAAGATATCCCCTCTGAAGACAAAGAAGCCTCCTCCAAATGCTGTCCAAAAGTATCCACACTCATGCCAATCTGTGAAGAATGATCATGTAGAGAATGAACAAGAGGGTCAAAGTGTTCCCTCACAACAACTGAAGAAGGTGCATCTTCATCAAAGAGAAGATGAATGCTATCAATGGTGTTCTCCAAATCAGCAAGATGAGACTCCACAAACAAGTCTGAAATACCTATTAGAAAGTCATCCAAAGTAGCCATATCTGGAAGACAATCAGAATTCTGCTGTACTGAATCACTAGGAGGCAAAACTGTAGCAACACAAGTATCATCAAGTACAACAGTAGATGGAGGAGATGAAGTGCATGGCTCAAGTACTAGATCTGATGTGAGAATTCCCAAGTTCAAGAAGCCAAATGTCTCCTCAGAATCATAGTTGTGATCAACAGTCAAATGAACAAGGTCATCATCAGAAGCAAACTATGCAAAGGAATACAACCAAGATGAATGATCAACCACCCCAGTAGCAATGATATCTCTAGTTTCCAAGTCACGAATGATAACCGAATCAGGAGTGAACTCCACAGTTCTCCCATCACCATGTGTAATCTGATAAATGGAAAGTAGATTGTTCGTCAAATGAGGAACACACAAGACATCCTGAAAAGTGTTCTCTCCAATGCTAATAGATCCCTTCCCTATTACACTCATGTATGTATTGTTTCCCATCAAGATAGGAGACATAGAACAAGGCTGAAATGAAGAGAAGATAGCCTGTGAAGATGCCATATGATGTGATGCTCCTGAATCTAGAAGCCATCTCCCTGATCCTGGAATTGAATGAGCACAAAGAGCTTGTCCTTTATATCCTGATATATATGTTTGACCTTTGTCCTTTTTAGACTGTTTTGAAGTAGAAGGAGAAGATTCACACATTCTAGAAGGCAAATCAATGTGATTCTTTTTGAGAAGATTTTTCAACTCATCAATATCCTTCTTATAACAATAATTTTCTTCATGTCCATCCTTCTTGCAATATGCACAAAAAGGTCTCTCCTTCTTAGATGATTCTCCTTTTGATGATGAGGATTCTGATTCTTTATGTGGCTTGTTCTTTTTCTTCTTTAGCTTCTTATCAAGATTCCCTGATTCTTTTTGTACCTTAGACTCATTAGCCACCAATGCTTATGGTTTGGAAGACTTGATTAGACCCATGTTCATTAACTTAGCTTCCTCTTGGATTAGGAGATTTGCAAAGTCATCAAACTTAGGATCAACATATGATGCTCCCATAGAAAGTCGATGGGTATGAAAGCCAGAAACAAACACTGAATACTCAGGACCAAGCTTGGATAACACATTCAAATCAATTGTAAATCCTCTTTTTCAATAGTGCATTCTTTCAATTGTGTTCTTAGTTGCTTGATTTTGGAGATGTAGTCTTGGATGTGGTCAAAACTTTTAGGATCAAGATTCATCAAATCATTATCAATCTGATAGCCTCTAATCTTATCTATTTTACCATATAATTTCTCAAAAGTCTCCCATACTTCTTTAGGTGTATTACATGATTCAATATGAAATTACAAATCAAATGAGACTAATGAACATATGCATCCAAGTGTTTTCTCACGATCAATCTCCCACATTGCCAATTCTTTAGCATCAGTAGGTTTTTGAATTGTGTCCTTTAGATGACCTATTAGACCTTTCATCATGAGATAGTTCGTTACTAATTTTCTCCATGTAGCATAATTATGTGGATTTAGGGGTTCAATTTGAGATCTCCCCATTGCAAGAACACAAACCAAGCAAAAGAATGCAAACAATCACTACAAGATTACCCCCCCAAATCACTCAATCAAGAAACCCCTCAAGCAATATCTGATTTGGCACTTTATATTTAGTGCATTTACAGTTGCTAGATGCCAAAAATAGCAAGCTAGACTTGATCTTAGTGCTTACAAATGCCAAAATAGGCCATAGTATCAAGTATAATTTTTAGTACAAAATGAGATCAATCTGATCATACCAATGAGAAGTACATGAAAAATCATGCACTTTAAAAAAAAACTGCACTCAAAAATGTTATCGTAGGAGCAAGATATGAGCTCCCGAAGTTCCCAAAATGAGGACGAAGTAGCAATACCTGTGAGAATCTGCAATTTCTGGAAAAACCAGGCACCAAAACCAAAAAATGATTGCACCAGTGCGTAGAGCACAAAAAATTAGCCCAAATAAAAAAAATTGCTTTAAAAAAGGAGCCAAATTGACCAAAATATTGAGCTTCAAAGTTAGATTGCAAAAATGAAAATGCAATCCGTGAGGGGTAGAAATTTTTCAAAGCTTTGTTGACATTAGTGATGACTACTGCTGACATGGCAAAAACATGAGATTAAATTTGATGGTCTTCCGGCCATCACTGTCACCGTCGGTCAGCAATGCCAGAATATTCTCCAGAAACAGAATATGTTGAGGAATCTCTATGGAAACTCTGTGACCGGCAATGGAATCAATGAATGGAATATTATGAAAAAATGAACCGCTGGATTTCGAATATGACTGTCGAATTTCTGTGTTTTTGGCCACTGATGGATGTGAATGGGAGCGCCAGGATTTTGAAATTAACCTGTCGGAAATCCTAAGACAGTCACCGCCGGAATGAAGAGATGGGGGTGGCGGGGCCACGACCGAAGGCCACGTGGCCTCTATCGGTCAATTGGTACCTGTGGGTACCAGACAAAAGGTACGTCCGCAGACAGACAGGTCTGCAGACTGTACAAAATTTTGCTTTTTTTTTTGGTTTGATTTTCTTTATTTTAAATAAAATAAATTTTTCTAAAAAAAATCCAATACAATAATTTTTTTTTTTTGAAATTTTTTTAGAAAAATAAATCAAAATAAAATATTATGATTTTAATTCATACCGTCAATATTAATGACGACTTGGGGGGCCGTACGACTTTCGGGTAAATTTTTTTTGCTTCACCGGATGACTTGCTCCGAATTGGATGAATTAACAGTCGATCTTAGGGTTTTTGGCCCTTCTGGACGTGATGGCAGGGTCAGATTTGACCCAAAATGCTCCAAAATTGCAGCTACCCTCTGGATATGGCAACCACTCTTTAGCTTCAAACCCTCATAGATTTGGCCTCGTATCTCTGATTTGGACAAAACAAAAGGCAAAATCGACTATCTCGAACCTTCCAGACACAATGGTGAGCTCAGATTTGCACCAACAAGCTCGGATATGAACCTACAACAAAGAGCCATGAACGGAACCTCCTCAGATCTAGAATCTCTCTTCAGAAGAAGACTCTCCAATGGCACCCAACCCCCTCTGATACCATGTTAGAATTGGCTATGGCTGCCACCCAAGATCTATGGATCAAATGGAAAGCACAAGAAGAGAGAAAATATGACAAGAATAAACTGTATTCAATGTCATTGATATGATATGAATCTGATTATGATTGATTATAATGAGAGAGACCCCTTGGTTATATAGCCAAGGTGAGAACATAGAAGGGCATAAGATTATGACAAGTGTCGTAATCTTATGACATGAGACAACTATGAAGAGCTATCACTCCACTTAAGGTGGAGAGATAATCACATGATGTGTCCATAAAAGGTGGAAATGATGAAGTAATGACATGTCAAGTCCACCAAAAGTGGAAAATCTCCAACAACCTCCTATGTGGTCCCTAAGTAAACTTAACTAAGGTGCAATTATGACCTAGGACAAGGTACAAAACATTTAATTACACCAACATTCATACACATATCACAATCATTCCATTAGTGTTTTTCAATAAAATTGACTAGAACAAGCTTATTGATCCACATGATTGGGAAAGGGTCACCGTTCCACATTAATGCGACACCACTCCCACAATGGGATAAGTTTCAAATGGATTAGAGTAGACATTTTAATGCTTTCATATTTTAGAATGCTTAGTTTTGATAAATGTTTAGTTTAATTCCCATTCGATTGATCCTATTGAGATTTGATACTAGTGGCTTCATTATGCTTCAATTCTTCATGAATCAAGCGTAATCGACCCATGCTAATTTGTCCAATCACATTCTGGTGCTAGGAGGAGGGCCAAACCGATCAAATTTAATCAATTTCTATCTCAAATTTTTTTTTTTTAACTTTTGCAGGATACAACAACGTCCAAAAGAATTTCAACAATGCTTTTGTTAGGTGTCACCATATTGTGACGCTATTGTCATATGAAACAATGATGCCTATTTAATATCTTAACGTTGTTTAAACCAAATGATGACACATACTTTTTAGAGGTATCAAAATTTTCAAATGGCGACGCTCTTCAAATGGTAACGCTATCATCGTCATTGTTTTCTCTGCAGAGCGACGCCCAAGTTCACCAGAGCGACACTATTGTGAATAACGACGCCCAAATTTGGTAAGAAATTTAACGATCATTTTTCAACATGTGTTTTAATTTTTTTGCTTCATCAGATTATTAACATGCCTGTAACGTTGTTCTGGTTTTTAGACTAGCAAGGTTTTGCAGGATTGGACGATAAAAGTTGAAGTGAAGAAGCATTCTCATCTTTGAATCTTATAATTGTAACAAGCATTTGACACTTTTGGGGAAATTATAACCCAATCTATTATGCTTTTCATTTTATGCTATAGGACCACACCAATTTTCATTTGGGTTTAAAAAGAACTCTGAAACAGGACTAAAATTGAACCCTCATTTCATCATTGCATTTTGGGTTTAAAATTGAACAAGGAAACTTAACATTTCATTTGGTGTATAAAATGAATTCATCTTAGCTTTAGGGATTAAAATTAACAAGTTTTTGTTGTGTTTTGATTTACATCTTTGTTATTGAATGTGTATGCAATTCTCTTGTGCCACTCGACAATCTTGAGAAATAAAAACATTCCTTAACACTTTGTATAATCACCTACATATTTCAATTTGGATAAAAAATGAACCCCTTTCTAGTGTAGGCAAAAGGCGTGGTGTGTGTTCTCTCCTTGTTTCATGCAAACTAGGATGATCGAACTACATACATACTTTCTTGCTATTGTTTATCTTTAGAGGGCCTGCCTCCCCACTTTGAAAGGAGGGAATGACCTAAGCGGAAACAAGCTAAATCCAACCTCTTTCAAGCTGCTATATAAATAATGTGTTTGTGACGAAAGTCATAAGCAACAAGTGTAGATGTGTCATACTCACAAGTGTCACCCTTAGTATCCATGTGATACATCAAAATATCTTCTTAGGAAGAGACTGAGAGGCCTCTCGATTGTCCATAATCTTGAGCTAATCTTACCACGTGTATGTCCACCTTGAACGAAAGCCCTTATTACAAACCAACTGTTTAGAAGCCAAAAATATTTATGCTTGCTGGTGTAGGAATGGTCATTTCGAAGCCACCCCACATTTGTACTATTTATTGTTGAAATAGAAAAATCCTTAGGATCTTTGGATCTTCAGGATTTTGAGATTTGGTGGTCCTGATAAGTGTGTGCCGTGGAGGGGAGCCAGTGTTGCCAAATCTCTAATTGTTTGCATTATCTTGGTGTTTGGAGAAATCCAATTGGGGATTCAATAAGCAATATCTTTTGAGCCTAGGATGGTAAATGCTTGTGAGTCAGTTTAATACTTTGCTTGGTTCCAAAAACATTACAAACGAACATTCACAATCTTTTCAAAATTTCAAACCTTTTGGTCTAAAGTATGGATACCTCTTGAAATAACCTTGATATTAATGCTTGTCCTAAGGATTTCTATCCTTAGAGATTTCTAAATATCTTGACTTATATCTCAATCCATACTTCCCAAAGTCAACATAAGCAACTATGCCTTCAACCTTATGATTTTCACAAAATGGACATTGTGAAATTTATGATGTTTTTGGCATAGACATTTAGTTTGAAAACATAATCAAGATAAGTGTTTGTGGTAAAATAAACTCACTTAAGCAAGATAAAATTGACAAATTGAATCCTACATGACCATTTGGAGACCGATCGCTCCCATTGAACAACCTGACCTTACACCTGCTATTATTCAACCAATCTTTAAACTCATTGAAGGAGAACAAACTGATATAATCAATAGTTTTAGAAGCTTCACTTTTGAAACAAAAGAAACACCCACTCAGTGGAGAAACACAACAAAAATTTTAGACGAAGAAGAGGAACAAACCAATATTGAGGCTGGAAGGGCCCTATTACTGCCACCTGGGTGGAAATAAATATCCTCTTTTCTTCCATAGACTTCGACTTCTCTAAATGATCTCACACAAAATCATAATCCCCAAGAGAAGGTCTACATGCCATCATTTCAAACTTAGGCATCTTACTTCAAAAAATATCAAAAAACACCTTGCAACACTTCACCAAAATAGAACCAAGTTGTTATACTACTTCTACAAACATGTTTCAAGGAACAATCTAGAATTATGCATGTTCTTTTTCAGTCAAAACCTAGGTCTTTTTCATGATAATGAACCTATCTAAAACATTGGGTCTTTAGGATTTGAAAAATTTAGAGGTCTAGCATGTTTCTCAGTACCTTGTTTTTATCAAACAAAGGTTCACTCTAGGTCAACATTGAGTCAAACACTTCATTCACCCCTCCATCAAATTTCATCCTTCATCTCACCAAACTTTGTAAAAATTTCAAATACACTAACACTTTTTGACTTAAAACATCTATCAAACCAACTCCTAACTTAGCTACTTTGTATGTGAAATTTATCCTTTTCCATACACTTGGTTGAGTTAGTTATCATCTTTGAACTAGTTTATCTTGAAGGTCACGAGTCTACCCTAAAATTTTCCAAGTTCATAAACATCCTTTATCAAACATCAAAACTTCAAACTTAAGTCAAAAGTTTTGGCCCAAAACGTTTGCAAAGATCACTCCCCACATCATTCATCTTTTCATCTCCCATTATCACCATTGCTCCAAAAAGACTTAGAGCTTCCCTTTTACCTAAATTTGAGTCAACTAGAGAGTTTAAACATTACAAATCACAACTCAACTCTCCTAGAGCTTACCCAAAATTTATGGTAAAAACAAGATCACAACACAAGAGAATCATGGAGAAAACCAAAGTCACATTTACCTCAAGCAATCCAAATCCTCTAGAATTTGATTCGAGAAGTCATGTTACTCCATCACAACAACCTTCGTCACCATAAGGGCCATATGAGATAGAAGACATCATGAATAATCCATTTGGACTTACCAGGGAAGAAATCATGGAGCATCAAGCCTTAGAGAACATAGTCCCTAACTCCCCATCTTTTGTTGCACAATCATTGACACAAGGCTTGACATCATCTACTTTTCCAATCACTCCATCCCTAGGGCTAAATCAAACATCAACACCTAGTATTGCAACTAGTATTGCTAAGGACTCTGGCCATACTCTTCCATTTGAAAGTAGCACACTTGTGGGTACCCTTGAAACCAATCCTCCATCCCAAACAACCACTTGGACACAAAATTTTGGCGCTCCCTCTGTTCCTGAAGATCCAAAACAGCCATATAAACCACTTACACTTCATTACTCCTCTACAACCTCAACATTTTGAGGACACTCCTCTTCATCCATCCCCACAAGTACCACAAGTATGCCCAACATTATGCAGAGTAGTGTGGACCAAGTGTCAAAACTAGACCCAAAAGGGAAAGGAAATACCCTCATGTAAAATCTACCTTTAACACCACATGGGACCTCTTCATCCAATCTTCCTGTGGATACATTGAACACAACGGTGGTTCAAAAAAATCTATCCCATCCATCATCAACCCACATAAAAACAATCCCTTGGTCACAAACCCCATCAACCAAGGTAATACCTTGACCACATCTCAAACACAAGGGAATCTCCAAAACATTGGTCAAGGGAACCCTTTCAATCAATAGAACCAAGGTCCTAATATGCATTTAACATTGCAAAATCTTATGATGCCATCCTCATATTTTTTGTTTGTCCCCCAAGTCATGCAAAATCAAATGGGACCTCAAATGTACATTCCTCCACCTCAATCCACTATCTTACAAGGAATGTGGAACCAAGGGAATTCCCAACCTCTCATCAGCAATCCACTACCCACTCAAAACCCATCACAAATTTACCAATAACCACTTGATCCTACACTACAAACGCATGCCATATCCTTACAACAAGCTTATCAACAAGCCATTCAACAACAACAAGAAGTAGCCCTAGTAGCACAACAACAACAAAAAGAAGCATCCCTAGTAGCACAACAACAACAACAGCAACAACAAGCAACCTTGGTAGCACAACAACAAAAAAAACAATAATAGAAAGCAACCCTAGTAGCACAACAACAACAACAACAAGAAGAAGCAACCCTAGTAGCACAACAATAACAACAACAACAGTAAGAAGCCTTAGTGGCACAACAAGAAACATTGGCACAACAAAAACGTCAAGTCCATCAAGCTACCTTAGTAGAATAGCAACAACAACAGGCCCAACAACAATCCCTAGTAGCATAGCAACAACAACAAGCCCAATATCAAGCCTTACTAGCTCAGTAGTATGCCCAATAACAATAACAAAGTTCCTATTATAACCCTCAACAGAACATCGTCAATACAAATGCATTAGGAACATATAAATCAATACCTCAATCACCTTCACAGAATCTCACACCACTGTACACCCCATACAACACCTTATCATATAAGAACTCATCTATTATCCCAACATATGTTCCTCCACTAAAACCTGCAAGATGATCTAGCATCACAACTTAAGGCGTTGTCACAAGAAATGCAGGATCTTCAAATGGGAAAGACAAAGAAGTACCATACACAAAACCTATGGATTCGACTGAAACATCACAATGGTACCATTCCCTCCCAGCTTTGAAATCCATAAATTCAATAAATACAAAGGGAGAGGAATTCTTGTGGACCATGTCAAAGAATTTAACGTCATGTTTATAGAGTTGGCCTATAATGATTCTTATTTAATGTGCCTCTTCCCCTGAATTATAATAGGTCCTGCCATGGATTGGTTTTCTCAACTGCCTCCTGATATCAAAAATTTTCAAGAAATTACCGATAAATTCATCGATCACTTCTCCTTTAACCTTGACATGGAGTGTAAGCCTAGAAGAATTGTATACCCTCAAACAAAACAAAGGAGAAAATTTTGCTAATTTCTTACAACGATGGAGACAAAGAGCTAGTAAGAGAAAATGGCCTCTTCCCAATGAACACCAAGTAGGGATCATCATAGCAAATCTAGATTCAGATCTATCCTTCCACTTAAAAATGCAATGCATCACATCTTATGACGAGCTTGTCCCTAGATCCCTTAACATCGAGAGAGATCTAATCTCACAAGGAAATACCCAAGCTTACAAAGATAATTGGCCATCAACTAGTTAAAATGACAAGCCTCGTGTCTGGGCTAAGAAAAAAAATGTAACAAGTGATGGTGTGGTAGATGCTAAGGTGGTCCTAAGTGCTCCTAGGCCAAACAACAACCAAGTTGCTAACATTCAACCAACTGTGCAACAAACAACACTCCCTCAGAACAATCAGATCAACAACACTGAAACGCAACAAAGGCGAACCCCTAATAAGAACAAATATCCTAAACAAAAGTACACATAGTTGTCAGAACCTATCAAAACTATCATGAAGAAGTTGGTAGAGTTAAACCTGCTAACACTTCCTAACTTTGAAAAATACCAAGAGCCACAAGAGAAACCATCCTGGTACAATGAGAACAATCTTTGTGACTTTAAAAAAATCAAAGGACACAAAACGTAAAACTGCATGTGGCTCAAAAATATTATCCAAGACCTCATAGAAAATGACACCATATCTGTTGAGGTACCAACCGGGAATTAGGATCTTAAGATATACAAGAACCCTATGCCAAATCATAGCAAAGGGAACAACAACGGGAAAACTAAGGATTTCACAAACATGCAACATACCTATTCCAACATGGTTGCTTCCTGTGATAGCGTCATTACTATCTTCACCATTAAAGGGCCTAGTGCAGAGTGTGGAGTCACCACACGATGTGGAAAAGTCATGATCCAAGGAGTCCCATCCCAATCTAGGGCACAAAATACTCAACTAGCGGCAAGTACCAGCAAGTATAATCTCCTAGAGCAACTTAAAAAGAACCTCACACATATTTCTTAGAACTATTGAGGCTATCCCCTGCGCATAGAAAAATATTAGAGAAAGCTTTGTTAGAATTATTCATCCTCGAGGATATTGATACAAATCAGTTTCAAGCTATGGTAGGGCATATCGCTCATCATTTCTCACCTTCTCGGAACAAGACCTACCATCACAATCATCTCATAACCGTACTTTACATATTGAGGTTGTCATTCTTAAGAAAAAGGTCAAAAGAGTCCTAGTAGATGGAGGTGCTAGTTTGAAAATTTTTACCCTTCAATTGATCAAGAACCTGTGATATTCAAAGGATACTATTGAGAAAGCAAAGAGTACGACCATCAGAGCATATGAAGACCAAGAGTAGGTATCACAAGGCATCATTGCATTACCCATCCAAGTGGGACCCATCATTGTAGAAACTACATGCCAAGTGGTCAACCTTGATCTTCCCTACAACATACCACTTGGCCAACCATGGATCCATGCCCTAAAAGGTGTATCCTCGTCCTAGCATCAAGGTGTAAAGTTTCCCTTCAAGGGAAGAGAAATTACCATCCATGGAGATCCTGAGCCTTTTTACTACTGCAAGAACCTTGAGGCTAAGTTCTATAAGATACCCAAAATGCCCAAGAATGATGAAGGGCCTACACCTTCTACCTCATTTGTTGACCCATCATCCCTTGCATCAACCTCAAAAAGAAAAAACATCCATTGTGCAGAGTATAATCGACATCAAAGCAGTAATCTAGGATGATGTGTATGGAAACTATAAGCTAATGAAGAATACCTTTGTCTTAGGAGAGATACCTCTTTCTCCTCAATCCCATGGGAAACCCACATCTAGCAATAAAGAGACTAAAACAATCAAGATGGAAGCTACCACCTTCACCAAGTGGGGAGATTTGAACCAAGAAGATGTCAATGAGGAAGATGTCTCTAAAATCCTCTATCAGGATGAACGACGTGTTCCTGTTCTTCCCATGGAAGATGACAATAAAGGCTTGTAGCCAATGAAGGGATGGGGCTATAACATGAATGAGAAGTTAGGACAAAATGATAATGGTTTTTTGGAACCCATCGTTCCTAAGAAACGCCTAAAGAATCTTGGCCTAGGTTGTACTACTAGCAAGGTCACCCTTATTGGCAAAGGTACTTTCACTAAACAGGCCAAGGCTTCTTCTTGGTTACCAACATCGTGTGATATGACCTTAGATGACTTCCCCCCTTGATGTTGCTAACCTATTTGAGAATAAATCCCTCTTCATGATATCCATAAAATCCTTCACTCTGAGCGATCAACCAACTAATATACGCATAGTATACCCGCAACTTATTGACTTGGACCAACAAGGACCACCGATTCTAGATTTATTCAAAAATGATGAAGTGATCTTTGAATTCATGGGACTCTGTGAAAACTTACCATGGGAAGATCACAAGGAAGGTTGACATAGAGCTAGATAGAGGGGCGTACTATGGGGAGACGATTGAATCCTTCGGTCACAAAATTGATGAGATGCAACTAACATGCATATCTTTGAGTGAAAACCACATTGTGTCACTCTTTGATCCTAAAATAGTAAAAAGAAAGGACATATCTGAGGGTGAAAACCTCTCTAAGGCACCCAAGGATGAGGGATTCAATCTCCCCCTTAGTGTAATACATCTAGAGAAGTTAGTAGTACCAGCAAAAAAGGCCACTCTAGTCAATGTGGGAATAGAAGAAGCACCCAAGATCACTTTCTATGCTAAATCCTTGTTGGATGAAGAAAAAAAAAACCTAGCAGCATTCCTAAAAGAGAAAAGAGCTAACTTTGCATGGTCATACACAAATATGCCAAGAATTGATCCAAAAGTGGTTGTGCATCACTTAGCAATCTATCCGAAAGCCAAACCAGTAAAACATAAATTAAGGAAGATGCACCCTTAGATAGCACTCTTGGTGAAATTGGAGTTACAAAATCTTCTTGGTGTTGGATTCATTTGACTGATAGATTGTCCTGAGTGGGTTTCAAACCTGGTACCAGTCTCAAAACCCACTAGGGGCATTAGAATATGCACTGATTTCAAAGAATTAAACAAAGCATGCCCGAAGGATGATTTCCCTCTTCCTAACATCGAAATCATAGTGGACTTAACAACTGGGCATGAAATGCTATCACTTATGATGGTTTTTCAGGCTATAATAAAATCATGATCGCCAAGGAGGATCAACACAAAACTGCATTCACTTGTCCATGGGGACATACTACTGGAACATGATGACATTTGTGCTCAAGAATGTAGGAGCAACCTATCAAAGAGTAATGACCCTCATCTTTCATGACATGATCCACAAAATAGTTGAAGATTATGTGGATGATATTTTGGAAAAATCAAAGAAAAGGAGTGAGCACATACAAGTCTTAGGACCCATCTTTGACAGGCTTGAAGAATACAAAGTTAGACTAAACTTGAAAAAAGTGTGTCTTTGGGGTAACATCAGGTAAACTTCTTGGCTATATCATCTCGCAAAGAGGGATATAAATTGATTCAGCAAACGTAAAATCCATCCTAGACATGAAACCGCCACAAACATTAAAGCAGATGAGAGGATTACAAGGAAGATTGCAGTCCATTAGAAGGTTCATCGCACAACTATTAGATAAAATCCATCTTTTCTCACATCTTATACATAAAGGAATAACTTACAGTGGGATGAGACGTGTGATAAATCTTTCCAACAGATCAAAGACTATCTATTGACACCTCTAGTGCTCATGCCACCAATACTGAAGAAACCATTGATCCTATATATCTCAGCAACATCAGTAATACTAGGTGCTCTTCTAGCACAACATGATGAAAATGGAAAGGAAAGGGCCATCTATTACATCAACATGACATTAGTGGGATATGAAATAAACTATTCATTCATTGAGAAATCTTTCTTAGCATTGGTTTTTGCTTCACAAAAATTTAGACACTACATGCTGTCACATCAAATCAAACTCATTGCAAAGATTGATCCATTGAAATATATGTTATCTAAGGAAATTCTCACTGGGCGAATGGCTAAATGGGTGATGATCTTAATAGAATTTAACATAGAGTATGTTGAGCGCAAGGCAATCAAAGGACAAGTGATCGGAGACCAACTAACAAAGGCACTAATCTATGCAGAGAACCCATTGATATCTAAATTACCTAATGAATTAGTGTTCCTTTTCAATCTCACAAATGATTGGAAAATGTACTTTGATGGATCGTTCACCCAACATGGATCAAAAGCGGGTATTATTTTCATTACCCCTCAAGGCAATTGCATCCCAAAGTCATACAGGATATCATTCCCCTATACTAACAACATCACTGAGTACAAAGCCCTAATCACAAGTCTAAGGATAGCTATTCAATGGTAGATACAAGAGATAAAAGTCTATGGAGGCTCATAGTTGGTTATCAACCAAGTCAATGATGACTACCAAACTAAGGACAATAAGCTTACTCGTTACAAGAAGATGGTAGAGAGTCTCAAGGACCTTTTCATAGATATAAATTTTGAGCAGATTCCTCACATAAACAACAAAGTAGTAGATGCTATGACAACAATCGAGTCACTATTAGACATGCCAAATAATGTCCTGCAATGTGAATTCTTGGTAGAAAAACTTCTCATACCAGCTTTCGAAATACCATAATTAGAATTAGTGTGTCATTTGTGGTCCTATATCCCGGTGGTACCATGAAATCTTTACCTACCTCAGTAGAGGAACCCTCCCATCTTATATCACCTCCAACCTTAAAAATACCTTTATAAAAAAGGCATCCCGATTCACGATCCTAGGTGATACCCTTTACTGCCGAAGCATCGAGGAGACATTACTACGATGTCTTAACTAAGAAGAAGCTTTGACTGCTTTAAAAAAATTACACGATGGAATATGTGGTTCCCATTCTAGTGGTATGAATTTAGCTAAGAAAATGTTGAGGATGGGGTACTACTGGCCAACCATGGAAAGAGAAGCTCATCAGTATGTGCAAAAGTGTGTTCAGTGTCAACAACGTGGAGATCTAATTCATGCCCCAGCTCAAGAACTACAACCAATGATTGCACCTTGGCCTTTCTCGTAGTGGGGGCTTGACCTCATAGGAAAGATCACTCCAACCTCATCCAATGGCCACAAGATTATCATAACAACCACTGAGTATTTTACCAATTGGGTTGAAGCCATTCCTATGACCTACATAATAGGGAAGCAAATTGCTAAGTTTATCATGAATTATCTAATCTTCCGTTATGGTGTTTCACAAACCCTCATATCAAACAACAAAACATCCTTCAAGAATTAGGATGTGAAAGAGCTATGTCAAAGATTCAACATCCAACACTGATTCTCTACCCCTTATTACCCCTAGGGAAACGGTCAAGTTGAGGCTATAAACAAGACCATTTTGAAAATCCTAAAAAAAATAGTTAATGAAGCTGGCCGTGACTGGCACCTATAGCTAAATCCTGCTCTTTGGGCCTATCGAATCAATATCCACATGCCAACAGGTGCAACCCCTTTCTCCTTGGTCTATGGATCATAAGCCATCCTTCCTATTGAGGTCGAGGTTCCATCACTACGAGTGTCACTACAAAACCTAATCACTAATGAAGAGTACAAAGTATCTCAACTGAATGAGTTAGAATTCTTGGATGAGCATCATCTTGATGCCCTCAATCACTTGCAAGTATATCAAAACTGACTGAAACAAAGCTATAACAAGAAGATCAAATGCCAACCTTTCCAGGTAGGGGATATTGTCCTAAAGTAGAACCAAAAGAATCTTCCAGATCAGGATAGTAAAGGAAAGTTTGAGCCTAACTGGTTGGGTCCCTTTTTCATCACATCAAGCTATGGATCAGGAGCGTACCAATTGTCAACACCTGAAGGTGAACACTTGCAGGAACAAACTAACAACTTGCATCTTAAAATTTTTTATGCCTAGTCTTGAAGGGTGTAAATCTGAAAATACAAAAAATCAACAAATGATAAAAATCCAATAAAATGAGGAAAATGATTGAAAATAGTAAAGAAAAAAATCATCCTCTAATGAAAACCACTTCAGTGGCACTTTGGGAAAGTACCTTGGTGAAAACCTGGCAAACAAGCGCCTTGTGTAAATAAAGTACCTCCATCTACGTAGGCTCTTTATCCTATCATTCAATCCATCACATTGCATCCTTCATCCTATTTCATCCATCCCCCATCCATGTCTGCATCATAGCTTGATATTGAGAAGTATCGTATCCCCTTTAGTACTACTTGGCATAATCCAAAGGTCAGTTTGTCTTGCCTATATCGAGGTAGTTTATCATTTCACACTAGGGGAAATTTGTTATGGACCAGATTAGGTTCTTCTATATCATAAGGTTATTGGAAATTGCAAATTGAAAATCCCAAAAACATTCATAAAATGCTCATAAAAAATCCAAAAACATTTGCAAAATCCTGTATAGCTAAAATACAAAAATATTCAAAAACTGTAAAGTCATAATCCCAAAACATCCAAAACACATCAAAAATCCCTAAAAATGCCAAAACATCAAAAAATCCATAAACAAAATCTTGTCAAACTACGAGTCTCTGAGCTTGAACGTAGGCAAGGCCATTAGTGATGTGCCTCCAAGACACCCTAGGTTAGTCCTTTAGGATTCCGGCTTAATAAATTGACATTCCATCAAGTGTTAATATCTCATTGTTAATAAGTCAAGTTAGTCGAACTACGTGGTCTCTGCATGTATAACATAGGCAAGGCTCATCTTTGATTAGCCCTTGAGGCCCCTAGGATAGGTATTTTAGGTTAGGTTCTTGTTCGAAACTCATAATATCCCTAAACATTCAAATATCAAAAAAACTTAAACATCTAGATAACAAAAAACACAAAAACATTTGAAAATTGAAAAACACCAAAACATTAGAAAACATTCAAAAGACCTAAATAGCCTAAAAAAATTGAAAACCAAAACATTCACATAAACTTTCAAAAAGACCAAAAACAACCTTAAAACATTTTCAAAATACCAAAAACATTGAAATATTCTAGAAAATACAAAAAACCATCCATCCCATCTTGCTTTCACTCACAATAAACTTCACCCATAATAAATCGATCGCCATCTTCAACCTTTGGTAAAACAAATAGAAAGCAGGTATAGCAAGTCGTAAAGTGAAAACCTAAGTGTCAAAATCTAAAGTCTAGATCATAGGTAAATGTGTTAGTGAAGTTTATATCAATGACTTATCATAAAATACCTCATCCTAATCAAACAACCCCTAATCAACATTTCCTAGGATGTCTCCTTCTGCAATGGACATCAATATCATAAATCACCTTAGCTATATTAAAATGGCAAGATATATAGATAACACTGATTATTTGTCTTTGATATTTTTTTATGATTTATCTTAATGACCCATTTCGAGGACCTCTCAATGATTTCTATCAAAATGATTTAGAGAGAAAGGAATGGGGCATCGATCAATATCTTTCATTTGCTGTGCTTGTGGGTATTCTTGTAAAATAATCTTGGCACATACTTGCTTAGTTGTGTGTAGAGAGGTTATTCAAATTAGATTGTTGACTATTGTGTATGCTTTGGTCCAAGATATTTTGAACTACTAAACTACATTCCAACGAGGTTTCTTTATGTCAAGGTGTGAACAAGAACTATCCTATCAGTTTACAAAGTCGAAGTCCATTACACTAGATACAATATTATCCTAGTTTTTAATACCTTGATGCATCGTGTCTATGTGTTATATCAAACAATAAAGAACGACGAAAAATACCAATCCCAAGATATGAGCGAATCATCATCATCATGCATTTCTCATCACCATCTCTAATAAAGTCTCGATGGATCATAGACTTGTTCGAACTTTTGAGGCAATCATCAAAATCAATGGTCAATCATCTTGTTTCTTCTATATTCTCTCTGCACTAACTTGGTATCATGACATTCAACAAAAACATCATCAATGCATCCATCTTGCATCCAAAAATTGTCAGCATGCATACATCAAAACATAATCATAACATATCATAAAACATCCATCTTGCATCATCATTCTCATTTAAGTTGTTAAGAACAATATAGATTTGTTATTCTAAGCATCTTAAATCATTGCATACATATCATAAACATGCATCGCATCATCACGACATAAAAATACACAAGAAAATACACAAAAGAAATGCATCCATATCATTTGCATAAGCATAACATCTGCATATCATATCATCCATCCCATAACATATCATGAAATGATACTGAAAAAGAAGTACATCCATCCATTGCATTGCATTGCATCACATATCACATTATTATCATCACATATCACATAAGCATGAAATAAAAAAACACATCACATCATAAATCCATATCATATCATATATATCAAAAAATGGTGACTGTCATTATACAACATCTAAATCAATGTATGTATATCGATAAAAAATACAACATCCACGAGGCTATCAAAAAGGAGCCCATGAATGTATATCTGTGTAAAGAATCGGGCAGTAACCAAAAAAGTGTCTGTACAAATGAGTTATCCCTAATTGATGCTCCTCTCACCAGGCTATCTCTCTGGATGATCCTCAGCCCTAGGATGTGCCCCAATTCTTTATGACTAATTTGATTATCTAAGTGCCACAGGGACATATCGATGGTGATGCATCTGATAGTAGGCCGCCTCAATCACGACCTCTCTGTATAATCTAGCAGAAACTGTCTGCCCCTGGGCTACAACTATCATAGTCTCTAGCTGCTGGCATCACCCAAAATCTTGTGCCAACTGCACCTTGATGGTCTATTTGAGCTACTGCTCATAATATCTCTCCATTGTGATAGCCTGTACCTAATGTTGATCCTGATCTCTCTCAGTAGTAATCACCAAAATCTATTGATGAGCCTGATCCCTCTAACCTGTAATAACTTGTATCTGCTGCAACAACTGTTGAATTTGATCATCATGGGGATCTAGCCCTGACGGTGGTGGCTACACTGGCTACTGCTAAATTGGAGGTTGCTGATGCCCAGGTGGTGCTCCTGGGACCTGTCCATCTTGCTAATCCTGGCCATCCTGACCATCCTATCCTCTACCCCGACCTCTACCTCTTCCTGCACCCCTCCCTCTCGATCTCCCTCATGGAGGTGCACCTGCTGAATTTGTCAATTTGTGAGGTGGTGTGAACCATGCATCATATGTAGGCATTGTCTAAACATCCACTTGCCCTTGGTCATATGCCCATGGTCGAGCAACCAACTTCCAAAAGCCCTCAACAACCTCGTGGGCTAGGATCATAGGTCCCCACGCTACTGACTCTCATGTTGACCTGGCGAAGATGGCAGTGTATGCATCATTTGGCCTATCCTGCCTATCACCAAACTATCTCACCACCCTATTTGGTAGGTGTCTCTTGATGATGGTATGCTCTTAACCCTGCATGTATTGGGTTTTTCTGGCGAAGAATTTTTTTTGCACATCATCGTACTATGTTGACATCTAAAGCTAAGGTTGCCATCTGAAAACTATCATATCATTGATGACCCTGTGCTAGTATGGAATCTCGACTTGCCTTGTGTGCTATAGTGTGATGGCACCCCTATACCTCCAAAAAATAGGATCATCTATCCCTACATCCGTCATTTGAATAATTGGTTGGAGCACAGTGATGTGCTCCTAGGCCCAAATGTGCAGTAAGGTGACCCATGTGCCAATCGCCCTACCATTGCAATATACAAAATTGTGCATATCATGGTACAGAGAAGCCAACATCACTGGCCCCTATGCATATTGAGTCCTCTTGAACAACATCTTATGCCAAGAAAAGCCCCATCCCGGACTGAATTCTTTGCTCCATCAATCTAGAGCAACCAAACCTGAGATGATCATGGAAATAATCAATCTGAAAGTGGGTACTCGTCCTCTATACATCTCGAGGTCAATTTGGGAAGTAACTAGAACGATGTCCTCTAGGTCCATCACCTCATGGCATGCATCGTAGTTGTCATCAGAGTCATATATCACGTGCTCACCATGTATCGACAAACACAATATTCACCATACATCCTCCATCATCACTGTCGCCTCGCCGGTTGGTAGGTGGAACAATGAGGTCTCGCTGTGCCATCGCTCGTACAACGCTGTCATCATCACCAAGTGTGTCTAGACGATGGACATGTACACAACATACCACATACCAATATCCCCCAAGTGCTCCTGTCGCAACTTAGATAAATCACCAAGTCTGGACAAGACCGCCAGCTAGTGCTCGCGGGACATCAAAGGTGGGATAGCCTCCTGCACCCATGAAGCGTACGATGTCAAAATTTGAAAAAAATTTAGCTAAATTTGGAATTTTCATCCCCAAAATGATAATAGCATCTCTATTTATGATAGCTTCGCTATAATTCAAATTTCAAATTTCAACACTCGATGCATTTAAAATGCAAATTGCAAGTAGCATCACTTAAAACATGTGCGTCACAATTTAATTTTGGAAAGCGTCACAATTTAGAATCTAAAACTCTAATTCTAAATGGCGAACTGTGTTGTAATTCACATATGCATCGCTAAGATTTAAATTAGCATTGTTGATTCTCAAAATAGCATCACTCTAGAGCGACGCCGCCAAAGTTCAAATTTCAAAATGCATTAAATGCACCAAAAAGTCAAATTTCAAATCAAGTTTCGAATCACATACTGGTGGTCCTATGCCTGGAAGCTTTTGATACTCTTGAACCCAGTCGGAAATATGTCGGGGGAGCACTCGTTGCACCATTTTGTCAGAGGGTCAAGGCTCAAAAAGCAAGAAATCCTGAAGATGTGAATGCACAAATGAATTGAAAGTGACCCTTCCTCACCTATTTATGCTTGCAAATTAGGGTTTTTTTCCCTAATTTAACCATGAAGCTAGGGTTTTTCACCATTTTCAGCAATTTGTCCAAACTGAAGCTTATTTTGCATCTTTTTCACGTTTTTGGTGTATTTTTTTGTATCCCAGAGCCTTTCTAGACCCCTGGGGCAACATTTTTACCTTTGTCAAGAAATCAACCCAAAATTCAAAATTTTTGCCCAATTTCTCGAGGGGGTAGAGAACCCACTTATTCCTTCCATTGGGTCAACAGTGGGGCATCCTAAAATTAGAAAATATTTATTTTTTGATTTAGGTAGCAGTTTTTCATCCGAAGGGCATCAATCTTTGAATCAACGTAATAGGTACGTCACTTCAAAGAGGGGAAAAATGTAGACACTAAAAATGTCCTGAATCATATCATACACTCGAATCAGGTATACTAACATCATTTCCTCTTAAAGCCCATCCTCTTTTCACTTAATTGATTAAATTTTCTTAGCTATTTAATTAATTGTATCATTTGCATCTATTAACCTAATTCATTTAATGAGGTTAATTAACCCCTTTTCATGCTAACACTTCATCTTGTTAAATTAAATAAATCAAACTATTTAATTTAAATGCCTAAATCTTCTTATTTAATTAAATAACCCTATGTTATTTAATTAAATATCATTACACCTTTCCCCCATTCATTAAATCATTTTATTTAATGGGTATCATCTAATTCTTCTAATTCCCCTAATTGCATGATTAATATTGTTTAATTATCAATTAAATCTAATTCCTCCCACTTGCAAGGGAATATTCCTCCTTTGCACATGTTCCTCCAAAAGGAATATTCCCATGGAATATTCCTCCCCCTTTTGCACAATTTGATTTAGTTTTAATTAACTAAATTATCCTTTTTCCTCACCCATGAGAATATTCCAAAGAATATTCTCTTTCCTCACTCATTTGAAAAAGGGGAATATTTATTTTTCTCAACAAACTTACTTAGCTTCTTAAGCAAGTTAACTTGTGACCTCTTGGACAATTTGAAAGTGTGTTTTTTTGAAGGAATGTTAAACCTTGATTAAATCTCATCTTGCATTCTCACCCATTGATGAGAATCCATGATCCATGCCTCTTCTTTCTTTCATATTTGACCGTTGATTGATCTTTTTGATCTCATCCATTGATCTCTTTTTACCTATTCTATAAATAGAGATTTCCTCTATTGAATAGGGATCTATCTTTCAAAAAACAAATTTATGCTGTTGAAATCACTCATACTCACATTGAAATTTAGCCTCTTTTAGTTCATTTTAATTGCATTTAGTTAGCTTTAAGCTTCCATTAATGGCTTCCATGATCACATAATACATCCATTTAGCTTGTTTATTAATTAGGGTTTGAATCTTTTAGTTTAAATTCCATCTAGATTAGCTTAGATTTTGCATAACTAGATCATTTTTAGCATAAAATCATATTAAATTAGCTTGCATCATGCTCATTTAGATTAAAATCATGTTTTCATACACATCTCACAACCGTTCCATTAGTTTTATTCAATAAAACTGACTGGAACAGGCTCATTGATCCACAGGATTGGGAAAGGGTCACCGTTCCACATCAACGCGACACCACTCCCACAACGGGATAAGTTTTAGATGGATTAGAGTAGACATTTTAACTCTTTCATAGTTTAGAATGCTTAGTTTTTATAAATGTTTAGTTTAATTCCCATTCAATTGATCCTTTTGAGATTTGACGTTAGTGGCTTCATTATGCTTTGATTCTTCATGGATCAAGTGTAATCGACCCATGCTAATCTGTCCAATCATAGCATCAAAGTGCTTGAAGATATTGTTTGGAAAACTAAAAACATTTGCATTTTCCACATTGAATAATATAATCGACACCATTGAAAAATATGACTGAAAGAAAAGGCAATCTAAAACATGGTTATCATACTATGTAAGAAAAAAGACTAATTATGCATGCACATCCATTCCATTGTGGAATAATATATCTAATTAACTTAATCAATAACAAGGTCTACTCCAGAACAATTCAAAATAGAATATTCAAAATCTATTACCTCTGCCACAAAACAACAATATCACATCTATCATACATTAAATACTTATACCATAATGGTATGTATTTATTTTATGAGACACTCACTTTTTAAATGTGTGTGTGTAACTTGAGTTATTCTTTTT
>VDFB02000015.1:268061251-268106211 GCA_007258455.2 Sequoia sempervirens | reverse complement strand
AAAAAGGCATCCCGATTCATGATCCTAGGTGATACTCTTTACTGTCGAAGCATCGAGGAGACATTACTACGATGTCTTAACTAAGAAGAAGCCTTGAATACTTTAAAAAAATTACACGATGGAATATGTGGTTCCCATTCTAGTGGTATGAATTTAGCTAAGAAACTATTGAGGATGGGGTACTACTGGCCAACCATGGAAAGAGAAGCTCATCAGTATGTGCAAAAGTGTGTTCAGTGTCAACAACGTGGAGATCTAATTCATGCCCCAGCTCAAGAACTACAACCAATGATTGCACCTTGGCCTTTCTCGTAGTGGGGGCTTGACCTCATAGGAAAGATCACTCCAACCTCATCCAATGGCCACAAGATTATCATAACAACCACTGAGTATTTTACCAATTGGGTTGAAGCCATTCCTATGACCTACATAATAGGGAAGCAAATTGCTAAGTTTATCATGAATTATCTAATCTTCCGTTATGGTGTTTCACAAACCCTCATATCAAACAACAAAACATCCTTCAAGAATTAGGATGTGAAAGAGCTATGTCAAAGATTCAACATCCAACACTGATTCTCTACCCCTTATTACCCCTAGGGAAACGGTCAAGTTGAGGCTATAAACAAGACCATTTTGAAAATCCTAAAAAAAATAGTTAATGAAGCTGGCCGTGACTGGCACCTATAGCTAAATCCTGCTCTTTGGGCCTATCGAATCAATATCCACATGCCAACAGGTGCAACCCCTTTCTCCTTGGTCTATGGATCATAAGCCATCCTTCCTATTGAGGTCGAGGTTCCATCACTACGAGTGTCACTACAAAACCTAATCACTAATGAAGAGTACAAAGTATCTCAACTGAATGAGTTAGAATTCTTGGATGAGCATCATCTTGATGCCCTCAATCACTTGCAAGTATATCAAAACTGACTGAAACAAAGCTATAACAAGAAGATCAAATGCCAACCTTTCCAGGTAGGGGATATTGTCCTAAAGTAGAACCAAAAGAATCTTCCAGATCAGGATAGTAAAGGAAAGTTTGAGCCTAACTGGTTGGGTCCCTTTTTCATCACATCAAGCTATGGATCAGGAGCGTACCAATTGTCAACACCTGAAGGTGAACACTTGCAGGAACAAACTAACAACTTGCATCTTAAAATTTTTTATGCCTAGTCTTGAAGGGTGTAAATCTGAAAATACAAAAAATCAACAAATGATAAAAATCCAATAAAATGAGGAAAATGATTGAAAATAGTAAAGAAAAAAATCATCCTCTAATGAAAACCACTTCAGTGGCACTTTGGGAAAGTACCTTGGTGAAAACCTGGCAAACAAGCGCCTTGTGTAAATAAAGTACCTCCATCTACCTAGGCTCTTTATCCTATCATTCCATCCATCACATTGCATCCTTCATCCTATTTCATCCATCCCCCATCCATGTCTGCATCATAGCTTGATATTGAGAAGTATCGTATCCACTTTAGTACTACTTGGCATAATCCAAAGGTTACTTTGTCTTGCCTATATCGAGGTAGTTTATCATTTCACACTGGGGGAAATTCGTTATGGACCAGATTAGGTTCTTCTATATCATAAGGTTATTGGAAATTGCAAATTGAAAATCCCAAAAACATTCATAAAATGCTCATCAAAAATCCAAAAACATTTGCAAAATCCTGTATAGCTAAAATACAAAAATATTCAAAAACTGTAAAGTCATAATCTCAAAACATCCAAAACACATCAAAAATCCCTAAAAATGCCAAAACATCAAAAAATCCAAAAATAAAGTCTTGTCAAACTATGAGTCTCTGAGCTTGAACGTCGGCAAGGCCATTAGAGATGTGCCTCCAAGACACCCTAGGTTAGTCCTTTAGGATTCCGTCATAATAAACTGACATTCCATCAAGTGTTAATATCTCATTGTTAATAAGTCGAGTCAGTCAAACTACGTGGTCTTTGCATGTATAACATAGGCAAGGCTCATCTTTGATCAACCCATGAGGCCCCTAGGATAGGTATTTTGGGTTAGGTTCTTGGTCAAAACTCATAAAATCCCTAAACATTCAAATATCAAAAAACCTTAAACATCTAGATAACAAAAAACACAAAAAACATTTGAAAATTGAAAAACACCAAAACATTAGAAAACATTCAAAAGACCTAAATAGCCTAAAAAAATTGAAAACCAAAACATTCACATAAACTTTCAAAAAGACCAAAAACAACCTTAAAACATTTTCAAAATACCAAAAACATTGAAATATTCCAGAAAATACAAAAAACTATCCATCCCATCTTGCTTTCACTCACAATAAATTTCACCCATAATAAATCGATCGCCATCTTCAACCTTTGGTAAAACAAATAGAAAGCAGGTATAGCAAGTCGTAAAGTGAAAACCTAAGTGTCAAAATCTTAAGTCTAGATCATAGGTAAATGTGTTAGTGAAGTTTATATCAATGACTTATCATAAAATACCTCATCCTAATCAAACAACCCCTAATCAACATTTCCTAGGATGTCTCCTTCTGCAATGGACATCAATATCATAAATCACCTTAGTATATTAAAATGGCAAGAGATATAGATAACACTAATTATTTGTCTTTGATATTTTTTTATGATTTATCTTAATGACCCATTTCGAGGACCTCTCAATGATTTCTATCAAAATAATTTAGAGAGAAAGGAATGGGGCATCGATCAATATCTTTCATTTGCTGTGCTTGTGGGTATTCTTGTAAAATAATCTTGGCGCATACTTGCTTAGTTGTGTGTAGAGAGGTTATTCAAATTAGATTGTTGACTATTGCGTATGCTTTGGTCCAAGATATTCTGAACTACTAAACTACATTCCAACGAGGTTTCTTTATGTCAAGGTGTGAACAAGAACTATCCTATCAGTTTACAAAGTCAAAGTCCATTACACTAGATACAATATTATCCTGGTTTTTAATACCTTGATGCATCATGTCTATGTGTTATATCAAATAATAAAGAACGACAAAAAATACCAATCCCAAGATATGAGAAAATCATCATCATCATGCATTTCTCATCACCATCTCTAATAAAGTCTCGGTGGATCATAGACTTGTTGGAACTTTTGAGGCAATCATCAAAATCAATGGTCAATCATCTTGTTTCTTCTATATTCTCTCTGCACTAACTTGGTATCATGACATTCAACAAAAACATCATCAATGCATCCATCTTGCATCCAAAAATTGTCAGCATGCATACATCAAAACATAATCATAACATATCATAAAACATCCATCTTGCATCATCATTCTCATTTAAGTTGTTAAGAACAATATATATTTGTTATTCTAAGCATCTTAAATCATTGCATACATATCATACACATGCATCGCATCATCACATCATAAAAATACACAAGTAAATACACAAGAAATGCATCCATATCATTTGCATAAGCATAACATCTGCATATCATATCATCCATCCCATAACATATCATGAAATGATACTGAAAAAGAAGTACATCCATCCATTGCATTGCATTGCATCACATATCACATTATTATCATCACATATCACATAAGCATGAAATAAAAGAACACATCACATCATAAATCCATATCATATATATCAAAAAATGGTGACTGTCATTATACAACATCTGAATCAATGTATGTATATCGATAAAAAATACAAAATCCACGAGGCTATAAAAAAGGAGCCCATGAATGTATATGTGTAAAGAATCAGGCAGTAACCAAAAAAGTGTCTGTACAAATGAGTTATCCCTAATTGATGCTCCTCTCACCAGGCTGTCTCTCTGGATGATCCTCAGCCCTAGGATGTGCCCCGATCCTTTATGACTAATCTGACTATCTAAGTGCCCCAGGGACATATCGATGGTAATGCATCTGATAGTAGGCCGCCTCAATCACAACCTCTCTGTACAATCTAGCAGACACTTTCTGCCCCTGGGCAACAACTATCATAGTCTCTAGCTGCTGGCATTGCCCAACATCCTGTGCCAACTGCACCTTGACGGTCTATCTGAGCTACTGCTCATAATATCTCTCCATTGTGACATCCTGTACCTGCTGTTGAGCCTACTCTCTCTCAGTAGTAATCACAAAAATCTATTGACGAGCCTGATCCCTCTCACCTATAATAACTTGTATTTGCTGCAATAACTATTGAATCTGATCATCACGGGAATCTAGCCCCGACGGTGGTGGATGCACTGGCTGCTGCTAAATTGGAGGCTACTGTGGAGATTGTTGATGCCCAGGTGGTGCTCCTAGGATCTGTCCATCTTGCTAATCCTGGCCATCCTATCCTCTACCTCGACCTCTACCTCTTCCTGCACCCCTCCCTCTTGATCTCCCTCATGGAGGTGCACCTGTTGGATTTGTCAATCCGTGAGGTGGTGTGAACCATGCATCATATGCAGGCATTGTCTAAACATCCTCTTGCCCCTGGTTGACCAAACAACTTCCGAAAGCCCTCAACAACCTCGTGGGCTAGGATCATAGGTCCCCATGCTATTGACTCTCATGTTGACCTGGCGAAGATGGCAGTGTATGCATCATCTGGCCTATCCTACCTATCACCAACTATCTCACCACCCTATCTGGTAGGTGTCTCTTCATGATGGTATGCTCTTAACCCTGCATGTATTGGGTTTTTCTGGCGAAGAATTTTTTTTGCACATCATCATACTATGTTGACATCTAAAGCTAAGGTTGCCATCTGAAAACTGTCATATCATTGATGACCCTGTGCCAGTATGGAATCTCAGCCTGCCTTGTGTGCTGTAGTGTGATGGCACCCCTATACCTCCAGAAAATAGGATCATCTGGCTCTACATCCGTCATTTGAATAATTTGTCGGAGCACAGTGATGTGCTCCTAGGCCCAAATGTGCAGTAAGGTGACCCATGTGCCAATCTCCTTGCCATTGCAATATACAAAATTGTGCATATCATGGCACAGAGAGGCCAACATCACTGGACCCTATGCATATTGAGTCCTCTTGAACAAAATTTTGTGCCAAGAAAAGCCCCATCCCAGACTGAATTCTTTGCTCCATCAATCTAGAGCAACCAAACCTGAGATGATCGTGGAAATAATCAATCTAAAAGTGGGTACTCGTCCTCTATACATCTTGAGGTCAATTTGGGAAGTAACTAGAACGATGTCCTCTAGGTCCATCACCTCATGACATGCATTGTAGTCGTCATTGGAGTCGTATATCATGTGCTCACCATGTATTGACAAACACAATATTCGCCATACATCCTCCAGCATCACTGTCGCCTCACCGGTAGGTAGGTGGAACAATGAGGTCTCGCTGTGCCATCGCTCCTACAACGCTGTCATCATCACCAAGTTTGTCTAGATGACAAACATGTACACAACGTACCACATACCAATATCCCCCAAGTGCTCCTGTCGTAACTCAAATAAATCACCAAGTTTGGACAAGACCGTCAACTAGTGCTCGTGGGACATCAAAGGTGGGATAACCTCCTGCACCCATGAAGTGCACAATGTCAAAATTTGAAAAAAAATTAGCTAAATTTGGAATTTTCATCCCAAAAATGATAATAGCGTCGTTATTTATGATAGCTTCGCTATAATTCAAATTTCAAATTGCAACACTCGACGCATTTAAAATGCAAATCGCAAGTAGCATCACTTAAAACATATGCATCACGATTTAATTTTGGAAAGCGTCGCAATTTAGAATCTAAAACTCTAATTCTAAATGGCAAATTGCATCTTAATTCACATATACATCGCTAAGATTTAAATTAGCATTGTTGATTCTCAAAATAACATCACTCTAGAGCGACGCCACCAAAGTTCAAATTTCAAAATGCATTAAATGCACCAAAAAGTCAAATTTCAAATCAAGTTTTGAATCACATACCGGTGGTCCTGCACCTGGAAGCTTTTGATACTCCTGAACCCAGTCAAAAATATGTCGTGGGAGCACTCGTTGCACCATTTTGTCAGAGGGTCAGGGCTCAAAAAGTAAGAAATCCTGAAGATGTGAATGCACAAATGAATTGAAAGTGACCCTTCCTCATCTATTTATGCTTGCAAATTAGGGTTTTTTGCCCTAATTTAACCATGAAGCTAGGGTTTTTCACCATTTTCACCATTTTTCCAAACTAAAGCTTATTTTGCATCTTTTTCATGTTTTTGGTATATTTTTTTGTATCCCGGAGCCTTTCTAGACCCCTGGGGCAACATTTTTACCTTTGTCGAGAAATCAACCCAAAATTCAAAATTTTTGCCCAATTTATCGAGGGGGCAGAGAACCCACTTATTCCTTCCATTGGGTCAACAGTGGGGCATCCTAAAATTAGAAAATGTTTATTTTTTGATTTAAGTAGCAGCTTTTCATCCGAAGGTCATCAATCTTTGAATCAACGTAATAGGTACGCCACTTCAAAGAGGGGAAAAATGTAGAGACTAAAAATGTTCTGAATCATATCATACACTCGAATCAGGTGTACTACCATCATTTCCTCTTAAAGCCCATCCTCTTTTCACTTAATTGATTAAATTTTCTTAGCTATTTAATTAATTGTATCATTTGCATCTATTAACCTAATTCATTTAATGAGGTTAATTCACCCCTTTTCATGCTAACACTTCATCCTGTTAAATTAAATAAATCAAACTATTTAATTTAAATCCCTAAATCTTCTTATTTAATTAAATAACCCTATGTTATTTAATTAAATATCATTCCACCTTTCCCCCATTCATTAAATCATTTTATTTAATGGGTATCATCTAATTCTTCTAATTCCCCTAATTGCATAATTAATATTGTTTAATTATCAATTAAATCTAATTCCTCCCACTTGCAAGGGAATATTCCTCCTTTGCACATGTTCCTCCAAAAGGAATATTCCCATGGAATATTCCTTCCCCTTTTGCACAATTTGATTTAGTTTTAATTAACTAAATTATCCTTTTTCCTCACCCATGAGAATATTTCAAAGAATACTCTTTCCTCACTCATTTGAAAAAGGGGAATATTTCTTTTTCTCAACAAACTTACTTAGCTTCTTAAGCAAGTTAACTTGTGACCTCTTGGACAATTTGAAAGTGTGTTTTTTTGAAGGAATGTTAACCCTTGATTAAATCTCATCTTGCATTCTCACCCATTGATGAGAATCCATGATCCATGCCTCTTCTTTCTTTCATATTTGACCGTTGATTGATCTTTTTGATCTCATCCATTGATCTCTTTTTACCTATTCTATAAATAGAGCTTGCCTCTATTGAATAGGGATCCATCTTTCAAAAAGCAAATTTATGCTGTTGAAATCACTCATACTCACACTGACATTTAGCATCTTTTAGTTCATTTTAATTGCATTTAGTTAGCTTTAAGCTTCCATTAATGGCTTCCATGATCACATAATACATCCATTTAGCTTGTTTATTAATTAGGGTTCGAATCTTTTAGTTTAAATTCCATCTAGATTAGCTTAGATTTTGCATAACTAGATCATTTTTAGCATAAAATAATATTAAATTAGCTTGCATCATGCTCATTTAGATTAAAATCATGTTTTCATACACATCTCACAACCGTTCCATCAGTTTTATTCAATAAAACTGATTGGAACAGGCTCATTGATCCACAAGATTGGGAAAGGGTCACTGTTCCACATCAACGCGACACCACTCCCACAATGGGATAAGTTTTAGATGGATTAGAGTAGACATTTTAACTCTTTCATAGTTTAGAATGCTTAGTTTTGATAAATATTTAGTTTAATTCCCATTCGATTGATCCTTTTGAGATTTGACGTTAGTGGCTTCATTATGCTTCGATTCTTCATGGATCAAGTGTAATCGACCCATGCTAATTTGTCCAATCATAGTATCAAAGTGATTGAAGATATTGTTTGGAAAACTAAAAACATTTGCATTTTCCACATTGAATAATATAATCGACACCATTGAAAAATATGACTGAAAGAAAAGGCAATCTAAAACATGGTTATCATAATATGTAAGAAAAAAGACTAATTATGCATGCACATCCATTCCACTATGGAATAATATATCTAATTAACTTAATCAATAACAAGGTCTACTCCAGAATAATTCAAAATAGAATATTCAAAATCTATTACCTCTGCCACAAAATAACAATATCACATCTATCATACATTAAATATTTATACCATAATGGTATGTATTTATTTTATGAGACACTCACTTTTTAAATGTGTGTGTGTAACTTGAGTTATTCTTTTTTCTAGATAGGTAAGTCCTAATTTATTTTTGACTTCATCATATATACTGTAGTGTAGGAAAATATACTCCTTTACATTTTCACACTTTGTTTGGGTCCCCACAATTAAATTGGACTTAATTATGCCTTAATAAGCCCTATTTTACATCTACAAGCCTAATAAATTATATTTTTTTGAAGGTAAAACCCGACAACAATTAATGACAACACATAATTAATTACCTTGAGCAATGTGTTTTTTAGGAATAGGTACATAGGACCCATTCACCCGTGGGGGAATGGGTCCTCCCTAGGCCTTTGAAACCAGATTTAAAATATGTTTTTGGCAATATTTTCATGTCCCAAAATTCAAATTTGAATGTCGGCTTGTAATGTTTATTTTTTGGGAAATTAAGGATAGATACCTATAAATACAAGGCTATTTCATAAATTCAAATGCTAAGAAATTAAAGTTTACAAGGGAAAATATTATGATCAAGAGCATTCAAGAGTAGATTTATTAGTGATTTATTGCAACAATCAAGACCTCAAACATCATGTCAAAGTCTTTTGCAATCATGCATGTTTTTGGAGCTAACGTTGTGATGTAGTTTCAAGATCTAAGTCAAGATTCAAGTATCAAGATCCATATTCATTGAAGCCATTTCATGCAAGATCAAGATCAAGATTTTAGTCCTTCAAAGGTTTATTCAAGGGTTTGGTGATTTGCAACATAGCATTTTTCATTCATCATTCCTTTCATGTTTCATTATTTCAATTCAAGGTTTAATTACCAAAACGGGGTTTGACCAAGGCAAATCCCCATCCACCAAAAATAAATATTTTTCTTCTCTTTGTGAATGCAGAGGTTTATAGGTTGAAGAAAGATTGAAGATCTCAAAGTTGTAAAGTTGAAAAAGTTGCAAAAAGTTGTCATATAAATGTTGTCAATTCATGGAATCTCACCTACAGACCTCATTTCCAACTTTTTGACATTGGAACCCAGATCAAATAGAAGCTACAGAACGACACCAGAGGATCTTGAAAAATGAGCAAAACCTCTTCACAAAGACCCATTCACCTATGGGTGAATGAGTCCCAGGTAGCCTCCCGAAACTACATTTTGGTGATAGTTACACATCACTCTGCAATTTACAGATCTATAGGAACTTTGTTATTTTTGTCTGTATTATGTTTTAAATTGAAGATTCAAGTTTGAATGGGCATAATGTTGTTGATTTACTATTTTTAGTTTTTCTCCTAAAAGTGTTGTTCAGGCTGATACCTCTGTCCTAATCATAAGGAAATTAGTAGATTTCCTCATTGAGTTGAATCACCTAAGGGTTGTAAGTCAATTCTTTGTGTGGATCTCATTTCCTAATAAAATAAAGGAAAATAGGTCCATTATATCATCATCACCCCTCTTTTAACCAAACAAACAACAAACCCCCTCCATTCCTTTTTTTTTTTTTTCATTTTGGTGAACCTGATTTTTGAGCATCATAATTTTTGATTTGGAACCTTAGATCTAGATTTTCATTCGTTTGCATTAGTTTGCATTTTTAGATCTCTTAAATTTGCATTAGTGTGATTTGCATTTTAGGGTGTTAAAGTGCATTTTGGCATTATTAAAAATATGAAAATTCACAAAAATTGGCATAGTGTTAGACTCATTTTGCATAGTACTTACATAACATTGCATGATCAGTCACTTAAATAAAAAAATGAATCAAAATTGCATCTCAAATTAAGTATTTTTTCTTGTCATTTGGCATCATTTCACACTTGCATTTAGATCTAATTTTACAGAAATCTGAAACTGTAACTACCTGTTTGCAACCAGAATCTGGAAGCATAAACATCAACTCAGAAATTTGTAATTTAATTTTTTAAAACCCCGAAAAAATACCCATTCGCCCATGGGCGAATGAGTCCCTAATTAGGCCTGTTTCTAAATTTCTAGGCACTAAAAACTCTCTGTTTGCATTCTATGTTTCTGCATGTTTAGGTTTCAATTTCAATTTCTAGATTTTTTGTTTTCTACAATTATTTTCATTAAGGTTAATTGATCAATTCAAGTGTATTTCAAACATATTTTTACTTAAAAGACATCATTTTTTCAGGTTTTTGCATAGTATAATCATAAAATTATCTTGTTTAAAATCTAGAAATTGCTATCTCTTTTTACATACTTGCATTGCACTTCCTATTTTTGGGTGTCTGTTGCATTTATCTAGTGCCTATTCTCCATTTAGGGTGCAACTTAGGTTTGGTGAAACTTGTATGAGCTTCACAACCTAGTGTCCTATTTCCAATACTCTAGTGAGACGTAACTATAGACTCATGCCATCTTGCACTAACACATCTTCCATGGATCTTGAGTTCTCTAGCTCTTTCACTCATAGTATTGACACTAGTCAACCCATCATGGAGATTACCCTTGACACCTCATTTCCTATGACCTCTTTAACAAAAAGTAATGTTACTAATGTTGAATCAATGGTTGCTAATGTCCCTCAAAAAGAACTAAGAAAAATGGATGAAGAATTAGAGAAATTTAAAAAAATTGTGAGTTTTGAATACATTGTCAGTATTGCGATGCTTGACATGGATAACATGAGGAAGATGCTTAATAATGAACAAGGAATATAAATTTTGTGTAGCCTCGCTTACATCATTGATCATCACATGAAATTTAGCATGAGAATAATCCAATAAATACTACGGTCAACTTCATTGAAGTTCAACCTCGTAAGGGCCAAACCAAAATGCCCCTTGAATTGCTTTCTCATCAAATGACATAATTAAACATGCACCTAATGGTCCTCTTTAAATTGTCAGAATAATCAATGACAAGCCTACTAATGGGATACTAATTGATCTCGTTTGTGTAGAGAACATGATCACCGAATAATTCTTGTTTGTGCATGAACTTTATCAAAATACTTATGAACAATGGAAAGTATGGATCAAAATGCATAATGGTTTTGATTTCCCTATGATAGGTTTGATAACTCTTCCTTTACAAGTTGGAACGAAGAAATTGAATGTCTCATTCTCCATTATCCCAATGTCAAATCAATTTCGTGTGAAGTTAGGCTACCGATGGCTTCGCTCCATGAAAGTTGTCCCATCAGTCACCCACAAATGCTTGAAGTTTCCCTTTAATAATAAAATCTTTACTGTGCATCATAGTGGTTTTAATCTTGTGTCTTCCCATGAGAATTTCTCATTGGATTTCTTTTGGCCCAAACCTATGGAATATTGGACACTAGGAACATTGAGAGGGGGGGTGAATCAATGTTCGACAATATTTGATTTTCAAATATGATCTTAAACCATTAACAACAATAATTAAATTATCAATAACATTCACATGATATAAACAAAAGGAAACATGCATACACATTTAAAGAACACCATAACACCAGGATTTTTACATGAAAACCCTGTTAGGGGAAAAACCATGGTGGAGATTAATCCACAAAGTATACTCTGTTAAAAGTATGATGAAAGGGGAATGCACTTGCATTCAGGCTCACTGCCTAGAGCTCACTTCTCAAAAGAGAAGGCTCACTGCCTTACAAAATATAATTGAAATTACAACAAAATTTTGAACTAAGAATACAACATCTACGAATGCCTGGATTTAGTTCCAGTGAAGCTCATAATCATATTCCGGATCTTATGGCCAGTTGCAATTTTGCTCTGCTCTGCTTTCCTACAGAAACCCTTCTGTAGCATAAACAAAATTTGCTCAACAAATCTTCTGAGATTAACCCATATAGCTGCTCTGCACTTTTTCACACAAAATCACTTCACTCTATATATTGCTTACATCAAAATGATTTTATGATCTTCTTTATATATCCACTAACAAGAATTTGTTATATGTCGGCTTCAAGACAAAACATAATACTTTTCCGTATGTCAGCCCAAAACACTAATTTATAATTGATGTGTACCCACACAAGTTAGCTAGACTATAGTAGGGACCCAAAAAAAAATTCCAAACATAAGAAATAGCTAAACACATACTCCACATATATCCACAACACGCCATATACACTAGGTCGGCTAGAATGAGAAAAATAAGCAGTAAATCATTCTTCTGAATATCTTAACTTGTACACCAACTAATGCAACACCACAAAATTTCCAATAGGATAGCATACATGCTAAACAAACTTCCCTGGGGATCCACACCACAAAATAGTGATCCAGTGAAGTATAGATCGACTTATCAATCAGATGACCTTTTTTCATACATTCTGCTGGTAGATTACAAAATCTTACTTCACTTGCCGGTAGGAGCAACTACTGTTAGAGAAATTTAGGGCATCTCAGAGAAACCTCCAAGAATAGTAGTGCCTTTGGTACCTTTAATTTTGATTAGATTTCCTCAAAGACACGTACAACTATGTCCTAAAGCGGAAACAAACACAGTTCATTTCCCACATTAATCCTTCTGAGAGAAGCACATGTTAAATTCAACAACAAGCAATAATAGATTCTAGAAGCAGAACCAACACAGATGAAAGATAAGATAGAAAACCAGAACACAAAGATTTACGTGGGGAAAACCCTTTCGGTTAAAAAACCCCACTCTCAAATTTTTGAGCTATTGTATTATTCAGCAACAAAAAGTTACAATATAGTTTTAGGCTCATAGCCTTTTCAGAGATTACATCTTGTTCATTCTGGATACAACCTGGTAGCAACTAATCAATCCATTAGACCATACAACCTTTGCACTAATACAATGCAGTGCAGATCAACATGAGAGAGATAAATCATGATCCATGATTAGAAGAGATTCCAACAGAACCCTACTTCTCTCTTCTTCTCCTTCAGCCTCATGGCCTTGGCCTTTCAGCTAGCCACACGACCCTCTCTATTAGCTCTCTTGGTTCTTCTTTCTCCTCTTATTCACACTGGCTCATATCTTCCAGAACACCCAATGCATACATATACATTTGTTCTCAACATGCTCTATGAAACCGTTCGTTTTCAACTGTCAGAAAACAATCTACAACTCAACATCATTATCGTCATAGATGTTTCCATTTCCTCATGTAGAGTTTTCCCTTTCACATAGAAACGGTTCAACAAAAGGTTCACATTCTTCCCTCTCTGATAGGTCCAAATCACACCACGTAGGATAGACTTCATTCGGTCAAAGGCATTCAACCTGTGTTCGCATGTCAGTGAGACACTAACCGTGTCTCCTCGATGCCACAGGACTGATTGCACATCTATCACCAAGAGTTTCCCCCATCGGCAAGACATTATACCGAGTTCACAAGTTGTCACTCAGACTTCACCTTGTCGCCAAGACATCATGCCGATATCCATCACATGTATCGCTATTTGGCAAGACCATCGTTAGTCAGCGAGAGGTCATACCGAAGTTTCAAACTCACATCAACATCAGCATTCCCATCGGCAAGACTATTGTCATTCACCAAGACATCACACCGATGTTCACAACCCACATCGACCTCAGTATTCTCATTGGCGAGACAATCGCCATTTGATGAGACATCATACCGAAGTTTTTATGTTATACCGAAACATCCAACAGTCGGCAAGACTTATCGCTTTCGCTAGGAGATTACACTAAGCCCTTCAAGTCATACCAAAACATCCAATAGTCAGAAAGACTTAGGTTATTGCTGAGATGTTATACCGAAGCAAGCCTTTTGGCCAAGGGTCTCCCTGATATTCGATAAGAGTGGCCTATCGGCCAGAGATCTCCTTGTCGCCAAGAGTTCCTACCAAACCCTTATGTTACTTTGATATGTCTTTCACCGAGAGGTCATAGCAAACAAAACATGTCACCCTGAAGACCATATACTATCAGTGAGACAAAACACCTATCGCCAAGAGTTCACACCGAAGGTTCAGGTCTCTCCCCAATGGCTCCATAAGACTTGTCCTATCGGCCAGACATCACCATTCGCCAGGACACATTCCAATAGAAGCAAGTCATACCGATAGTTCTATCGGCCAGACAGACCAAAGGTCATGCTGATATCAGCCAGACTTTCTACCATCACCGAGAAATCATCCCGACTATCCAAGGGTACGCTGAAGGTTGCCGATTATGCCGATCGCCAAGACATTCTAGAAGTCACAACGATAGTCAGGATCAACTAGTAGGTTGGCCAAACATCTCAACAGTCTCACCGAAATTTCTCACAAGAGGTTTCAGCCTATCGGATTGAGGAAATAATTCCAACAATCTCCCACTTGACGAAGATCACACAGGCACCTCCAAAGCAACCAAAAACTAAGATCACACTAGCTCCATCAGTTCAAACTGCAACAAAGACCAAGCATCCAACTGCAACTCACTGTCCAACAAAGCAACTGAAATGCAACCAATCACAACCTTCCAAGAAACCACATAGACCTCAAACATGCTCTCATGCTCCATCAAGAATTCTGCTCAAACATCCAAGATGTCCACCATTCAGGCAACAATCCTGTCATCTTCCAACATGCCACCTGTGGAAGAAAGATACAACGCCAAGGTGAATAAGCACCATTCTAATGAACACAAGCAAAAGATCCTAGTCATGTCATCAACAAGATACTGCTACCACTTCACTATGCTCAGACGCTATCGAGAAGCAATATTAGCTTCAAACCTCAAATAGAGCACAACCATGAAGTCATTCTCCAGAAACAAGATAGAGAACATCAGCTAGAACAACAATCAGACTGACTACTTCCATCCAACTGATAAACCCACGCGATTGAAAAATAGCATCCATAGCTTGTGCTATTCGATCCAATCTCACATACCTCATAAGGTATCAACATTAGTAAACTCATACCAAACCATAACCAACTCATTTAACAGCAAATACAAGCTCCAAGTGCCAATCAGTCGAAGAAGACAAGACACATATAGGAACTCCCATTGCCTGAGTAATCCAGATCTGAAAGATCAAAGGCACTGCAAGTCTACCAATAATAGGACATAGAAAATGTAACCATGTAGTACCAAGGAAATATCCACAATTATATGCACAACTTGCAACAAACCGCTACAAAAAACATTTCTCTCACCACAAACCTTCACGGCCACAAAGAGAAACTCTGCACATCATCTTCTTGTAGAACATCCTCCTACATACACTTCTAACAGCCAGCTATGTCAAGAATGATCTCCTTCACATCCCAAAAGAAAAGCCTTAACAACATCCATCCGTTCAATCACCAAGATCAAACCAACTTTTAAAAAACATGGATGTAAGCCTCTCAAAGAAGACCAAACTACATCATTTCCCATTTCAGGAAATCAGCCCATACACCATCTCCTACCAATTCTCATCAGTAAATAAACACAGAAACTCAAGGAGATAAAAAAAAAACTGTACATCTTCCACTATGAATCCTCCATAACCATTAAACAACAATTCAAGATCCATATCATGAAAGTGAACATAAAACACATCTAAAAAATATAATGGGCCAAATACCTCTCAGATAAACTGCCGAGTAGACCAAGAGTGGGAACGAGAATACTCTTTCAAGATATGCAAGCCACCATGACTAATCCAAGAGCAATCTCCTCATAGGTCTCTTATTGAACTCATGTTCAACCAAGGTGTAGGCTTCTCGGACTTTCTGCTAAAAAACTTCATCAAGAATACTAATCAACAACACTTCTCTCGTAAGAGAAAAACAACCTCACCTTATTCTCCATGTATCCATCAGTAATAGCAACCAATCATCTCACGCTAAACTTCAACTGCATTACTGCACTATCATGAAATATCAGTCAAATAATCAAAGCACCCAATACACAAAGAATTACAAGACCACTGTCAAAGCTCCAATCATCTGAATCAAGAACTTATCATGACACCATGATCTACATATCCCCTTAGGAGATACCATGCTTCAAGTGACTTCACCATAGTCTCAAGTACAATGCACAATGCCAAAAATCTAGTGCACAAACAAGAGTATACCATGACATAAAGCAAATAGACTCAAAACAAACATCACCTATCAAGCACCACCAACACCTCAGCCAAAGACTCCAAGCGTCCTCCATGGATCCAAGATGTTGCAAATCTTCAAATAATGTCCATGCAAATGCGAAAGAAACCTTCTGCAGCAACAATATCTAAGGGCTTCCCCAAGAAACATTTGCAACACTAAAGTAGACCATTCACCACCATGTGATGAACCCACAGTCATTGCTAAAGCTCCCACTAAAACATGACATCCAAGCTCTCCAAGCATCATGACCACCTACTTCAGGTTCCCATAATCGACTATTCAGGTACTCAACAATATCCATCCTCTCATCTCAAAGCAATCACACCAATGCACAAGTGACCACATACAAGGCCAGCTAACAAGTCTACAAATGCAAAGAATCAACCTTGTAGATAAAGATAATCCACATCCAAGTTATCTCACTGCAGCTAATGGGTAGCTAATCCATCAACCGCATACCTTGTAGATCACAAACATCAAACATGCAAACCCATCATCACATTGGAAATTGCAACACTTAGATTTCAAAGAGAATAACCATGTAGACAACATGACTCAAACACCAGATCACACCAAACCTGATTTTCCAATCATGTCCACAATGAGCACCATAATCAAGGAACCCACAAGCACCACCACAAGAATGCTGAGTGACAAATCACTTACCAACACCCCCATGCAGAGAAGAAAAAACACCTCCTCAAACCATGCACAAAGCATGTATGCAAAACTGCAACTATCTCATCCAACAACACCCCAAAAGCCAGGGTCTAGAAAATAGTTTAACAACTCCACATAACCACAAGTTTTGCTTAACCATGTAAAACCTGCAAAACCACAGAGCCAAGCAAGTACAAATCATCCTTAAAAAGAAAACAACAGTTCAAGAAATCCCGGCCCCTCTCAGGCCAAATTTAAACCACCAACATGTACATGCGTCTAAGAAAGATAGAAAGGCTATTTCAAAAGCTTGCAAATCAACTAATGATTAACTCCATGGCCTTTATGTATTCGAGGTTAACAGGAAATAGTGCCTTCCAACACCAGGAAACACCACCTAGCATAAGCACTCTCTTCCATGGCTGAGAAACAAACTAGGCTTCTCCATATCATCAAGGAGTCTCTCACACAGACACCCAATATGAAAGCTTTAAAACTACACATCCATGGAGCAAGAAAATCCACCTCATACACCAAGGTTATACTGCTACCAACAAGGAGATACAGATCACAACAAAATAACATGATCAACTCCCTTTTCCATCTCCACCATCCTTCAAGCTGCGTGCTGTCTCCGAATACCACAGGGCTTCCACTCACCAAAGGATCAATAAAATAGATGATTCCTCTAGATTTCCTCCAGCCTAACAAACTGAGAAATCTTCACAGGAGAAATACTCAGAACCAACAACCAGAAGAAGGCTCTAATACCACTTGTTAGGGAAATTTAGGGCATCTTAGAGAAACCTCCAAGAATAGTAGTGCCTTCGGTACCTTTAATTTTGATTAGATTTCTTCAAAGACACGTACAACTATGTCCTAAAGCATAAACAAACATAGTTCATTTCCCACATTAATCCTTTTGAGAGAAGCACATGTTAAATTCAATAGCAAGCAATAACAGATTCTAGAAGCAGAACTAACACAAATGAAAGATAAGATAGAAAACCAGAACACAAAGATTTACGTGGGGAAAACCCTTTCAGGTAAAAAACCTCACTCTCAAAAGTTTGAGCCATTGTATTATTCAGCAACAAAAAGTTACAATATAGTTTCAGGCTCATAGCCTTTTCAGAGATTACATCTTGTTCATTCTGGATACAACCTGGTAGCAACTGATCAATCCATTAGACCATACAACCTTCGCACTAATACAATGCAGTGCAGATCAACATGAGAGAGATCAATCATGATCCATGATTAGAAGAGATTCTAACAAAACCCTGCTTCTCTCTTCTTCTCCTTCGGCCTCATGGCCTTGGCCTTTCAGCCAGCCACATGGCCCTCTCTGTTAGCTCTCTTGGTTCTTCTTTCTCCTCTTATTCACACCGGCTCATATCTTCCAGAACTTCCAATGCATACATATACATTCATTCTCAACATGCTATGTGAAACCATTCGTTTTTAGTTGTTAGACAACAATCTACAACTCAACATCATTATTGTTGTAGATGTTTCCATTTCCTTGTGTAGATTTTTCCCTTTCACAAAAAAATGGTTTAGCAAACGGTTCACATTCTGCCCTCTCTGATAGGTCCAAATCACACCACGTAGGACAGAATTCATTTAGTCAAAGGCGTTCAACCTGTGTTTGCATGTTGGTGAGACACTAATCGTGTCTCCCCAATGCCACAGGACTGATTGCACATCTATCGCCAAGAGTCACCCCCATCGGCAGGGCGTTACACTGAGTTTACAAGCTGTCGCTCAGACTTTGCCTTGTTTCCAAGACATCATGCCAATATCCATCACATGTATCGCTATTTGGCAAGACCATCGTTAGTCGACGAGAGGTCATACTGAAGTTCCAAACTCATATCGACATCAGCATTCCCATCGGCAAGACTATCATCATTCGCCAATACATCACACCGATGTTCACAAGTCACATTAACCTCAGTATTCTCATTGGTGAGATAATCGCCATTCGATGAGACATCATATCAAAGTCTTTATGTTATACCGAAACATCCAACAGTCGGCAAGACTTATCATTTTCACTAGGAGATTTCACCGAGCCCTTCAAGTCATACCGAAACATCCAACAGTTGGCAAGACTTAGGTTATCACTGAGACGTTATACCGAAGCAAGCCTTTCGGCCAAGGGTCTCCCCGATATTCGATAAGAGTGGCTTGTCGGCCAGAGATCTCCCTGTCGCCAAGAGTTCCTACTGAACCCTTATGTTACTCTGATCTGTCTTTCACCGAGAGGTCATAGCGAACACAACATGTCACCCTGAAGACCATATACTATTGACGAGACAAAACACTTGTCGCCAAGAGTTCACGCTGAAGGTTTAGGTCTCTCCTCGATGAATCCATAAGACTTATCTTGTTTGCCAGACATCACCCATTCGCCAGGACATATTCTGATAGAAGCAAGTCATACCGATAGTTCCATCAGCCAGACAGACCAAAGGTCATGCTAATATCGGCTAGACTTTCTACCGTCACCGAGAAATCATCCTGACTATCCAAGGGTACGCCGAAGGTTGACGATTATGCCAATCGCCAAGACATTCTAGAAGTCATAGTGATAATCAGGATCAACTAGTAGGTTAGCTAGACATCTCAACAGTCTCACCGAAATTGCTCACAAGAGGTTTCAACCAGTGGGATTGAGGCAACAATTCCAACAACTACAACCTTGTGGACCATACTGCTAGATCTAGTTTCCATCAATGACAACTAAGGAAGCCAAAAGACAATCTTTCCAAGCCATATGCCAACAATCTCCCCCTTTGGCATTAATGGAAACACTTAGCGAAAAATGACTACATGTCAAAACTTCAAAAACTCAACAAAACCAAAATTGTTGCTCCCCTTAGGATGTCAAGGAATTTTCCATTGCATTCTCTCCCCCTTTGACATCAATGAAAAAACTTCTACTACATTCGCTGCACTTCTTTCCTTCAAAAATCTTTTGTTCTCTCCCCTTTAGCAAAATAGAGAGTACGATCAAAATTTGGAAAACTGCTGCACAAATCAAAAGATTATTTTATACTTAACTTTCATTTCCAGAAGAGATTTCTTCCAGGAGTCCACTGCAACCCCAATAGCTATAATCAAGATGTTATTCTCTGATGTAATATTGATAATCTAGACAAGGGATTCGAGAATTGTGATGGCATCATTCAAATTTTCTCCTTTCTTTAGAATTTCAATCATTTACTCCAACCTACATTCGGTATGATCTTTTACTTTCCAAAAAGTGTGTATAAGAGAATTTTTGGCAGAGTAAACCTTTGCATACTCAATCTTGAGAACATGAATCTTTTTCTTAACTTCTCCGTCTTGATCCAAAAACATACTGTAGTCCTGCCCAATTCTAACAAGCTCATTCTCAATTTCCTCCAACTTGTCTTTGTACTTGCCAACCACATGGGGCCACCTAAGACAATAATTGAATATCTTGTTTGCTGAGTCAATGCACTATCTCAACACATTAATTTTCTTCTTCAGTTTAGCAAGAGATAGTCTAAACTGCATCTTCATAGGAGAAATTATTTCCTCCTCTTTTCTATCTAGAGGCATAGAGTCCATAGCCTCCTTGATACAATCAATCAGTTCTTCTGGGAGTACATTCTACAGACTCTCTAGTTCAATGTTCTTGTCAACAAAGTATCTTCCTAGAGTGTCCTTAATGACATCCTACTCATAATATGGTCCATTCAACCATATATCAGTTATCTTTTGCATTCCATCCTCATCCTGAATAATTTGCAATATTTGCTTTAAACAGAGCACCTTCTTCATCACTCTCCTTTGCAATTTCCACAACCGATTCAATTGGTTTTGGTTCTTCTCTTGGAGTATATTCTTCAAAGTCTTCATCGACTATATCCAAAACCATTTTTCCTTTTTCCTCAACTTTTGTTGACTTGGGTGCTGGAGGAGTGACACCAGCTAATTCTCTTTCTCTCTTCTGCCTTTTCTCTACCTTCTTAGAGGATGATCCAACTTCAACTATCTTTATTGGAAGAGGAATAACACTTGCACCAAACCTTTCTAACAACTTCCTAAAGAAGTTTTCATAAACTCTTTCACCATTTTCAAAAGAGTTGAAATGCTCAAAAATTTGTTTTAAGACTGGTATATTTCCCTTCCACACAATATTATCATTCAAAGGCAAACAATTCAGAAAGTACATCATCATGCATATAGCTAGGGTACCAAACCTAAAAGAGTAGCCTATATCCTTGGTCAACTATACATTCTCCAACAATTGATCTTTCATCAAACCACATAGGTCAAAGTCTTCATCTTCAATTATCATTTTGTGAGCGATATACATTGCACTTGCTGAGGTTGATCCTTCTCTGTTTTTGAAGAATATCTTGTATGAGATTCCATGTGCAACATGCCTTGTTAAAGGATCTTTGATCGTAGCAATTATCATAGCCATATGATCTCCCAATATTCTGGTTAGGGCTTTGACCTCAATATTTTGAATCGATTTCTTTTTCGGTACATCACCAACTTCACACAAACCTGTTAAATTTCTGATTACATCCTTAGAAATCTGATAGGGTTTATCTAGAGTAAGGATATCACCATTCAGTCTGTCTAGAATAAACCGAACTACCTCCGCATTGGCGAAATGAGGGAATTCATTCCAAATATCCAAATTCTTGTGTTTTTCTCCTCCAAGCCTTCTCAATTCGACAAGAGAACAAATTTCTTTCATCCCTAACTTTTTGACTGCTATACTCATCAAGAGTCATTGTTCCTTTGATTTGTTTCATTTTTCATACCGAGTAGGGTTCTACCGATCACCCAATGGATATGAATTTGATAAGCAATATAAATAATTGGAGAATTCGCCGCTAAAGTGACTTTTCAGTCCTTCAAAATTTGCTGAAAAGATTCTCCAATTATTCTTCTTCGGCTCATAGTGACAAATTAGGGTTCCAAAATCCCTTTTATAACTTCACCTACTTGAATTTATGCCTCATTAAATGCGTTTCCCTAGAAGTTCCGGTTATATTGTGAACTCAAAAAGTAAGCGAAGAATCCGACTTTAGTCTTTCAATATTTCATCCAACACAACAAATGATTTTAGATAGATTTGACAGTGAATAACACAACTGCTGATGACATCCAGTGATTCAGAGCCAACTGTACACAGGGGACAAAGGATTTTACATGAGAAACTCCCCCTAGGCCTTTGGCCTGAAGTCAATTTCTGGAAGAATTACCGAAGGGAGCTTCCAGTATAACTTTATTGCTTTCATCAGATTCACTTTTCTTTACCCATGTCTTCTTCATTTGATCCCTTATCTCTCCTACATATGCTTTTTCCTTCCCTTTGTTGTCTTTTTGTGAATTTCTCCTTTGATAAATTAGACCTCTTTTATTCATGTTTCTGTTCCTACAGAATCTTGCAATGTGCCCGAGTTTGATGCAATTGTAGCATACCAGATTTTTCTATCTATACCATCCACTCCATTGATTTCCTCCTGATCTGCATTGATTAACAACATGTCCAAATCTTTGATAGGTATAGAATTTAATGTTACTTGTACTGAAAAACATAATTCTGCATTCTAATGACTTATGACCAAACTTCTTACATTTAAAACACTGACTAGAGAATGATGGGGTGCTAAGGTTTATCTTTCTTCTACATTGAGAAGCCATATGTCCAAATTTGTCACAAACAAAGCAATATCCATTAAATTTATGAGCATTGGGTTGCCTTACCAGATGTCTTGTGCCATTGTTCTTCTTTTCAGGGTTCTTCTATTCAAATCCAAAGCTTTATCCCTTTTCATAGCCAAGACCTCAATTATCATTTGTCTCCTTTTGAACTTTGGTTATCTCATCAAACTTAGCAAAACTTATCCTGAAATTCTCCTTGAATTCATTTGCAGTAGTAAGCTCATTTCTGAGAATAACTATCTGTCTCTCAAGTTCTTGTTCATTCTTTTTGGATTGCTGCAATTCAATTTCCAGTTGAATGAATTCATTACTAACTCTGCTACATTCTTCAAATCTTTCTTTCAAGGATTGGGCCAGATTCTTCTCTTTCTTCTTTCTTTCTTCAATTTCTTTGGTTGACTTTATCGCCACAGATTCCATTTCAAGCTTTAAAACAACATTGTCCTTAGCAAGCTTTTCACATTCTTCTATTATTTCTCTTAGGGTTTGATTCAGATGGACATCATATGGACCTTTGCTTTCTTTTTTCTTCAAATGATCACACAGTTCCTTCCTCTTTTCCCTTGACTCATTTATCTTATCCTTTAGTGATTGAATGAATTTTTCGGCAGCCACAAGATTTGATTTTAGCTCCACGACATCTGCTTTGGATTGATCAAGATCATCAAGTGCCACCATGAGCTGCTATTGAAGACCACCAATGTACATTGTAATTCAAGATCCACCTCAAGCTATTAAGCTTCAAAAGAGGAACCAGCTCTGATACCAATTGTTGGACACTAGGAACACTGAGAGGGGGGATGAATCAATGTTTGACAATATTTGATTTTCAAATATGATCTTAAGCCATTAACAACAATAACTAAATTCTCAATAACATTCACATCATATAAATAGAAGGAAACATGCATACACATTTAAAGAACACCATAACACCAAGATTTTTATGTGGAAACCCTATTAGGGGAAAAACTGCGGCGGATATTAATCCACAAAGTATACTCTGTTAAAAGTATGATGAAAGAGGAATGCACTTGCATTCAGGCTCACTGCCTTACAAAATATAATTGAAATTACAACAAAATTTTGAACTGAGAATACAACATCTACAAATGCCTGGATTCAGTTCCAATGAAGCTCATAATCATATTCTAGATCTTATGGCTAGTTGCACTTCTGCTCTGCTCTGCTTTCCTACAGAAACCCTTCTGTAGCATAAACAAAATTCACTCAACAAATCTTCTGAGATTAACCCATATAGCTGCTCTGCACTTTTTCACACAAACTCACTTCACTCTATATATTGCTTACATCAAAATGATTTTATGATCTTCTTTATATATCTGCTAACAAAAATTTGTTATATGTCAGCTTCAGGACAAAACATAATACTTTTCCATATGTCAACCTAAAACACTAATTTATAATTGATGCATACCCACACAAGTTAGCTAGACTATAGTAGGGACCCAAAAAAAATTCCAAACATAAGAAATAGCTAAACACATACTCCACATACATCCACAACACGCCATATACACTAGGTTTGCCAGAATGAGAAAAATAAGCAGTAAATCATTCTTCCAAATCTCTTAACTCATACACCGACTAATGCAACACCACAAAAATTTCCAATAGGATAGAATACATGCTAAATAAACTTCCCTGGGGATCCATACCACAAAATAGTGATCCGGTGAAGTATAGATCGACTTGTCAACCAGATGACTTGTTTTTCATACATTTTGCCGGTAGATTACAAAATCTTACTTCACTTGCCGGTAGGAGCAAGTACAACCTTGTGGACCATACTGTTGACTCCAGTTGCCATCAATGACAACTCAAGAAGCCAAAATATAATCTTTCCAAGCCATATGCCAACATGGAACCTATTAAGTATCGTGAGGACTTCTTTTTCAAATCTGATCAAAAGTTTAAGGCAAAGTGCCTAGCAGAGTTATACCTTAGCAATATGCCTCAACCCATGATTGAGCCTTCCATCATTGATGAGACCATGATTGAACCAAAATCCCTTCCAAGTAACCAAGACCAACCATGACAAATAATTCACCCATTTCCTATAAGAGACCAAGAGATAACCATGCAAGTCCTATTGTTCCTCCCAAGACCAAACATGTTTATGAAGTTAAAGAGAAAGTGGTTGAACAACCTCCCATGCTTCCTTTTGTTCCTATCTTACAGGAAGAAAAGAAACCTATGGTTGATAAACTTGCTCCTACAAAATTGCAACTTGAAAACCATACAAAAATAAACTAAAATTCTAGAGAGCGTAGGCATAGACGTCATGCTATTGCTCGTTAGTTACAAGAAAAAGATGAATCAACAACTCAAGATCAAACAAAAACTCAAGAAATGCATGATGATTCTCCACCTTCATTGCAACAAGAAAATCCTATATCTCGACCACAACAATAACAAGTACCTTCCATGGATATTATCATTAGACTTTTTGTTATGATTAACTTGGATGATGATAATGAGATTGCTAAGATTGATGAGGAAGTGCATAATGAGCTGAATTTATAGTTTTCCTCTTCCATGAGCTTAGATAATAACAATCATGATGATCCTCCTAAAAAGAGTGACTCATCACACGTTGAAACTGGTGATGTTCCTAGTAAAGCACTTATCATTGTCCCTGTGGCTAGTTATCTACCTTTTGCTATAGGTTGACTCTCATCTGCATTACTAGTATTTTCTTTGTCTTTTTGTTCATGTTCCTTGTGTGATTGCATGTGCGTAATGTGATCCCCTATATTGTTCTATTTGCCATGTCTTTATGTTCATTCCTCTATTTGTACCTATATTCTTCTATATAACATAAAACCTATATCTTTTCTCTTGTATTGTGTTTTCCTTTTGGGGATGATCCAAGGCATTGAGACATTTAGGTCTCTTCCATGTTGACCCAAAATCTTTTCTTTGTTTTCACTCTCTATGTGTCATTCTTCCAGTTCTATGAGTATTTGGAGAATGATGATGTTTCCAAGCTCTATAATAACATTGTATCAAAGACATACGCTGACCCTAAATCCGTGGACCCCTTATGTGTTTGGGATTTCATTTGAGGGAAACCCTTTTTAATGACTTAACTTCATTTGGAAACATATGCTTGACATAGGGCTTTCCAAATAAGCTCTCATGTCTTCTTTATTGTTTAGCATTTATCATTTTCTACTTTAAAGTAATTGCTCACAACATGGTGTTTATTTCTTTAAAGTGGGGGCATACATTGGCATTATCACTTTGACATTTTTTACTATGAATTATGTTTCTTAATGCAGTCTTCTTGATTCATGTGACATTTATTCTTCTTGGTGACATTGGGTTTGATGTCCTTCAAGATTGCAACCTTTTTGAGCATATGACATTCCTCTTAGTGGTGATGCTATAGATTGCATTCCCTAAGTTACTAATCTTTTATTCTTGACTGGTCCTCTCTTGAGGAAATTAGGCACGATGTTCCCTAAGGTGAGACCTTTCATGAACTAACCAAAACCCCTTTGAATATCCTATTGCATGTATCAAGGCCACCAAGCATAACACAACTTACTTGCTAGTGGAGCCTTTATGTTTTTCAAGGCCACCAAGCATAACACACCTTGCTTGCTAATGGAGTCGTCTTTGTTCATGAGTGCCTAGCATAATGCAGCTTTCTAGCCTTGTGAAGCTCAAAGTTACAACCTTTTTCATAGTCACCAAGCATAACACGCCTTGCTTGCCAGTGGAGTCATTTTTATTCATGAGTGTCTAGCATAATGCAGCTTGCTAGCCTTATGAAGCTGGAAGTTCATACTGTGTGGCACCTTATCAAATTTATTAGGAGGTATATAACTTTGGTATGGTTAGTTAGCCACTTCTTGGGGCTCACCTAGTGGACAGGGGATTTCACTAGCCTGTGTGAGTGCATGTTGTTTGCATAGTGGACAACGGGTTTCCAATTGTAAATGTTTTTTGGAAAAAAATCTAAGGGTTGATCTATATCCAGATGGAAAAACAGTCGAGGCTTGATCCACCCTTCTTTTTTCTTTTCTTTCTTTAAGTCTTTGACATTGTATGATTGAGTATCTTGTCTTGTTGTTGCATATTTAACAAAGGTTTGTGTCTCTTTGTGCTTTTGTTGGTTTTCTGTGAGGTCTTAGATCTTGGGAGATTGATCATCCTCCTTGACCTTTGTCATCTTATCTTTCCAATAGTTGTACAATTAAACCTCTCTTAGTTGTCTCCTTTAGTGTGAGTTTGACACAAGGTCATCCTCTCACTAAAGTGGGGGCTAAATGTAGTTTAGGAAAATGTACTCCTTTTCATTTTCACACTTCTAAATGTAGTTTAGGAAAATGTACTCCTTTTCATTTTCACACTTTGTTTGGGTCCCCTCAATTAAATTGGACTTAATTATGCTTTAATAATCCCTATTTTACATCTACAAGCCTAATAAATTACATTTTTTGAAGGGGAAACTTGACAACAATTAATGACAACACATAATTAATTACCTTGAACAATGTGTGTTCTAGGAATAGAGATCTGGGACCCATTCACCCATGGTCGAATGGGTCCTCCCTAAGCCTTTGAAACTAAATTTAAAATATGTTTTTGGTGGTATTTTAATGTCCCTGAATTCAAATTTCAATGTCGGCTTGTAATGTTTAATTTTCAAGAAATTAAGGATAGATACCTATAAATACAAGGTTATTTCATCAATTCAAACACTAAAAAATTCAAGTTTACAAGAGTGAAGATTAGGATCAAGGCAATCTAGGAGCAGATTGATCAGTGATTTATTGCCGTAATCAAGATCTCAAACATCATGTCAAAGTCTTTTGCAATCATGCATGTTTTTGGAGCTAACATTGTGATGTAGGTTTCAAGATCTAAGTCAATATTCAAGTTAAGATTCAAAAATCAAGATCCACATCCATTAAAGCCATTTCATGCAAGATCAAATTCAAGATTTTAGTCCTCCAAAGGTTTATTCAAGGGTTTGGTGAGTTGCAAAATAGCATTTTAATTAATTATTCCTTTCATGTTTCATTATTTCAATTCAAGGTTTAATTACCAAAACTGGGTTTGGCTAAGACAAACCCCCATCCACCAAAAATAAATATTTTTCTCCTCTTTACGAATGTGCAAGTTTATAGGTTGAAGAAAGATTGAAGATCTCAAAGTTGTGGGTAAGAGCAAGAAGATGAGTCGAGGAAATGTGGAAGTTTTTGCCTTAGGTAAAAAAATGAAATCGACTTGCAAAAAATGAGATCCCGTTTTTAATAAACAGGATCTTGAGCCTAAAATAAAAAATGGGATTCGCTTTTCAAAATACGGAATCCCGTTTTCAAAATTTTCCATTTTTGGAAACTATCCATTTTTGAAAAAAATCCATTTTTGACAATTTTTAAAATGGGATCCCTTTTTGCAAAACGGGATCCCGTTTTTTAAAATATGAATTTTTGGTTAGGTTTGTGCTTTGTTTTTTGGTTTATGAAAAGGTTTGGGGATTCAAATGTAGGCCCTAGACTTGGTTTGACTTGCAAGTTGAAGGTCCTAGCAATGTCACAAGAAAATAGTGACTTTGGGCATATGTCTGAAGATATTTTTTGTAGAATTTTTTGATGAAATTAAAACCCATTTTAGATGAGATAGTGTAGATTCCAAATATGTAATTTTTTTACAATTGGATTATTTTTTTAATTTTTCATTTAATTTCTAATGAAATAGGTCCATAAACTTGAATTATCATGGTTTTTTAGTATTTTAATAACTTTTTATTAACAATTTTTTTTGACAAACGAATTGTACAAAAGCGTACTTTAGAAAATTCTTTTCAATTTAAAAAAAATAAAAAATGATAAGTTTAGGTCATCTTGTGCGTGACGTACATGACAATTTTTCAAAACACCAAATATGGCCAATAAAAAAATAGCAAAAAAAAATTCAATAAAAAATTACAAAAAATATGGAAAGCGTGCTTTAGTGAGTTATCAATATTTTCCCAAAAGGATTTAGAAAAATATGATTATTTAGGTCAAAATATGGATGACGTACACGTGCATGGTATGGTAAAAAAAAGTGACTTTTAAACAGTGTTTTTTATAAATGCCTATTGAAAATCAATTTGTATCATTTGGGTATTGAAATAAATTACATATTTGGAAACTAGACTTGGAGTACTACATTTTATGATTAGTGACTTTTTCAAGATTCCATCTCTAAGTGCTTCAAATTTTAAGGTCAAATGTGTCGAATTCTGAAAATAAGGGAAAACACTTCCACTAAATGGCCAAAAAGTGGACTCACCTTCTTGCCAACACCCTTGCAAAGTTGACAAAGTTGCAAAAAGTTGTCATAGTTGTCAATTCACAGAATCTCACCTACAGACCTCATTTATGACTTTCTGACATTGGAACCTGAATCAAACAAAAGCTATAGGCTAACACCAAAGGATCCTGAAAGCTAAGAAAAACCTTTGCATGGAGACCTAGTCACCAATGGGTGAATGAGCCCCAGGTAGGCTCCTAAAACTATATTTTGGCGACAGGTACACATCCCTTTGCCATTTCCAGATTTGTAGGAACTTTGTTGTTTCTGTGTAGTGCCTCTCATACTATTTCCCTGATAGACTACCAATTGATCTGTTTTACGATGAGACATTATGATACATTATATGATGTTAGATGCATTGTTATGATGATGCCATTGATGACACTTCTAATACTTGAGAATTTTATGCACATGTTATGATTAGTGTTGGATGATCATTATTGAGACATTGATGATTTATGTGTTCTAATATGGTTTTATTCAGATGACTACGAAGATATGTTTTGATTATGAGGACTAACCCTATCATGAGCACTATGTGATTATCTTATCATGATTGTTATGTGATTATCATGTGATTGATCTTATTTTGATTACTATGTAGTTGATTATTTACGAGTTAATCCAATTACTGGGTGTTGTTCTTACTAATGTGATTGAGTGAAAGGGACAGTGTTGCATCACTCACTTGTGAGCACCCTGCGACATTGTGATTCCCTTTCATAGTGTGCATGTTATATGTACATGTATATGCACAACTGTTTTGTGTGCTGCAGGTTGCAGGTACTAGGCATCGACTCCAACTGAATTGGCAAGTCTGAGCATGACTTGAACCCAATGGATTAGTTGATTGGAGATAACACTTGATCCCCTACCCTAGCCATCATCCTCGAATAGGATGAGTATTCGGTTTGGCACCCTGTCAGTATTGTCAGTTTGGTCAGTTAGTGTTGCTTGAGGTTTTGCTTTTTGACCCACGATAGTGCTCAGGTAATTATTTGGACATTTGGTTCTATTTAATTTAAATGTTTTGATAAATGTCGATTGGATGTCTTATGCATTAAAATAAATTGTTAAGTAAAAGGTATACCTTGATAAATAAATATATATAATCATAGTTAATAGTAAAATAAATTTATAATGTAGTGTTAAAAGTAATAAATAATAATAATATGGTAAATAAATAAAATGTTATAAGGTCAGAATCACGTAATTAATTATAATGTGTAAGTAAATGTTGGTAAATGATTTTACTTGTTTTTGTGAAATTGGGTATCTATTATACTACTTTGTAAATATTTCATATTTACCCAAATTAAAATTTTAAATGAAATACTTTTAATTGTCCTAACTATTGATTTAATAAATTAAATATTAACTTTAATTCGTGTGATAGTTAGTTGGGATAGTTGGAATTTCCTGTACAACGGATATTTTCCTCCTTCTTGTAAATGCTTTTGGCTTTGGGGGGATTTTCATTATGTTTTTTTTGGAAAGAGGGTAGAGGGAATTGTTTGTAAATTTTCCTCTATTGTTGATTATGCTGGAATGGTGTTTTCAGAATTTTGGATTGGGGTTTCAAAGAAGTTGAAATTGTAGTGAAAGTCTAAGCTCGACATCAAATTTTTCATTTCCTGGCAAGCGTTGGATCTTGGTTGGATTTTGATCTTTCGTTTACGTTACCTTTTCGATTGTGCGATCAATCGGATTGATTACTCTCTCTCTGCTTTCTGAAAATGAATGTTGATTGTTTTATTCTGCCTGTGAGTGAAACATTTAATTATTCCAGAATAAAAATATCCTAAACGCAATGCTTAAATTGCTTTTGTTGATGCATTTTTAAATGTTAAGATTTGTGTACTGTATTTTCTTGGCCTCCACATTGGAGATACCTTCCCCACCCGGGCACCATCTGCCATGCCTAGTGCACAATTAAAATTCCATTACCGCGAGCTTTTATTTATTTCTATTAATTATTGTTAAATGTTCTTACTATAATGAATCCCTTATTCTGCTTCCTGTATTGTTGTTTAGTGTTACTGTTTCCTGTGTCTATGTTATCTTCCTCTGTTGGCACATATTTTTATAGATTTTGGTATTGTGTTTACCCTAAAAGTCTTGATTCCTTCTCAAACAATTTAAATCGTATGTATATCTTGTAATTATTGTATTATTTGTGGAATGAATTAAATAGTGAAAAATTTGGCATATTAGGTTCGATAGAATGACTTGTTCAAAACTGCTAAGAATACTAATAGATAGCTATCAAAATAGTTTTCAATGCCTTTTCCCTACGTCCTCATAAAACTTGAACAATATTAGCCTGTAAATAGTGTTCTGACTTTTTCCCCATGGAAACCCAAATGAAACACCACCTTCTTCTATCGATGAGATTCCATATCCTTAAAGTGCACGACCCAGCCTTGGCTAGGCGGTCGTGTGCCCTAAACTTCTCTAGCGCACTTCGCTGCCATTGCAACATGCACCTGGATTAGGTTTATGCGAATTGGGAGTTTGATGATTTATATTTCAATTGCCTTTTGTTAATAATATGATATATATATATATATATTTCATATTATATTATGGTAAACAGTGAAAGAATGTGATAGATTAAATAATAAGTGAAGGAAATAGAAATGCTATTTAATAACATATTTCTTTTTAATTAGATAAGTTATTATTAAAATGAGTATTTCATTGTGTATATAATTAAAGAGAATTGGTTTATTCATATATACGTAATTGAATGATTTGTAGATTAGTTAAATGATTTAGATTAAAGGATTTAGATTTCTCTCTGTTAACTAGCTAGTAAATGGATGTTAGTTATTTTTATAATTACTTAATAGAATTTCTATGTGAAATATTTAATTAGAATATTTTCATTATAGCATTATATTAAAGTTGAAATATTAGGGTTTTGTAGTAACTAGTTCAATGACGATGGTTGTTTAATTAATGTTATAGTTATGTTTGAATAGAATTATTTGTACTAAATAATCTATTAATCGAATTAAGTGGTTAAGTTAAAATGAGTGATAAGAAATTTGAAATAATGCCTTATTTAGGGGAATATCTTCCTGGTTATAATGCTATGATTAATTGGTTGTAGTAAACAATGTGTCTTGATTATTGGATTAAGTGTTGGTGTAATTGTTAAAGATGAATTTCATCTATGTAAAATATATTCAAGTTTTTGCGCCATTGGGAAGTGTGTTTAGTATGTTGGTTTCCAGAGGCCTATGAGGGGGTATATTTGTATGAATGGTCCTTAGGGTTGCTTAACCTTGGAAGTGGTTTGGCTATGTTGTTGGTCATGTGCATTGCACAAACACAATCCCTAAGGGTGTTGCCTCCTGTCTATGTATGGATTCATGAGATTTTGTAATGATATTATATTGAAGGGTATGCATATGTGTATTTTGTGAAATGAAAACCCTAAGTGTTGTGCTACCTGTTCATAATGGTTAAATTATGGCTATGGGTTGGGAAATGGGTTCATATTGTCCTGACCGGTGTTTATGAGATTATGATAGGTGTACAAGATGGATAATGCCTTGCACTATGGTAGGGTTTTCTACTTGCAAGTATGAGGAGTGGCTCGCAATGGGGGGCCAAAACCCAAAGTGGTGTCCAGGACAACCCATTGGATGGTTTCTTAATCTAGTGATAACCTTAATAATGAATTAGGGGGATGGGTAGAATTCACATTTAAACAAGATAATGGATGCCTCACCCATTTCTTGTAGTTCTTGTTTAGGATAAGGACAGCTTGAGAAGGCCTGGTTGGCAAGATCAACTTCCTTGTCCTCATGAGAGGAATTTTGATTCCCCATGTGTCACCCTATGGGGTCGGGACCTAGTGAGAGGTTTACTAGGACAACCATAGATGGGGGCTGGCGTCTAGTGAGAGATTGCCAGGACAACCCATGCTAGTACCATGTGATGACACTCCTTCCTATTGTGGTCTAGCACTCCCTAGTTGAATTTCCTCTTTCTAATGTGTGAGTGCCTCTGGAAGTGATGTAGATGTTGAAAGTATTAGTGTTGTTAGCAGTAATTTTATGTTGCCCTTGCTTATGTTAGCCTGTTTCCTTCCTGACTATCTGTTGGATGTGGGACCTTGTGTTATCTCCTGGCACATGGGGTGGACCTAAGGGTTCCACATGGTAGAGAGGTTGGTGCTTTTCCTTCATTGGGTAGTCTTGCTTCATGTTCATGAGTGTGGTGATTGATCATTGAAATGTGGACTCCAGTTATGTTCCAATTGAGAAGACATCCTACCATATATTTGTATATTGGATTGTATTTTTGTTTGTATCTCTTAAAGTAATCTAATGTAATCTTCCCACATGTACTAGGGGAAGCATTTTTGTAATTATTGTAATGATGTAACAATTATTGATGATTTCTTCTTGTAAAGAGTATTGTAAAGTAATGCATCATTCATATGTTAGCTAGAAAATGATCTTTAAATGTTGATTATCAATTGTCACATTATGGAAGTGAGTAATATAGGATCATTTAATTTGGTGCTTCAAAATGAACCTTACATGTTAGATCGATCATGTTATCTTTCATCGTTGATAAAATGTTTCTAGTAATCTTTCTTGTTTGTTTTGTGAGTAGCACAATCGAGGAACCTTAGAGGACCTAGGACTAGATTATTATGTTATGTTATGCATTCTATATTATTTGTATTAAAAAAAATGTTTCATTAATTTGACCTATTTTGGTGTTGTCCTCTAGGGTTCCTTGGCAGGGTGTTACACTTGGTATCAGAGCCCAATTTTCTAACACTGGGTAGTTTGGTTTCATATGAGCTCATCATGTTGTCCTAGTTGTTTGGACTCTTGATATTATGTTTTTCCCTTTTTTCATCCTAACCTAACAACCTTAGAATTTTTCATTGGTGGTGTTTGTCTAGGAAAATGCCTAGAGGTCGAGGTCAGGGTCATGGTAGAGGCCGAGGGGGTGGCCGCAGGGCTAACCGCCAGGACATCCCTTCTCAGGATTCCCACGAGGGTGATTGTGAGGAACAACAGGGCTCTCAGAATGATTAGAGGAGAAAGGGTCATAATCATGTTCAACCAAAGTTAGAGGGAGCTCAGTTACATCTTTTACTTGAGGAGATCCTTGCCTGCCTAGGCCCTAGGGAAAGGTCATAGGGATAGGGAGAGGGAAAGGTATCCTAGGAGGAGAGATGTTACAATAGAGCAGGAGACCATTATAGCAGGTCATATGAGGGATATCTTGAGATCACACCCTCCTACCTTCAATGGTTCTAGTGGTGGCTTAGAGGCTGAGACATGGTTGATAGATTTGGACAGGTGTTTTTCCATGCACCCGTATGGTAGTAACACTAAGGAAAGATGCACCATCATGCACCTTAGGGGTTTTGATTCTACATGGTGGTAGGTGGAGGAACATAAATTGCATTTGGATACTAGTTTAGTTTCTTGGGAGATGTTTCTAGAGAGGTTTAAAGCTCGCTTTTTGTTAGACCATTGGAGGCTGTGTTGTGTTGATGAGTTTCACAAGTTGAGATAGATGGCTATGTCTGTGGAGTAGTACAAGCATAGATTCTTTGAATGCAAGTAGTATACAGGTATTGGTGATGATGAGGCCATGTTGGTCCAATATTTCATTAGGGGTTTGAATGCTTGTATTAGTGGGGGATTTCGTGTTTTTGAACCAAAGACCATGGAGGTGATAGTGGAGAAGGATTGATTGGTAGAGGAGAACCTGGCCATGGCGCTAAGAGGGAAGATAGGTGTATAGATTGGTCGTGTGCCTTCATGTACCCACTAAGGGAGGACAATAACAACAACAACAACGTTCCCAATCAAAAATTAAGAGTTTTTAGTTTCAACGAGATAGTGGTTCTTAGTATGGGAAAAACCGCAACTGGAAGCGAGCCAAGCATTATTGTCTCAGTTAGCTAGCTCAAAGCACATAGTCTGTAGCTAGTAGAGGAAGCTTCTAGCAATCTAGTATAGCCTCAGGTGGTGGGGGGTATGGTAGAGGTACATGATGTTTTTCTTGTAGCCAACATGGCCATATAGCTAGGTAGTGTCCACAGAAGAGCACATCAGGATTCAGTCAAAGGCCGATAGCCTCAATCGATCATGGGTGATGTAGGAAGGTCTCATAGAGTGTTTGCAGTGGTTGATAACCACCATGTAGAGCATCAAGGCATAGTTGTGGAGACCACAAGTGTTTTGCAGGGTATTGGCATTTCTATCCTTTTTGAATCTAGTGCTTCTAATTCATTCATTTCCCCTTCTTTAGTAGAGCGATGTGGGCTGGTGGCAGCAAAGTAGGATGTTAGGTGGCAGGTCAAATTGGCCTCAGGGGCTAGAGTAGCGGTAGAATCCCTTGTGTATGGATGTGGATTGAGGATTGGTACTCTCTTTACCACTGTGGATCTTCGTATCATACCCTTAGGATCTTATGACATAGTGTTGGGTATGGATTGGTTTGATGCTCATCAAGCAGTTATTGATTTCCAACATAAATCAATGCAGTGTTAAGATGATTCAGGCAAGGAGGTAGAGGTAGTTGGCATTCAGAGACCCATCTCTTTGCATATGATTTTTGCTATGTAGTTAAAGAGATGTATGTGTCAGGGTTGCTAGTTGTTTGCTGTGATGGTTAATGATTTGGAGTTAGGGCAAAGTTGAGAGGTGTCCTCGATGATCATCCTATTCTTAGAGAGTTTGCAGATACCTTCCCCAGTGAGATTCTGGGGATGCCACCTAAGTGTGATATTGACGTCAGGATAGATCTTGTTCCTGGGGCAGAACCTATTTCTCGAGCTCTGTATTGAATGACTACTCAGGAGCTTAAGGAGCTTTGTTTTTAGCTTGAGGAGTTTCTGGCTAATGGGTTCATTCATCCTAGTGTCTCTCCTTGGGGAGAACCAATCATTTTTGTGAAGAAAAAGGATGGATGCCTTCGGTTGTGTATTGACCATTGATAGCTGAATAAGGTGACTATGAAGAACATATATCCCTTGCTGAGGATTGATGACCTCTTTGATTAGATTAAGGGAGCCAAAGTGTTCTTGAAGATTGACCTAAAGTTAGGGTATCGTCATGTGTATTTTTGAGGCAAATATTCATAAGACTGCATTTCACACTTGCTATTGGGAACTATGAGTTCACCATTGTGCCATTCAGGTTGACGAATGCACCATTTGTATTTATGAGCTTGATGAATGGATTATTCCACACCTATCTAGAAAAGTTTTTCCTTGTGTTCCTGGATGAAATTCTGATTTACTCTAGGACTATGTAGGAGCACGAGGAGCATTTGCGGTAGGTATTGCAGTGTCTAAGGGAGAATTAGTTATATGAAAATTTGGAAAAGTGTGAATTCTTTCAGACAAAGGTGAGATATTTGGGGCATGCCATTTCAGTTGAAGGTATTTCCATGGATCCTTCAAAGATCCAAGCCATCATGGATTGGCTTGATCTCACTAATGTTTCAGAGGTTCATAGCTTTATGGGCTTAATAGCTTATTATCGACAGTTTATGCAGGGATTTTCAAGGATAGCTCACCCTATCACTTCCCTTCAGAGGAAAGGGAAGAAGTTCATTTGGTTGAAATATTGTTAGGTGGCCTTTCAGACTCTCAAGGAGAGGTTGACTAGTGCACCCATTTTGGCAGTTCTTGATCCTGTAGGAGATTTTGTGGCGTGTACTGATGCATCTTTAGAGGGTCTAAGAGCAATATTGATGTAGGATGGTCATGTGATAGCCTATGAGTCTCACAAACTCAAGGATCATGAGTTGAACTATCCTACACATGACTTGGAGTTAGCCACCATTGTTCATGCCCTGGTAATATGGAGACATTTTATGTTAGGGTATCAATTTGAGTTGCATAGCGATCACCACAGTTTACAATACATATTCACGTAGCCAAAATTGAATGCTAGGAAGAGGTGGTGGATGGAGTTTTTGTGTGAGTACGAATTTGAGGTGAAGTACATCTAGGGTAAGGAGAATGTTGTGGCAGATGATCTTAGTTGGTGGAGGCATGAGCTTTTAGTAGTTACTCTTGGAGTAGATTTGAGGAGTCAGATCCTTGGAGCACTTCCTACAAAAAGTTGGTATCAGGAGGTGAAGTCAGAGTTTGAGTTAGGAAGAGCCTTGGAGGTAAAATATGTAGGTTATTCTCTTGATTCAAATGGTCTCTCATGGCACTTAGGTTGCATCTATGTTCCCCCATTAGAGGGTCTTCGTACCCTAATTATGTAAAAGGCGCATCGAGCACCATACTCAACTCATCCGGCTGTCAAGAAGATGCACGTAGACCTCCGTCAGTTGTATTTTTGGTACAAGATGAAGAGGGACAATGCATATTTTTTCTCGAGGTGTTTGGAGTGCCAGAGGGTTAAGGTAGAACATCAACACCTCATAGGTCTTCTTTAGCCGAATCTTGTCCCAGAATGGAAATGGGACATTATCTCAGTGGATTTTATAATAGGTTTTCCCCTATCTTCTCGTCGTCATGACACCATCATGGTCAATGTGGAAGGCTGAATAAGGTGGCACACTTCTCTCTTGTTCGGTCTTCATATAATGCTTCTTCTATGGCCAAGATTTTTATGGAGGATATAGTTAGATTGCATGGGATTCCACAAAGGATCATCTTTGATAGAGATCCAATATTCACTTTAGCATTATGGATGTCCTTGCAACATGCATTGAGGACTTAGTTGAACTTCAGTTCAACCTACCTCCTAGAGACATATGGGCAGACCGAGAGGGTCAATCAGGTCCTTGAGGATATGCTCAAAATGTATGTCATGGATTAGTAGACTTTTTGGGAGGATTATTTGTACTTGGTGGAGTTTGCGTATAACAATGGGTACCACAGTTCTATCGGTATGTCCCCTTTTCAAGCCTTGTATGGTCATCCTTTTCGGACCCCACTGAGTTGGGATCATCTTGAGGATAAAGTCCTCCTAGGACCAAAGATGCTCCAGGATATGGAATAGTAGGTTGTATTAGAGAACATTTGGTGGCAGTTCAAGAAAGACATAAGAAGTATGCAGATGCTCATAGAGTTGATTGCTAGTTTTTTGTTGGTGACCAAGTGTTCTTGTGGGTGTGTTTGCGAAAGAGTCTAATTTGCTATGGAAAAGGCTCTAAGCTCACACCGCATTTTGTAGGGCCTTTTGAGGTTTTGGAGAGGATCGGCCCTGCTGCGTACTGTCTTGCTTTGTCACCTAATTTTATCACGTATCCACAACATATTTCATGTTTATGTTCTTAGGCTATACCATCTAGATATTTCACATGTTCTTGACTGGAATGCCTTGCAGGTAGAGGACGGGCAGCTGGAGTTGGAGCCCATGGGAGTTCTACAGCATAGGAGACTAGCCCTTAGGGGTTGAGACATTGAGCAGGTGAGGATCTAGTGGGATCCAAATGATGATTCTTTGGCCACTTGGGAGGATGCATCTCAGATGTGGGAGTTGTACCCTTTCTTGTTTGCAGGCTTCTAGGAGTAAGTTTGATCCTAGAGGGGGAGGATGTAGTGCCTATCATACTATTTCCCTGATAGATTGATAGTTGATCTATTTTACGATGAGACATTATGATACATTATATGATGTTAGATGCATTGTTATGATGATGTCATTGATGACACTTTTGATATGTGAGATTTTATGCACATGTCATGATTAGTATTGGATGATCATATTGAGACACTGATGATTTATGTGAACTATGATATGGTTTTATTCAGGTGACTATGAAGATCTATTTAGATTATGAGGACTAACCCTATCATGAGCACTATGTGATTATCATGTGATTGATCTTATTCTGATTACTATGTAGCTGATTGTTTACGAGTTAATCTGATTACTGGGTGTTGTTCTTACTGATGTGATTGAGTGAAAGGGACATTTTCGCACCACTCACTTGTGATCACCCTGTGACGTTGCGATTCTCTCACAGTGTGTTTGTTATATGTGTAGACATCCAAATTTGGACACTTAATTTATCCAAATTTATCACTTTTCATCTAAACATCCTCTTATCCTAGTTAATTAAATAATATTACTATTATTTAATTAATATCTTTAATTCTGCCAAATCCCTAAGGTATTTAATTAATACCTTACCCTTCTTAATCCTCTTTTCATCAAATAAATTAAATAAATATTACATTTATTTAATTCCTCACATGTTATTTTCATCTAATCCTAATCCATTTCCTAATCTCTTCATTAAGGATGTGCACATGCCTAATCCTTGATTAGGATGTGTCACATCCTCCAATTTTTGCAAGTTGACTTTTAATCCTAATTAGCCCCTAATTATCCTCTAATTACTGATTAATTAAGCCTAATCATTCTCCAAGGAATTTTTAATTCCTTTTTATTTTTCCTAGATTCCCCTCTCTTATATGTGAAATTTTAATTCACATTCCACCCTTCCAAGGCTTCTAGAACCTTGGACTTGTCACAATCTCTACATGTGACCAACCTTGGACTTGTCACAATCTCCACATGTGACTAAGTCCCCCCTTTTTGGAGCCCACTTTTTACCCTCTAGATCATCCTAAGAATGTGAATTTTTAATTCACATTTACATCCCCGTATTCTCTTGAACCCGCATGTCCTCTCGAGGGGGCATCCTTCATCCCTAACTTTCATCTTTCCCCTCATCATCTTCTTTTCTAGTCACTTCTTTGAATGACTGGGGCATCTTTTCCAATCTAACCATCTTCTTCTAGGTTCTATGTTTTAATATTCTTTGAAATGATGTTACTTTGTAACACCATCTCAAAGAGGGGAAAAATGTAGACATCCAAATTTGGACACTTAATTTATCCAAATTTATCACTTTTCGTCTAAACATCCTCTTATCCTAGTTAATTAAATAATATTACTATTATTTAATTAATATCTTTAATTCTCGCTAAATTCCCAAAGTATTTAATTAATAATTAAATACCTTACCCTCCTTAATCCTCTTTTCATCAAATAAATTAAATAAATATTACATTTATTTAATTCCTCACATGTCATTTTCATCTAATCCTAATCCATTTCCTAATCTCTTCATTAAGGATGTACACATGCCTAATCCTTGATTAGGATGTGTCACATCCTCCAACTTTTGCAAGTTGGCTTTTAATCCTAATTAGCCCCTAATTATCCTCTAATTACTGATTAATTAAGCCTAATCATTTTCCAAGGAATTTTTAATTCCTTTTTATTTTTCCTAGATTCCCCTCTCTTAAATATGAATTTTTAATTCACATTCCATCCTTCCAAGGCTTCTAGAACCTTGGACTTGTCACAATCTCCACATGTGACCAACCTTGGACTTGTCACAATCTCTACATGTGACTAAGTCCCCCTTTTTGGAGCCCACCTTTTACCCTCTAGATCATCCTAAGAATGTGAATTTTTAATTCACATTTACATCCCCAACCACCTTTCATTTTCCCATGTAGATTTTTGAGGAATTCCAAAATTCCTCAAATGTCTCTTTCACCCCCACTTGGGGACAAGAAATCCCTTTTTGTGGAAATCTCCTCACTCCCCAAGGTGCATGTCCTTTTCCACCTCATATACCTTCTTCACAACTCATCTCCACCTCATATCCACTTGTCCACTTCACCCTCCACATGTCAAGATGTGAGGGCTTGTGGGTTCTCAACCCACCATATCCCTTCATCTTGGCCTTGTTGGATGCATCTCAACCTTTGAATTCTCTAGAGAATTCAAATTCTTCTATAAATACCCCCTCCTCAAGGGAATTTTCAACACTTTCATTTGGAGCAACCTCATGCTGCCTATTTGCTTTCTCAACACTTTGCATTTTGATAACTACATGCTGTCCATTTGAATCCTCAAGCCTTTTCAATCATTCAACCATCTTTGTTAATAATCTTGCATATAGAATCTTGCATCTTAGTCACTCAATCCATCATCTAAGGAGCACACAATCCATTCCAATCAAGGGCCAATCAAGGAGAAATCAACAGCAAGGAAGGTGAAATCATTTGTGTTTTATTTAGTCCATTTTCCTTATTGTTTATCACTCCTTTGGCTAATCTTGAGGTGTCTTTGGTATTTTATCACTTGCATTTTAAGTTGTTTTGCACATTTAGAGCAGTAGAAATATCAAGGTATACATTTTTGGCACGCCCGGTGGGACCCACACACGGGTCTTGCATTTAACGTCTCTTCGAGTTAAGAATTTTGCAGGAAAAGCTCGCAAAAGTGCGGTAGCGCCCCCACAGAAGTGCGGTAGCACCCGCACAGAAGTGCGGTAGCGCCCCCACAGAAGCGCGACATCGCCCTCCACAGAAGCGCAGCAGCGCCCCACGCAGAAACGCGGTAGCGCCCCAAAACAACACAGTTTAGAAGGTAAAATAGTCATTTTGGCTTCATTTTTGCTCTAGTTTTTTGCAGTTTTCACGTGATAACTCTCTAACATTGTGGTGGCAAGAATATTGCTATTTTTTACTAACGTTTTGCAGCATATTGTGGTGAAATTTGACCAAAGACGAAAAAAAAACAACTAATATTTGTTTGCAGGGTCATCTACATAATCAGACTTTCAAAAATTATCTTTGCTGCTCTCAAACATAGTCTAATTAGGGGGATTAAACCTCATTATTTGTTGTGGTTGTTTATTTCTGTGTTACCTAAGGGGGCATTGATTTGTTTTCACTTTCCCCTTGCACTTCGTGTGAGCCTGGGGAGTAGTTGGAAACAGTTAGTGTCTTCCTTTTAGTGGGACCTGCTTGGGGATTTCATCACCCAAGGGACAATTCCAACCATGTGTACCAGCGGGGTATATAAAGGGGGGAGAATGAAAGTTGTACCCCAATCCAGTTGCGTCGTAATTGGCGGAGCGTCGAAGCTAGGGTGATACCTAGATAGACGTGAAGAGTTGGTCCAAGTCCTTCAGTATCTCGCTGGGGTTCCCAACTCACGCTTGTGACGGAATGGTGTTCACGGTTGTGCCTCATGTACCGAGAGTATATCGAGGACTCTCTAGAAGCCTTGTGCATCCTAGATTAAGACTTTGCCTTGCCATACCCGTAATATTAATCATAGGATTGTGCTTGCTTGAGGTGCTATCTCGTGAAAAATCTGTCAAATTTTTGATACTTTGGACTTGTTTTTTATCATTTTGTGTCCTTGCCATAGCCTTTGCCATAAAAAACCAAGCTTTGTCCCTGCAGAAATGCAGCAGCGCCCCCGCAGAAATGCGGTAGCGCCTCCGCAAAAATGTGGTAGTGCCCTACTCAGAAACGCGGTAGCGCCCTCGTAGAAAGGCGGTAGCGCCCCCGCAGAAATGTGGTAGTGCCCTACGCAGAAACTCGGTAGCGCCCCCGCAGAAATGTGGTAGCGCCCTGCGCAGAAAAGTGGTAGCGCCCTGCGCAGAAACGCAGTAGCGCCCCTGATTTACTGCAGAAAGGTGGTAGCGCCCCTGATTTATTGCAGAAAGCTGTCTACGCCCCTAATTTTACTGGAAACACCCCTGATTTACTGCAAAAAGCTGTCTACGCCCCTGATTTTCCTGGAAACGCCCTTGATTTGCTGTAGAAAGCTGTCTACGCCCCTGATTTTACTGCAAAATGTTGGCTACGCCCCTTTAACTTCCCGGGCCCATCATTTACAAACCGTACATCGAATCAACTTCGTTCAAAAACCAAAGTTGCTTAGTTTTTCAAGCTCTACCCAGTGGTACCTTCTATTTCCTTCTATCAAAAATTTGACCATCCCAGGGCGGCCACGCCCCGCATCACAGGGTGGACACGCCCCTAACTTCCCGGGGCTACCATTTACAAACCGTACGTCGAATCAACTTCATTCAAAAACCAAAATTGCTTAATTTTTCAAGATATATCTAGTAGTACCTTTTATTTATTCCTATCTAATCAAACCAATCCATTCCTCTGATCATCTAATCAATCCAAGCACACCAATCCGATCAAGTTCATCCAATCACAATTATCCAATCAACATCATCTAATCATTTGATCCTATCCCATCAAACTGATCTAGTACTTCAATCAAATAATCTACCCGATCCGATCATCCATCTACCGAATCCCATCAAAATCAAAAGCAATCCCATCCAATCATCCTAATCTGAGCTTTTGTCCAATCCTGATCTGAGCTTGACCAAAATCCTGATTTGAGCTTTAATCCGTTCCCATCCAAAATCTTTTATCCATCCTCTTTATCCTTTCACCATCATGAATCTTCATCCTCCATCAATAGTAGTCAAGGAAAACCTTAATTACGTGGATGACAATAATTAAAGTCTTGTCAATCAAGAAGAATATGACATAGATCCCCTTGATGCTATCATCACTAGTAAGATCTCTCCACCCACTTTCCACAATCCAATCACCCCTTCCAGTTATCCCGCTATGTCTTCATCCACGCCTAGTCATGCTCCTTATGCCACCCTTGACAATGGATATCCAGTATCTTCTTCATCCCCATATTTGTCATGTCCTTCATCTACATCATCCCCTTACACAACATCTACATCCTCTTATCCTCATCTTCTATCCCAATACTCCTATTACAATTCCCCATCCATGTCCCCCCTATCCTAATCCTCTTTTCCAATCTTCCCATACTAATCCTACATCCACACCCTTTTACCTTAATCCTACATCCATGTCTCCTCATCATAATCCATCATCCCAATACCTTTATTATAATCCATCCCCCACATCCTCTTGTCCCACTACACCACCTATATCCTCTTGTCCTAATCCACAATTCATGTCCCCCTATCTTAATTCATCACTCCAATATCCTTACCTTTAACCTCTCCATCCAATCTCTAGTCCTCCAGCCCACTCCTAGTCCCATCCAACCCTATTCCTTCCATCCATCTACCTCTAGTCCCTCCATCCACCTTTAATCCCCATCTACCCTAGTCCTACATTCCAATCCCCCATTCCTCACCTAACCCCACCCACCAATCCATAACTCCCTCATCCATTTCTACCACCCTAGCCAAGCCAACCATATAAGTCTCTTGTTTCAAGTTCTCCAAGGACCACTTACAGCAGCTTCATCCCTAACCTCCATGATTCAGTCAAGTGGAACCATGCCATCCCAATCCATCATCCACCTGGCCACTACAGTGATGACCCTTTCTCCATACCCACACCTATCATTGTTGCTACCACCCCAGACCGATCAAACCATTGAAACTATTGGAACCCACTAAATCTATTGAATCCCCACCTCCTACTCCAAGAACCATTGAATCCATCGAAGACACCCAATTCCAATCCACTCCCTCTACTTCTAGATCCACCCAAATCCAATCCACTCTCTAATTCTAGATTCACCCAATCCATCAAGAGCACCCAAATCCAAATCCACTCTTACCTCTAGGCTCACCCAATCCATCAGAGATACCCATCCAATCCACCTCCCACTCCTAATAGCACCAAACCCATTCCACGAACCCTCATGAATCTTCCATCCTTCCATCTTCCCCACTGAAGAGTCTCCAGACCCCTACCATGCCTCCCACACACGATGAGTCACGCCAAGAGTCCAATCCAAAGCATGCCAGCATATCCCCTTCTCTCGATCAAGATCCTACCATCCCATCTAGTCCACCTCAAGATCACAGTCCTCCATCCATTCCATCCCATGATCCACTTGTCATTCAAGCTTCCATTGCTCCATCTCCATCTCCATCGCATGAGCCCACTACCACAATTCCAGATCCTATCATGGCCCCTACTCCCTCTCCTAATGTTGCTATCCCATCACCTCCTTCTCATGATCCCCCATCATCACCTAAAAATGATATCCCCACACTGCTTGCATATCCCCTTGGTCCTCTCACATTCCTCCATGGTGGTCTCCTCGTAGAAGAAAAACAAAGCATATACACCAACCCTCCTCTTCCACCTAATAATGAACTCGCATCATTCT
>VDFB02000015.1:268039934-268061151 GCA_007258455.2 Sequoia sempervirens | reverse complement strand
ATTTCTGTCTTTCATTAAGGATGTGCACATGCCTAATCCTTGATTAGATGTGTCACATCCTCCAACTTTTGCAAGTTGGCTTTTAATCCTAATTAGCCCCTAATTATCCTCTAATTACTGATTAATTAAGCCTAATCATTCTCCAAGGAATTTTTAATTCCTTTTTATTTTTCCTAGATTCCCCTCTTATATGTGAATTTTTAATTCACATTCCATCCTTCCAAGGCTTCTAGAACCTTGGACTTGTCACAATCTCCACATGTGACCAACCTTGGACTTGTCACAATCTCCACATGTGACTAAGTCCCCCCTTTTTGGAGACCACCTTTTACCCTCTAGATCATCCTAAGAATGTGAATTTTTAATTCACATTTACATCCCCAACCACCTTTCATTTTTCCATGTAGATTTTTGAAGAATTCCAAAATTCCTCAAATGTCTCTTTCACCCCCACTTGGGGACAAGAAATCCCTTTTTGTAGAAATCTCCTCACTCCCCAAGGTGCATGTCCTTTTCCACCTCATGTACCTTCTTGACAACTCATCTCCACCTCATATCCACTTGTCCACTTCACCCTCCACATGTCAAGATGTGAGGGCTTGTGGGTTCTCAACCCACCATATCCCTTCATCTTGGCCTTGTTGGATGCATCTCAACCTTTGAATTCTCTAGAGAATTCAAATTCTTCTATAAATACCCCCTCCTCAAGGGCATTTTCAACACTTTCATTTGGAGCAACCTCATACTGCCTATTTGCTTTCTCAACACTTTGCATTTTGATAACTACATGCTGTCCATTTGAATCCTCAAGCCTTTTCAATCATTCAACCATCTTTGTTAATAATCTTGCATATAGAATCTTGCATCTTAGTCACTCAATCCATCATCTAAGGAGCACACAATCCATTCCAATCAAGGGCCAATCAAGGAGAAATCAACAACAAGGAAGGTGAAATCGTTTGTGTTTTATTTAGTCCATTTTCCTTATTGTTTATCACTCCTTTGGCTAATCTTGAGGTGTCTTTGGTATTTTATCACTTGCATTTTAAGTTGTTTTGCATATTTAGAGCAGTAGAAATATCAAGGTATACAATATGTATATGTATATGCACAACCATTTTGTGTGTTGTAGGTTGCAGGTACCAGACATCAACTCCAGTTGAATTGGCAGGTTTGAGCGTGCCTTGAACCTAATGGATTATTTGATTGGAGATAACACTTGATCCCCTACCCTAGCCATCATCCTTAAAGAGGATGAGTAACTGGTTTAGCACCCTATAAGTATTGTCAGTTTGGTCAATTAGTGTTGCTTGATGTTTTGCTTTTCGACCCTAGATAGTGGTCAGATAATTATTTGGGCATTTGGTTCTATTTAATTTAAATTGTTTGATAAATTCCGATTGGATGTCTTATGCATTAAAAAAAATGTTAAGTAAAAGGTATACCTTGATAAATAAATATATAAATATGTAATCATAATTAATAGTAAAATAAATAAAATGTTATAAGGTTAGAATTACGTAATTAATTATAATGTGTAAGTAAATGTTGGTAAATGATTTTACCCATTTGTATGAAATTGGGTATCTATTATATTACTTTGTAAATATTTCATATTTACCCAAATTAAGATTTTAAATAAAATAATTTTAATTGTCCTAACTATTGATTTAATAAATTAAAAATTAACTTTAATTCGTGTGATAGTCAGTTGGGATGGTTGAAATTTCCCGTACAATGGATATTTTCCTCCTTCCTGTAAATGTTTTTGGCTTTGGGGGGATTTTCATTCTATTTTTTTTGGAAAGAGGGCAGAGGGAATTGTCTGTAAATTTTCCTCTATTGTTGATTATGCTGGAATGGTGTTTTCAGAATTTTGGATTAGGGTTTCAAAGAAGTTGAAATTGCAGTGAAAATCTGAGCTCGACATCAAATTTCCATTTCCTGCCCAGCGTTGGATCTAGGGTGGATTTTGATGTTTTGTTTATGGTGCCTTTTCAAGTGTGCGATCAATTTGACTGATTACTCTCTCTACGTTCTAAAAATGAATGTTGATTATTTTATTCTGCCCGTGAGCGAAACACTTAATTATTCCAGAATAAAAATATGCTGAATGCAATGTTTAAATTGCTTTTGTTGATGCATTTTTAAATGTTAAGATTTGCATACTATATTTTCCTGGCCTTCGCATTGGAGACACCTTCCCCCTGGATGTTGTATACTCTCTCTACTTTCTAAAAATGAATGTTGATTATTTTATTCTTCCTGTGAGTGAAACACTTAATTATTCTTGAATAAAAATATCCTGAATGCAATGTTTAAATTGCTTTTGTTGATGCATTTTAAAAATGTTAAGATTTGCGTACTATATTTTCCTGGCCTTCGCATTGGAGATACCTTCCCCCTGGGCGCCGTCTACCATGCCTGACACACAGTTAAAATTCCATTACTATGAGCTTTTATTTATTTCTATTAAGTTATGTAAGAGAGGGGGACCATCGCATGCAAGACCCTAGGTCACAAGGTCAAGACGCGAGAGGCTGCCCTAACTTACCTCAGCTAAATGTATTGTTTAGGGTATGAGGATGATAATGATGAGGATTTTTGGGTCCTACGATCACTCTGCAATCCTGAGTTTCAAGGTGGGGCTAGGTGAGTCAGTTTTTAGGTCCAAATCTGCACCTCAGGGAGCTCTCTGCCCGAGGATGTCAATGTGGAATTTGGACGACAGTGCGATGCACTGGAGTCCCAAAAATGCATTGTGGTCTATACAACCAGATCACAACAGAGACAAGGTCAGACTCATCAAAATGACTAAAAACCTAGCTTAATGACTTCTAAGAGGAAAAAACAATACCATAAAATATGAGAAGTACAAATGAAGGTGATAGAGTAGATATACCAAAGCTAAGGTGACAGAGACAATCTTGTAGAAGACCCTGTTCACCAGCTAGCTCCTCGAAATGCAGCCACCTACACATAGAAAGAAAGAGAATGTTGGGGGGTGGATGTATAGGGGTTTGCCTTAGTCAGACCCCTGTTTAGGTGTTCCCACCTCCACAGACAACCAATGGAAAAGAGATAAAGAATTAATTAAAAACACAAGCACTACAAAAATAGTACTATGCTACTCAACCAAATGATAGAGGAGAGGAGAGGGAAGCTTACCACCTCCACCAAGAGAACTCAAGGCTGCTTGGGGGAGAAATGAGAGGAACTCAAGCCTCTGTTGCAATGGTGTGGTCCCAAACGTGCTCTATCAACATGATGGAGTGTTGATGTTGTTGCAATGGAATGCTTGAATGCTTGGAAGTGAGTGGAAATGAGCTTGTGAATGAGATTATGAGAGCTTGATGTGGTGTAGAGTTCTTCCAATATTTCATCCAACAATCTTCCAACCTCCAAATGCAAGTTCAAAGGTTGAATATCAAGGAATGAGAAAGGAAATGACCATATTCAGGTCGAGTGGTCGAAGGAGGCGTTACAACTTTGTTGCCAATGGGAAGAGTAATGTCTTTGCTAGCTCAGTCACAGGAATCTTCCAGGGACGTAAAAGTGTTGCACAGACATCTGCGCATTGTGCAGGTGTCCCCGACAGAAGCGCCTCCATCGACACACAAATCAGGTGCCAAGTGGACTGCCATTAGTGGGCTTAAGTGAATTTAAGCCTTTGACTTAGGTTTTCTAAAGTGTAATAAGGAAAAAAGGGGAATTGCACTTAGGGTGAAAATTCACTCTTATACATTTTCCCCCCACTTTAGCGAGCACAAGTACTGATGAGTGCTCGGTAAAGTAGATCAAGAAGAGAGTAGGGTTAGAAAAGTATACCTGAACCATCGAGGAAGCAGACCATGATCTGGTGAACCTGAAGATGCAGGAAAAACAAAGGACTCCATAGCTACTCAGAACTATGAAGTTGGAACAACAAAGCACCTTACAGGCCTACAGACCTACAAGGAGGCAATCCCCAAGATCTCTCGCATGGAGGAAGCCCCAAGGAAGCAGACTCCGTAGAGTTAGGAACGACGACATGTCTACCCGTAGATAGAACCTGTTAGAAGCGGCGAAACCTCTACCCATAGATAGAGCGTGTCTAAAGCATCAATACGTCTACCCACATATAGAATGCATCTAAAAGAGGTGACATATCTACCCATAGACAGAACACGTCTAAAGCATCGATACGTCTACCCACAGATAGAACATATCTAAAAGTAGTGACATGTCTACCCACATACATAACATGTCTAAAGTGTCAATATGTCTACCCACAGATAGAACATATCTAAAAGCGGCGACATGTCTACCCATAGATAGAATATGTCTAAAGTGGCAGGTCACACAGATCGAAGAGAATTTCAAAGGGGTTCCTTAGGAACCCTTCAAAAGGAGAGGGATCCACTCAAGGGATGCATTGTTTGAAAAAGTAAGGTCTAGTCAGGATGCCCCCAAGCTAGACACAAAAGGACGAATGGAAAGAGTCTAGTTGGGCTACCCCCAGGCTAGACATGCAAGAGTCCATTTGTTTCAAAGGATTTTGAAGAAAGGGTCCTTTAGGAAGCCGCAATGAAGTATAAGGGGATCCACTCGAGGGACACACAATTCAAAAGTCACCATCTTAGAGCGATTTGTCATCAAGGGATCCTTTCAAAAGATGTTAACTTCATCAAGGAATTCGAAAGGAAGTTCATGCCCCCACGCGAGGGGAATTCAAAGTAGTTCCCATTTCGGAGGAAGGTCTTCAAGTCCTTTCTTTACGAACCCATGATGAAGGAAACACATTCTGTCAGGGTTCCAAGTTGAGATTGTGCTTCCAAGGAATAGGTTTTGTGAGGAATTTCAAGAAAAGATTCATTGGCGGCAAATTCATTTTTTGAAAGTCAAAGTGTTAAAGGATGTTGTCACACATAGGAGGGACAACTCAAGAAAAGAAGAGAGAAAGATAAAGAGAAAGAAAAAAACACAAACAAAGGGCACAGGGGGATCTAGTTTAGCGGGGTCAGATATGTCTAAGCTCATATAATAGTAAGTAACTGCAATGCAAAATGAAAGATCATCAATCCCCAACCAGATCAGGAAGAATGCACCAAAAACAAAGTAAAAATAAAAAATTGGGTCAACATGGAAGGGAGGCCTAAATGCTCCCAACGCTTTGCATTGTCCCTAATTTAATGAAAATCAAGCACAAACATGGAAGAATGATGGTACAAATAGAATAAGGTTTACGACAAAAAAGCCACACCTGTATCCGAGCACCAACAAGTTTGACAAGGGTCGTCTAGGAACACATAGCACGAGTATCGGGAAACAAATTACAAAACACACACACATGCACATAAGATCAAGAAAGGGGAGACCTCCTCCTAACACTGATCATCCAAAAGATCATCCATTTCCCAATCTAGGTCTTCATAAGGGGAAGGAGGACAAGCCTACAAGGGTGGAATGTTAAGGGGAGGGGTGTCTGACCCTCCTACAACAAGGGCCAAGGAAGAGGGCCCTTTGAGGTCCTCTCCATTGAGCTCTTGTGGAGTCAAGGTCAACGATTTTGCGAAGATCATCGATAGGGTCGGGACTTCATCCACAGAGTTAAACATGCACCCCACAGAAGCACTATGTCTTACTTCAGCAGGCGTGATGGGTTGTACCTGAGATCCACCGCTAGGCTCGTTGAATGATTTAGGAGCAGTGACAAACTCAGGAGAGGCTGAGACTGATTCTGTTACAAGGACAAAATAGGTCATCACAGGGCCACCTTGTGAAGGTGGGTTCCTCCTACGTGCTTTATCACGAGGATTGGCCTCTGCCTCTTTCTTCATAGGAGGAGATGAACTCCCTACAAATGAAGCTAGAGGTGTAGAGGAGGAGGACAAAACCACAGTGGATACAATTGAAGTGTTAACCATATCCACGGGTTTAGGGAAGGGTTAAATATTCAGAACGGTCATCAGCAAAGGAAGCTCTACCAAAGGAGCAATAAAAACTTGTACCTATTTAGGGTTAGTTGTGTTTGTGCTCACAATGAAATTTGGGAGCGGATCAGGAAAAATAGACACAACATGAGGGGAGGAAGAAGATGTTGTAGAGGGCCTTGAAGTGGGTGCAGTCATTTCTTCCTCCTTTTGTTGCGAAGCGGCCTACTCAGCTAAGAGAGCCTTTCACTGGTGCTTGCACTCTCGTGCAAGGTGGTTTCTACGACTCTTGGAGTTAGAAGCCAGAGCTTGTGAAGGGGTAGGAGTTTCTTGATCAATCATAGGAACCACTACAACCATTTCGAGTGGAGGAACGAGTTCCTGTGTAGGAGCAGGGGGAGTAGGCTAAGGAGCGATGGGAGGAGTCAACTCGAGAGCCTCAGTAGTGGGCCTCTTTCTGCTCACTGCCTTAGGGGTAGGAGCAATAGGAGGCCATGGATCGAATTCTCTGCGAGAACCCTTCTTTCTACAGTATAAGTAGTAACATGGTCTAGGAAATTCATTAGAAAGATCCACGATCCTGATCTTGGGCCTATGCCAAGGAGGAATCATTGGATTTAACGGGTAGCCACCAAGCTTGCTCATCCAGTACTCTTCCCAAGAAAGGGGAGAGGATGGGGAAATCTGTGAAAGGGTCATCTTCTCTTTACCCTTACTGGAAGAGGAGGGAGCCGCTATGGGCTTCTCCTCTTTCTTCGGGGAAGAGGGAGTGGACGATGTAACTTTCTCTTTACCTTCGCGGGAAGGAGAAGGGACCAGTGTGGACTTCTCTTTCTCTTTCGGAGAGGGAGTAGTCATAAGTGTGTGCTTCTTCTTCTCTTCCTGGGAAGAGGAGGTAACTAGTTGCTTTGTTACAGGAAGGGTTATCTTTGGCTCCCCTTTACCTCCAGTTTTATGCTTCACATAGTTCTTGTAAAGTAGGTCTGTTCTTGGAGGAAGCGGACCAATTGGAGAGGGCCAAAACTGATTCAATGAATATCCACCACAAGATACCAAAGGTTGATATCCAGTATCATGTACTACATGCACAACACCCTCGTGGGAGAATTTTAAATATTTGTGGATAACGAAGGTGACCTCATTCATGGAAGCTAGCCAAGGAATGCCTAGCCTCACTCTAAATAGGTCTGACTCTAGAATGACGTTGAAGACTGTGTCGATAGTCCTAGGTCTGACTAGGACGAACAGGGTGATTGAGCCATAAGGTTTGAGATTCATACCATCATGGGTACAGATGGTAGATCTTGTATCTTCATATTTTTCTTTTTGTAGTGAGTTTAATACTAATGTTTCTTCGATAATAACATTCAAATGACTCACAAAGTCTATCAAGAATCCTGTCACAATATTACCATTGATACGAGTGGGAATGTAAAGAGGTGAGGGCTTGTTGTTCAAAGGTAGATCTTCTACTATAAATGTAATATCCGGCGAACCAGGTGCAAGTGAAACAGTGGAAGTTACCGTGACCATATTCACATAGGCTCCAGGTTGAGAAGCAGAATCAATGGGATCGATAATCATGTTAGCAAAATGCGACAGAAATGGGTCCGTGTATATCTGCAATTCACTATTCTCTTTCGCCACTGATTTGTTAGTGTTCTGTTTACTCCCATTGAGATGAATGCTACCATCCTCGATGTGGTCTTGTATTTCATGACATAACCACATACAACATTTGGTATCATGTCCAATGACACAATGGTACTGATAGTAGGTGCTCCCATCATACCAGTTAGGGTAAGGTTCCTTAATGGGATTGGGAGCTGGTAAAGTTATGATTTTATCCCTCAGTAACTTCTGTAAGACGGAGGTATAAGATTCTGATAACTTTGTGAACTTCCGTCTGTGTTTGAGGTCGTTGTCATTAGCAATGGCTACTATGTTCGCAATGGCTTTGCATTTTCCAAAGGTCGATATAATGGACTTCCCTTCATAATGGGAGCACGAGGGATATCCCCTAAATTGAGCAACCATTTGTTGGTACTCTCATAAAGCTGCACATAGATGCACGAAAGAGGGATATTTAATCAAGGAAAAATTCTCTTGCCAAGGCCTTTGTAAGTTGCCTATGAATACCTTTTGCACGTCAGAATTAGGTAGTTGATACAAGATTTGTGAAAGAAGTGCTTGATAACGCGCTATGAAATTAGTGATCTTTTCATTGTCTCCTTGCTTACATCGAACGAGATCCGAGAAGGTCATCTTCGACCCGATGTTTGCTTGGAATTGCCTAAGGAATTGGTTAACAAGCTGATCGAATGAGAAAATAGAATTATCAGGCAAGGAACAGTACCACTTAAGTGTTGTGTCCTTGAGAGGTTAGGGAAATAGTTTAGCCATCAAAGCATCATGATGGAAGAAATTGGTGTAGAGAGCGTTGAAGGCAGAAACGTGTGTCTACGGATCTCCCTTGCCATTGAACTTATTGACCTTCAAAATCTCCATTCCCTGAGGGAAGGAGTGTTTAAGATAGTGATCGAAAACGGGCTATGTCAGAAGAAAGGTTGGAAAATAGGTTGGGAAGAGGCCTGGGAGAGGCTCGCTAACTGAATTTGCATCTTACCCATATTCTAAAGTATAGTATTCAAAATAGGGTCGTTAGAAGATAGAGGGCCAGAGGGACCACCTCCTCCAGAACCACCACCGGTTCCATTTCCAAAACTGCCACCAGTGTGACTTTCGCTAGAACCACTACCATAGCCATTCCACCAGTAGGGCCACTGTCGGAACCACTGCCATGACCTTCACTGGAACCACTTCCGCCAGCACCACCTCTACTACTGAATCCACTGCCACTACCAAAGCCTCCACCACCTGTTCCACCAAAACCTCCACCACCAGAGGTGATAGAAGGGGTAAAGCTAAAGCCCAATGGGACCTTATTCACTTTGATAGTTTCCAGTTGATTAGGGATGGAAGGGATCGTGTTAGTCATGTAGACAAAAGTAGGAGGCATTGATACTCCTAATTGTCTCTAAGGCTCTCTGAAGGTGACTCCTTGTGCAACACCAGAGTTTCCCAAAGGAGTACACGCTTCGACGATACCAAAGAGACTACTTAGAATCTCTATACATGTTCAATCCTTTCCCATCATATATATTAATTTGCTAACAACCTGAGTGGCCCTAGCCATCTTCAGATTCCTTTCCAAGTGGTCTTCAAGGTCACCCAACCCTCAGTGAGGGTGGACACATAATTAGCGGGAATTTGAATATCCTCAAGCTCATCCACCGATGATGGCATAGGAGACGCAGGAGGAGTGGGAATGTGATCGGTTTCATCAGTGAACCCCATCTCATTCCTTGATAACTGTTCTTGCGTGGCCAAAGTAATGGCAGGACCAAATAAGAGACTTGTAGAGAGACCAAGCGAGACCTTTGTTCTATCCATCGAGAGGTGTCGTATGCTTCTCCTCATGATATGCCCAGAAGTTGTGGAATGGGTTGTGATGCTCATAAACCTTCACAACACGCAGGGTCACAACAACCATGAAATATCTAAATGGAGTTTTAACACTAGCAAATGAACAGACGTTGGTTCACGTTGGGCTCACCAAAAATGTAAGAGAGGGGGACCACTACATGCAAGACCCTAGGTGACGTAGGGTCAAGATGCGAGAGGCTGCCCTAACTTACCTCAGCTAAATATATTTTTTAGGGTATGAGGATGAGAATGATGAGGATTTTTGGGTCCTACGATCACTCTGCAATCTCAAGTTTCAAGGTGGGGCTAGGTGAGTCAGTTTTTAGGTCCAACTCTGCATCTCAGGGAGCTCTCTACCTGAGGACATCAGCGTGGACTTCAGACAACAACGCGGCGTGCTAGAGTCCTAGAAATGTGCTATGGTCTGTATGACCAGATCACAATAGAGACAAGGTCAGACTCGTAAAAATGACTAACAACCTAGCTTAACAACTTCTAAGAGGACAAAACAATACCATAAAATATGAGAAGTACAAAAAAGGTGATAGAGTAGATATACCAAAGCTAAGGTGATGAAGACAATCTCGTAGAAGACCCTGTTCATCAGCTAGCTCCTCGAAATGCACCCACCTACACACAACAAGAAAGAGAATGTTGGGGGGTGGCTGTATGGGGGTCTACCTTAGTCAGATCCCTATTTAGGTGTTCCCACTTCCACAGACAGCCAATGGAAAAGAGATAAAGAAGCAACAAAAAACACAAGCACTACAAAAATAGTACTATGCTACTCAACCAAATGATAGAGGAGAGGAGAGGGAAGCTTACCACCTCCACCAAGAGAACTCAAGGCTGCTTGGGGGAGAAATGAGAGGAACTCAAGCCTCTACTACAATGGCATGGTCCCAAACATGCTCTATCGACATGATGGATTGTTGATGTTGCTGCAATAGAATGCTTGAATGCTTGGAAGTGAGTGGAAATGAGCTTGTGAATGAAATTATGAGAGCTTGATGTGGTGTAGAGTTCTTCCAATCTTTCATCCAACAATCTTCCAACCTCCAAATTCAAGTTCAAAGGCTGAATATCAAGGAATGAGAAAGGAAACAACCATATTAGGGTCGGGTAGCCAAAGGAGGCATTACAACTTCGCTGCCAATGGGAAGAGTAACGTCTTTGTTGGATCAGTCACATGAATATGTTAGGGACTTAAGCGCACTACGTAGACATCTGTGCACCGCACGGGCATCCTTGATAGAAACGCCTCCACCGACACACAAAGCAGGTGCCAAGTGGACTGCCATCAACAGGCTTAAGTGAATTTAAGCCTCCGACTTAGGTTTTCTAAAGTGTAATAAGGAAAAAAGGGGAATTGCACCTAGGGTGAAAATTTTCTCTTATACAAGTTATTGTTAAATGTTCTTGGTATAACGAATCCCTTATTCTGCCTCCTATATTGTTGTTTAGTGTTACTGTTTCCTGCGTCTATATTTTTTATTAGGGGAAAGATAGGTTTTGAATGGACTTGAAACCATTTACAACAGGTTTTGAATGGACCTAAAACCATTAGGTTTTGAAGGGACCTGAAACCCAAACTAAGATGATAAAGCTGCCCAAAGAATAGATTCAATAACACCAAGCAGTGAAACAGAGATTCAGCCAGCCATCAACCAACCAACTACCAAGATTTTACATGGGTCTTGAAACCCTTTGTTTTGACGGGACCAACAACCCACTACAACAAGGTTTTGGTAGGGACCTTAAACCCAAAACTATTGGTTATGAAGGGACCAACAACCCTATACAACCAGGTTTTGGCAAGGACCTTAAACCCAAGAAATATGCCTACAATAGCTAGGCAACAACATACTAGTCAAAAAAAAAGATTAGTCTCTCCATACCACTGGAAAAAAACTACTAAGACATAGATCTATAGAAGCAGAGCCCCAATAGTAGACAAAACTAAGCCTAGCAACATATCCTCTCCACATCTATAGGAGAGGTCACCACAAATACTCAAGGCTCCAAGAGTGTTCCACCAAAACCAGTTTCTCTCTCCACCTCTATAGGAGAAAAAACCAAGCTCGTCCAGCCTACAACAGCCACAACACTCCTGCAAACCAACACTCCACCTCAATAGGAATGGGATCTGTCTCAATAGGAAAAGCTGGAGTAAGCATTCACCCACAAAATACACCTCAACCCTTGAAGAAGATGACTCCACCTCCATAGGAGAGGTCTCCACCTCAAAACAAGACCTTGTATTTAGAGAGAAGGAAAAGAATACAATAGGAGGGAAGACCTTAGAAATCAACAACAAAACCAACATCTAGGTCCTCAAAATAATCTCTTAAATCCACCCAGCCTTCAACACCTTCAACATGTAAGAGTCCTTCAAAAGATCCACCCCCACAGAGGGGTCCAACTGAAGCACCAACCCCCAAACACAAATGAAGAACAACAAAGCACACAGGGGAAGAGCCATAAGCAAGGGAATAAAAAGGACACCTGTTATCACAATGAAAAAACCCTGATAGCACTAGACTAGGCACATAGAAGACCCAATGAAGCACTGGGAAGAAAACATCCTAACATGAGCAACAAAACCACACCTCAATGATAGGACCAAAGCAATGCATGAAAAGATCCCTCCTGAGAGCAGAGACAAAACAAAACAATAGGCAAGATCAATAACCTCCACCACCAAAACTGTCTAGGTCAAACAACAGGTGCCAACCCACCAAACAGCTAGCCTGCAACGCTCAAAAAAGCCAAACCAAATGGAGCTAAGGAGCTCGCACAACAAAAACCCATGCTAGGAGGAGAAAATGATCCAGAAAGAGCCACAAGGGGATACCAAAAGAAGACAATTGAAGGAAGCAAACCCCTGCCAAGACCAACGAGAAAGGCACCGGGAAGAAAGGGGAAAAGACCCCAGGTTGCACGGTGGAGAAAGAAAATTGTCCAACACCCAAAAGGTCACCAACAAGCCATAGGAAGAGGAGGTCATGACACCTCCAGAAAGGTCACCAATGACCATAGGAAGAGGAGGCCACAAAACCTCCAGCACACGAACCACCGCATCACCATCCACCTCCCCATTGTCCTTAAAATCCCCATCCTGCTCAGACGCACCGGAAACAACAAAAGGATTAAAAAAGGAAATGCCTTTAGAGCTCTCGCCCATCTTCCCTCCAAATTTTTCCTTCGTCTATGTTATCTTCCTCTATTGGCACACATTTTTATAGATACTGGCATTGTGTTTACCCTAAAAGTCCTGATTCCTTCTCAAACAATTCAAATCATATGTATATCTTGTAATTATTGTATTATTTATGGAATGAATTAAATAGTGAAAAATTTGGCATATCAGGTTGGATAGAATGACTTGTTCAAAACTGCTAAGAATGCTAATAGATCGCTATCAAAATATTTTTCAATGCCTTGTCCATGCATCCTCATAAACCTTGAACAATATTAGCCTATATAAAAGCTTTGTTGTTTTAGAGCCATTTAAACTAATAGTGTTGTGACTTTGTCCCATGGTAACCCAAATGAAATGCCACCTTCTTCTATCGATGAGATTCCATATCCTTAAAGCGCATGGCCCAACCTTGGCTGGGCAGTTGTGTGCCCTAAACTTCTCTAGCGCGCTTCGCTACTGTTACAACATGCGCCTAGATTAGGTTTATGCGAATTGGGAGTTTGATGATTTATATTTCAATTTCCTTTTGTTAATAATATGATATATATATATATATATATATATATATATATATATATATATTATGGAAAATAGTGAAATAATTTGATATATTAAATAATAAGTGAAGGAAATAGAAATGTTATTTAATAACAAATTTCTTTTTAATTGGATAAGTTATTATTAAAATGAGTATTTAATTGTGTATATAATTAAAGAGAATTGATTTATTCATATATACATAATTGAATAATTTGTAGATTAGTTAAATGATTTAGATTAAATGTTAAAGGATTTAGATTTCTCTCTGTTAAATAGTTAGTAAATGGATGTTAGTTATTTTTATAATTACTTAATAGAATTGCTATGTGAAATAATTAATTAAAATATTGTCATTATAGCATTATATTAAACTTGAAATATTAGGGTTTCGTAGTAACTAGTTCCATGAAGATGGTTGTTTAATTAATGTTATAGTTATGTTTGAATAGAATTAATTGTACTAAATAATATATTAATTGAATTAAGTGGTTAAGTTAAAATGAGTGATAAGAAAGTTGAAATAATGCCTTATTTAGGGGAATATCTTCTTGGTTATAATGCTATGATTAATTGGTTGTAGTAAACAATGTGTCTTGATTATTGGAAAAAGTGTTGGTGTAATTGTTAAAGATGAATGTCATATGTGTAAAATATATTCAAGTTTTTGTGCCATTGGGAAGTGTGTTTAGTATGTTGGTTTCTAGAGGCCTATGAGGGGGTATATTTGTATGAATGGTCCTTAGGGTTGTTTAACCTTGGAAGTGGTTTGGCTATGTTGTTGGTCATGTGCATTGCATGAACAAAATCCCTAAGGGTGTTGCCTCCTGTCTATGTATGGATTCATGAAATTTTGTAATGATATTCTATTGAAGGGTATGCATATGTGTATTTTGTGAAATGAAAACCCTAAGTGTTGTGCTACCTATTCATGATGGTTAAATTGTGGCTATGGGTTGGGACATGGGTTCATATTGTCCTGACTGGTGTTTATGAGATTATGATAGGTGTACAAGATGGACAATTCCTTGCACTGTGGTGGGGTTTTCTAGTTGTAAGTAGGGGGAGTGGCTCTCAATGGGGGCCAAAACCCAAAGTGGTGTCCAGGACAACCCATTGGATGGTTTCTTAATCTAGTGATAACCTTAATAATGAATTAGGGGGATGGGTAGAATTCACATTTAAACAAGATGATGGATGCCTCACCCATTTCTTGTAGTGCTCGTTTAGGATAAGGATGGGTTGAGAAGGCATGGTTGGTAAGATCAACTTCCTTGTCCTCACAAAAGGAATGTTGATTCCGCATGTGTTACCCTATGGGGTTGGGACCTAGTGAGAGGTTTACCAGGACAACCATAGATGGGGGTCGGGGTCTAGTGAGAGATTTCCAGGACAACCCATGCTAGTACCATGCGATGACACTCCTCCCTATTGTAGTCTAGCAATCCCTAGTTGTATTTCCTCTTTCTGATGTGTGAGTGCCTCTGGAAGTGATGTAGGTGTTGAAAGTATTGGTGTTGTTAGCAATATTGTTATGTTTCCCTTGCTAATGTTAGCTTGTTGCCTTCTTGACAGTCTGTTGGATGTGGGACCTTGTGTTATCTCCTATCATGGGGGTGGACCTAAGGGTTCCACATTGTCAGGAGGTTTGTGCTTTTCCTCTATTGGGTATTCTTGTTGCATGTTCGCGAGTGTTGTGATTGATCATTGCACTGTGGACTCCAATTCTATTCCAATTGAAAAGACATCCTACCATATATTTTTATATTTGATTGTATTTCTGTTTGTATCTCTTTATGTAATCTGATGTAATCTTCCCACATGTACTAGGGGAAGCATTGTTGTAATTATTGTAATGATGTAACAATTATTGATGATTTCTTCTTATAAAGAGTATTGTAAAGTAATGCATCATTGATATGTTAGTTAGCTAGAAAATGATCTTTAAATGTTGATGATCAATTGTCACATTATGGAAGTGAGTAATATATGATCATTTAATTTTGTGCTTTAAAATGAACCTTACATGTTAGATCGATCATGTTATCTTTTATTGTTGATAAAATGTTTCTAGTAATCTTGTTTGTTAGTTTGTGAGTAGCGCAATTGAGGAACCTTTGAGGACCTAGGAATAGATTATTATGTTATGTTATGCATTCTATAGTTATTTGTTTTAAAAAAAAAATTGTTCCATTAATTTGACCTAGTTTAGTGTTGTCCTCTAGGGTTCCTTGGCAGGGCATTACATTTTGTCTGTATTATGTTTTAAATTGACGATTCAAGTTTTAATTGGCATAATGGAGTTGATTTACTATTTTTAGTTTTTCTCCCAAAAGTGTTGTTTAGGATGATACCCCCATCCTCAATCATAAGGAAATTAATAGATTCCCTCATTGAGTTGACTCACCTAAGGGTTGTAAGTCAATTCTTTGTGTGGATCTCACTTCTTAATAAAATAAAGGAAAATAGGTCCATTATATCATAATCACCCCTCTTTTAACCAAACAAACAACAAACCCCCTCCATCCCATATTTTTCTTTGTTTCATGTACAATTATTAGTTATAATGGTTGTCAATCCCTAACAATTTAACACATTTCTTTCCACACAAAAATGCTAGTTTCAGGTATGCATAATAGTTTGTATATTATATTAATCTTAAATATTTTAATGTAACCCATCTTAAATAAGCATATATAATACTATACATTGTCCTATTGTTCAGGTAATAAGTAATCACAGAAAGACAATAGTCATAAAGCACAATTGATATATATAAACTATGATTGTTATATGTTTGTACAATAACCTAACAAATAATTTTTATGACAATGGTTCCATTCATAACCATAATATAGGTTTACAATTCGAGCATCACAAGCTTCATAGTCTTAGCCACTATTGTTTAGTTTTAGATTTTCATAACTCAAGTCTCAACTAATACAATCATATGGTTGTCAAAACTTGATACAATATCAACCATTTAATAACATAGCCCATAATAATTCTATGCAATCTATGTTTTCTAAACACATTAAGTCAATGACCCATAACATGCATTGAATCCTTCAAATAATAGACCTAATCAAGGTTAGTTAAAATCAAAACTTATAGTCCCTTATTTCCTTATAGTTTTCAAAACAAAATAGAAGTTACCCAGAGTCTACAATACTATTACTAGGTAGCTACTTAAGTTGACCACAACATTACTATCCTGGTAGCTTGAAAAACCCAGGATGATACATATTGTGGAACACTAAATGATTCACACTTGATTATAATATCCTAGGGTTTGTAGGAAATTGTTCTCTCCTTATTCAAAGCTTTAATTTTTGTGTTTAGTAATAAGATTAGATAGAAATAACATGCACAAATGATAGTTTGACAGATCTATTTCTTGCACAATTAAAAATTGCAGATTTTATTAATGGATTACAAATAGATATTTGAAATATCAATTGTTTCTATTTATTGTTGATAACAAACCTAGTTTAGGAAAATTTTTCAAGGAGTAATCAAATAACCCATGTATCAACTCACTGTGCAAGAAAATAGTAGTAGAGTGTAAATAATTTTCTAGCCTATTATTGTTGTTGGTTTTCCTAGGTAGGTGAATAATGCAGGTGCATTGAATTTGCAGACTTCTAGAGATGAAACAATGGTGGTCTACCTTAACAATACTCTCTTGTAGGTGATTTGGAGTAACCTTAGTGCCCTCCCAACCAGATATGAGGGATAGATCCTACAGATCTGTGATTCCCTTCACTCCCTGTGTGAGGATGGTGTGATGATAACAAGGCATGGGTTGCTATTTGGTCTTTTCCTTGACCACCCAAGAAATATGCATAACGGTATATGTGAGAACTCATAGTGGGTGTGATTATCACCCAGTTGATGAAGCCGACCTATGATAGGTCTAATAACCTATTGCTAGGCACTGCTGGGACCTCTAATCCCTCTTGATTTTTCCTAGATTTCAGAATTGGGAATAAGAAAAATCTAGTATTTCAGTCCAACTACTCTTTTCTATTGCTATATGATTTTAGAATTGGAAGTAAGGTAGAATACATTTTGGATCCAATATGAAAGTGCAATAATTTCTTAGAATTCTTGATGTTCTATGATTGTCATTGGAGAAAATGATTGATCATTACTTTTGTTAATGCAAGAAAATTGTTAATGTACACTACATCAAAGTTAAGTACCATGTCGTATAGGTTTTTATTTTGAAACATGGATTTCATTTGAGTAAAATATAACTCATATATAATGCCATCTGATTATTAAGGCCAAGTCTTTGTCTAACAGTTTCTCTATAATTATACTCAATATTAACAGATTCAAATAAAGGAAGTTACTCTCGATCATCCATGACCGTTTGACTATTTGTTTTCATTTTCATTAAGATCAATCTCCTTCAAAGTTAATGAATAATCTCAATTATGATATTTTTTTAATAAAATGTGCATTAATCTAATTACAAGAACTAGACCCATCTAACAAGTAGTCGTCATGGTAATATATCCCAATGTTCTTGCATACAAAATGTGGACCAACATTTATACATTGTACAAAGAAAGCACGACATTAAAGTTGCATATGTAAAGGTGTATTATCATCTCATGAGATAGGCAAAAGTTTCTCAACATAGCAAGTTAGTAAATTTTTTCTTTAAGATATTTTAAAAAATTATTCCCTTTTCTATTGACCCAATGCTACTTTCAAATTTATACAACATTCTATATAAATTTAAATTAGTGTAACCATTGCACCTTCTTTTGGTGCAAGTTCTAATAATGTATATTCTTGTATGTTCATAAATTTATAGACATATATATATTCATAAGAAATGAGTATATATGTACACCAACTATCAATTACTACTGAGCCATATATATACATGCTCATTTACTAGTACGTATAAATATGTGTGCATATCTATACATACAATGTATATATATCTATATATATATATATTTATTTAAATGGTTGAACCATATAACCTCGATGAATACACACATACCGAGATATACACACTATCATTTCCTTAGTTGTATATCATTAATACGATATCAATTCTAAATCTACTTTGGTGATAATATCAACTATATATCCATTACGTTAATAGGAACACTAATAACCCTAAAACCTTCTATAAGGAAACTAACTTGACTTGACTTAGGTTCATGTAACCAAAAGACATAACTTAAGAACAACTTACTCAATTACGAAAACATCCAAACCCAACCTAAGCACAATTCAATGAACTCAGGTGGCTTTACTATTCAACTCTTATCCATTTCCTTCTCTTAGGTGATACTCCTCCTCATCCATTGGAGGTGCAAAATCTAATCTTGTATATCCACTTGGACAACCAAAACACAGAGTTAGTCATTTCATTGTATATACATCATTATTTTCATTCAATACATAAAACCATTGAATTACATATATTTCTTCTAAACACTTAACTTGTCAATCTTCATAATCACATAAATTCACATTTCATTCAAGTTAAAGTGAAAAGTAAATAGTAATTCAAGGATGGGATGTAACATGTGACACCTAAGGGAGGTGATAATATTGTGACATCCATCCTCTAGGTACTTGTTGGCGTAACAACTAACACCTCTGGAGTAAAAGTTGTTATGAACAACCTATGTACACTACGCAATGAGTGCTCTTCAAATTAGGAGGGGAAGCTCCCTCGTTGTGCTTTGACAAAAATACTTGCAAAGGGAAATAAGCTAAACTATGTCCTGTCTTTTTGTTTCAGCTATAGAGGCACAAGGCTTTCTTGAAAGAACTTATACGTTGCAGCTGAGTATTTTCTGGTTTTGCAGATCCACTAACTACAACTAAACTTAATCTATCCAATCTCCTCAGGAAAACAGAGCATGAGGAAACGGAGCAAGGTTTGACTATCTGACGATAAACGAATTCAGATTCTCTACTTGAAGGCAAGGTGGCGCGACTATTATCTCAACCTGAATAAGTTTATTGGGCACAAAACAGATTTAAGAATTTACCATGACAATCTTATGAAACCCTATGTGGCATAACACTCGATCAAAATAGTAAAGACTTCACAAAACAGATTTATTATCACAATCTCACGAAACCCTATGTGGCATAACCCTTGATTGTAATAATAAAGATTCACAAAACAGATTTATCACCGTAATTTCTCGAAACCCTATGTGGCATAACGATTGATCACAATGGTAAAGATACACAAAACAGATTTATCATCACAATCTCTTGAAACCCTATGTGGCATAACAATTGATCACAATGGTAAAGATGTTCAAAACAGATTTATCTAAACTATGGAAAGAATCCACCATTACAATCTCTTGAAACCCTATGTGGCATAACAATTAATCATAATAGCGAAGACACATGAACAAATACCAAAAGAGCAATATTGAGGGCAAGGTAGGCGCAGCATATATTTCTCTCTCAAGCAAAAGTTATTTACAAATGAGCAAAAGCTCTTATTTATATACATCAAGGTGTAGGGAACCCTAAAATCACCTTGAGTCATCTACAGTTCTTGCAATGCATGCAAGATTTGCTGCCAAACCCTAATGAAATAAACTATACAGCTTAAACTGGAAAACTACCATTAGTTAACCAAAACATCTAATCTAAAAATGGACAATTGTGCGAGCATGCACGTCCTTATTGAAAGTGAGTTAACTGGAAGACTACCATCAGTTAACGTAAAACCCTAAAAAAACTCCAAGTGTAAAAGGCGAATCTCATAATAGATATGCATGTGATGACAACATCAAGTTAACTTGAAAGGGTAACACCAAGTTCAACTCGTGTGTGTAATGTCTATCCTGAGAGGTGGGAACTGAAGTTTACTATGTGTGATCTCGAAAATCAATCCTCAACGAAAGATTGTTGGATCGTATCGTACTATCCGAGCTATGAGATCACGAGAATGTGTTATGTCGATGCAAAGATGTCCTCACCAGCTGTAATCTGAGACTGAAGTTCCCCTCTGCTCCTCGTTGCCTCATCGAATAATGCTGACATGACTGTAAGCTGAGTAATCTTACAGCCAACGGTCTCCCCACTGAAAATGATATGAATGAGTGCCTGGAGTTCTGACTGAACATCGGTAAGCTCTACGTAGGCACCACCCTCGATCTGGTAACGGCACGGTAAGCGAGATACTAGAGTTCTCACAAACCGGAGTGCACTAGTGACGTGCTCTCTATTCTCAGCCAACTCTGATGCTAAAGTGTCTTCTATCTTTGCTCTGAAAACCAATTGTGTCTTCCAAGAGTAGATAGCTTCTCTGTCCTCTGCATCTGTGACTGCATCATACGCCACACTCAGGTGAGCAATCATAATCTCATCCCGGGGTTTGTTAATAGCCATATCTCGTTCCTCATCCTCAAGACGAAGACGGAGCTCTCGTGCATTGTACCGCAACTGATATAACTCTGTAAGCATAGCACGGCCTCTACCAACGAACTCCTCCTCCCACTCATCCAAACGCTTGCCATATGCAACCAAGTGATTGAGTTGATTTTGATCTGCTGGAGGCTCAAGCATTGGTGGGAGTGTGTTAATGGCATCTGGTCTATGCACAAGGCTAGAAATATACTGACGAAGCTGTCTGATTTCAGCCTTGAGGGCTGCCTTATCCTCTCCGTCCTTTAGTATTCTATCCCTGGCACTGTCTGTAGCAACTTGTAGAAGATCAACCTGAGTCTGGCGTGTGCTACGACCAAGGATGACTATGATAACTTCAAAATCCTAAGATTCTAACTCAGCCAAGTCCTTACCCTGTGGAGGTACGGCAGTTTCAATGACAATCTCCATATCAGTGTTTCTCTCTATGTGAACCATGTTCTTGACCCTCTTGTCTGGCGCATCTTGGTAAATGTCGTCAAAATCAGAATGATTAAGAACATAAGATGGCTGCCTCCTCTTCCTTCCTAGCTGAGCTTCGATCCAAGATTGGTCTCGGCTAATGCTACTAGAAGGGTCTGCACTAGCGACAAGAGGTACTGATGAGAGTGAGTGTGTAGAAGACCCACTGTGAGGTGGAGAGTCTAAA
>VDFB02000015.1:267780868-268034672 GCA_007258455.2 Sequoia sempervirens | reverse complement strand
ACATTACATTATGCTGTAACATAATATACCCTGGAGCAATCAGTTCAAGTATTGTTTGTCTCTGCTAACCCTGCTCACCTCTTTGACCTGTGTCATCTGTTCTTCAATTACGCTAAATTGCTCTTTTCTTTTTTAATGTCCTCAAACTTGCCAATCTGGAATTTGACTGGTTCCTCATGCAAGCTAGTATCTGTGATAACAACCCAGTAATAAAAATCTGGCACATTGATGCTGGAAGATATTAATGTGTCAAACTCATCTTTACAAATCAAAAGCATGGTAATTATTCCTGTGGTTTATTAAAACTTTGCATCTCCCTATCTCACATATCTTCTCCCACTTGTTAGACGTATCGTGGTCTAATATATCCTTTTATCGTTTTAATATCATACTAGCAATTGGACCTATAGGTTCAATGGGCATGCTGATAGTTTCTAGAAAAAAATGTGGAATTTGTTAGATGTATTTCATAGAGTTTTAACATGTTTGAATTATTTTGTTGTTGCCAGCTATATGTTGTCTACACTGGCCTTTGCATGTTTTCTTTTTTGCCTACTTGATCATGCATACAGAATGTATGGAATGCCTAGTTAATTTAGGAGTTAGTATCACTACTATTACCATTATATTTTCTGGTATCTACTCTCTTCTCTTGGTGTGTTTAAGCATGATGGTACGATCTAATTGGAATAAAATATTGGTAGTCTAGGTTTTATTATGAGTTTCTACCATATATTCTGATGGCATCTGGATTGTATTGTGGATGGACGCATTTGTGAATTGGCTCCTTCCTTTTATAAAGAGGATTAGGCAAGGGCTTCCATAACCTATTCCTATTCTCTTCTCTTGGTGTGTTTAAGCATGACGTTATGGTCTAATTGGAATTCAATATTGGTAGTCTAGATTGTATTACGAGTTTCTACCATATTTTCTGATGGCATCTGCATTGTATTGTGGATGGATGCATTTGTGAATTGGCTCCTTCCTTTTATAAAGAGGATTAAGCAAGGGCTATCATAACCTATTCTAACTTCTGAGATCATTGTAGAATGCCAGTTAAGTAAATGTTATAAATAGTATTATGGTTCTACAGTAAGAGTAGTGAGTACTCTTGGACCATAAGGTACTAGGATAGAGTATGAGGTAGATTTAGGGTCATTGTTAGTTAAAATTTCTCTCATCTTACACAATAAATTTTAGTTTCTTTGTAAGAGTTCTATTTGTATAGAAGCTTATAAGACTTATCATGTGTAACCCATGAGATGATTATTTTTAGCATGGTGCCTTTCATAGTTTTTGTTTATGAGGGATGAATCTGAATTTATTTTAATTTTAGTTATATTAGTTTTATTCCTTTAGTTTCTTGAACTCTTTTAGTTGCACGTGATGGTGACAATATGTGAAATCAAATTCAGGTTATTAGTGTCCTGAAAATGCAGAACATTAGTAACAGCATCTTATATTCATTTGACTTTGAATGACTATTTAAAATAAGCCAAGTAAAGTCTAGTCAATATAATGAACTTCAAAGGGAATTAGTAGTGTTATATTAACTCCGTCATCTTGAGATTCAGTGTTTCTATGCTTCAATTTTTTATTGTGGAACGACATTGTTAACCAACTTTTGTTGTAAATGTGATTTTTTAGAATATGTAGCGTGTTTACATGATAAGGCTTTTTCTGCAAATGTAGTATACAGTTAGAACAATTGTCAGTCTGCTGAACAGCAATTAAACACTAAGATTTGACAAGGGCATGCAACTGAAAAATATTTAAAAGAATAGCAGGTCAGAAAGGTTTTATTCGCCATTGTATAGTTTAAGAGTAAACTAAACCCATAGTTTGTTTATATTTGTGCTTCTATATGAACTGTATAAAACATAGAAGACCCAAAATGTCTTGTCAACAAAACAATCCTAATTTATATCTGTATTATTTATGTAAACCAAACTTATACAATTAACTTTTTCCACAACTATTTTTATCCTTCAAATATGTGCTTAAGATTTCATCCTAATAATCCTCCTTGGATCATCAGATGGCAGTCCAGAAGCTAACTTTACTCCCTTCTTTTGTGAATTATTTTCTAACTTCTCCCTTGTATGTAATAATCCAACTAGTAAAAAACAAACTTCTCATTAATTTTACTCTTTCTCATTTCTCAAATTTGTAGGACAACTGCACCCCATTATCTTCTTTACATTATAGAGAAGAAATTTACATAATCGTCTAAAGTGGCTCTAATAAGTCTTGTATGGAATGGTGTACATGCAGTCCAAGCCCTCAAGAAATAAAATACTTCTCACGTTGTTCAGTTATCTGAGCTCCTCCCACAGACATTTCCATCTTACCCAACCATTTATTTTACCATATAGAGGTAGGACTGTACACATTTATTATTCATAACCATTTTGATCTCTGTGAAAGTTGTGTTTGATTATATAACTATTTCACATCAAATAAACTTTAAGGCAAAATATGTGTTCATTTACAACTTTGTATCCAATCAAAAGGAACCTTGGCCTTTACTTGTGATTGCCAGTCATGTAAAACAAAAGAAGAGATTTCAACTTATAATAAATGAAAGTGCTTCCTGTCTGACAACTAATGTTCTTTTAGTTTTAAAAACAATTGTCAGGATATGTACTAGATGCTATGTTATTCCAAGTCTAGTATAAATAAAATTATGTGAATGAGTTCTACTATTTTAATTGTGTTGTCCTTTAGCTAAGCTACCATGAGTTGGAAGAATCAGTCCATAGAAGTCACCCTGAGTTCAAACCTGGCCCGGTTGCACCTCCAAAAATTTAAACCTTGATAGATGAATTGATCATGGAACATACCATCATCCTCACTAATTCAAGTACAACCCTTAAATGGGTGGCAATTTTTAATTGCACAGCAAGAATTAAAATATAAAGCAATCCATTCAATGAAGACGGACGTTGACAAAGTTAAAAAGAGGTGAAATACAATTAAACAACCATTGTAATTATAGACACTCAATTTTCAACTCTGTTGTAAGAGAAACTGGACTGCCATTGTATCATCAACAAGAGTTTGAACAGAGGATCTGGTTTAATTAGGCTTAGAAGTAAAGCCAATTCGTGAAAGATGCTTGTTTTTTTCTAAAGAGGCAAAGGACATAGTTGAGCATGCACTGAATTTTTCTGGCATTTCCACATCAATTTGGCATAGTGTTGAAAACAAAATGTGTGGGATTTATTAGAATGGCATCCTCGTTACGTCGAGATCTCCATAGTGTTGGTACTGTAAGGAAGGTGTCCTGGAGAAATCCTCTGAGGGATCCTCTTCTGTAATGGTCTCTAGAATCCTAGATTGAGCAGGAGAGAAGGCTTGTCAGGCCTTGCCATCTAGAATGCACATGAACATTGTTGTTGTATGAGTGGATATACCTGCACCTCTTACTCCTTGCTGTACTTTCTTCTCAAGCTGAAACCCACACTCACCCTTCACTTGCCTCCTGATTTGTTATTCATTTCTTGAGCAAATACAGAGGGTGAAAGACGTTAATAAATGTACGGGTGGGTGAAGAAGAGAAGAGAAGAGTGAGCAAGGGTTGTGTAGTTTGCACATACCATTAATAGTTTGGGATGAAAAGTAATAGGATTCTTTTGATTTGTGAAGACACCAATCACAGTAGAAGACTATGGGGAAGATGAAAATGTGGAGATGATTTCAAATATTACACAATATAAAATAAAATATTAGATTTATAGAGAAGCACATTTTGGGTATCTAGAAATAGCATTTATGGAGCTCTGTTAGAGAAATAGAGTGGGATAGGAAATTTTCAAGGCTCTAAAACTAATCTTTACTTGCAGCTGTGGGATCACAGAGACATTTTTTGGCTGCCAAGCTGTTTTAGATTCTTGCCATCCACACACCCTTGGAGCAGCCCCTGCCCTTAGGATTTGCCACCTCTGGGAAGCAGTGAAATGTGCATATTTTATAGGAGCAATTGCAAATTATTAGAAACACAAATAATAAGATTGTTTCAAATTGGTATTATTCATTATTGCATAAAGGCATCAACAACGAGACATGAAGGATTCAACTTTTACCTGAAGTGATTGTGGAGGTGTTCATTTGGTACTCGTGACCAAACAAATGCAATTTGGACCAATATTAGATATGTGCAACCAAACATTTTTTTACAAAAACAACAAAATGAAAGCAGACTTCTCACTGATTTGCTTCCACGTGATCCATATTAAATATTAAATGTAATATTAATGGTCATCTTAACGTTATTTACTCTTTAGTTAGTCGTAAGTTAACTTGTAGTTAACTTACTCTTCAACTTTCGTTTGCTTCAGTTAACGTTTAGTTAACTCTTTCAGTTTAGCTTTAGTTTGCTTTTAGTTACGTTTAGTTAACTCTTTCAATTAACTAAATCTTCTCCCTAATTTGTAGGGTTTGTAAAGTCTATAAGAGCAAGGCTCTTCTTTAATAAAATTACTTTGATTATTTACGAAATAAACATGGTATCAGAGTTCTAGGTTCCAGAACCTGATTAGTTTCATGAAATTTTAAGAGTTTTATCTGCTGTTTCTTTTTGTGCTGAAAATCGCGGATTTTCGTGCCCAGTTTTGAGATGGATTTTTTGTCTGTTTGTGGTTTTTTTGGATGAAAATCGTGTGGGTTTTGGAGGTGATTCGAAAATCACGTCTTCGAAAAAAACACGGATACTTGAGATGGATTTTGCTACGAAATTCACAAAATCTCACACCGCATTGCCCTCTTTTCTTGTGACCCTAAAAGGTTTCCCTCAAGGTTGCCTTTTTGTTTCTCAGAATGCTTTTAATTGCTGGATCTCATTTTCCATTCACTTATATCTAATGACGGATTTCTGCGGCTCCCTTTTTTCCTTCCTCATTCCTTGGCAATCGGGCCTTCATCCTTGCAAATGCCGTGATTGCTTTCTTCTACTTCCGTTTCAAATTCTTAGAAGCAAACCTTCGGTTTCTGCCATGACTATTTCTTGGTCGGTTTTCTTGCCCGCCTTTGGCATTGAGATCCCAATCTAGGGTTAAGGTGGATTCTTCTCGCTTGCATCACCACCGCCTATCTTTGTGGACCTCTCATCCAAATCTTTTGGAGTAATTTTTGCTGATTAGGATTTTGAACAACTCTTCTAATTTTTTAGTCGGAATTAATTTTTCATTGCAGACTCCTTTTGTGGGTTTTTCTTAATATTTTTCTAGGGTTCTCATTTAAATTTTCTCTCGGTCGTCCTAAAATTTTAATTCTGAAATCCATACTGGTCTTCGAGCATTTAATTTAGCAACGAAGAGCTGATTTTTGGAGCCAGTTTTGACAGAAATTCTGGGAAAATAAAATTTTCGGTATAGAGTTTTTGAAATTTTTCTTAAAATTTTTTTTACAAAGTTTTGAAAATCTTATAGATTCTGAGCCTCTTTTTGATACGTTTTTTTGAAAAATCGGAGTTGTGCCAGCTGATTGTCCAGTGTTTTGCCAGTTGATCATAAAAGTTACCTCGTTTTTTGTGCTTTGAAAAATGGGAGGGATGGTGTCTTTGTCCAATATTATGTTAGAAAGTTCGTAGAGTTTCAATGGAAAGAATTACAACACGTGGAAGTAGAAGATGCTTACCATCTTTGAGTACCTGTGTTTGGATGAGCTTGTTCTTGGTATAGAAGTTTGTCCCATTGCTGTTGGGAAGGATTAGGACAAGTATGATGGAAGTAATAGGGAGACAATCATGCTTTTTAAAGTCTATCGTTGATGACATGTTACCAGAAATACCATCTGGTACATTTGCTACAGAGATCTGGAAGCATTTGAAAGATCTTCATTAGACCTCAAACAAGGGAAGGGCTTTCTTTCTGAAGAATATGCTCTTTTCTATTATGATGGATGACCAAGTGTCTTTGTAGGAGCACTTGATGAAAGTAAAAAATATTCGCGATCAATTGGAGGCCATTGATCATAAGGTAGAATAGGAGGATATGGTGGTGATCACTTTGAAAAGTTTGCCATGTTCCTATGAGCACTTCATCGAAACGCTCAACATTACATCCACCAATGTTGACTTGAAGTTTGATGAGATGTGCAACAAGCTTTTGCAGCAGGATTGATGGAAGAAGTAGTTTGGGAGCAGTAGTGAGTCTCCAAGGACGTTGGCAAAGGCAAGTCCACTTAGCAAAAAGCACGAGGCGATTCGGAGGAGGGATCCAAGAAGTCTTTTACTTGCCATTACTGTGGGAAGATTGGTCATATACAGAGGTATTGCAGAAAGCGGTTGGCTGATGAGAAGTCCAACCAGGAAGAATCTCAGCAAAGTGCTCACATAGTAGAGCAGATTGAGCAGAAGGAGTCTGAACACTTTGCATTTTGATGACCAACACAATATGGGTAGACTTAGTTTTTTGTTTGTACGATGACCATTAAGGGAGGGTATTAAATATTAAATGTAATATTAATGGTCATCTTAGCGTGATTTACTCTTTAGTTAGTGGTAAGTTAACCTGTAGTTAACTCACTCTTCAGCTTTCGTTTGCTTCAGTTAACGTTTAGTTAACTCTTTCAATTTAGCTTTAGTTTGCTTTTAGTTACGTTTAGTTAACTCTTTCAGTTAACTAAATCTTCTCCCTAATTTGTAGGGTTTGTAAAGTCTATAAGAGCAAGGTTCTTCTTTAATAAAATTACTCTGTTTATTTACGAAATAAACAGTCCACCCATGTGACCTGCACTGTATAGAACCAATAATTTATTTTTTTACTTAGTAGCAATACATTATTACATACATTTGAGCAACCATTGGGCATGTCATGGACCAGATAGCCTGATGGTCATTTATAATAGCATACAAGTGACATAGGGCCAACAATAGCTTATTTACATCAGATACAAACTCCATGACAAAGAATTCTCCACAAGAAGCCTTACAGCAGGCCTCTCCATTTTCATCCTACACGTAACAATTTATAGCATCTAAAGAGCCAAGCTTGATTTGCATCACCATGGTTGCAAACCTATCACCACTCAAACCAATTTCTTGAACGACCTATTTACAGAGCAAGAACTACTTCTCATACACCTCATGTTTTCATTTAGTGCTGTGTGAAAGTAAATAAAGATGGTGTTGTCTATTGTTGACATCATAGAATAATAATATCTTCCAGGTGTTCTCTTCCAAATAATAATAAATAAGCATAAAGATCATGGAAATGTAAGTTGTAAACAATCTACCAGGGTGGCAGTTATCTGATCAGTGCATAGATGCAGTTATTACTTTACATTGAATGTAGCAAAATGATAAGAATTGAACAATTCTTCCTACCAATATTTGTGTAACTAAAGTAAAAATCCAGGTTAGCATAAAATAAAATGCATAAAATAAACCCTAGCTAAACAATGAAGCATAAAGGAGGAAAATAGCATAAAAGAAAGGAATAATTTCACCAAGCATCCTTCATGCCCTCCATGATTAACCTTCATTGCCCTTCTCCATTTGCTGTAAAATGATATTTGCCTTAAGATTTTTGTGAGCAACTCTGACCTATGACAAAGACCTAAGCAAATATTGAAGGATTTGACTCAAAATTGCAAGTGTACTCAGAAATTGCAAGCATGAAGAAGTCTACAAACATGAAGTGTGCAAGCATGAAGTCAAGAGATATGAAGTATGAGAGATGGAGAGAGATGTCCAAATGAGGTGAAATTTCCTTTTTATAGAAAAAGCCAATTTTGGATGAATGACCAGGATTGAGAGTTTGACAAAGCCTTAAGATCAAAGGCTGAAATTGCATGTGACAACTAGCAATTAGGGTTAGGGCAAGATTAGGGTGAAATTTGAAATGAAGGGTTGAGATTTGATTTTAGGAAAATCAAATCAAAGGTCAAAAATGCATGTGACAGGAAGATATTGGGCATGAAAAAAGAGATTGCTGGAAAATCAAATAATAATTTAAAATTATTTGATTTAAGAGGCTGAGTTGACCTTTTGAATTAAAAATTAATTTAATTCAAAAGTGGTGGGGTCATGTGACAGTAAATAATTATTTCAAATTATTTACTTGGTGGGAAAGTGGGAATGAAAATTTAAATAAATAATTTTATTTAAATTTGGAGGAAAAGACAAAAGAACAATTAAATAATTAATGGGGATTATTTAATTGTAGAGGAAAGTAAAATGTGAATAATAATTAGATAAATTGAGAAATTTATTTAATTATAGAGGGACATAGGAAATTAGTGACGTATTTAAATAAATAAATGTAATTTATTTATTTAAATAATCAGAGGAAATAGTTAGGAATTATGACATTAGTACATAATTAAATAATTTTAATTATGTGAGGAGGATGTTTGACATAGAAAAATGTGGTTTGTGGGTCTAGGCCATTTTTATGTGTCTACATTTTGCCCCTCGTCATAATGCAGTTTATCGCATTGTGACAAAGAAAAAGATATGCCCTAGTGAAAAATAGGATGAGGAAGAATGACGAGAGGTAGCGGTATGCCTCTTCGAGAGGATAGGTGGGTTCAAAGAACATGAGTGTGCTCTTGAAATGGATGAGAAGACTAGAGGATGAAGGAATAGAAGAAATGCTAGTGCGAAAGACAGGGATGGTGGGAGGAGAAAGAAACCTTCAATATTTTGCCAAAGTACAAATAGGTGTTGCATAATCATCATTGGGCGGTAAAATGTGACAAATGGACAACAAACACCATGATATGACATAGACCAAGGTGTGCAAGGTCATCCACTTGCGAAAAATAGACAGTCGTAGACAAAGAATGTCCTAACTCATACTAAGGGCTAAGTTGCCCTAGTCTTTTTGTCAAGACACATTGAAGACAACAATCAAGAAAAAACAAGTCATGAGACGTCATCGCACCTCTGAATCCTTCAGGGGACATCCTCGAGGTAGCTAGTAACATGACCAAGAGACAAAACAATAAAAAGATAAGACAAAAGAGACTAGCAAAATCAATAGCCATTGAATGTGTTTGCCAATGTTTGTCGAAGGGGGATTGCTTGACAGTTTGACAGTTTGACGATTTGATAGTCTGATAGTTGTGACAGTTTGATGACCTGTCGTTAGGAAGGACACATCCTGAAATGACGATGTGACAGAGCTTTTCATTAGGAAAGGCACATCCTGAAAAGGCAAATGACATTTTGATGAAGCCCAATTCCAAGGAGGACACATCTTGAAGGGGATCATAAAGTGACTAGGTTGACATTGTTTTGGCAATTTGATTGATTTTTGACTTGATGACTGATTAGATTATGTTGTCTGTTGGTTCACGATTTGAATGTTGACGTTTTGATGACTGTCTTGTGTCCAAGTTTGACTGTCTGACTTATTTGACTGACGCGATGAACCCTAAAGGACTAACCTAGGGTGGCCCGAGGGTTACATCAAATGAAGACCTTGCCTATGTAGCAAATGCGATAGACCGCGTAGTTCAACAGTTCTAACTATGACCTGACAATGACGATTGTGACTCGTTTTTGTGATTTTTTTTGAGAGAGTTATTTGGATGTTTGTGTTTTTCGGATATTTTGATTTTTTTGGATTTTTGATGTTTTATGATTTTGATTTTTTTGGGTTTTTGACGTTTTATGATTTGTCTTTTTGTCGTTTTGATTTTTTTGGGTTTTTGGCGTTTTATGATTTTTTTTGTCTTTTGAAATGTTTTGTGAGGATCGAGACAAATGCATGTGAATGATGCCTACACACAAGAATCCAAGGACAAACATGTCTTGCCCCTAGTCAAGTTGAATACCAATTGACAGGTGATGATGATGATGATGACGTTGTTGACATTTGGAATGACGTCTTTTCAAGATTAGATGGGATGATGGACGATCCTTAGACTGTTTGACAAGGGAAAACCAAGATAGGCAACATACATGAAAGGATGATAGGTGGCTTTGGTAAAAGAGAGGAGACATGAAACTAGAAGAATTATCATATAATCTCCAAGGACTATGTCACATAGGAATAATTAGTTTTCTCCAATATATGTGTTTGGATAATGCTATGAAGACAATGACATGATGTTTCATGAATAGTATATGACCAAAGGATAGGCATATCAAGAGTTTCCCAAAGCATGATTTATGTTTGTACCCCAGTCCTTATCAAGAAAAAAGTAGGTGGGAAGATGGATGGAAATGAGATGGATGGCAATGTCATAAGAAATGTCGTGTGAAGGGTATGGGAGATGAGACAACTTGCCCCCAAGTGTAATGGTCCACATAGATAATTTCACATACACATGACGCTTGTTTGCCAGGTTTTCATCATGGTACTTATCCAAAGCGCTATAAAAATGGTTTTCACTATTGGACGAAATTTTTCTCTTAAGACTTTTTCCTTTTTCTTGACTTTTTTTTAATTAATTATTTTGTATTTTCTGGATGGCCTTGATGCTTTAGATGATCCCTGATTGTTCTGAATCCTTAAATGGTGCTGATGTAGAGACTGGTGCCATGATATGCCACTAATGACCTTTATGAAGCAATTGCCTTGTCAGGATCATAACGCTTGCATACAACTGATTGATGTCATTGTGATCCTTGTTGATACTAGAGTTGGCCTTATCAGAATATGCGCATCGCGATAGAGTGCCATGAGAGTCCTTACAATAAAGAGTTGCTGCCAAGACGCGATGGATTTGTGAGGTCCGTGTTTTAGACTTTAGGCGCGATGTAGGATTATGATGGATGATGGTAGATGTGGAAGGGTTGTTGGGACGTTTGGATGAATCATTTTTAATTTTCCAAACTTGGGATGTTGGATGGCAAAGTTTGGAATTTTGATTAGGATAGCGTTTGGAACCAACACGATGACCATTTTGAAGGAGGTGGACGTTTATTATATGAGGGAGTCCTCTTTTCTTGTGACTCCACATTTTGATTGACTTTTGGATTTGAAATATTTTCTTTGGGATCCATTTTAACTTTATTTGTCCACTTGGATTTTTGTTTGATTCCATGGCCTTTGACATTAGATTTTGAACTTTGGATTTGTAATAATTTTCTTTTTGTTGGTTCCAAATGGAAGGTTTATTGGAATGACGGTTTATGGTGTGGATGGAAGGAGTGTTGGAAACAACCTTATGACAAAGACTACTCATGGCCCCCATTTTGATGTTTGTATCAGATAAAGTTGCCCCCAATATCGAGGAGGTACCATTAACATCATTAGATTTTCCGACTGAGAAATAGCCAAGACCTTGATGCCTAGGATTTTCATAAAATTGTATTGGTTCTCGAATGCCTTGCTCGTGTATGCCTAGTCCTCTTCCCTGATACTGCATGCTTTGACATATTCTCTTTGCGATGGGGTATTTGTCATTTTGGAAGCAAGATGCAAACCCATCATTGTGTATGTGGAGATCATTACTCAATATTTTCTCATCTGCAAGAAAGCCTGCTCTGACAAAGATAGACGATCCTAGTTGATAAGATGTTGTCGCTTTACTGACATGTTGGATATATTTTTGATTAACATCTTTGGTCGGATTTTGTGACATCCAATTCAGATGATTCTATTGGTGTTGCCAAGTCAATGTCAAAACCATCTTTATGGTTAGTGTCATAGAGTCCTGTAAATTCAGCTATAGCTTGATCATTTGCAAATATGTCCAGAGGAGAAGACTCTTGTTCTAGAGGAAGATCATCTATGTGTCCCATGGGAGTAATTGTCTCATTTTGGGAAGTGTCGATATTCAGAGCTTGGATAGGGTTGTCTTCAAGTGTTTGATCATGAATGGCATAAAGGTCAAGGAGTGGATCGTTTTGGATTTCTTGATCAATGGTAGTGTCTTGGTCTTGGGTGACATGATTGGAAATAGAATCTTGATCAAGGATAGGTGTATTTTGGATTCCATGATTTTCTAGGACTTCTTGGATGGACTTAAAGATAGGGCCATGGGATGGACTATCTTGATCTTGACATGAAGGTGAAGCCATGATGTCATGCTTTGGACTTTCCTTTTGGCATGTATCCTCAAGTTTGTTAAATGGGATGTGTCTTTGGGGACCATGACTAGATGTGTTTTCATGACTAAATGTATGTTGGGATGGAATGGCTTGGAAGGGATTAGTGGATGAAGGACTAGGATAGGACGTGGAGACTTGGAAGGGGTTATTGGATGAAGGACTAGGATAAGACATGGAGACTTGGAAGGGGTTAGTGGATAGTTGGTTTCCCTTGTCAAAGTTAGGATAAGGGTGATAAATGGATGTTTGTTGTGTATAAGTGGTATGGCTTGTGTTAAGTGACTCTTGATAGTGAGGGTAGATGGTTGAATGACTAGGATTTATGGATTGTTGGTAGGAAGGGTATGTGAGTGATTGATTATGGGTTGTGGTTGGTCGGTATTTGGATTGGATGAATTGTCTTTTGAAGTCTATGGCTTGTTGGGCTATGAGACTAAGACTATGTTTTTGGTATTTTTTTGGAAGAAGAAATGCAATAATGTATGATGCAAGGTGACAATGTTGTCTAAAGAGAAGGTCCAAGGAAAAGTGATAGTGAGGACTAAAAGGAATGACAAATGATGGAAGACTTATGTTATGACAATACAAATGCAAGGTACAAACAAACTCTAAGGTGTAATCAATTTTGGGAGATTTTTAGGAGAGGTTGACTAACCATCCAAAGTTTGGCCAATGTCTCAATTTTGATTGTCAAAGGACTGTTTGTAAGACCAAGTGAAATGACAAAGTGACAAAGTGAGATTCCCAAACTAGACTTGTGAGCTGAAAATATCTCACATAAAATGGCAAAGACTAAAGGAGTGATTTTTGACTTGGTCCAATGACAATCTACTTTTGGAGGCAATGGTTTCACAAAGTATGGAAAATTTACCTATTCTAAAGTCTATGAAATGAAGACCTAAGAGTTTGTCTATGCTGAAAATGATTGTGGATCCTAGGATGCAACTAAAATTTGTAATGGTAAACCTATGGTAAAAGCTAAATGCCAACTAAAAGGTGCAAAGATGGACAATTTTGAGCAAATATTTTCTCGTTTTTGGACAGAGACCACTGAGAAAGGATGTTTAGACACAGATTCAAAATGTTTGATTTCGGACCAAGATAGTAACAGTCATTTTCCTAAGTGACAAGCAAATGTGGTGTTTTAGATAACAGTTGCGTTTTAGGGTACAAATGCGTTGTTTCAGACAGCGAATGCGTTGTAGTATTATCAGATGCGTTGTTTCAGATAGCGAATGCAGTTCACTAAGTTAGATGCGTGTTACAGAGTCTCAATTGCGTTGTAGTTTGAACAGGGTCTGGTTTTCTTGCAAATTTTGACAGATTTGTGAAGTTGTTTCAATTTGACTGTGATTTTCCAGATTTGTAAAAGGTGATTTATGTGTTCATTGAATCAACAAACATTTGGAAAACACATGATTTTGTCTTGAATTGTTGGAGACAAACACATTGAAAACAAGTACAAATCCTAGGGATGGCAAGGACTATATTCACTGGATTCCCACTTGGATTTCTCCAGACGTGCTTATTCTTAGCGGATGACTTAAAAGCTTGGCCACACTGGCTCCCCTCCAAGGCACTCACTTATCCGGGTCAACCAAGTTTCGAGTTCTCATGACTCTCCCATGAAAAACTCATCATCTCTACTAAGAACCGCAAGTATGTGGGGTGGCTTGGGAACGACCATTCCTGCACTAGCGAATAGAAAGGGATTTTGACAACTACACAAATGGTTTTTAGTCAAGGCACCTGTTTAGGTGGCCACACATGAGGCAAGATTAACTCCGATAAGGAGGTTTCCTAGCCTACAAAGGTTACACTCTACAGGTTTTTACGCACCACACGGGTATTGAGGGAATCACTTGTCTATGTGACACATCCGAACTTGTAATGCTAAGTTTTCTAGTAGCATTCACATTTATATACCGGTCGGGAGTAGCTTGGCTTTAGCTCGTTGCTGGTTGGGTCGTTCCCTTGGGTGAGTACTTTTTCCCACAAGGCAGGCCCTCTAATAAGGTAAACACAAAAGCGAAATGAAAACTTTGTTTTTGGTCATCCAAGATCGCACAAAGGCGCGAGGAGAGTGCATACACAAAGCTTTCATTCCACACTCACAAGATTGTTCATTTTAATGCCCAAATCGAAATATGTGGGTGGCAAAGCAACAACCCCTAAGTGTTTTTGATTCTCTAGATCGTAGCAAGGCACAAGAGAAGTGCATACACACTAAGGAGTTATCACTACACCACAAGACACATCAAACACATTCATTTTAGCCCAACTTATTATGAGACAAGCAAAGCTCTTTTTAGGCCAATGCTATGAGAATGCAAGTATATTTTTAACCTTGATGAGTGTAAATGCAAGTTGTGTTCATTTTAATCCCATGAGTGTGAATGCAAGTTCATTTTAAACCATGATGTGTGATATGCAAGTTGTAATTGTGGTTGTTTGTTTGTTTGTTGCTTTAGAGTTGAAAAAGGATTTGTAAAATCAACAACAAAACAAGGGTTAGTATCTCCTTCCAGCTTGCCACATGCTGCCAACAAAAGATCAGTAACCAAAAAGCCCTAACCTACTAAAGCTAAAAAATGTTACCAAAAACCGAGAGTAAACCTGCAACAGGTAGATGCGTCTCTGTCTGTCAAATGCGACTCAATAACATATGTGTTGTTCGAGCTGTCAAGTGTGTTGCAACAGATCAAATGCGTTTCTGCGAAGGTCAAATGCGGCTTGGTTCTGTGGATGCGTTGCTCCCGAACACAGATGCGTCATGACACATCAAATGCGGCTCAGAAAGTGGCGTTTGCGGCGTTTCGTACCTGTACCTGCAAAAAATGACGAAAAGGCCGTACAAGAACTGCAAAATGTGTTTTTGGCGTCGGGTTCACCAATGTAACTAATGTAAAAATCTAGGTTAGCTTGAAATAAAATGCATAAAATAAACCCTAGCTAAACAATGAAGCACAAAGGAGGAAAATAGCATAAAAGAAAGGAATAATTTCACCAAGCAGCCTTCATGCCCTCCATGATTAACCTTCATTGCCCTTCTCCATTTGCTGTAAAATGATATTTTCCCTTAGATTTTTGTGAGCAACTATGACCTATGACAAAGACCTAAGCAAATATTGAAGGATTTGACTCAAAATTGCAAGCATGAAGAAGTCTGCAAACATGAAGTGTGCAAGCATGAAGTCAAGAGATATGAAGTATGAGAGATGGAGAGAGATGTCCAAATGAGGTGAAATTGCCTTTTTATTGAAAAATCAATTTTGGATGAATGGCCAAGATTGAGAGTTTGACAAAGCCCTAAGATCAAAGGCTGAAATTGCATGTGACAACTAGCAATTAGGGTTAGGGAAAAATTATAGTGAAATTTGAAATGAAGGGTTGAAATCAAAGGTCAAGAATGCATGTGGCAAGAAGATATTGAGCACGAAAAAAGAGATTGCTGGAAAATCAAATAATAATTTTAAATTTTTTGATTTAAGAGGCTGAGTTGACATTTTGAATTAAAAATTAATTTAATTCAAAAGTGGTGGGGTCATGTGACAGTAAATAATTATTTCAAATTATTTACTTGGTGGGAAAGTGGGAATGGGAATTTAAATAAATAATTTTATTTAAATTTGGAGGAAAAGACAAAAGAACAATTAAATAATTAATGGGGATTATTTAATTGTAGAGGAAAGTAAAATGTGAATAATAATTAAATAAATTGAGAAATTTATTTAATTATAGAGAGACATAGGAAATTTATTTAATTATTTAATTATTTAAATAATCAGGAGGAAATAGTTAGGAATTATGACATTAGTACATAATTAAATTTTAATTATGTGAGGAGGATGTTTGACATAGAAAAATGTGGTTTGTGGGTCTAGGCCATTTTTATGTGTCCACAATTTGCACCAACTCATAGGCAAGTTTACAAATAAAAACTTCTTGAAGTTGCACAAATTTCTAAACATGAAAGGTGAAGATGCAATCCAAAGAGCTTGGAGTGCATTCCATAGAGGTCAAAATGCATGTACACCATCCCAGACAATAATTCTGACAATAAGTCTGTGCAACTTACAACTATGTACATTGTATATTATCCCTTTTATGTTAGACAGCTCATAGGCAAGCTTATAATTTTATAAACATGGACATCATGCCCTTTGTTCTCATTATATCGTTCAAAATGTGGGAAATCAAATAATTTTTTTGACAAGTTGAAGTCTAAATTACTACGCATCACAATCATGTTTTTATTGTTTAATTGATTTGTTCCTCAAAATACCTTGCAGCACTTGAGTTGTTTCACAATTTCCTTTGATTTATCAGGGAAAAATCTGGGAGATATTGATGAGTTTTTGTTCAAAATCTTGTTAACTGAGAATTTCAGAATATTGTGATAATTTCAGGATTTTCTTGGCAAAGAGAGCAAGAAATGAGATCTCACAATAAATTCCAGAGAACTGCTTCTATGAATAAAATAATTAATGTGAATCATAGGTTGCACACACATGGTATCTTGTGTTGAATAGAGTCATCTGTATATAGAGTTTTAAGATGTAATCCAAAAACATTTTCCTCTTGATGATGGATCCTGTAGTCTGATATCAAACATTGATGTAATCAAATTCTATCTCAAGTTTTTACCAGAGTGTTTTTTCTATTTGTTATGACTGTGAAAGTCTAACTTTAATTATTCCTATGAATTGTAAACATATTTAGAAAAGATGTTTTGGATGTGACTGTGCTTAATTATCTTGTCAAGGGTGATAAATTGACTTCATTAATTTTCATGGTAAGGAAAGTAATTGCTCTGGATCTCACACGTGGGTAATTGGAAGAGTACAAAGGAATGTGTGTTTAAGAAAAGACAATTAAAGCAGTCTTAAAAGCACTCTCTGAAGCTAAATCTAAGCCCTTAAATTGTAGTACAAAAGAAATCTCATTCTAAGATTCAAATAAAATGCTGTGTGTTTGTCAGAATGGCATAGGATGATGTTTTTGAAACTTTGATTTGTTTCAGACAATTTACATCAAGGAAGGTTTGAACCTGCAAATAGCACATTTTTTTTTGTTTGGGGAAATATTTTCATATCACTCTGGAAGTTATAGGTTAACTGTCCTCACTGTTGAAATCAAAGAGAAGATTGGCAGACACAAATTTGAAAATATTTTCATATTGAAGACAAAATGCTTACAATAACATGGAATAATTTCTTTTTGAGACTTACGACTCCATCTCCCAAAGCTGAAGTTACAAATATCATGCTTTAAGGGATTCTTGTGCTCTGATAATGGTCATAGTAATCAACATTTTAGGTGAGTTAACTTTGAGTGAGTACTCATTGTAGTTTCTGAAAGAAAAATGGACCATGGTAGTATAGGGTTGAATTTATTTCAAGCAACTTGACTACACAAGTAGCAATGTTACACAGCAAGCTACTTGTCTAATGAATATGTATCTTGAAGCTTTAGTAATTGTATTTTGGATCTTCTTTTGATTTTGAAGATGAAAGTAATGAGGACAAAGTAATTACATTTCATTTTCTTTATTGAAATTTGAGAAGGAAATGCGTTTATATGTTACTAGATAACACATATTGTGAAATAAGAATCTGTTCTGTAGGCTATTATTTTCTGGTATGAATGAACGTGAAAGAAGTGTGATTGATTAAGGAATATTTCTCAAAGACAAAGGATTACACACATTTTCAATCGTATGGATTCAACTGAAGTCCATATAAGTTCCATCTATGTTGCTGATTTCGTGGCAGAAAATTCAAAAGAAATCCAGTTAGGAGGAAAGGACATCAACTTTTGTAAGACAAGATATGTGCAAAAATGTCCCAAGGAAACCTTGATCTCTTCACTCAATTTTTTTAATGATCCATTGCATATCATCTAGCTACATCTTGATATTTGCAGGCTACTTTTTCAGCATGCTTTTGATGTTGGAGAAAACTCATGTAAAACAGTGAAGAATTGCTTCAAATTAGGGATTGAGACATTGAAGATTCACTTTGAATGAGAAATCCACATGGTGAAGCAGGTATTAGTGGCTACCTAAAAATTGATGAAGACCTAAATATGTCCGCAATGGCAATTAACTAAAGCTCAGAAAACTTTCATGGATAGCTTGTGGGCTATTCTAATTTGGTCGATAATGAAGAAACTGAAGATTCATGGGAGTGACTTTTATGGTCTATAGACTATTAGCAATTATAGAGTCTGCACTGTGGGGTTTTAGTTAAATTAATTTTCAAGTGTGAGGACCTTACAAACAGTGCTGACTAGGCAAATGAAATTGCAACTCGTTGAAGGTCGACATATGTGCCCAATTATGAATTTTCTTGTTTTTGAATATTATCTTCGATTATATAAAGTTTGTTTTTAATTTTCTCACATATTGAACTTGCCAGAGTAATGGAAGCTGGAAGATATTAGTTAATATACAAAGGGAAGCTGACATTGAAGAGCTACAACTGATAAGTACAAAATAAAGCCTAACATATAAAAAAATAATTTTACAGGAGAATGGTTTGTTTTGGTCTGTTTGTGGATATACCACTATACATGTTCAGAGATATTTGAGTAGTGATGCATATATGAACATAGAATACAGGATACTTCTTGCATAAATTTGCCATCTTTTGGGGTTTATTCTCCAAACATAATCCTAAAATTTCTTGACTAATTATATTCTTCACTGGTCATAATGATCTTTAACAGAGATTTTGATATTGATATTGCATTTAATTGTAATCCAAGGAGAAACATGGAATAAAATCCTTTGCAGATTAAAGAAGAATAATAATTTATGGTTTTCATCTGATTTTTTCCCTTCCTTTTCCCTATTCCTGTTTAAGCTTATTCCAAATAATTTTTTTCCCAAGCTCATCCTCTAATTCTTCTTCCCTTTTCCCTCTTGTTTTCTGTTTGGCTTGAACTAAAGATGTTATGTTGTGTATTGCATCTCTTGTTATTGATACACTATATTCGAGTCTTGTGTTCTAGCTTTGTTATCACTCTTTGTTAAAGCCAGTATGTTTGTGTTAATAGATTTACACATTGTTTTAATTTTCAAGCCTTATTTGTTATTTCTAATCCTATCATTTGTGTTAGGGTAGGTATTTTATTTTCCTTAGTTGGATATTATGTATTTTCCGACACATTTAGTTTAGCTTGCTTAGTTGTAGTGAGTGGGTCAAAAAAGGTAGATGGCATCTTTTCATGAATGTAACTCTTGCCTATTTTTGAGTAGTTGGAGTTATTTTTCTCATTGTTTGGTCTTGCCTCCCCTCTTTCCTATATATATATTCATTCCTTTAGCTTGTTATACATTTATGCTATTGTGAGCTCTTGTAATGCTATTTTACTTCTTGAGCATTTGCATTTCTCTTGTGAAAACTAGCTCTGTTCAACTATTTTGATTTTATGTCTTTGCTAGAATAGTTTTATTTGATCTAGCACTAGGTTTCAGGTAGTTTCGATAAAATGATACTGCAAAAGGTCATTCAAAATAACTTAAATAACTTTGTTGTGTATCGCATTCCAGGAAACCAGGGCAATTCTAAGGCATCTGAGGGGGCAAAGAATGACACTCCACAGAAAGTAGCTCCTATTGAAGCACCTGCTCTATCTCTAGAAGAGTTAAAGGAAGCAACAGATAACTTTGGTCCAAAAGCTTTGATTGGAGAAGGGTCCTATGGAAGAGTATACTATGCAACATTAAGCAATGGTTCAGCTGCAGCAATTAAGAAATTAGATGTCAGCAGTCAGCCAGAGGCAAACCCAGAATTTTTAGCACAGGTATCAAGAACGGTCCTGTTAGAGTAGACCATTTATTTGTGACACTTGAATTATCATACTTTATACAATGTATTATTTGTTTTGATATATGCCATGTGAAGAAGTCATCAATTGCTTTTTATATTCTTCTACTGATGGCTACTTTGCAGGAATGGTTAACTGTATATCTATAAAGTTCTATTGCAATTTTTCCGACACTTCTGCTTTATGTATTTAGGTTTCAATGGTATCAAGGTTGAAGCATGAGCATGTAGTTGAGTTGGTGGGATACTGTGTTGAGGGAAACATCCGTGTGCTGGCATATGAATTTGCAACAATGGGCTCCTTACATGACATTTTGCATGGTATGTTTGTAGACTAATTTGATTTTTGTTTATGTTTTAGACAAAAAGAATTATCGTTTTGATCATTCTTGCTTTTGAATTATATTTTTATTCACTTAAGGTTTCTATTTGTTGCAAGTGTAGGACGGAAAGGGGTGCAAGGGGCCCAACCAGGTCCAGTTCTTGATTGGATGCAACGGGTGAAAATTGCTGTGGGTGCAGCAAAGGGTCTTGAATATCTTCATGAGAAAGCTCAGCCTCATATTATTCATCGAGATATTAGATCTAGCAATGTTCTACTTTTTGATGACTTCAAAGCAAAAATTGCTGATTTCAATCTTTCTAATCAAGCCCCTGACATGGCTGCTCGCCTTCATTCAACACGGGTGTTGGGAACATTTGGCTATCATGCTCCAGAGTAATTTTCTAATTCAAATCTTAAAATAAGTTTTTGATATTTTTTGGGTGAAATAACTTGTGAAGATGTGATTTTTAAATATTCTTCAAGAATTTCAATTGCATCATAGGCAGCCAAGGACCTCTTTCTTTTCAATGGCATGGATGGAGACAGTAGAACGAAACGAGCAAACGCCCTTTTAACAATTTCCTCACTTCATTTAATCTTGGTCTTCTAGGAATGTTAATGTTATCACAGAAACATTTCTTTGACAGGTTAGGAGACCAATATGCTTTAGTGTTTTCCCAGTAGAAATCAGAAGGGATTGGTAAAAGTGGAACCCATATCCCTATGTCCATTTTTGCCCTGTTTTGACTAGGGTATGCACACCTGTGCAACATCAAAGCAAGCATGTTTGCTATTGACTGAAAAAGATACGTTAGTGTACTAAACTACTAATATAATGAAACCTGCAGGCAGGACCTGATTGAACAATATTTTATTCAGTAATATGATCTAATGTGAGAAATGAAATCTTATACACCTATGCTCTTTTTTGCCTTACCTGTGCAACATTGGAAGTAAGCATGTTTGCCATTGGCTGTAAAATATATCATTTTAATGTACTAAACTACTAATATAATGAAACCTGCCTGTAATGATCTGATTCAACAATATTCCATTCAAAAGGACATATACCCCTATGTCCATTTTTGCCCTGTTTTGACTAGGGTATGCACACCTGTGCAACATCAAAGCAAGCATGTTTGCTATTGACTGAAAAAGATACGTTAGTGTACTAAACTACTAATATAATGAAACCTGCTGGCAGGACCTGATTGAACAATATTTTATTCAGTAATATGATCTAATGTGAGAAATGAAATCTTATACCCCTATGCTCTTTTTTGCCTTACCTGTGCAACATTGGAAGTAAGCATGTTTGCCATTGGCTGTAAAATATATCATTTTAATGTACTAAACTACTAATATAATGAAACCTGCCTGTAATGACCTGATTCAACAATATTCCATTCAAAAGGAGCACAAGCTAGTTTGAGAATGAAATATAGTATGCGCTATGTAGATATGAAATACAAAATACAGAATGTCCAGAATATTTAGATGACAGATATGTAAATAAGCAATACCATGTAGTGGGGGTGGTGGGCCTAGCTCGATTGGCTAAAGCATCCTGTTGCAGGCAAGAGGTCACAAGGTCTAGTCTCCCCACCGTCCCCGTGGTACCGGAGGGCGTATCATGCCAACACCACTGGTCATGTGAAAAAAAAGTTTACCACTTGCACTGCAGTTTATAGGGGGATGGCTACACGATTCCGATTCCGATTCCTACAGTAAAAAATACATGGCAGTTAGCATAGCGACCAAGTGTAATCATAGATTAGGTGTATCAATTGGCATCTCTCTTCCTTGCAAGCACAGCTTTAGGCCAACCAAAAATTACTAAATGATTAATATTATGTGACCCACCCACACCCTCAGCAATCAAAAAAATGTGAGAAAGGCTGCAAGAGTGAGAGAATTAGGATAGGAAGAGTTGATGAGCACACACTTATCCTGGGGGCGGAGGGGGAAGGTGAATCAGTATAAGATAATTTTTTACTTATTTAAAATTTGACAACCACAATAATAGCAATCATGCAAGATCTAGCAAATAAGAAAACACAAGATTCACGTGGAAACCCTTTTGGGAGAAAACCACAAAGAAAGACTGCTTGGATATACTGTCCAAATCCAGCCAAAAATAAAATTCTCTTACAAAGATTAGTAGGCACCAACCCACTGGAGACACCAATCCCCACTACTAAGCACCAACTTAGCAAGAGACACCAATCTCTTCAATTAGGAGGGTACCAACCTCCAAATAAACAAAGTTTTCGCTTTCTTGAATATTTTTTTTTTTGGTACGTAAGAGGTGAGTTTTAAATAAAGATGCTGGAATTTGGCCTGGCCAACACCACCAAGTGAGATCACAAAAGAGGGATCTCATCCCCACAGATTTTGGAAATACATCTGTTTATTCAGCCTTATTCCTATTGAACCAATCAAAATTCTATCTACTTGTTCCTGGCGCCACAACCAGGAACCATCACTACCTAAATTGAAACAAAAGTAGGTGTCATTGCCATCCCAACTACACAAGTGCCCATCACACATATTTGAGCAGCCATCCAATGCTAACCATTTCATGAGACACAACCTGGCGTCGTTGCCTGCTGGGTGTTGGCTCTATTTTTAGCTTGAGGACATAACTTACTTCTAATTTCTTCTATTTTGTGGAAAACATTTTCTAATTTCTGCGCTCTGTGTTTTTGTATTTCCCCCTCATACTTTGGTTCCACTGTAGCTGATTTAGAGTGAGACTAAAGTTGCATTGTGTTGCAGGAATCCCCCTTATGACTGGTATTCTTTTTCTTTCTCTTTATTGTTTTCCATTCATTTCCCCCATCCCCACCATCTGAATCGTTTAGAACATGCAAAGAAGCTTGAGAGAAGGAACATTCAACTGTTGTGGTGTTAGAAACTTCACCTGCTGCACTAGATCGTTGAGAGATAGCCTCTTTATTACCAACATGAGATGATTTTTGAGGTGTATTTGGCCCAGAAGAAGACTTGTTGACCATTTCCTCTTTATGCTCCCTAGGAGCCATCTTTGAAGGAGATCTATTCTGCTTGTGAGAGTTCATGACCGAGTAATGTTTGGGAGAAGAATCCTTCCACCAAGAAGCCTCTCGAATTGGTTGGGACTTGACAGTTGGGCAATCAAGAGCAATGTGCCCAGTCTGATAACATATCCTGCATCTAAACCTTAAACCATCATAATCTAATGGTCGTTTCCAACTTTGACCATTGCCTTCAAAATGATTTTTGCTGGGAGATCTTTGGAGATATCCAATTCCGCCAAAATCCTTGCATATGTTGTGTGGATAAAATTTGTTGAATTGTCATTTGAATACAAAAAATTGCCCATGGAGTTTCCTATCACTGCAAAACATGCTTCAAACTAGTAGTGGAGGGGGAGATTTGGAAGGCGAACCCAAATCGGCAAAACTGAGAATGTTTTAGTTAAAGGGTCAAATTTTGGATGCCAAGGTTACAGCTGCAGCAACTTTTCTTGCCATAGCCAGACATAATTAAGAATGATGTTTTTGTCTTTCTTGCAGTCGAAAACCACTGTGAAAAAACCCCTTGCACTAGGGTAAATTTCCAAACCTTCGTCCATTAGTGGAAGCGAAGATTTCAAAATCCAATCATGAAGGTTTGGGAGGCTAGCCAGAGATGGCAGAATCTTCCAATTAAACCATTCTTTGAAAAGAATTCTTCATTTGCATGTAGCTCCTTCGACAAAGTATCACCGATAATAATAATAATAATAATATTAATAATAATATTATTTTATAGTCCACGATACCCGGCAATCTGTTTTTGGGTCTACAGACGGCCTACAGCAATATGGGACTCCTCGTACTCCCAATATTAAGGGAGGCACCTAACTCGTGCTCCACAATACGAGGTGTACATACCTTACCCCCTGCAGGATTTGAACTTGTGACCTCTCTTTCAAGAGTACAAGTTCTCCACCATTAGGCCAACTCAGGCTGTAGAGCATTGAGCAATTCGCCTAGTGCCTGTGTGATTCATTGGGTTTTTGATTGAGCCTGGAGGTGAGGAGGAACCAAATTTGGCCTCCTCCAGAAAGGAGGTTTTGGATGCCATCAGCCCCTGCCCAGGAGGCAGATCTTTGAGTGTCGGATCTGAACATAGATGCACCATAGGTGTTGATAAATCTGACCCAGTTTGGTCGGAGCCACCCAACATACAACCGTTGCTAGAATGGGACGGATTCAGAGCATGCCCGCTCGAATTCATGGGCTTAACAGAGGAATGGGAAATGCCTTTCCCAACATCCAGATGGGTTGCCAAGTCTATGAAACCCTCACCAACAAGAAACCCCATGATCATCGAGGGAGGTAGAGAAAATTCCGCAACAAAAACCTTGAGATTTGCATTGTTTGCAGCCTCAACGGAGGGTCCACCACGTGCCGGAAGAGGCGAATCACAAGGTCGAGCCAGCCAAGACTGAGCCGAACCATCCTCATTGCTTTCAAAAGCATCCCTACAAGCGTCGGAAACCTCCTGCACACCCTCAAAAACACTGCCTGAAACCCTAACCTTTCGCAAATTCTGTAACTTAAGTAGTGTAGCCATTATTTCTAATCATATAAATTTCTTCTTTATTCCCGGAATTCTTTGCCTTCTTGAATATTGCTTCTTCAATGAATGACAATATTTTAAATCTCCTTCATAAAATCTGCATTATATTCAAATGATCGAACATTTATTTTGCTCTCCTTAAGAAAAATCTGCTTTTGTTTGAAAGAGAAAACATTTATTTCACACTCCCTACTCCAACTTCTCTTTTCTTGTTTTATATCCCCTTTATGCCTCTTTATGAAGACAGGTGATCTTTTCCAAGGGAGTCTTCCTTTTCAATTTATTTTTTTCTTTTAATTTATTTTTCTTTAGTAATTAACTTCTACATAATTTTCCTCCTTCGACATTAATAATAAATTATCAGGACATTAATTCTCCTTTGACATCAACGACAATATTTCAGCAAGAGTAAGCATTAGGAAGAGCAAGAGCAAAAGCAAGACGAAGAGTAAGTGCCAAGTCTTTGTGGAACACTGAAAAACTGCATAGCCCTCATCATTTAGATTGGTTATAGATTCTTTAGCTTCACTATTAATTTTCTGAAGAATGAAGATTTGGTTAGAAATAGTAAGGACTTGGTGTTACAGAAAACATTGTGGTAAAATAGTGAAAATGGTGTGTGCCATGAAGGTTTTTGTGGTTTCAAAGGACTTAATTTGGGCTTGAGAATGCATGAAGGGCGCTGTTCTTGGACTCTGCAAGAGGCATTGCCCCTCGACCTCTTTGGGGGCTCCACCTCCCAACCGTACCCCACTGCCATCTCACTACCATCCCCTCCCTTCACCCATTTCCCCCCATCCTAAGATGGAATGGAGAAATTATATCACCCCAAATATTAATCAAACAAAAGAAATTATTGTATTTGAATTACAAATTTCATAGATGCATCTAAGTTTGGTATTTTAGACTTGACAAATAGACATTAATGTTTTAAATTTGTAGACAATGATTGAAGCCCTAATGAAGATTGGGTTTGTCCATTTTGCTATGATTAGAAATTTTTTGTTATAGTTAACTTGATGATGATTCTAATTTTGAAACTAAAATATAAGGGAAACTAAGATTGGGTTTGTCCATTTTGCTATGATTAGAAATTTTTTGTTATAGTTAACTTGATGATGATTCTAAATTGAAGCCCTACTTTTGAAACTAAAATAAACTGTAATCCAACATCACACAGTTTAATTTCGAAACTAAAAATATTGTTGCAAAGGGAGTTTAGGAAAAATAAAATATTCCAACATAAATTTTAACCTAGCATATTGATAGCTTATTAGATGTTAAGATGACCTATTACTGACCTAAACCATACATAACTTCTTTAGCCTTGTTCTATTTTCACATGCATACATGTTCTAGCAGTGGTTTCTATCATAGCAACTAGACTTGGATTCGACACGAACTCAATAGGCTGATTTTGGACTTGGACTCAGACTTGGCACAGACTCAACATTTGGAAAAAAATATATAGATTATTTTAAGGAAATGCATATTTTTCTATGCACCCTTCCCTAAATCAACTTTAAAAACATAAAAAACTAATCAATAAAAGCTACTTTGATCACATATACAAGTATTCTTTGAACAAGTATAAAAGCAGGTTTGAGCTGGAGGTTGCAAGATTTTGCAATATATAATTACGTTGAGAGGCATTCTACAGTGGCATCAAGGACTGTCATGCCATGACCCTGTAAAAGAAAACTATTTAGAGCTGACATTTATTTAAAAAAAAAACTAAAACTATAAAATAGCTCTTAAGTAGATAAAAATGAATTAATTCTTAAATAGTTCTAAAGTAAATAAAATTACTCTTAATAAAATAAAATAAAATAACTCTTCAATAAATAAAATAACTCTTCAAGTAAATAAAAATAGTTCTTAAAATTAAAATGAAGTAAACAATGTAAATGAAATAAAGTAATTCTTAAAGTAAATAAAGTTATTCTCAAGTGTTTTTGATGTACAAAACTCCTCGATTATGATCTCCATGGCATCAAAAAAGAAAAATCACATGGTCATGAACTATGGTATGGAGGAGCCTATATCAATCAGCCCAACATGACTAGCCCCACATCGGTAGCTCTATGGTGGGGTGCTCATGTATTAGATATTTCCTTGATGCTACTATAGCCATTATATATGTGTGTGTCAACATCTAAGGGATCTACTTGTGCTCTCTCCCCTCCATTGCTACTACCTAAACGCCAAGTTCAACCTAACCATCCCATGTGTGGTTATTCTTAATAAACACGTGATCCTTAGCCTTGATGATCCAATTTGATAGTAGATCAACCTTCTATAATGTAATGGGAGATAAATTTGAGTCCAAGATTTGCTTATGGTAAAGGAGAATTCTATAATGAACATAGAGAAGGTCATTCAACTTTGCATCATAAATTCATTTTGCTTGTTGGAGTGTATATGCTCAAACATACTCCAATTGCACTTGCATACTGAAGTGTTGCATGGTTGGCTCAAGAAACATATAACAATTGTTTCAAGATTTGACACCTCTCCCACACACATCTACAAGGAGAAAACAAAATGAAAAGAACTCATCTTTTTATTCAACATCGTAAGAATTGTAAAAGTATGATTTAGAGCAACTTTTACTTGAGTGCAATGTTGTTTGAGTTGTCTTACATATATATTATGTAAAGAGGCCCCTTTGTGCAATTTTGAAGATCTCAATTTTGGAGATGATTGTCACTCTAAGCTAAGAATTTGCTTCCATCTACTCTATACTAGCCTACTCAAAGCCTCATCATTGACCTTGAAATTTGAATGAAATTGGAATGTATAATTTGGGAAATAACCAGCTACATGTAATGGCTTATGAAGCTGATGATGCCATCAACGATCAGTGTTCTCCCATGAAGGATGATATTTGCTATCAACCCCACCATTCTCTAATGTTCTTTTTGGCTTTGTCCCTTTGTCCGTGTCCTCATATGCATAACCCATTACAAGCATTTCCCCATTAACAACATGAAGAGGCTAACTAAAGGCTTTGTGAGCTTTTAAAAAATAACATAAATAAGTAGTTGTATTAAGAAACAAAACATAAACAAATAAAAAAACCCATAAAACTAGTAAAATGGCCAAAAGGAGGACAAAATAAGGGTTTTTTCAATCTTCTTTGTTGAAGCCAAAAGTGCTGCTCATCAAAGACTAGTCAAAAAAATCAACTTTAGTAGTGGGTCCGTCCTCAAGTATGAAGATTGGGACCACTCCTCTCTAACAAACTTATGTTGCAAAAGTTGCAATGTGATAAAATTGGTTACACCAAGGCAAACTAACTCCTTTGTTGTGTATTTCGGAATTTCCTCATTATGTTGAGGACTCAAGCATGGTTGTATAAATATCTGTAGGGTCAATATTCATAAATATTGTGACTTGACCCACAATATATTAGATACAAGATAATTTGTCAAGCTCCTCCAGCATAAGATCAAGGCAATGAGTTGAACAAAGAGTTTGGAAAGGAGATTCAGATGGGTGCCTTTTCACGAGAAGTCTACTTGCAACAACATTTTTTGCATTGCATTATCTATAATAATTTGCATAGCATCTGCCTCACCCACTTCAAGCATGACTTCTAAAATCTTGCAAATGAAATTTGTATTTTGCCCCTTCTCTATATCATCCTCAAATTTGAGGGAAACTATACTACTTGAGGGAAAAACAAGGAAATTCAATAACATATTGTTTCTCCTATAAATCCAACCATCAGGCATGATGATGCAACCTTTTCTCCACCATATCTCACACTGCTCATCAATAATAGATCTCACCTCTGCCATCCACATTTAAAACTGGGTGCCAAATATAGTCTTCAAATGAAAAAAGAAGACAAAAAGGACAACCTTCAAAGAAAAAATTACTCTTCAAATATGACGCTCCAAATTGACCATGGGCTGCTCCAAACCTGCAAATTGATCTCTGTTTTCTGCCCAAATCTATTGGTTGCGTTTTGTTAAAACCTTTTTTCTTTTGTTCTCTATGGTCTTCAAATATGACGCTCCAAATTGACCATGGGCTGCTCCAAATCTGCAAATTGATCTCTGTTTACTGCCCAAATCTATTGGTTGCATTTTGTTAAAACCTTTTTTTCTTTTTTTCTTTTGTTCTCTATGATCTCTCTTTCTTTTTGTTGTTACTTGTTGAGGGTCTATTAGCTGGCTTTGTTTGAATGGTGAGACTCATTAATCCCAATGAGTCCATCGAGTCTGGCAGACTCAGGGAGTCTGTCAAAAACATGCTGATGAGTCTGCAGGCCTTGTTTGGCCTGCCTCACCTCAGGACTCAGTGAGTCTGCTGGGTACCCAGCGGGTCCTATTACCATGATTTTTATCTAATTTTTAAAAGAATCCATTCAACTCAGAGTAGTCAAGCATGTAGTTAATGTCTCTCTAACCTTCAGGGTAATTTACGATAGCTCTGTATTCTTCAAGTTGGTTACTTTCCTTCTATTCTTTTGAAAGGTTTTTATATTCAGCTTTTCTTGTTGAAATCAGCTTTTGTCTTTAATGTCTAATGGTTATACTACTGTGCTTGGTCAGGTATGCTATGACAGGACAGCTGACTCAAAAGAGTGATGTATATAGCTTTGGGGTGGTTCTGCTTGAGCTTCTAACAGGTAGAAAGCCTGTTGACCACACAATGCCACGGGGACAACAAAGTCTTGTTACTTGGGTAAGAATTGCAATTTGAGATTTTGATCTCTCATATAATACAGCACTAGTTAATTTAAACTATAATAAATAATTTACCATGTACTTGAGAGGGAGCATTGTTTAAGGAGAATTGGGATTTTTCATTTTACCTTTGAGAATGCCAAATATGTGTCAAAATTCTTTGCAACCCTCTGATTTCTTGTATGGATTGTAGTACCTTTCATGATCTAAAGTTGACCCTTTTTTGCGTCAGAGCTTTGCGTCACGGACATTTAATTATATGCTCTTTTGTTTTTTCCTCTATGTAGGCAACTCCAAGATTGAGTGAAGATAAAGTCAAGCAGTGTGTGGATCCAAAGCTGAAGGGAGAATATCCTTCCAAGTCTGTAGCCAAGGTGCAGATCCATTCTACTATTTATGCCTATTTTTTAAAAAAAGTTGCTTGGTCAAAGAGGAGCAAGAATGTCTCTGTTGAATGGATTGTGAAAATGCTAGTCAGGAGTTGTATTTTAATATTCTTTTTTTGGTCGTAATCTATTTCATTGTTGATTTATTGCAGTTAGCCGCTGTTGCAGCACTTTGTGTGCAGTATGAGGCAGACTTCCGTCCCAACATGAGTATAGTTGTAAAAGCTCTTCAGCCACTGCTCAATCCAAGGCCAGCAGCTCCTGCACCTGAAGCTCAGAATTGATGATCAGGCATGGTGCAGTCTAGTACAATTTGAGGTTGTGTTCAGCAAAGGTTTAGATTAATGTGACGGGATATTATAGGGGCGGTGCCTGTGGAGATCACAGTTCAAATTTTTAAGCAGCAATAGTATTTGCACCGCTCCAGCTTTTGTTCATGGGTCGGAATTTTTTTCTATTTTCTTTTAAAATTGTTATTCTTTGGCACCTCGTGAAGAATTTTCTACATGTTCTGTAAAGTTGATGCTCGAGTCACTTCCAAGCAACAGATAGTTTGTCTGCTATATTTCCTAGAATCCCTGTGCTTCTTTATGGTTTCTGGGATTACTTTTTTGATCCTGGTTGAGTTTGTGTTTGTAGTCTTTCTTTATAATATATTTTTCCTATTTTCTTTACCTGTATAGGTCATGTATATGGACATCTTGTTTGAGATATAGGGACTCTCTGCAATTATTATCATTATGATTTTGTGTAAGGCGATAACAGGAAGGTTAAATTATTCAGAGGCATCAGAGATTCTTCTGGGAGAAGTTAAAAATATTGAATATTGCGTTATGGCCCTTACAAGTTAAACTGTCAGTCATTAATACGCATCTGTTTGCTTCTTTTGGAAGGGATATGGGTTGAATATTATATTTTTTTTGAACTTTTCAAATGCCTATTCTGCTCTGACGAGTCTTAAATGAATTTCCAACAACATATCGAGTGCAATCAATGTTCTTATAATTACTTACAGGAGAGATTTGATTTTTTTCTACAAATTTTATTTTAGATACAACAGCTAGAACCTCCCGTCATTTTTTGTTTCGACATGATATATGACTTTGACTAAAAAAAAGTTGACATTGAAGCTAACTGCTATTATTCCAACATGTATCTTCCTTGCTCTTTGCAACTTTTGCTGAAAGCCTAGTATATTCTAATCAGTGCCTTTATGCCTGCTGAATATTCCAATGATATGCGATGATTTCAAGTAATTTTTCTGTTGTCTTGGGAATGATAATGAATTTTGTGACGAGGCTTACATCATAATGTAAGTTGTCACTCAACAAGTGATCAAACTGAAAATTCTGCACAATCTTATGAGCAAGTCACCTTACTCAAGTTACCTATAGACAAGATACACTCTAATGTACAAAGTGATTGAAAGATAAATTGATTTTGTTTTATATAAATGATTCCAATATTGCCTTTATGCATACTTGTATTAATTAATTATACTTTTATACACTCTAATGTACAAGGTGATTGAAAGATAAATTGATTTTGTTTTATTAAATATCATTCCAATGCTTTATGAGTACTTGGAATTAATTAATTATGCTTTTTTTTTTTGGTTGCAAGTTTTCTTGATGACACTCTAGTTTTGCTAACTACTTAAATATCTAGCAAAATAATTTCAAGCACTTCGCTTTTTATGAGACTCTATAAATTGATTTATTTTCGGATTGACGACATTTTTTACATCATTGATAATTGTGCATAGAACTGTTGGCCTAGATTTAAGAAGTTTGTTAGAACCTATAGCCAAGCAGTCTTCTGATTATCAGTGGCAAGAAATAAATATCTTTCCATAGTTTTAATGGTTATGTACTAATTTTCCTTTTCCTTTAATGCACATGATGAAATGCTATTCAACAAGTTGCAGATGTGAATGTGATCGCATGATACAAGTTTTTGTAATAAGAAAGGAAATCTTAGTTTATAAGATATATGTTAAAACACCTTTGATTGGGATAAAACTTATTTACTTTTTGGCTATTATTTAAGCTATAGTATATTTGTATTTTCTCTATGCATATTAGAGTGAATCTTTTTGCATATAGGGTAATGAGCTAAGAAGCCCTAAAGTAATATAAACTCCTTGATAATGTGGGCTTGAGTTGATGTGTTACTATAATTGGTGACATCTTGTGAGGTTTGACTGCTTCATCCTTTGTAAGCATCGCAGGCATATAATGGGGGGCAAAAAAGTCATTCAATTCATGCTAGGAAAGCTCTTGTAAACTACTACTTGTCAAAGTAGTTCCCTAACGGTTGACTCCATATTGACATGTAGTTTTCTTTTGGAAAATGAGAATACATTTATTTATTTAAAAACATAAAAATAAAAAGTGTTAGTTGCTAAAAAAAAAATGGTTTGTAAAGTATAACATATGTTAGAAGGTTTTGCAAGTAGGATAGCAAGAATTAAGCATGTTCGGTTGTATTTTGAAGGTTTTGGAAATAGGATAACACGTTGAGTCAATTTGATTGTCAAGAAAATTCTTTGGTTAAATGAATTTGAATTGTAGTATGTATAAATAGGTGATTTCTTATACATTCTTGTTGCTTCACAATAGTTAGTGATAAATAAACAAGGTACCAAGTGAACCAATCAAGCTCATGATAGATGGTTCATATAGATACTCAATATAAGACGTGGTTTTTGAAAATTAGTACTACATAATGGTGCATTGCAAAACACTAAACACATAAAAATGATAAAAAACCATCTACTTGACCCCCAAAAAGGCAAAAATATGTAGGCTTTGCATGAAAACAATTTCAACAAATAATCTTCAAATGATCTATAGCTCAAGCTTTAGCATTTTGACAAATATAATCATATAATAGGGGACAAGGGAATCGTTCAATTCATGATAGAAAAGTTTTGTAAACCAGTGTGTCAAAGTAGTTTCTCGATGATTGACTCAATATTGACACGTAGTTGGCTTTTAGAAAATGCTAATTTAAGCTACTTAAAAACATGTAAAAATATAAAAAGAGCTAGGGGCTAAAAAATAAATGGTTTGTAAAGTATAATGAACATTGAAGGTTTTACAAATAGGGTAGTAAAAATTAAGTAGGTTTGAGTGTATTTCAATGGTTTTGGAAGTGGGATAGCATGTTGAGTGAGTTTGGTTGTCAAGAAAGTTCCATGGTTAAGTGCTCTTGAATTGTAGCATATAAAAATAGGTGACCTCTCAAGAAGTCTTGCTCCTTCACAATTGCAAGTGATAGAATAAATAGAGTTCCAAGTAAATCATTCAAGCTCATGAGAGATGGTTCATGCAGATTTTCTCTATAGTAAGAAGTTCTTGAAGATTGACACTACCTAATGATGCTCTACAAAACACTAAACACATATAAATGATCAAAAATCATACATTAAAAGGCAAAACATATGATGTAACATGAAAATAATTTGGAGAAATAAAGTTCAAATGATTTATAGTTCAAACTTGAGCATTTTGACAAATATATTCATGTGGCAACAAAAGTTGAGATGGTAATTTTTGTGCATAAAAACCTAAAAGATCAAAAACATGCGAGCCTTATCTTATTTTTAAGAATGAAAGAAACCTTAAAAAATGAAGGGTTGGAATGCCAACTTAGGCAAGTGACATTGGACAATGAAGAACATACAAAAATATTCTTAAAAATGGAAGAAACCTTGCAAAATGAGGGTTGGAATACCAACCTAGGAAAGGAGCATTGAATAGTGGAGATAATGATGTAAAGCTTCATTGATAACAAAAATAGATTAGTTGGTTGTATTTTTATGATTTGAGGAGATGCTTATAGTTTTCAATCTTTAAGGGGGCTACTTCTTTGTTTTGTAATAAGTGATTAAAACACATCTTTGGCTGGAAATTTTCCTAGTTTGAGTTTCTAGATGGTAAATAACCTTGGTCTCTTATATAATTGTGCATTTTATTGCATTTCTTTACAAATTCCATTATTATTTATATAATGATACCATGCTATGAATAAATGGAATTTTAATAATGCAAGAAGATAATTGATTAGTTTATAACAAGATACAAAACTAAAGCAAGAGCAAACAAGAGAAATGAAGAAACTAAAACATAAGAAACACTACTAGAGCCTCACAAGGGTGGCCAGATAAGAATGACCAAAACTAAAAAACACAAAATTCTTCACTCATAGACAAAACCAAGAATAGAAGCAACACCATAACACAAAAAAGGGCTACAAAACCTGAAAATTCCTCAATCACCAGCAATGTGCTTTGAATTTCTCCGATTAGCCTCCTACTTTGACACACCAACCCAACTCCTTGTTGGTGCTATTTGCTTCAATTGAAGTACCTTGACTCCACCACAATTCTCTAAAGCACCAAACTTGACACTACTAATAATTTCCTCCCTTTGCTCTGCTTAGGGTGAGACATCACCAACCAAATAAGGTAGTTTAAATGAATTGGTCACCTCCAAAGTCCTTCAATTGTTGGACACAAATATATGCTTAACTAACATGCCAAGATTCTCATGGAAGTTTGTTAAATTACACAACATAGTCAATTGATAGAAGCTCTTTGTTTAAAACTTGAAGATCACCTAATGTTGACAATAACTCATCTCCTATCAACATGAAACAATCACCACTCCCACCTAAAATAGAATCATTCTCATCTTTAATTGATTTTGAGCACAAAAGAAAGTGCAAAACACACTTTCATTCCTTTAGTGAGGGCACGACCACCTCTACTCTAGCTAAAAAAATCAAATAATGGTTGCCCATTAGTGAACACCAACATCCTTAATTCCTTCAAGAATCAAAATACACTCAATAAGATTCAAATATTTTGAGTGAGGGCACCTAAAAAAATTGCCAAGTCTATGATTGGGTTCCTTATCCTCGAGAAAGGGATCCCTACCCTTCAAAGATTGATACTTTTGAGCCATGATTCCCTCAACAAGCAAACTCAAATCCAACATGTGGAACCACCACCAAGCAACCTTCACAAGACCAAGGGGCATCACACAACTATCTCCAATCTAACTTGCAATTGGGAGAGCACAGATAATACAAGCCAACGGCTCCATACACACCCATCCATCAAAAAATGGGGAAGCAAAACATGCCAACACCTTTGAGAGACAAATCAAATGCACTAGTGGGAGAAAAAGAATGTCACTCTACTTAATAGTTCCCAAATTAATTAGGGCTAACATCAAAAATCAAGGATCCAACACAACATGCAAAGCACTCCAATGCATAATTAAAAAGGAGGCCTAGGCCTAAACCAAATAAAGTCCATGTCTAAGGGTTTCCTCATTAAGAAAAAAATCTTACCTAAGTCTTCCCAAGACTTTGAATAGTCACTAGTGAACATCCAAGAAGGATGTTTAATCAATCCTCACATTGGTTAAAAAATCTAATATCTTGTTAGATTTTTTATAGCAAGAAGAAGAAAATATTCTCAAAACCACTACACAATTGTTATGCCTCTTTGAAAACTCTTCAAAATTTTCAATTCAACAAATCAACTTCTTACAAACCATTGCAAACACCATGGATATACCATCTACAACTACTTTCCACTTTACAATATTATTCATCTTTAACCCCAAACATCTTTCACAAAATAACCCAAAAAATATTTGATCACCACACTTCTCAAGAAAGCCTCAAATTGCCTCTAGAGAAACCACCAAAATTTAGCTTTAAAAAATCCTAACTATGCATGTAAGTATTTAGTTTTATTTGTACTTCTAAAATGAGGACATTTACATCAACTTTAATAGTATATGCATCTTAGTTTCAATATTTTTAGAATTTGTGCTTGATGCACAATTATGATGAAATCCTTACAAATGATGATAATGCCAACAACACGAATTAAATCTCATTATATACATGTTGCACTTTACTAGAGCTTATTGGTTTTTCCTTTGGATCAATGACATAAGAAACTAAAGATTAACAATAAAAAATTGTATAAAACATGTAACCTTAGAAATTCTATGAATTAGGGAAGGTTAATAAGGATCCAATGGACTAAAATGATTCAACGTTGGAAGCAATTGGTGTTTAAGTCTTACTATCAACCTCCTCAAGAGTACAAACATGACCTATTAGTTTTACTGTTTACCTTATGCATGATTTTTTTAATTGTGTAATTGATCCTTATTTTAAGAGTAGATTATCATCTTGAGTTTTCCTAGTATATTTAAGCCTTCACTAGAGAATCTTTTGATTATCTAGTGTATAGTCACATAAAACTCTTATGTTTATGTATTTATATTATACTCTTTCTAATTCAATTATAAACTGTCTCAAGATAAAATATGATTTATTTGATGATAAGACTATTCAATGACATGTAGTGATCATGGACTATACAAAATGAAAAGTTGAAGCTCCTCAAATAAGGAAAATTAATAGAGATTGAATGGACTAAATGATTCCATATTGGAAGCAATCCTTGTTTAAGTCCTTATGATCAAATTGGACTCTAGAGTGCAAAAATGACTAATTTGTTTAGGTATTTTATAGACACCTTTACCTTAAGATTGATTTTTCATACTGTAGATTTTTATTTTAAGAGTGACATCATCCATAAAATTTTGAACAATATTCTATGACCTTAATCATATTACTTTTTTTTATATATGTACGTTATTTTCTTTATTATAATCTTGATTTTATCTAGTATCTCTTGGTCTTCACTAGAAAATATTATGATTATCTATTGCATACTCACATAAATCTCTTACATTTATGTATTTATATTTTTTCTTTGTTATACACTTTCTCAAGATAAAAGATGATTTATTTGAGGACAAGACTAGTCAATGACATATCGTAATCCTTGCCAAAATGAAATGAATGTTTGAGGCAATCTTGTGTAGATTGTCAAAATATATAAGGAGGCTGCTAAGAATCATGGAAAGTTTTGAAGGCCAAGGAAAAACACTTTGTCTATTTGGAAGTAATCATTTTGATCTAAGCACTTTGTTTTTATTATCGCATTCCTCCCTATTGTGAGTATCATTTAGTTTATGTCATAAAAACTTATTTTGTTGATTCACATGCCTTGTTTTTTAAATATACATAGTATGCAAATTAAATTCTAATTTACAAATGATTTTGTCTTCAATTTTGAAGATAATTTTTCATGATGCTAACTAGAACATTTGTCATGTGTCCACCTCTGACCTCTTTTTTTTCAAGTTTATTTTTTTTGTCTCCTTGGCTCCTCTAGAGTCTATTGAGTTTTTTCTAGGATTGCTTGTAATGTTTGAACTACCTCCTTATTAACTATTTTAATATTTTTAAGGGGAGAAAAAATGGATAAAGACTATGAATATATTCTTTAAGAAACTATTTTTTCAATGCATTCCTTGTGAATGATTATTGGGATAGCAATGAATGGTTGGTTAGAGATAATACCAAAGTTTTTTATAAATATATATATAAATAAGGAAACAAAGTCAATATGGACACAACCAAAAGACGAAAATATTTAAATAAATATTTAGTTTCCCTAGTTGGAGGTGGACCCATTTCAAGGTTTTTAGATGATAGACCTCAAAGATTTCCCTAATCTTGCACCCTCATCAAGATTCAACATTTTAATTTATCTCCTTAAGTTAATGCTTAGTGTTGTGATCCTATTTCTCAATGACCTTCTTTCCACTTTGATGCTAATATGATGAATAATAGACAATGTTTACTCCATCATAGTTGATTTCTCAACCCCTCTATACAACAAATCCATAGAATATTCCATATATTATATGAGTAGATCTACCCATTTCTCAATGCATAGTTTCCATAGGAACATGACATGTGATAAACCCCATTATTTTGTTTAGGACTTTTTACATTATTGATTTAACTCTTTTTTTAAAGCTTGCTTAAGGGAAAAAAATTGTATGCTCCTTACTTTTACAATCACAATTTTTATTAAAAATGTCCTTAATAATTGAACTCTCAAAATCTCTATTGATATTCTTGAACCCTTTTGACAAAATAGAGTTCCAAGATGATTTGCTTTCCCTTATAATACATCCTCTTTAAAAATTTGGAGTGGTTCTCTTTTTCTTATTGAATATGCTCTTCATTTGATATTCTAAAGCACATGGCAGTGAGGTTTATGAACATCCACTTTCTATGTTAATTGGTGAAGGAAATTATCTTGCAAGAATAAATTTATTTGAGTATAACTTGCCTAACTCTAGGGTCAAAATGATATTCTTTTAATACTAGAATTAAACATGTTATATTATGTTCCCTTCTTATATATAAAAAGATTAAGCCAATTATCACCCTTGCACTATATTAAAAATGGAGATAAATGATGTCAAATTAATTCTAATTCTTTTATAGTTGAAATTAAAAAATCTATTTACATGATTTTTTAAAGTTTTATGATTTTTTTCTCTATACAACCAATTTAAAATGGGTGCATTAATACATCTCTTTGCTTCCACTTGGGTTTCATTTCAAATTAGTTGAGGGAATACTCAATGCATTTCATGAAGACGTCAGTGGTATCACATGACAAAAGTGAATGCAAAATTTATTGTTTTCTCATTAAAGTTTCCATGGAAGCAAAAGAAAATTAATTTCAAACAAATCTCCCCTAGTTTAATATTTTTTCTTTCAAAAATTATGAATTGTAAAATCTAAAGTCCAATAGTTTGAGTGGTTTCATTGGTTATTGAGCTTTGTATTAGGGTTATATTATTTTGTTTACAACAATTTTACTTGTACTTTTCTTGAGTTAACTCAAGTATGCTTGGGATCTTCTAAGACAAATAAGAAAATATTCAAATAAAAACCTCAACACTTAACAAGTACAAATGTTTATAATGTTGTGAATTTGTTAAATTAGCTTAGGACTTGGCAATCATCTTCTACAATGACCACTTAGTCTCTATTGGGTCACAACTAACTTTTTGAATAAGATCAATATCACTCCTATTAGTTCTTGTATTTAATAATATGGGGAAGATAATGGGTTCTTAGTAGCTATTATCAATAGTCAAAATAAATGCAACAAATATATTACACAAAAACATATGATAGTTCTAAAAATTATATCTTTGTACTCATAAATGAGCTTGTAACATGTAAGATTGGTTGAATAATGATAAATGCATACATATTAAATCATAAAATAGTGGCAAAAATAAAATTCTATTGTAGAAAAACATATACATAAAAATTAGTTTAAATCAATTATCAAACAATTCTTTATATATATAGTAAAATTACATTTTTGTGATGTCGATACATACATATAAATTTGTTGAAGTTAATGATGAAACAAAAATTCAGTTAGAATACATTAAATTCTCCTTTTATTAAAGACATATTAATATAAAATTTATTGTGCCTTTTAGAATTCATATATATTATAATACAAATTTTCATAATCCATTAAAATAATAAAATAATGAATATCTAAAAATAATTTACAATATTAAGATAATTGCTTCTTCAAAATTTGTGAAAATTATGGTAAAATATTCTTTATTAAAATTTTGTGTGACATAAATATTCTCTCATATGCATCAAAAACTAAAATATTTTATAACAATTTACTGCTTAGACCAGTCATTGAAAAATTTACTTGTGTTAATTTTTGTATCAACATTTAGAATCGCAGTCTATGATCTATTATTAGGATAAAAAATGAATGAAAAAATATATAAACATTGTCAAATAATTAAACTCTTAAATGCCATTTGTGAGGAGAGCCTTTTATTTGAGGATGAAAACTAAATTTCTAATTCCTCAGAAGAAGAAAAATATATAATTCATCTCTATTCAATACCAACAATAGATAAATAAAGAATTGATTAACTAATTTCATACTCCAATGCCACTTTATTTCCAACTAGAACAAGAAAAATAGATAAGGACATGGGTGCCACATCAAAGGTCACATTGGCTCATATCATCTATCTCAAGATAATACATACCTAAAACCTCCTCAATGACATGTTGCAGTAAGCCTTCCTAAATGTAGAAAATATCTGTAATCTACTGCTTGTAAATAGGCCCCTATACACTAATTCCCTATTTTCAACATAGGAATTAAATAAATGCTCCATCAACCTTGCTACCTTCCTTGAGGGTAGAAATTATTGGAAGTATAGCTACATGAGTAGATGTTAAATGCCAATATACAACCCTTCAATCCATGGGAATCCTTACCTCATTAATACATCATTTATTTGGGAGCACCCCACATGTAAGAGAGACTTCATGTCACCTATATAAATAACTAAACCAAGTAAAGCAAGAGAGAATCAATACCAAATAAGTGTCAAGTTTCAGATAAAAGCAAGGAAATTATGAAATGTTTGGAAGTTTTACTATGAGATCTCAATTCCCAAATTTCTCTCAAACAAACACATATTTTGATATTATTATCAATGATACTAATCTTCCAAAGTGTCAACACAAAATTTTTCTAAAAATTCAACCACCCAATTCACTTCTCTATAACAATAGTAAAGGAAAAAGATTTAAACAGATCCAACAACATCCAAGCTCACCTCAAAATATTTTCTAGATTCCAATTAGGCAATTTCATTTTGGTAATTGTTTAGATTATTATCATTGAGTGGCCTTATAACTTTGAAATTCCATATAAAGAAACAATTTGAAGACCTAAAGAAAAACCCTAATCTTTCACCTTGTTATTAGTCCATGTCATCAATTTCTTAGATATATCTCTAAAGAGAGATTATATGTAATATTTTATGATAGATGCCACCAATGGTACACCAATATTACCTCTATAGGAACCATTAAAATTTAGGTTGAAAAACATAGAGGGAGGAGGATTCCACTTCAACGAGTCTCTAAAAATCTAAGAATGATTAACCCTCAACTTCCCCTTAATAGGGGGAATTTTTAGAGACTTCTAAAATTTGAAGAGCTTATCATCCTATTTAATAATATTTTTCCCCTAAATCATCACCACTTAAAATATAACTACCTCCAATTTCAAGAGATAATCTTCCATCCCCATTGAAGTGTCCTTGGAAATAAACTTTTCTTTCCTTCCAAGTGTGCCAAATAAGCATGGAATAATTGATAATCCAAATGTCGGAGAAAATAATTTTAAATTAAGGATTGGCCAACTCTAAAGCATCTTCAGTAGGGTATTTAATAGAGCTCCAACCAAACTTAACTTACTGAAAATATAGGACCAAAATTTCAATATAAAGGGATAATGAATAAGAATGTGGTCCATTATTTTTTCTTCTCAAAGAAATAAAAAAAATAGGAAGGAACTAAGAAACCTACTGTGAATCATCATCCAAGGTTTTTTTTTGCTTTGGTAAGCAAGCTTTATTCCAACAAGTTGTTGTTGATCAATACATGGGCATGTGCAAGATCATGATGGGCCAAACTATGCCTCTAAGTGAATGAAAATATAGAAAAATAAACTTAAGCAACTTCACATAAAAATTTGAATAGGTTATTAAGATAATTTGGAAAATATGTAGAAATAAAATTTATAGAAAATTGAATGTAGTTTGTAGGCTACTAGGCTTTTTTTGGAAAAAAAATTATTTTATGAAAATTTAAAATTGCAATATAGTAGTACTTTAATTTTTGAAATAAATAAATAAAATGCATGTGTTTGTCCAGCCAACCTAAGTATGAGAAAAAAAATCTCAAATCTTTCAATATAAGTAGACACATGCTTGGATGTGACACATTTGTTTGTAATATTTTTGCAAGTAAATAATTAGTTTTAAATTTTTTAGTAGGAATTTTCAAAAAATATTTGTTTGGCCATCCTAACTTGGTAAAAAAATTATGAAAAATTAATATTTTTTAACCTATAGTTTGTGAAGCATAGAATGTGACGACGCATCTTTTAGATTCAAAAAATGTGTAACTGTTTAAAAGTTATTGATGTTTTTCAATCAACCTATCAATTAGGACTTTACACATAGTGCATGTAGGAAATCAATAATTATTATCTATTAAATTTAGAATAAAGAATATCTTATATTGCTAGAATGCTAAAAATTTACTGAATAAACCCTTTTCATTTCATCAAAGTTGGATTAAAAAAGTTGTCAGCATGAAGGGTGAAGTCCAAAAAAACCATTGGAACCCTTCTAAACATGTTGGGGCAGTTGACTTTTCAGGTTTGACACCCCCAAGCCAAATCCCAAAGCAATCTTGAGGCAATAACTAAGGCAAAAAAAATTGTCAGAAAAAACAGATATCCGATAGGAATGAATATCTATTTTTTAAAGTTAAGAAACAAATATTTATTTATTAGAGTTAAGAAACAAATATCCGTTTCTTGATTTTTTTGGTTGACTATAGATTGAAATTTAACATATGTTATAATATAAATATTAATGTATATTTAAAATATTAATATATATAATATACATTATATAATATAAATATTATGTAATATAATATATTATAAAAAAATATTTGATGGATTGTTGCAAGGGAGTATTAAATATCATATTTATTAAAATAAAAGTATAAATGAAACTATAAGGAGCTAGGAGCAATTTATACATCTCTCTCTCACCTTCCCTCTCTACTTCTATCTATCTCCACTCACCCTCTTCCTCTCTACGTACCTTTCCCTCAGTACCTCCCACCCTATCTCCCTCTGACCTTACCCCCTCTCTCTATCTCTCTCCCCTTCCCTCTCTACTTCTCTATATCTCCCCTCACTCTCTCTACCTACCTATCCCTCTATTCCTTCCACATTACCTCTCTCTACCTACCTCTTCCTACCTCCCTCCCTCCCTCATCCCTCTCCACTTCTCTCTATCTTTCCTCTCCCACCATCCCTCCTAACCCCCCTCTCTCTCTACCTCCATCCCTCTCTACTTCTCTCTATATCCCCTCTCCCTCTTCTCTCCAACCCTACCCCCTCTCTCTCTACCTACCTCCATCCCTCTCTACATTCCCTCTCCCTCTGTCCCTCCAACCCTACCTCTCTCTCTACCTACCCCTCCCTTTATGCCTCCATCTGTCCTTCCTTCTCTCTCCAGACCTCCATCCCTTGCAACTTCTCTCTATATCCCTTCTCCCTCCATCCCTCCAACCCTACCTCTCTCCACCTACCCCTCCTTTTATCCCTTCCTCTCTCTCTCTCCCTCCCTCTATCCCTCTTAGCCTACCTCTCTCTCTACCAACCTCTCTATCTCTACCTCTCCCTCCCTACCTCCATCCCTCTGTCCCTCCAACCCTACCTCTCTCTCCCCTACCCCTCCCTTTATCCCTCCCTCCCTCCTTCCCTCTCTCTCTGCCCCCTCTATCCCTCCCACCCTACCTCTCTCTCTCTACCTACCTCATCCATAATATTTAATATATATTAGAATATTAGTATTAGTATATATAAATAATATAAATATTATATAATAATATTCCAACATATAAATTTACTATAATATATTATATATTATAATATATGTATTATATTTGATTCCTATAAATTCATTTTTTGTTTAATACTACGGATATCCATTTTGTAAAGCTTGTTTTCTCATGTCATGAAAACAAGATTATAAAACAAATATTCATTTTATTTGAGTGGATAAAATGACCCAATATCTGTTTTGGGTGTTCAAACGGTCCCCACATGCTCTCTGGTGTTGGAAATGTTGTGATTTCTATCCAATACTTCTGCACTTTTACAAAAAAAATTATTCTATCAATCATCAAGGTACTTGTTTTTGTTAGTATAATGGGAAGCAGTAGTTGTCATAAAGCCAAAAGGAAGAGGAAATTTCAAGCGGAGGAAATTGAAGCAAGTAGGGAGAAAGATAGATCGAGGAAGAGGATGGAAAGAAAATGTTTGTCAAATACTCTTCAAGGAGGAGACTCTTTTTTATCCTTAAATGATATTGAAAGTGACTATGATACTGAATTTGAAAATGTTGAACATGAAATTGAAAATATTGTAAAATGTGATGAGACACATATTGATAAGAGTAACATCATAGAAGAACAAAAAGAAATGTGTTAACATTTTCTTTAAAAATATGGATATAAACCTCGTGATATTAAAATTACACTCCATAATCCACTCATTCATAGCATCGATAAAATCGATAACACACACGAAACAATGAAAGTCAATGTATCTCCAAATTATATAAGAAGAGAGGAATTTTGTGAAGAAGAAAATGAATCCCAAATCCATATTTTTGTAATGAGTCCAATAAAATTGCAAAACGTTCAAGAACCCCAAAATGGTTAGCTGAAATAAATGAGAGCATAATAGAAAAAAATGAAGGAAGAAGGTCATCACGAACCATTCGGTTGTGGGCTACCTAAATTTTCAATGAATACTTTTCCAATAAGACATTAACTGAACAATGTCAATTTTTTGTACAATTGCTAAAGTCATACAAAATGAGACCTTTACTAAAGAAATTGAAGGTTCATGGAAACAAACAAGTTTGATCTAAATAACATTATTGTTAAAAATATTTTAATGTACTCAATTCTGTAGGAAAGACTAGTAAGAAAAAAGATAAGAGAGTTGTTCACAGAGTAATAACAACCTCATTAGTAAGAAATCAATTAAAAAAGGCTTGATTATTGAGGTAAACGTGTGTTGAATTAAGGATAAATTATAAAACATTGTGAAAAGTACTAGCAATAAGATCAAGACTAGATGGTCCTCTTCAAAATGATACTTGGGATTTTAGTGGTAGGATTCCACAAGTTGATAAGAATCTAACTAATACCACAAAGGATGAAATTCAATCATTTTGGCACTCTAACTCTAGAGTATCACCCAATGTAAAAGATGTTTTAAAATTAAGAATTGGTGATGAAGACCACACACCACATCCTAAATATTTCTTAGAACATAGCCAAAAAACATTGTACAAATTATTTTGTGAAACACATCCAAATTTGAAAATATCACAAGGGAATTTGAATCTTGTAAGTCGTTTTATTGTGTGCTTCTTAAAATTTGTAATACATGTTACAAATACCATGTGGAGTTTTCTATGTATCATGAACTATTATGCAATATTCATTCTACTTTGCATACTAGTGAAATGCTACGGGAGCATGATGCAATGCAACTACCAAAGCCATTGAGAGACTTATTAGATTTATTTTTATGTGCTAGAGATGATGGTTGCATTTTCTATAAGAATGTTTTTTTTTAAATGAAAAGTATTTGAAATGTAGTGGGTTATCAATTTTTATATCATGTATTCATGAGGGAAGTGAGAATGATTTTGGAAAGAAAATGATCGAGATAAATTGTATCTTAAAAAGGGTTATAATCTTTGTAAATGAAATATGGTAATTTAGAGAAAAACATTTGAATGATTTTAATTTTATTTTGAGTCTACTTATTTCTTTAGATGATAAATGCATCTTGTTGTTTTACTCTTTACCTAAATCTTTAAACAAAATGATTGTTTCTATTAGATGTGGTGGTGCAAAGATCAAGATGGATTGCCAATTGTAAATGATGATGATAATTTATGAGTGAAAACGATATGTGAATCATAAACTATTAAAGTTCAAGATTGCAAGAAATCTTGATCTATAACATGTTATTGTTCATAGTTCAACCATTATAAAGTGATTATACATTCAAATTTTAAGTTTAAAAGTAGGAAAACATGCACACAAGGAACACATTATATTGAATATCATTTTTCATATATAAAAGTGTAGAGTAATTGTGTATGTACATATACAAATTTGGCATATATGCCAACTAATTTTTTTGTATATAAAATGTGGCATATGTCATCTCAAGGTCTATATATACAATGTACATCCCGAATAGCTATGCCATCTCAATAAAATCCTAAATTTATGGAAAATCATCAAAATGTAGCCTCTTCACACCACTTAATGGATGTGAAGTTGACTACATAATAAAAATTCAAACCACAAATTAGATTAATTAGCTCAATGGTAAATAAGTTAGACTACTAAATAGAAATGTATTTACCTTTTTTTTATAACTTTCAAAGTAATATCTAATCACTATACTAAACCTTAACTTTAAAATATTTGCATGGGTTTTCATTTTTATCTTTTTCGTAAGTGTTTCCATTTGCATAATCTTTTTAATATTAAAAATTTTCATAAACAAGAGAAAAGTCTATGTTTGGGATGTTTTTGGTTGTTCTCTATGTTTTATTAGAGTTTCGAATTATCAACCTTCCCTTTACCTTCATGCCATCCACCCAAGCCTCAATATCCTAACCAATGCCTTAGAAACATTTTATTGCTAGATTGTTGGACTTGAGTCTACCTCAATATCATTTAAGAGGCATCCCCAAATATTTCCACTAAAATTTCTAATTATTTCGCTTTTGTTGGGTTGTCGAGCTTCTCCTTCCCCAAGCAATTCTTCCACTTTATCCTCATTGTCATGGTATTTGTTATCACTAATTGACCTATCTTTTAGATTAGGGGGTTGAACAATCCCTAATTATCATACCTCATTTGGTTCCTCCCCAATTCCTAACTCCTAAATCAAAGTAATTTATCAAAGTTAGGGTTACGAGTTTCCTTTTACCCATGTACCCTTTTCATGCCATCCTTGGCATCTTGATTCCCTACCTTAAGAAAATTTCCTAGGTATATTTTTTGGTTTTTTAGACTCTTCATTCTTTTCATGCCTCCCCTAACTCTTTTTTATCCATTTTTATTTCCCTTCGGTGTCCATATTTTTCCCTTCCCTTCACTTTGGTACTTATCACAAGGTACTTTGGACTTTTGATCCCCAAAATTTTGAAAAATATAACCCATTTTTTGAGATTTCTTGTTTAGAATTCCCTCATTCAACATACCTCAATGACATGAGTTCCCACCACCTTTAAATCCTAATGCATCAACCAAAACAATACAATATGAGTTTCCCTAGACTTTCGATTTCAAAAATCCCACCATTTTTAGTGTATCTTTCACCTACCTCCATATATGCATAAAATACCACTTTTTGGCTAGAGATGATGTCATTAGACTTTGGAATAGGTTTCTCTTGCCTAGAAACCACTATTCATCAAATGGATATGGATTTGCATGCTGATTGTAGTGATAAAGGAAGAAATAACCCTAAGATACCAAATCAACCTAATGGATCTTTTCAACTACAAAATTGAATAAAATAACACTCAAGTGATTGTTTAATAAGAGTGTAGATTTGAAGAAAATAAAAGATATTAAACCTCCTATATTGCATTTAATATGGCAGACAGGGTTCTCTAAACCTATTTTACATGCCATCCCCTAGTGAAAATATAAAAAAACAGCTTAGGATTTCCCATGCTATTTCACTCTAGATCTAGAGGAATCATTATTGTAGTAGTAATTTACAAGTCTAAGAAGAGTTCCTTTGTGATACCTATGTAAGTTTCAACACTTTCCTCGATGGTTTTCATGTGATTTCAAATGAAAATTGAGATGTGTGGATGATGGTGGGCAAGGGATGATGGGGTTTCACATGATTTTTTTTTTTTTGGCATTTTGAGGCTTCCTCAATATAGATGGGTATCAAAACAAAGGATTTGTATAGTTCATAAATGGCATAACTTGATTGATATCATTGGCATAGAGTTTTTTAGCATTCAAGTATTCTTGGTTCTCTTTAGAAAAAATTGTTTCATTTGATAGGTACAAGATCTAGACTCTATGGATATTATAACATGATTCATCATATGGGTTTGCAGTTGCTCATGAGCAAGCAATTTAGGGAAGGTTAGATAGCTATGTGACCAATACACCAAAAGCCTAGATTGCCAATGAATGGTACTTGAAGATGATAAAAAGGATAAAATATGTAAATAGTAAGATAAAATACAAGAAAACATAATTTACATCAATCTTTACCTTTCTCACCTCATGATAGAGTTGAAGTACATGCACCCATTTCTACTTTATTTTCTCTTTAATCATCTGATATGTGGATTGCTCCCAACAACATAACCTTAGCAGTGAGATGATTGAGATTAGGATTCAATAGTACAAGTTTAACTCAAATTAGTTGAATATAATACAAGGACAAGAATCCAATTTATAGATTTTAGGTGGCTAAAATGGAGGGCTAAGTTGGATTGTGAGATGGAGGACTAGGATTGATGAGAGGATTGAAGTATTAGCCTTGTGACAAGTGTCACAAATAGGAATATTGATAAAGTGAGACGTGTCATAGGAAAGGGGAATAGGTGTGCTCACACACATTGGGAAGAACATGAGGTTGACAAGTGGAGAGGTTTTTAGTAAGTGTAAGGGAAGAATTCAATGAGTGTGACATGTGGATGGAAGAGGAAAGGGTAGGGTGGATACACATGGGAAAGAGGATCTCACACATGTGTTACCAAACAATGGGAATATTGGTCAAAGGATGAGGTGGAGAGTGATGGTGACATGTACATGCTCACACATGTTTGAGAATTAAAGAGAATTTAGGATACTTGTCACATGACTACAAGTGTGGGGATTTGGCCTAATATTCAATTGAATAAAATGCTAATGAGAGTTAGGATAGATTAATTAATCAATTAATCAAGTTTAGAATAATTTATGAGTGGGGGTGAAGGTTACATTAATTAAATTTATCAACATTTAGAAGAATGTAATAAAATTAACTTATTTTAATTAAGGGAATAAGTGAAAATTAAATAATAAATTATTTAATTAATTACAATATTTTAGAAGATGGTGAATTATGGAAAATAATTAATTATGTGGAATGGTTGAATTTGAGGTGTCTACATTTTTCCCCTCTTTGATATGGCATCACGATTAATAGAAGTGGCTCATGTCAAAGAAAAATAATATGCCCCAATCGATTGAAAAAAATGAAGGGGTGGAATGATGCCCCCTCAAGAGGTTTCCTAAAAAAAGAGGTTTCAAGGTAAACTCTCAGAAAAAAAAAAAAAGCTAAGAGATGTAGAGGAGGATGAGTAGAGGTGACTGCAAAAGAAACAAAGTAAAAAGTTTGCAAGATGAGCAAATAGTGGAAGTAAAAGGGGAAATTGGGGATCCAATACAAAAGGGTTAGGGCTTGGGGGGTGAAATGGGCTTGTGGGGCCTATAAATAGTTCATAGGGATTCCATTTTAATTCATTTTCACCATTTTCTTGAGGAGATCAAAGCTCTCTAGGTGTATCTAGATTTTGGAAAGATGGTGCAGATTACTCATCACACACATCAAATAGAGAAGATGTACTAGTGGGGCAAGGAGACAAGAGCACCAATACATACCACTAACTATGGTCCTAGGTTTAGGTTTAGTGTAATAAATTCTTACTAGATGAATAGTGATTTAGTTATAATTGTGGATGTATAGATTATTATGATATGTTATAAATATGCTTGATGGGAGTTTTGTTATAATGTTATGAATGTACCATGGATGTAATATGAATGTATATATGATGCTATGTGAAATTATTATGAATATGGAATGATATAATTGTAGTTGTATACATGATATGCAGGGTGAGCATGGATACAATAGATGATAGTCTTTTTTATTTCTAGTCATGATACAAAGTAAGAGGAAAAGGGATAGAATAGGGGACAACTATTAGGATGGGTGAATAGAGAACATAAATAGGAGCCTTTGGAAGGGATACAAGTTAATCATGGTGTAGATGGGGGGAATGAGTTAGGATATTTGGTAAATTATGGATGGTGGTAGGGGATAGGATAGATAGGGGAATGGATGGGGTAGGTTATGCTAATATGTGGAAAAAAATCCTAGACTTTGATATTAAAAAGGATATTATGGACCAAGGTAGAGGAAACAAGGTGACAAGGTAACCTTTGCATGGACTTGACTCTCAAACAATTTTTTTTTTCTATTACACACAAGACGTGATGTAACCTCGAGTCATGTGATAAATGAGATTTAAGATATGAGAAGATCATTTTGCGTACAATTCCTTGGCATGGGCTTAGTGGGTCTATGCAAAGAATAACCAATGTATATAGATATTCCTACATACAAAAGGTTAGAATCGACCTTGGTAGGTCATGTAAAGAACAACCAACAAACACAACACAAAATAACAAAGACTATGCCGCATTATACACCAATCAAAACACACCAAGATATAGAAATATCTAGGTGGCATTAAGTAGGTGAAGTCATGGGTGAAAAGATCAAAACAAAAGACCAAATAACAAACATTGAGTTATGTAGCCATCATAACTCTTGTCAAGTGATGTTTTAGATTATGCATGACATAAAAATGATAAATCCCTAAGGACATGGATGATTAGATAGATAAGGATGATGGTTAATAGGCATGGTGACTGTTTATTGTTCAAAATTTAGACCTATGTATGATTTTTCATATGGTGTAATGTGTGTTGTGTGGTTTATTTTATGTAGTATTAGGTGTAGTAATCTCAATGTAATGGTATGAAGTAGATAAGCTCAATGTACTGGGTAGGGTATGAAACCTATGCATGAAGTTTCATCCAAGTTGTGGTAGGTATGGACAAATTTATAGTCCTTAAATGAGATTAGGTATCACCCCTAATGTCCAACAAGGGATGTGGGATGGTAGTGGATGGGTGAATTAGATAAGGAAAAGTGGGACAAATTATGGATTAGAGGAGAAGTTTTATCAAAGTGGAACACACAATGTGATAGGGAAGACATCTCCATTGGGATATATCCAAACCATTAATGCAAGGAGAAAAAATAAATGTTGAGAACTTCTATTAATGACATATATACTACAATTAAGAGGTAAACATTGATTGCCTGATGCCTAAGCATATTTGTTAAAATGGTAGCTCTATATAGGAGATCTTCACGAGGTTTGATGCGGGGATATGACAAGTTATGGGGGAAGATGATGGATGTATACTAAGGGATAGGATGTCAAAATAATTATGAAAAATGAATAATAGTTCTATGCACCTAAGGGAATGATGGGTGTATGGCATGGCTATGATAATGATTCTTTGCACTTGTTTCTATTTTGATATGGGAATGATGGTTCAAGGTAGATTATTATATTAAGGGCCAAATAACTAATCCATGATAGCTTTATGGGGAGTTATTTTTTCTCATTTTGCATGTCATAGACTAGGGATTTATCTTGTAGGCTATTAAGCTTCATGCCTTTGTAGGATGCCTCTATAAATAAATTCTGGAGATCCTTTGGAAAATAGTGATGACAAAGCTAAATGTAGTGGGTGTGGAAGAAGAAGAGATGGATGATAAGTGGGGAGGCTAGCAAGTGATCCGAATGATACTCACACTAGAAATTGTATATGAGTAAAATTGCACCCTTACAATTTCACTTACATTCTTGCATCCGCTTTAGTGTCCACTCCCTTAGCATCTTGAGTAGGTTCATTTAGCCCTTGCATCATCCTTTTTCCCTCTCAAGGATGCTCTAGCACCCCTTTTCAGTAGTTCCCTTCATGCATAAGCTTTACCTTGAACCGTGTGCTTTTCCCGTTCGTGTCATTTTGTAGCATGACCTGTCCGGACACTAGCACGCTGCGCAGATGTCTGTGTGCCGTGGTAGCATCTTGTGACATGTCAACGCTGAGACGACTGTTTCTGAGCATGTTTTCCACTTGTCAGTTAAGTTTGTCGGTGGAAACAGCTCAGGATTCTCTGTAACCACCTAGGAAGCTTCCTTTTGCTCTTTAAAAGATGTTCTTTCACTTCATTTGCAACTCTTCCTCTATTCCTAGCTTCACTCTAGCTTCATTCCAATCTCTAGCATTTTGCACAGCTTCATACAACTTGTTGTAGTAGCTTCAAGCTCTCTCAATCTCCCCTTGTAACACCCTTTACAATTTCATCTCCTTCATTTCATGCTTGTGAGCATCCTGGGATTCCATATCCTCTACTATTTACATACTTACTTGGTGATACATGTTCTCCTCCTTGAGTGAGGTTTGTTTTTATCACCTCCTTTGTGATGCAGGTTCTCCTCAAGCGGGGTTTTCTTTTATCACATGCTTATTTGGTGGTGTGGGTTCTACTTCTGAGTGGATTTTGCTTTCACCACATGCTTTGTTCATTTCTCTCTTTCTCTCTATCTTCTTGGTTGTCCGTGGAGGTGGGAACACCAAAATGAGGGTTTCATTGAGGCAAACCCCTATACAACACCAACATTCTCTCTAGATATTACACTCGTAGGTTTTGAAGACATTCGTTTGGTGGAGGCTTCATCACTTAAGTGGTTGCAAGTATTTCTTTCCTTTCTTCTTCTTGTCTTTATCATTTCTACTTTACTTTGTTTCAGCCCTATTGCATTATGTTACTTTATCGCATTTTGTAAGTTGTCAACAATCAGAGTAGAAGTAGTCATTTAGGCATTTTTCTATGATAAAATCATTCTTTGGTCCGTACGAGACGCCAACGCTCCTCTGGGATGATAGTGCACCGTGCTGTCGTCTATTTCCTACGCTGCCATCCTTTGGTCGAGAGCTCATCAATTTGTCCAGTGAATCTCTGTGACCTGCTCTTTTGATCCTAAAACTCTCACTGTTGTTCCATTGAGGTAGTATAGGGAAGTTCACCCCATGAGGCTCTCTGAATGAAGAGAACTCGTGAGTAGCGAATCCCCCTATATTACATTTTGGTGAACCTGACGTGAAGAACATTGTTCTTCAAAAAACTAGGAATTTATTTACCCCTACTTGGCGGAGTCATAACTTTTGAATCGATGCTTAGAATTCAGAACTATCCACAGTCAAATTTTAGGGACAGACACAAGTTCTGACCTCAAATTTCACTCCGGAGACCTTCAAAAACGGGATTTACTACAACATAGAAAATATTGAAAACATTGTAATGGATTTAATATCTTCTTTTATTAGTTTTGTATGTAATTTTGTTCAAAATTATAATGATATTCCATTTCATACATGTGATGGTGACTTGGCTTTACCCATGTCACTTGGTGTCTTTGATCCTTCTCATGAGATTCCTCCTATTTTAGAGGATATCTTGCTGCAAGAAGATGAAATCATTGATACCTTTCTCAATGTTCCTCTACCTACTCTTCATTCCAATGCACTCTCTCCTCAAGACAATGCATTTGTGAATGATAAATCTTTTTCCAATGCACTCTCTTCTAGAGACGTTGCATTCATGAATGATGTATCTCTTCTCTATTCCAGTGCACTCTCTTCTAGAGATGATGCATTAGTGAATAATGAATCTCATCCTTGTTCTGATGCACTCTCTCCTAGAGAGGTTGCATTAGAAAATGATGAACCTCCTTCCACATCTGATTCTCCCTAGATCAATGTTGAGAATGTGCCTTCAAATAACTATTCCACATTTGATCCTGTTTGGATTGATGTTGAGAATATGTATTCAAATAATTATTATACTAGTTGTGATGATTCTGTAAATGCAGTCTGCCTCTGCTGCCCCTACAAGGCCGAAGAGACCGATTATTTACGTGATTCCAGCTAGTCCTTCTAAAAGGGTTTTTTCTATTAATGGTGTTCCATTTGATAGTGACTCTCCTGATCTCTCTAAGGCTCCCTCTGATAGAGTGGTAGCCCATACTTATGAGAATAGAATGAATAAATAATCTAGTCTTCCTCTAGCTCCCAAACCTATGACTAAAGCACCTAGTGGTTACGGTCTTGTCGAGCAACCTCAGGTTGCTCTAGATAAGATCTCACTGTGGGATTTGCTTCAGTCTACTCCTACTTCTCCTCAAAGGAATGCATGTATTGGTGATGATTGGGGTCCCTTAGACTTTACAAATTCTTTCATTCAGGAGTATAAAGTTGATCTGATCCACTTAGATTTTCCAATGGCATCATTCACACCTGCTATCGAAGATGCTTACTCTTCTGTATCAAGGGGTAAGGTGAATGTAAATTGTAATGTTCTTGGTTTTGATCCTCCTAGGGAAGACGATCACACTTATGTTAAGGAGGTTGATGCTGGTAGTCCTATTAAGGAGGATGATGGTGATCCCATAAAGGAGTGTGATCCCCGTTGTTCGAAAAATGCTCTTTATGAGGATTCTCCTTCTTTTCAAGATCTACAAACACGTTATCGCCCTAACTTTAGGATTTCCTCTAAGTACGGTTATGAGCGTAAAGGTTGTGGGCGTAGCGAGCAAGGCATTGAAGTCCCTATAGAATTTGTGCCTCGTAAGCATAATCTAGGGCTTGGTTGCTCGAATGAACAATCTAAAAGGAGACCACGGTTGAATGGTGACATGAATTACACTCAACCTTATTTTAATGGATTGATTTATCCTCCTTTGTCTTCTATCTTCGTGCCTTCTTCTTCTTCTTGTGAGAAGTCAAACCTTTCTCCACAAGAGAAAGGCTTGCTTCCTGCTCCTCATTCTTTATCTAAGCAAAAGCATATCTTGTTGTGGCTCCTCAAATCCCACTTGATCACTCTTCCTTCTCCTACATGTAATATAATTCATAAACATGATGAAGGAAAACATTCCTTCTGTGCATACCATCGAGTGTCTGGCCATTCCACTAGTGAATGTAAGGCCTTGAAGGACAAAACACAACAACTTCATGATTTAGGTGCCATCAAAATCTTGTTTGATTGATGCGCCTATCTCTTCTTCAAATGACCAGTGATATCGAGGTTTACCTCTATCCTACATGTCCTATATACCTTGCATGGTTCTCCTCCCCTGTTTGTTGGGGGAAGTGATGAATCCTTCAGAGATGTGTGTCCTTCTTAAGGACCCCTCTCTTTGCTATGTCTTTGAAATGAATTGTCCCTTGAGTGGACCCCCTTTTCTCGTTTGAAGGGTTCCTGAGGGACCTCTTTGAAAGCTTTTCTCTCAAATGAATTCATTGGCATCTAGCTTGGGGGCAACCCGAATAGACCCATTTCATGTCTTTGTGTCTAGCTTGGGGGAAGCCTGACTAGACCTCACTTTTCAAAAAGTGCGTCCCTTGAGTGGACCCCTCTTTTTTCACGCCAGGTTCTTGAGGGACCCCTTTGAAAATTTTCCAATTTATCGATGGTCTGTGTGACTGTCTGCTTACTCACCTACATGACTGCTTTTTGACATGTTCTATCTGTGGGTCGATGTGTTGCCACTTTTTTACTCTATGGAGTCTGCTTCCTTTGGTTTCCTCCATGTGAGAGATCTTGGGGGATACCTCCCTACAGGTCTAAGAGCCTGTAGGGCACTTCCTTTGAGCTTCCTCCATGCTAGAGATCTTGGGGTTGGCTCCCCTGCAAGTCTGCAGGTCTGTAGGGTGATTTCTTAGGGTTTCCTTCATGTGAGAGTTCTTGAAGGATACCTTCCTTGCAGGTCTGTGGGTTTGTCAGTCACTTTCTTGGCTTCTTCCATGTGAGAGATCTTGGGGGATGCCTCCTTACAGCTCTGCGGGGCTCTGAGGCACTTACACTTTTACTTTGCGATACAGGTTTTCCTCCTTGAGGAGGGATTGCTTTTATCACTTTTATTTTATGATAGGGGTTTTCCTCCTCTAGTGGGGATTGCTTTCATCACTCCTACTTTGTGGTGCGGGTTCTACTCCTAAGTGGGTTTTTCTTTCACCACACGCTTTGTTCCTTTCTATCTTTCTCTTCTATTTTGTATATACCGGATTGAAGATCTTCATCTTCTTCATCCTGTGAATATACCATTCCTCTCTTAGCTTTATAATTCTTCTGTGTTAATTTGGGGATGACGCATAGTACTGAGACAACCTTCTACATCGAGGTCTCTTTACTTTGCTGACTCGAATCCTTTAGCTTTTTATGTTCTAACACTCTTGTCTAGTGTAGGTTCTTCTTGTCTAATGTATTGGTTTTGCAGATCATCAGCTTGGGGGCATGCTTCTATGGTTTGAAGAGTTGTCTACTTCCTCTATAGTATCCTTTTGGCATATGATATTATTTATGTTTAGTAGATTTCCTTTAGCATGCATATTAGCGTAGATTCATATGCCCGCTAAAGTGGGGGAAAAATGTATAATAGTAAAATTGCACCCTTGCAATTTCACTTAAATGCTTGCATTCCCTTTAGTGTCCACTGCCTTAGCATCTTGAGTAGGGTCATTTTAGCCCTTGCATAAGCCTTTTTCCCTCTCAAGGATGCTCCAGCACCCCTTTTCAGCAGTTCCCTTCACACATCAGCTTTACCTTGAATCGTCCGCTTTTCCCTTTCATGTCATTTTGTAGCGTGATGTTTCCAGACACTAGCACATTTCCCAGACATCCACGCGCCACACTAGCATCCTATGATGTGTCAACACTGAGATGACCATTTTTGAGTATGTTTTCCACTTATTAGTTAAGTTTGTTGATGGAAACGGCTTGGGATTCTCTATAACCGCCTAGGAAGCTTCCTTTGGCTCTTTAAAAGATGTCCTTCCACTTAATTTGCAACTCTTCCTCTATTCCTAGCTTCACTCTAGCTTCATTCCAATCTCTAGCATTTTTCACAGCTTCATACAGCTTGTTGTAGTAGCTTCAAGCTCTCTCAAGCTACCCTTGTAACACCCTTTGCAATTTCATCTCCTTCATTTCATGCTTGTGAGCATCCTACGATTCCATATCCTCTACTATTTGCATACTTAATTGGTGATAGGGGTTCTCCTCCTCGAGAGGTTTTATTTTATCACCTCCTTTGTGATACAGGTTCTCCTCCTCAAGCGGGGTTTGCTTTTATCACATGCTTATTTGATGGTGTGGGTTCTGATCCTGAGCAGGTTTTGCTTTCACCACATGCTTTTTTCATTTCTCTTTCTCTCTCTCTATCTTCTTGGTTGTCTGTGGAGGTGGGAACACCAAAATGGGGGTTTGACTGAGGCAAACCCCTATACAGCCCCAACATTCTCTCTAGATATTACACTCATAGGTTTTGATGACATTCATTTGGTGGAGGCTTCATCACTCAAGTGGTTGTAAGTATTTCTTTCTTTTCTTCTTCTTGTCTTTATCATTTCTACTTTACTTTGTTTTAGCCCTATTGAATTCTGTTACTTTATTGCATTTTGTAAGTTGTCAATAATCAGAGTAGTAGTCATTTAGGAATTTTCTGTGATAAACTCATTCTCTAGTCCATACGAGATGCCAACAGACCTCTGGGAAAATAGCGTGCTGCATTGTCATCCATTTCCTGCGCTGTCGTCCTTTGGCCGAGAGCTCGTCAGTTTATCCAGAGAATCTCTATGATCTACTCTTTTTGATCCTAAAACTCTCACCGTTGTTCCATTGAGGTAGTATAGGGCAGTTCACCCCGTGAGGCTCTCTGAATGAAGAGAACTCATGAGTAACGAATCCCCCTATATTACATAAATGTATAATGGGATGGGGATTATGTAGGTGATAATGGAGTGTGAATCGAATAATATCCTATTAGATGGTTGGATGAAGCTTCTACATATGGAACTTGTAAGCAAGTTTTCATCAAGGTACTTATCCAAGGTGCTACTAAGGTGGTTTTCACCAGTGGATGGATTATTTCTCATTATTTTTTGAATTTTTGGATTTTTTAATTCAATTATATTTTTCTGACTTCTTGGGATATCTTGAGGATTAGATGTAGAAAATTTTGAGGTGTATAATATTCATAGGCTCTTCTAGTGGTTTACCTTTTGGTGTAGCAATTTGATAGGATCTTGATCCATATTTTTCATAACAAAGAAATTTCCTAGCCAATCAGGTTCAAAATTTCCCTTTTTATCTCTATCTTGGAGGTTCCTCTTATTTTATTTAAGTACTAGGTCACCCACTTCAAATTGACAAGTTTTGATCTTATTATCATAGAGCTATTACAAATTCAATTTTGATATACATGTAGGTGATTCAAGGCATTGAGGTTTCTCTCATCTAGTAATTCTAGCTCTTGAAAATGTGCAACTCGATACTCCTAATCCTTGAGATGTTGTAGTGAAAATATTAAAGAGGGGAGCTCAAACTCAATTGGAAAAAATGTATTTAGAACCAAATATGATGGAATATGGAGTCACACTAGTGGGTGTGTAGATGCTAATGCAATAGGCCCATAGGGTGAGATTGAATTGTAGGTGCCAAGAACAACCATCTTCATTGACTATCTTTTTTAGTATCTTTTAGGAGGGTTTTTTTAGAAGCCTTTATTTGGACATCACTTTGGGGATAATATGGGGTGGAGAAGCAATGTACTGGATATGTAATTTTTGGTAGAGATCATAGACATCTTAGTTTTTGAATGGCTTACCATTATCGGTAAAAATTGCAAGGAGAATGTTGTAGTGACATATGATGTAATAGATTATGAACTTAGCATTTTTTCCAGTGTTGTAGGTGAGAGGGATATCTTTGAACCACTTTGTAAAGTACTCAATGGTGATTATCATGAATGTATAGCCATTGGAGGAATATGGGGGGATTTTTTTGACAAGGTCGATGCCACACTGTGAGAAAGGGCATGGAGTAGTGATGGATTGAAAATCTTAGAATGGTACATGTATCAAATCATTATATTACTAACATGGTAAGAATTTCTTTACAAATTTATGCACATATTGTTCCATAATAAACTAGTAGTAACCATTCTTAGTAGCTTCTTAGCAAGGGTGAACCCACTAGAATGTGCTCCAAAAATGCCTTTGTGCACTTCATGTAAAGTAATTTGATATTCTTTTGGGTCTAAGCATCTTAAGAGTGTTTCATCAAAGCTCCTTCAATAAAGGGTATCATCAAGGATTGTGAAGTGGTATGAACATTGGTTGAAGTTTTTAAAATAGGTGTTCAATAGGTTATTGTGGAGGTATGTGTAGATGTTGTGATACCAAGGAGAGTTAGAAACAAAAATTTCACATACTAATTCTACATCTGTAACATCATAGACTAGGATCAATAGTCGTTCCATCAAGAATTCACATTGTTGACTCTTATGAGGCATATCTAATGATGATCCAAAGGTAGCCATGGCATGTACTAATTTTTTATTTAGACAAGGTACCTACTCAAATTGTATTTGGGAGAAATATAGCTTAAAACTATTGACGATTCTTTTATATGGAAAGGAGATTTTCATCTTTTGTTTGATATTCATCATTTACTTGCTTGATAAAAAGTTGGGGATCTCCATAAACTTGCATTTATCTATGATTTTCCATTAAATAGCCATTATAATTCTTGTAATCAAAGCTTCATACTCAACTACATTATTTGTGTATTGAAAGGCTAGCATATATGCTTTAAGGATGCAATCACCTTATGGTGTGACAAAAATGACTCATACTCGAGCCATGCTGAGTGCGAGAGCCATCAAAGTATATTTTCCATTTTGTTTATTTAGTGATAGAAATTATTGCGTCATTTGGAAATTCTAAGATAAGTGGATAATATACCACTAACAATGCTTCAAATATTTGATCTACTATTATCTAACCTTTGATTGCTTTGTGGTTTGTATATTCAATGTCAAGTTTACTTAGGACAATGACCCATTTTTCATCCATCTCGTGAGAGTTTTTTTAGATAGAAAGTAATTGATTGGGTCTATTATTGAGATGAGATTTATTTTGTTATTGAGCATGTAATGTTTGAGTTTTTGGGCATTGAAGACAACTGCTAGACATTCTCATTCTATAGGTGTGTAATTCAACTCATAACCCACTTAGCTACGATTGATATAATAGATATCTCTTTCTTTTTTATTGTCATCATGTTTTTTAAGAGTTCCCCCAATTCTTCTGATATGGTAGAAATATACAGCAAGAGGGGATTTCCTAGGATGGGTGGCATGAGTAGGGAGGTGACATAAGGTATTTATTGAGTTGATCAAATGATTTTTGATAATGAGTGTCTCATTGGAAAATAATTTTTTTATAGAGGAGATGTGAGAATCTACAAGTTGTACAATGAATTGTTGGATGACCTGAGGTTTTCCCTAAATGCTACTAAGCATTTTTTAAAGTCTTGGGAGGAGGCATTTCAAGGATAAATTTGAATTTTTCTAGATCTACTTTGATGCCTCTTTGTGACACAATGAAACCCAAGAGTTTTCTTGAAGTTACACCAATTAAGATATATTTCTTGGGATTTAGGTGTACTTATTATTTGGCTAGGCAATAAAAGGTTTATTCAAGTACCTAGATGTTTCTATTCCTTGTCTTTAATTTTTTCAAAAATATCATCAACATAGTCTTTCATGACAACATGAAGCAAGTCATGAAATATTACTATCATGGTTCTCTGATATGTATCTCTTGTGTTCTTAATTCCAAAAGGCATCAATTGATAGAAAAAGGTGCCCCAAGGAGTGATAAAATTTATTTTATGTTGATCTTCCATGGCTATTATGATTTATTTGTATCAACAAAGTATACGATTTCTAATCAAAATTGCAAACACATTCATATATTCAATATTTTAACCAATCACAGTAATAATAAATAGGTAAACATACAATGGGGTGTAACAACTATGAAGGAGATGATACATAAAGTGAAGGCATTATTCCACACCACAGAATGTGAAAACTAACACAAAAACTCAAACAAAATGTTAGTTTCAAGAACATAAGTCCCACTAGGCATGTCAAAATAAAGATGATAAAAAGGAAAAAAGATGTAAATAGTAAGATAAATACAATCAAACATAATTTACCTAAATATTTTACCTCTCTCCTTGTGATAGAGCTAAAGTACATGCACCCATTTCTACTTATTTTTTCTCTAAGCATCTAATATGTGGATTTCTCTCAACAACATAACCTTAGTAGCAATATGATTGATATGAGGATTCAACAACATAAGTTTAGCTCAATTTGGTTGATTATAATAGAGGTAAAATCCTCCAATTTATAGATTTTTGATGGCTAAAATGGAGGGTTGAGATGGAGGGCTAGGATTAAATTATTTGCCTTTTAACAAGTGTCACAATAAAATGGCTTGAGAAAGTGACATACATCATAGGTGTAGACACCTAAAATTGTCCTAAGCATATCACACATCTTGATTTCACTTACTAACATCATTTTCCTCATTAACCTGTTTCCTCCATTTAATTAAACAATTTCCAATTATTTAGTTAAATTCACTTTATTCCCTTATTAATTAAATAATTAAGGCTATTTGATTAATACATCATTTTCATACTAAAAATCCCTCTTGATTAAATAATTCCCAAGTATTTAATTAAAAATATTAATTCTCCTCATCCTCACAACTAAATGATTTCCATAATTGTTTGATTGGCTACATTTCCTCCAACCCTCCAACTTGCACAAAGAATATTTCCAATTCAAATTCAAATACTTCTCTCCAATTCAAAATATCTCCAACATATTTCCATGAAATAAGGGATATTTTGAGCTCTCATAAATCCTCAACCATTGATCCTCCTTGATCCTCACTCATCTCCTTGATTTTCTCTCATCCATTGATCCAAAGATTGAATCTTAACTGTTGATCAGAATTTCTAAAATCTATAAAAAAAGCCTTCATCAATATGAAAATAATTCACAATCCTCATAAGCATAGGCACTCTCTAGAATTCTTGAGTCATTTCTTGAGCATTTTATAGCCTATTTTGTGAATCACACCTCTCATATCAAGCTTTTGTAACATGGATAATGCACAATTTGAGCAATCCACATGGGATTGAAGGTTTTCATTTTTAGTTTGTTTAATTTCTTTGATTTGAGTTTAATTTCTTAGATTAAACCATTTGAATTCTTTACAAATGAATTTCATTGAGTATGGGTTTGTATGATCTCAATTGTGTGAATTCTTAGTACATTTTAGACTCTAATTACTTCATTCATGCTTACTTACTTCCCCTACAATATTTTGGCATGCCCGATGGGACCCACATCCCAAATTTGATCATGCTTATTGAGTTTTTTCAGCCTTGTAGGTTACAGAGACAGTGTGATGCTTTTGTTTCAACAGTTTGATGCCTTTGCAAAATATCGACACATCTATATATCAAAGTTTGACGCCTTTGTTAATTAGTGATGCATCTGACTATTCATTGTTTTATTTGTCTGTAGGTCAATTCAATACTTTTGTTCAAAGATCAACAACTTTGTAGGATTTCAATGCATCTGTCTACTCAAAGATCGACGCAATATCATTATATCGACACTTTTGTTCTGAATATTTCTTTGTTGTCTGCAAGTTAAATCAATGCTTTTGTTCATAGAATGATGGTATTGCAAGATATCAACACATATATAGTTCAACACTTATGTGATATTTTGACGCCTTTATAGAACATCAACACTTTTGGCTATGCAAAAAATGATGCTTTTGCAAAAATCTCGATGCATTTGTCAGGTATTGGCATTTTTGTTCGATTGACAGGGTTTACAATTTATCAACTTGATTTCATTCATTTTCCTAACCCTAACCATTCTCTATTTTTTTATCCTATTTATCTTAGCTAACATTTTGCAACATGTGGCGATCGATGGAGGAAGATTAGAATTCAAAACTACTAACATCTTTGGTTGTAGGTTTTTGAGTTAATCTAGGAATTTCATTTTCCCTTGGTGTACTTAAAATACATCTTCACATTTCATTTGGTGCATTTAAAAAGAACAACACAAATTTTATTTTCCCTTGGTGTACTTAAAAAGAATAATGCAAAATACACACTTAGTTTTGGGTTTAAAATTGATCATACAAATCTCATTTTATTTCAATGCACCTAAAATTGAATAAGAAAAATCTCACATGTGCTTTTAGTACACCTAAAATGAATTCTTTGATGTGCTTGTTAGGTTATTATGTATTTATGCTCTTTCCTTATGCCTAGTGCAATCTTGGAAATCAGAAATACCACTAACTTGCAATATGTTTGTACACCTTGAGGTATAGTGTTGTGTATGATCTCCCCTTGTGACTCCTAAGAATGATCTTGGGGATCAAAACCAACACTAATTCTATTTATTTCAAGTAGGAGACTTGCTTGGGGGCCTCATCACCCCAAGTTCTAATCTCAAGCACATTTCGTAGTGGGGAATATAAAGGGGGGAGAACTAAAGTTGTACCCTAAGGAGTGGCTTGTGTCCTTCAAGCCAAGCCTCATGACCCTCGATCCTCCAAGACATGTATAAGTGATGAGAAGAGAGGAGACCCCTCTCTACTCGGGAATATCGAACGAGCTCTCTGTTCATGGAAAACCCCTACCATGAACTTGTTTAAATCTAGAAGCCTAAGAGCCATTTGTTAACCGTCAATTTATAGTGGTGCAACATACAAGGATCAATACATGAAGTTACCATGTATTTCCCTTTGTTAAGGTGACCGATATTCCTTTTTGGGATCTTTTCCTTTTAAGGTGAGAGGTGTCAAGGTGGTACATGACCTTGGCATACTATAGTCACTCATTCATCATGGGGGTATAGCTTCAGTGGGTGTGCCCACTATAAATTGTCATCCCAATTTACCACTAAAATAGGATGTGTATCTATGACGTGTTTTTATTGTAAATCTACCCATGATACCAATTAGTGTGGTCTTGTTGAAGAAGACATGTGAAAATATTCCAAACATCCATTAAGTTAGTCTTACATGTTGTTTTTGTTGTTTTCTATCACTTTTTAGATCAAATCATACTTCAAAATTCAAAACCCTAGACGCGCTCAAGATAAAATTTCAAAAACTTGTCTTTGAGACAAATCGATGTCATTGATTTCAATAGTGTGATGCTTCTATTGTATCTTGGTACTTTTATAGACATTTTGACACCTCTATATTCATATCTACACTTTGGTTTTTATTAAAAAAACATGTTTGTATGCATATCGATGCGTTTTCACATCTTGGCACATTTGTCTCAGATCAATTCTCTATCAAAAATATTATAGTGTCACGTTTGACTGTCATATTGAGTTTCCTTTGTCTACAAACCGATGTTTTTTGCAAAATCATGTCGTGTTTTTCAAGGGTAGTGCACCACATTAGATTATATTTCAACACATTTGATTGTTAGTCCAAAATGACATAACCTTTAAATAATCTCATAAATCCAATTTTTCACCAACAATCTGTGTCAAAATAGAGACTTGTGCAAAACAAACCTATAGTCATCTTGATAATCCAAAATACCAACATATAAACATCTTTATCCTTTGTTCATTTTTTGGCTTTGTTAAAGACTTCCTAGTTTTCCTTAGATCAAGTCAACCCTATCCAACTAGCAAAACAACTCATCATCTAAACGTTGGTCTAAGGTCACTTAAGTGTCTTTGTAAATCACCTAGAAATCAACAAAACATGTCAATGCCAATCTATTATCCAAATACACTTCCATTTCATCCCTACATGGGGTCATCATATCCTACTAGCTTCAATGACTTAACAACTATGGGCGTCCCTTATCAAGAATTTGGGAATGCCTTGTCACATGTTAGATTTTAATCAATGTAAAACCTTACAAATTTATCAACCAAACAATCAAAACATGAGTCCTCTCAACAAAACATTACAATCCAACAACACCACTAAACATGAGTATACTCCTTTATGGGAGCCAATTGAGTTCGTGTTAAACAAGCTAGTCCAATCCAAATTTATTTTTATTCCAAAGTCACAAGGTGATTACAAACCTTATTTCAAGCCCTCATGGTATGATGACAATGTTTATTTCCAATATCATACAACAAAAGGTCATGAAACATCAAACTGCATGAGACTAAAAAATCTCATACAAAACCTTATTGATCAAGGTGCAATCACTATTGAGGATAAAATTCAATTTTTATCCACAAATAATCACACTGACGATGCATTTACCTCACATAATGAGAAATTTGAATATTGCTAAACATTGGTGAATATTAACATCATTAATGTTTATCCATAATGTTTGGTGTTTAGTAATGATCCATTTCAAGACATATTAAAATCATTGCTAAACACCGATGTTTATCCACAAATAATCAGAAGGACTCTAAGGACTCTCTATCACAATGTGCACATCTAGATAAGGTTAAATTTGGTATTGACAAAGACAAGAAAATTCAAGGGTTACATTCAAGCATCTATATCTTGGAAAAACAACTCCTTCAAGTAGGAAAACGTTGGTATATCATGACAGAAGCATCTACATCAACACCACTAGATAGTTTGACATAATCAAGTAATCATTCCTAAAAAATAAAAATAGAAAAACCAAGAAAATGGTGAGAAAAATCATCCTCTATTGAAAACCACTTCGGTGGCACATTGGATAAGTACCTTAATGAAAACTTGGCAAACAAACATCATGTGTAGAATTGAACATCTACGTGCACCATTCTAGGTGGAAGCATCTTACCTCATCCATAATAAATCCAACATCCTGTTTACCTCCATAATAAATCTAGTATTCATCCAATCCATTTTTATCTATCTTCATCTTGATCTTGACAAAGATTGGGGGGATACTTCAAACTTGCTTTTGGTAAAATCTTGACACGGTTATTACCATTGATCTTATCTTATACAATACCATCACCTACATCCAACACTATCCAAGCAATCTAACATCAATTGATTCATCATGCATTATCCCAACAATCATCCTTTATCTAAACATGTTATCTTATCACAAGATAGTCCTTGGAATATGTTGCTTATCTATCTATCCATGCATCCAATCATAACATCTCATACATTGCTAGAAACTGGGGGCGTGTCCTTGCATTTTGCTTTGAAATAATCTTGATCTATGTCTTTTGGCTCACGTTGTGATATAAACACTTTCTAAAGTGAAATCAAAGTAGTCAAAACATTTGTAAGAAGTTATCAAAATCATGAACACTTGACACCTTTTTTTATAAAAAAATATATTCCCCATTAGATATACCTTTTATCAAACATCGATCCAAAACAATCTATATCAGCTACATCTAACTCATACTTAAACATCATATCAAAATATTCAATAGATTTTGTTCCTAGCTTGGATACAAATCTTGATCCATCTTATCCGACCAATCCATCATAATCTCAAGATGTATCCTTCCAAATCCTCATGTTGTTCTTATGTTGATGACACTATCCTTGCATTGTTGTGTATCCTAAACAAATGTTATCACTATTGGCAATCAAACAATCAGATCAATCGATTTTCTAGCTTAGCTATCAACATGATTCCAAAAGAGCGTTAATATTATTACATATCTATTTGTTATCCATAACAAGCTGAAAGTCCAAAAACATTCAAACAAGTTGAAATTCAAAATAATCAAATATTTCAAAATACCAAAAACAAAATCAGAAAACGTCAAAATTCCAAATATAGCCTCAAAGCATTTCAAAAAGTCAAAAACATTGAAATATTCCAAAAAAGAAAAGAAAACATTCATCCATCCCATCTCACTCTCATATATCATACATAATAAAACTATCACCATCCTCACCTTTGGAAAAACAAATAGAAACAAGTACAATAGTTGTTGAAACACAAAATTTCACGCAAAGTCATAATTCTTGATCAATGTCAAAACATGTTGGTTAACCTTCATATTAACATCCTAAACATTTTAAAAAAATCAACATATTTTGGATATCAACTAAACTAACTCTCTCTGGCAAGAGATATGATGGCATTGATATTTTTTAATTTTATATTTTCTTTTGGTTTTATCTTTTTTGTCTCATTTACACCACTCATTCAAAATTTCCTTGATTTTCAATATCTTGGTACATCTAGAAGGGTGCGTAATGGGGCATTTTCATTTATTTTTCCTACTATGTTTTTTAGATTTTCTTGCAATATGACCTTGGTGAATACTTGTCTTGTGTGTGCAGGGATAGTCTCAAGTAATACAATGACTAGTGCATATCAGGTTCTTTATACATTTTGTGTATTGGCCTCCTTACTTTAATGGCTTCATTCTCTCACATGATCAAACAAGGTGTATGTACATGTCATGTATGAACAAGGATACTCCTATCTATTTGCAAAGTCAAAGTCCATGTAATAGATACAATGCCACCCTGTCTCTTCATACCTTGGTGCATCGTGTCTACTTGCTATATCAAAATAAGGATTTTTCTACATTATATTAGCATAATCTAAAAATAAAAAGCAAAATAATCTATCTTATCTCATCATGTATCCAATAAAATCTTAGAATAATCATAGATTTATTGATATCTTGATCAAAATCATCATTCCATCCTATTCTATCCTATTCTAAATCATCCATCTTCTACCATGCTAACATTTCTATCCAAGTATCATGAAAAAAAAAATGCATCCACTCTGCATCCATAAACTGTTAGTAGCATCTCATATCATCCATCCTGCATAATCATCATAAATCATAAGAAAATATAAAAAGAATCATAATCATATCATCAACATCCATAATATTTCATCTTGCATCCACCAATCATCAGCATAATCATAATCATAATCATACATCATACATCATACATCATCATATCATCATGAATCAGGAAACATAAATGCATCCATAATCATATCATCATCACAACATAAAAAATCAGATCATACATCATAACACCATGTCATAGCCACATAAAAAAGGATCGTCTCATCTCATATATCATCAAAAATAAAAATGTCATGATACAAAATATTTGATACATAAATCAAGTGTGTGATACAATAATTTACATCAAAAATATGTATGTACATGAGGCTCAAAATCCAATGAATGTATATAAATATGTCTACATCAATAATAAATGCATCATCAATAACTTATACAACACCGAGCTACCTTGAGCTCCCTCGCTTCTCTCTATCAGGAGGCCAAGGAGGTGGAAAACCCATAATCTATTGTTGTTGATCATGTCCTGAAGACTCCGATGGATACTGATGTCCCTTTGTCTGCTGAGAAGGGTGACCTACTGACCCACCATTTGATCGGCCTGATGAACCAACTGTACTACTCCACACAAAAAACTGAGGATTTCTAAGCTCTCTCGATACTACAACTTGATACAAGGTCTTGCAATATGTCAACTCTTGAACGGGGGATCTCATATCCTATAGATATTGTGCTATCATGATCATAAAACCTTGACTAATCTCAAGTTATGTCCTCCTCACACACTCAACATCTCACTCTGCTATGAGTTGGGTCACTTGTTCCTTTGCCTACTAGTGGCAAGTAATCTTTGAATCTCTCTAAAGCTCTTAGCTCCCTCTCTACCTAGGTCTGGTCTTGCTTTGTAGCCCGGTGGTCACACTCTATAAGAGTCTGATCCCTCTCTGTGGTCATCTATATGATTCAGAAATCACCTAGTCTCTCTCTGATCTATAATCATCTCACTCATGGTGATCCTGATCCCTCTATGATAATGCAAGGGTGATTTAGACATTTGTGTCTTGATTGTTGGGAAAATGTGTCTCAACCTTGTAATTACATAAGTTATTGTTGATACATAGGGTACTGTTCATATGACAATATCTGACAATCGATATTATTGTAAATCTGGACCATTTATCATTATGTCTCATATCTAGCGGTCATTATTTTTGTTGGCTTGACTTGCACTAGAAGGAAACCCTATTTTATGAGGGAATTGTATTAGGAATGTGTATTGTGATGTATTTTGAGAGTTTGATAGTGGTTGTGTTACCTCTGGATCTCTAGTTAGTGATACTCCTATGAGAAGCTTTCTCTACAAGTATATTATAATCTTTGTGATTTATGAATAATATATTGGGTGACTTTTAGAGTGTGGTTTTTCTCTCAAAAGGGTTTTCCAACGTAAATCATTGTGTTGTGGTATGCATGATATTGATGTTTATTTTTGTTTAAATTTCAATAACTTTTAAAAATCTGTAAATTTTTTGCATCATTCTCCTCTCAAGATTAGTGTAGGAAGTTGTTCCACTAACTTAGCTTCCTTACAGTGATCATTTTCATCCCCTCCTCTAGCCTTTTGTTGTTGTGGGTCCATCTGTGGAGGATCTTGTTGCTATGGTGAATCCTGTTGTGTAAGACCCTGTTGTGGTGCCACTTGTTCTTGTTGGTCACCATTCCTTTGAGCCTCTACAACTACCTCTATCTCATCTGTCATTCTCATCCAAGATCTACCTCTCTCCTCCTCCTATCAGTACCTACAACCTTGAGTCCGCCAACAAGATGTATGAATCTAAGCGATTGTCATTGTACCCACCAGGCATCATAATTTTGTGTAGTCTTGGGATCATTTGGACCTCTTACCCATCCCCATGCTTGGGGAGCTAGCTTTGCAAACTTAGAAAGTGTTATTTGTGGTACTACCACACCACCCCACTCAGCCATCTCTCGAAATTCCTAGAAAAGATGGCATAATATTCGTCTATGAGTACCACTTGTCTCTCTCCAAACCGCCTCATCACTCTATCCAAAAGATACCTCTCCAAGATATGAGGTGTGTGCCCAATCAACCAATGATTCTATTGATAATAAGCCAGATGGATATGATCATTTTTCCATGTCTCATAGTGCAACCGTGGCCTCCAAATAAATTCAATCATGTGATCAAAGACACCCCTCTAGAACTATAGCTCTCCCATGCATCTATGTGTAAGCATAGGAGCATATCTATATACAAAAGGATCCCCTGTCACTGTTATCTACTCCCATGCCCATACATGAAGCAAAGTCATGCCCACAAATAAATTGGTAGCAGATCTATAACAAACCTAATGCATATCATGATACAAGTGCACGAGGATGCAAGGTCCCCGTGCATAAGTAGTATCCTTTGTGACCACCCCTCGATGAAAAATCCCCATCCAACTGAGAACCCTCGTGATCGCCAATCTAGCATGATGGGTACCATAATCAATCTTGGTAAACACAATCTCATTGACCTCTCCATAGTAAGGTCTCAAATCAATCTATCCATCTACAACATCTAGCTCACCCTCTCCAAGTAGTCTTTGCATGGATGCTATACCTTGATCCATATCATAGATAACCTGCACACCCTCAATTGGCACCCTAAGCATGCACCAAACATCCTCCAATGTAATAGCACACTCTCCTACATACCGGAAGGTGGAAAGAAACTATATCTAATCTTCATTGCTCCATGAGCATAGTCATCATCGCCTATGTGCTCGAATCTCAGGCATGTATGCGATATAGTAGAGAGATGTCGATGAAAGAAACTCAATCTTAATCTCTCCCAAGTGCTCCATCTATTCCAAAATCCCCAGTCTCCGCTCCCTAGAGTAGATAGGATGAAGTACCTCCTGCAAGCATAACGTTCATGATGTCAAATTGTCAATTTTTGAAAAAAACCTAAGTCTTTTGAGAAAAAAGAATAAATGTGTCATTATTTGTAAACACAACAAAGCTTGACAATTAGATGTGAACCAATTTTCAATCATGTGTGAGCCCCCAAATGCATCTATGAACATTTTTTCAAACACATTACTTTATCTGCGGTAAGGTAATGCAACTGTGATACATTATGACAACCACAACATGATTTGACAAAGGTAGCAATTCACTGTTGCAGATGCACCATGTTGGGTTACAATCATGTCGATCTATGGATCAATGTGTTTGTTTTCCTATCTTTAGCTACCAATTTGACACCCTATAACTATGTGTAAGCAAAAATTAACATGGTACATATTGGTGGGCCTGCTCCCACTAGCCTCTTAAACTATCACACCTTGTATGCACAATGTGTTGCATGAGGAATGAGTGCTATAGTGAGAAGGTGTCTGGAAGGGTTGATAGCTGAGAGCTCTAGATCTCTATAAATCAAAGTGTGCAAATGAGGATATTTTGAGCCCAAATGCCCACATATGCCTAGTAAAACCTAGGGTTGTTTCTTGCAACTCATTTTTCCAGCCTTGGCTATCAATTTTGATCAATATTGAGGCTTCTTAGGACTTATTTTTCATCCTCTATGCAATAGAACTACATCTATCATCATGGCGTGGTCTCAACCCAAAAATTATTTTTTTCGATCTATCTCTCTAGGGGGCAACCCACTATCATTCCTTTGCCTACTGGAGCATAGTGGGCATCAGGTAAAATCAAGGGAATTTTTTTAAAAATTGAGCAACACCAGGTCTTTGAAACAATGTAACAAGTACATTGCTTCAAAGAGGGGCAAAATGTAGACACCTAAAATTTTCATAAGCATATCACATATCTTGATTTCACTTACTAACATTTTTTTCCTTATTATCACCCGTTTCCTCCATTTAATTAAATGATTTTCAATTATTTAGTTAAATTCACTTTATTCCCCTATTAATTGAATAATTAAGGTTATTTGATTAATTCATCATTTTCATACTAAAAATACCTCTTGATTAAATAATTCCTAATTATTTAATTAAAAATCTTAATTCTCCTCATCCTCATAATTAAATGATTTCTATAATTGTTTAATTGGTTAAATTTCCTCCAACCCTCTTGCACAAAGAATATTCCCAATTCAAATTCTTCCCTCCAATTCAAAATATATCCAACCTATTTCCATGAAATAAGGGATATTTTGGGCTCTAATGAATCCTCAACCATTGATCCTCCTTGGTACCACTCATCTCCTTGATTTCCTCTCATCCATTGACCAAAGATTGAATCTTGATCGTTGATCAAAATTTCCAAAATTTGTAAAACAAGCCTTCATCAATATGAAAATCATTCGCAATCCTCATAAGCATAGGCACTCTCTAGAATTATTGAGTCATTTCTTGAGCATTTTAGAGCCTATTTTGTGAATCACACCTTTCATATCAAGCTTTTGCAACATGGATTATACACAATTTGAGCAATCCACATTGCAAATATTCATCAATCCACAATGGGATTGAAGGTTTGTACTTTCAGTTTGTTTAATTAATTTGATTTGAGTTCAATTTCTTAGATTAAACCATTTGAATGTTTTGCAAATGAATTTCATTGAGTATGGGTTTGTATAATCTCAATTGTGTGAGTTATTAGTGTTTTAGAATCTAATTACTTCATTCATTCTTTTATTCATACTTACTTCCCCTACAACAATAGGAAAGGGGGATAGGTGTTCTCACACGTGTGAGAATACATTGGGAAGAACACAAGGTTGACAAGTGGAGAGGTTTTTGGTAAGTGTAAGAGAGAAGAATTCAAGGAGTGTGACATGTGGATGGAAGAAGAAAGTGTAGGGTGGCTACACATGGGGAAGAGGATCTCACACATGTGTGAGGAACCAGTTGGAATATTGGTCAAAGAATGAGGTGGAGAGTGATGGTGACATGTGCATGCTCACACATGTGTGAGTATTGAAGAGGGTTTAGTACACTTGTCACATGACTACAAGTTTGGGGATTTGGAATTATTTTTAACTAAAGAAAATGCTAATGAGGATTATGATATATTTAATTAATTAATCAGTTTTAGAAGAATTTATCAGTGGGGGCTAAGGTTAGATTAATTAAATTAATCAACCTTTAGAAGAAAGGGGGGAACACAATTAATTTAATTTAATTTAATTTAATTAATTACATGAATAAGTGATAATTAAATTATTTAATTAATTATAGGAGTGTAGAATATGGTAAATTATGTAAATTAATTAATTACGTGGTATTATCGAATTTGGATGTCTATAGTACCATTAGTATTAAGGGTGATATTTGTGTCACACCATAGTACCATTGCAAGTGAACCCCCTCATGGATATGTGGCTACTAGCCCCATCATTTGATTATGGTATATGCTCTCCAACATAATGGAGAAATGTCTATCAAGGTTTAGCTAGGGTCATCACAAGCCCACCACACTTTGTAAAGTTTGACCTCAAGACCTCAACTCTGATACCAAGCTAAACAACTACTACACCAAAAGTTAAGAATTTTAGTGAATGATTCCCACTTGCATTAAGGATGAGGTTTTTGTCCCACAAAAGTATTGCCACAAGTGAACCCCCTTCTGGACATGTGGTTATTGGCCACACCATTTGGCTCAAGTACATTCCCACCAACATGATGGAGGAACATTTTCTAAGGTTCAACCAAGTTAATCATGGTTAAGGAGGAAAGCTTAGGAAATTATTAGGTCATGAGACCAAAGAGAGTGTGAGGATCAAGTGCAAGGAAGGAATTGGAACTAGGACATTGGGAGAGGTCCCAAGTCCCTCTAGAGTTCTACAATTTGGAAGGAGGTCAAGAGATAGGGAATATTTGATTAGACTTGGCACCATAGACTCAATGCTAAGGTCTAAGATCCTCCTAGATTTTTGGGCTCTAGGAGGAAAGAATGAGGGAAGATGGGGGTCTTAGGGTTCCAAGGAGTTTTAAAACACTAGTACACAACACAAGATGGGAATGGTAATACTGAGTGGAGTTCGCATCACAAAACTAGGTGCTAAAATCCAAGGTTCCTACAAGCTTGAGGCCCAATGATGAGGAACAAAGAGTGGTAAGGGGATCCTAATAGGGAACAAGAAGCAACAAAGATGATATAATGGCAGTACTATGGTTCTAAGGGAACTTGGAACCCTAGGAACCTTTCCAAATTGCACGTCTCATAAAAACCCAAAAACCTACCAAGGGAAAATACACATAAACACATTGGCACAAAGATAGAACTTCACCACAAGAACACCCCCAACATAAAATTTACTAATGATATTTGATAAAAAAAATTAATTTAGAATCCTTGGGTAAGTATCAATATGGGGGGTCGACCTAAATATTTTTCTAATTGATTATTAAGTATGTGTGAAGGAGATTCAAGATACACACAAATAAGTTAGGACTTAAGGAAAACTTGGCAATGTTAATTTGAGTCCTAAAATTGGCTCTAGTCATGGATAAATGCCTCTTGAAGGCACAACAAGGACCCAAATCTCTAGGATCAAACTAGAAGAGGGGACCAACAAGAGATTGGGAAAAACACACTTTCATCAAGATCAAATAGGGACCATGACTACATGAAGACACAAACAACATGGTATATACAATACATAACACAACAAAACACAAAGCACAATATATAAAAGGAAAGACCAATACTTAAACAAATGAATTGTTAATCCCAAGTATCTATTAGGAATTAGTATTCACATGGGTGTTTGATTAAATTTATTAATGTGTTATAAAATAAATTTATGTAAGTTAATATTTAAGTTGTTGAAAAACAACATAATATTATATTATAATAAGTGTGTAATTGTGTGTGAGAATAATAATGTAAGTGAGTTGTTAATACAACTCACATAGAGATTTAGGAGTGAAAATAGGAGGGAGAGAATAAAGGTGGTTGAACAACCCACCTAGATTTAGTGTGAGAAATAAGTGGAGTTGTTAAAGGAGTTAGATATCTCATATTATATATTTGTAATATCTTATTCAATGTGAATAGTGATAGAAGCATAAACTTATATGTGTGTAAATTTTTTATTTTAGCTTTTATAATTTATGCTCAAATTTTTGTATATGGTATCAGAGCAATAATGATCTTCATGCCTATGAAAATACATGGAGCTTCCTTCAATGAAGATTGAATGCCAATGGAATAATAATAAAAATTATTTGAGCCAAATTGATGCATAGGTGAGTTGGTAAGAGCACTGGTATATGTTTTTTATTTTAAAATCATGTTTTTTATATCATTATAATGTAGTCCCAGTAAAATGGTCATATCTCATTCATTTCTCAACGAAATTTAAAAATTCAAAGTGTTTTGGAAACTGGTGAAGAGGGGAACAAAACCTAGAAATTATTTGAAGATATTCGTAGTATTTAGTGAGTTGTTTGAGGTAGAAATTCAACTAATATTTGTTGGACATGAAAAGAAGCAATAAATTTTAGCAGGTGACTTTTTTTAAGAGAAAATATAATATTATTTGTGTGCTTAATGAACTCTTATTCAACGGTTCTAGTTTCTTCCACCAGATCGTGATTTACACATGTTTGATTTCCTATGCTTAAATATTGTGGCCACTGTTATAACACTTTCTTGCTGAAAATGGAGTCACCACATGCCTACATCTTCATCCATTCATTTTCTTAAAGGAAGGGGTAGTATTATTTATTGTTTTATAGAATCAATTATTCATTTAATGGTGTCAATATATTAAAATTATTATTCAAAAGTGTCAAAAATTTGTTAAATAAAATTGACTCAATTGTAAATGGATGCATTATCGCTTGTATGTGACATCCATCTTATGGGGGGCATTCTGAAATTGAGCTTCAAAGTCAAATTTTCTAAGTAGCAAATCTATTGGAGGATGGAGGCACAGGAGGTTGGAGGACAATAGAACCTCTCGTTAGCCACTAATGATGACGATGCCTTTTGTATTAGTGGAATTTCCTTTCATTTATATTTTTGTGTGAGTTATTTCCTTGTGTAACCTCCTAATATAGAATATTGTATTGAACACAAGCACTAGTGTAATGCAGTTCATGGATCTTGAAAAAGTCAGTGGTGATCTAGAAAACCATATGAGGTGAACATATGAGTGTGTTCCTATTTGTGGTTAGGTTTGTGGTAAACCTATATGAAAAACATGAAAGGTTTATGAGAAGTTCCTTTCGTTTGAATCAAGATCATGAGCCAGAAGAGTTGGGCTTATTGTAATTGAAAGTGTTAAAGTTTGAAAGCAGGAGAATGAAGACATCATTGATATTATAAATAGTTGTATAGGAGAGAAACTAACTACATAGATCCTTTGACTGTAAGAATTCTTGGAAGTATGGTCATCCAGTGATGAGTTCATTGGAAGTGAAAGTGAGATAAGTTCTCGTATGTAGGTGATCATGTGTAGCAAGATCTAGATAGCAGTATGAAAACCTAAAGTATGCATAAGCATACAATTCTGTTTTCAACTTGTGTGATTTTCTTTCTCCCCATGTTCACACTAAGGGGGGGTGTTAGGAATTAGTATTCACATGAGTGTTTGAGTTAACTTTATTAATGTGTTATAAAATAAAGTTATGTAAGTTAATATTAAGTTGTTGAGAAAGAACCTAATATTATATTATAATAAGTGTGTAATTGTGTGTGAGAATAATTATGTAAGTGAATTGTTATTACAACTCACGTAGAGATTTAGGAGTGAAAATAGGAGGGAGAGAATGGTGATTGAACAAACCACCTATATTTAGTGTGATAAATAAGTGGAGTTGTTATAGGAGTTAGATATCTCATATTATATATTTTTTAATATCTTATTCAACGTGAATAGTGATAGAAACATAATATTATGTGTAATTTTTTATTTTTTTTATATAATTTATGCTCAAATTTTCGTGTAGTATCATGGATCGGAAACCTCACCAATTATTTGGCCAAAATTTTGAGGTAGTATGCATTGTTACCATATCCCTCATCAAATTTATATGACCATGACATAGACCATATTCTTCTCCATGTGGAACATCTACATCGTAGCCCATTTTAAAATTTCCTTAGCATCAATACATGCCCTTGGAGCTGAAAATCAAGTGTTTTTTTTAATATCATTCTATCCAAGGGGAGACCTCACATTATTTTAGGAAAAACATTATATCTTTTCCTCTTGGATCATTCTTGAGGTTAAAAAGGTGGATGCATATTTAAAATATGCTTCACTAGACTATCCTACATATAAACCTACACTTTTCCCATTAGCTAATTTAAAACCATGTATCAACATGTGCAGAAGAGACACCAAGCTAATAGGTGCATCAAATTTTTCTTGACAAATTAGCTCAAATGAGCTCCTACCAATAGCTTGTTCAAATTTTATCTTATCATCCCATGGTGAAAACCTCCACTTGTCATCATGTGAAGACCTATTGATTAATGCAATGGGTTTTTTGCACACATCTTCATTCATTTGGAGCACAATAGGAGCAACAACATATGATGTGGTAGATGGGACAAGATGAAAAAGTTAAAAAAAAATTGAACCTATCGAGACTAGTGCATTTTGAAAATCTTCTTTGAATTATATATGTACACACCAACTAGCTCCTTACTCCAAGTGATTGATTCTTCATTTACATATTCAATAGGATCAATGTAAGGAAAGAAATTAGTAATGATATATTCATCATCATAAGCTCTTAAGTGTAAAACTTGGACCAACATCAAGGGATTGGTATTTGTTTACAATGTTGTAGATGTCCACCTCAATATACATGCATTATCTTTCCTCTATATGATGACCTCTTTACAAGATAAGTCTATCAAATCATGTGGGAATAAGTCTTCATGAGGGATGCAAGGTATGAATTAACTATAAGAAGGAAAATTTGGGTCCTCCTTTAACTCATTTCCCACACATGAAACTTCTAGTGGTAGAACTTGAACCAATTATGCCTCACCATTTCAATTTTCTCCTTCATGAACTCCACGTTCATGAGTTTCTAGCACCTCTTTATTTTTCACTACCCACTATTGTAAAAGAACCTTATTTATCTCTACCATCTTCTCTATAATATGTTATCCGTCAACTCATACTCTGGTCATTATAAGTTCATATTATTGCACATAGAAATTTTACTTGATCTAAAAACCAAATCATTGTCATGTAGGCACGTGTTCATCCTCTAGCTAGTATACATTTCAAGCCTACATAAAAACTATTTATGTAAGGGTTATCTCATCTTCATTTGGTGGTTTGGACTATTGGGAAAACTATGAGTTCCCTTTTATGTTATTTGTTGTGAGCGTGAAAATCATATTGACATGGATCAACACTATATCCATCTTGAAGCTCTATATCAGCTATAGCATACTCACTAAATTTATATTCTCCTTTAATAGAGTTGTATCCCAATGTATCATACTGACCCTCTCATCTTCATAGTGTTGAAAAAAAATCTTGTAAGGAAGATTTTCCTCGCTATTTTCTAAGAGAAAATTTAGATTATTGGGAGCAACAATTTGAGATTTGTTCATTTCTAACTCTATAAGAAATCATTATTGATCTTGTTCAAGGTGATACAACACCTCTTATTCATGTTCAATTTCTTGTCTATATGAAAAATTGGGGGAAAGGGGATATTGGCCAGTATCATGTATTTCCACATCTTGGTTTCTCATACCAAAATTTTGCACATTATGGGATCTATATCCATTCATCCTACTAAGAAGCATAACATCTCCTTTCAATTGAGCCTCCTACAATTTAATTTTTTCTAGAAGTTATTGTTCGTCCTTGAAGCAGTCTAGCAAAATTTCTTGTTCGGTTTTAATTTTGTATAACATACTAGGAGAATCAGGACATGGGTGAGGGATAATTGCATCATAGGATCTATCCCCATCTCTTCAACCAATAACCATACAGTACACTTGTATTTGAGCATCCTTATCACTATGATATTTTTCTTAAAATCATAAGGAAACTCTTCCTTTATGCTTATTATGAGAACACTAACATGTTCAAATATTACTCTTTAAGTTTCCAATAACTCAAAGTGAGCCTAAAATTTTATAATATCATATTCACATGAAATGTTCAAAGAAGTGGGATATTGATTCATAATTTCTTGACACATAGTGTGAAAATATTTCATACACACATTGAGGATTTTATCCACGTTTCTTCTACCAATGTCCATATCATAACCTTGTATATGAGCATTCTAAGAATCAACTTATGTTAGAAGCTCCAACACGTCTTCTATAAGGAAGCATATCAAGTACTCCTATTAAACTTCATATTTATATGCTATATTAGGAGAGGAAAGATGATGACAATCAAAATATGTTAGTAGGTCTTGATATTGCATGCCACAACTTTGTTATTACTCATCAATCACTTTATGACCTTTCTCCTCCCAACAAGCATTTCTTCTATTTTTGTCTCATAATTAAAGCATTGAATTTTCCTATGTTTTATAATTATACTATCAAATAGATGTTAAAAAACATATAAGTATTTATCCCTAGAATCCACACATAAATTATCTCTACCTAGTTCCTACTTTTAAAATTTGACAAGTAGGTTTGAAAGACTTACCATTGTTATGGGCTTCCCTTGTTGGATGTCTTCAAGTACTAGTTGAAGCTACATCTTCTTCTTGGTACTTAGGTTTCATTCTTTTATCCATCTCAAAGTATTCTAATTTTCTAATTTTTAGGTTTGTCTAAAATAGAGTCACCACTCTTCACTTGGAAGAGACATAATTTTTATTCCAACAACTGAAAATTCAAAGTACTAGGAAAAAACCTATTTCCTTTTTGCTTTATTGTGCCTTTATGTTGGCATAAGTGGATGGATGACCAACTTATCCAAATTTATAGCTATGTATTTTTTGAACTACAGATGTTTTCAAATTCCTACAATCCAGTAAATGACTAATTCATCCTAGATAATGGTATCAACTGTTAGGTCCCAAAATCCAATAACACAATTTTAGTCTCAAGATTGGGGGTGTCATTCATGAGAGTAAAATAAGCATTCATCAATAGATTATAGGGGGTTCAAGGCTAACAAATTAGAGTGGATAAGCTCTCCTACAGTTCAAGCTTAGCTAAACCTAGGAGGGTGTTCCTAGGGGTAATTTTTAATAAGATTTAACCACAACTAGTGATATTACACAATAAGTGAACTACAATAGTATCTAAATATATATTTTCACCTTAAATTCTATCACTAGATCAAAGACTAACCTACTTCTATAACCTATATATATATATAGACAATAAAACATATGCAAAACATGACTCTCTTAGGATAAAACTTTCAAGGTTTATTGTAGGTATTTCCTAGATGTAATAACAATTCATGAACTACATAGAAACCTACTTCCTATTCCTATACTATTGGTGAATTACTTTATTTGTTTTAAGCATGTGGAGGGTCAACACTATTGCCTTATGTGGGTTATAGAGTCACACTCAACCATACAAATAATGCATAAGAAAAAACAACAAAGTTATGATACTAGGCAATCAAGTATACTTAATAATCCTTCTCCAAACTTGAAAAAAATCATATATAATAAGAAAATGACCATTACAAATACAATTTCTAGGAATTAAAGTGTTGCAACACTTATCATGTTCATATTATAGTTACACTAACACATATGGTGAGGGATAAATATAAAAAAGGAAGAGGTTATCACACCTCTTTGCCCAAAATTCCTACTACTAGCCAAGGAGACACAAGATTAGATATATCTGTTGCAATCAGGTACCTCTTTGCAACATACATAATGCACTACCTAGATGGTGAATGGATATGAATTTTTGAAACCCTAGAATATAATTTACACCATGATGACTAAAAATAACAAGTGACCAAACCATTTAAACATAAAATGAACTTGTATATATAGTTCTCATGTGGGTAATAGCTTGAGGGTGGCAAGTGCCAAGGTGTAGAGAACTCTTGAAGATCTATGGCCAACAAAAGAGGGCAAGTGAGACATACAATAACTTCAAAAATATTTTTATTGGGTGTATTTCCTCCATGATTCATGCCTAAAATAATGGCCAAATTTTTCAAGTTATACCAAGGAGGTATGGGATAGTATTCCCAGTCGATTTGCAAATCATCCTTTAGCATTGGAGTTTGTGTATGGCATGGTAGGACATGAGTCAAGTCCTAAAAATAATGTGATGCATACTTTGGGTACCACAATATTTAATTATGGTTGTTGAAACATCTCACCACAATAAGATGTAGGTGGAACAATGCATCACGTTAGGGTTCTAGGGATAAAACTAGCTTTTGAAACAAAATTTAAAATTATGGTGCTTGGTGAGAGCTTAAGTCTATGAGGGACATGAAGACCTATGTGTAGGAATAATTAAGATTTTGGGAGCAAAAAGGAGGAGGAAGTATGAATTCAAGGGAAAGGTGCAAAGGGGATAAATCTATTTGTAAGTCCAAAACCTAGGGAAGGAAATGTGTGTAGGGTATTGAAAATAGGAAGGAATTATAGACATGGGAGGTTAGGGAGGAGAGCTAAGGAAAGGATTGGGTCATGGGATCAAAGATGAAACTAGTACCAAGACCAAATAGAGCATGAGGATCAATTACAAAGAAGGAATTTGAGTTGGGAAATTAAGATAGGTCCAAGGTCCCTCCGGTGTTCTACAACCTGAGGGTAGGACAAGGGAGAGGGAACATAGGGTTGAATTGGAAATATGGACTAAGTGCCAAGGTATAAGATACTCTTTGAATTTTTAGCTTCAAGAGGAAAGGGAAAGGGAAGATGGGAATCTCGAGGTTTCAAGGAATTTTAAAATATTGAGACATAAAATATGATGAGAATAAGAATGTTGGGTGGAATCGACACCATAAAACTAGGTGCCAAAATCTAAGATTCCTTTTTGATATTGAGGTTTAGTAGAGAGGAACAAAGAGAAAGGTATAATATTGAGAGGGAATGAGAAGCAATAAAGACAACGTAAGGGTGAGGACTGGGGTTCTTGGGAAACTTGGAACCTTGAGACCTTATCTAAAGTGCATAAGTCCCACAAAATCCTAAAAATTGCCAAGGAAAAACACACACACATAAACCCTAGTACAAATATATAACTTCACCACAAGAAAACCCCCAACATAAAATTCTCTAAGTATATTTGATAAAACACATTAATTGAGCATCCTTGAGCAAGGGTCAACATGTGGTATCCAACTAAATATTTCTTTGATCAATTATTAGTTAGGGGTGAAGGAGAAATAAGATACACACAAATAAGATAAGACTCAAGGGAAAATTCGTAATGTCAAATCGAGTCCTAACAAATCCCATCATTCCCATTAGAAAAATTAAATAAATAAAATATATTTATTTAATTCTCCATTTTCCTCTCATGCCATTTATACAATAAAATTAGTTATTTAATCTAGCTACCATTTACACAAGTCAAAACATAATTAATCAAGGAGAATATTTCCCAAGTTCCTATACTGTACATGTGTCCAAAAAAATACTTTGCATGTACATTTCCCCATTCTTCCCACTTCTCCAAAAATCCTTTCATTTAATTGCATCTATTTGTTTTATCAAGATCTTATCCCTTTATATAAATATAAAAAGGTCCTTTTTAATCTTTACCATTCATCCTTTTCCAAGAATATCTCCACCATAAAGTCTCCTTGAGCCATCACTAGTATAATTTGGCAAATTAATGACTACGCGACTAAAAAATTTAGTCACAACAACTAAAAATGACTAAATTATACTAATTTTTTGCAACTCAACTATAAATGAGTAAATAAATGACTAATTTGGTCATTGACTAAAAATTATTTAGTCACACAAATAAAAATGACTAGATAGTTAGTCATTTATTTAGTCACAATCCATTTGAATAAATCATTTAAGGAATCAAGAATCAATAGCCCGCCAATCTTATTTTGTCTAAAACTTTAATAAACATACTCTAAAACTTTTGTCGAAATCTTATTTTTAGGCGTAGCCGGCCAAAATGAAGTTTTCATTTTAATAAACATGCTCTAAAACCTTCGTCGAAATCTTATTTTTAGGTGTAGCCTGCCAATATGGAGAAGTTTTTCAGTAAAGAATGACAGAGAATGGTAAGGATATGTGTGTGACAAGAGGCATAGGATTTATTGCTACTTATCTCATTCCTACTCTGCTCAACAAGGGTTACATTGTTCACACTACTGTTTGTAATCCAGGTATTTAATTGGCATATATTTGCATAATCTCAAATTCCTTCAGATGCTTTTGAAGTATCAATGTATCCTATATTGGGTTTATAATGATTTATTTTAATTTAAAGCAATAAATCAAATGCTTTTGAAGTATCAATGTATCCTATATAGGGTTTAGAATAATTTTTTTCAATTTAAATAAATAAATGATGTATTTTCCTATGATTAGCTAATGTGGAGATCTCATAAATTTTCCCTAGCACACTGTCCTCTTTGGCACTGTATTCATTACTCTAGGTGCTAGGGTTTTCCATGACATCTTTAATATCTTCATGATAGTGGCTTTTAAATAGATCTCAATATTTTCTTTAATCTTTATCATGGTAACCCTTGATTTTCATAATCCACCTTCAATCTCTTCTAAGAACATTATCTTAATCTAGACTACATAGTATGCATATAAAGAAAGTCCTTCATACCTACCATTGTTCCAAACCACCACGCGCTGCCTTGCTTAAAATGTTGCCTTCATAAGCACAATAACATGTTTTAGAATCATGGTTGCCAGTGATTGACCATTAAGGTCACTACTTTCATCAAGATACAATGAGATTTTTTTCTTCAAACTCAAGGCACTATGGAAGATAACATTGTGAATTGTTTGCTATGTATGATTTGGTTTTCTTGCACATTTACTGCTTTGTTAATTGCCTTTAAGACTGGATATTGCACCCTCAACTACAATCTCAAACAACTCACTCACTGTCACTTGAAGATTCCTTTAATGAGAATCCTTCTATAAAATAAAACTATGCCCTATAGACTACCTACTTACTTACTACAGGGGACTCATTGTTTCATGGTATTGTGGGTCTTAAGATCCTTCAACCTTATTGTCACTACTTCACAGTCCACAAGGTATTATTCACTATTCTCCCATCTTTGAAGAGTCTCAAAACACTGCTCAAACATGCAATCCACTACCTCCATTATACAATAGCTAATAAGAAAAATTGAACCTGTGATTACCACTATTACTTCATTTGGACAGTCATTCCCTGATTGCATTTTCCTTTTCTAACACTGTCAATAGCATTTGAAAAACCCTTAAGGTCAACAAGGGGGTAAGGAAACTCACTGTTAAAATCTCCACTTTACTATGCAAGGTTTTATTTTTATTATCTTTTCATTGCTTAACCTCTTTTTGACTGTCACACCTCAAGTGAATGGCATTCTTCTTACCACAGATTGCATTTATAAATGTCACTGAGCTACATAGTGTGCTTGTTATTGGCTACAATATTTAGATTACAAGATTTTGTTATTGGCTACAATGTCTCATTTTTTCCAATATTACAACCTCAATAATCCACTAGAGTTATGGTTTATGTTTCTACAGAGGCCTAGGGTTTGTACCCTAGTCATACTCTTACCAATGCTTTTGTTGGTATTAAAAAACAACCTTAAATCTTGGGCCAAAAAATTAGTTGTCTTGTGGTATGATCTTGGATTGTATCCTAGAGTGTGTTGGAAGCTTGTGTTTGATCATTAAGGTATGTAAACTTAATCAGGGAAATTTATCCTATATAGCACGGTTCTTACTTTAATACTTTCCATAATGGCATAATGGTTATTAGCATATCACATTATTATAGTTTGTGGTAACCCAAGATTGCATTCAAGTATGTAACAAACTTGGTTTGTAGTTTAAGTTGTACACTTTTAAGTAACATTCATAAGGTTTAGAAAATATTGATCACTCTCTAGAATAGCCCATTAAACATGGGTTGTGCTTGAATGCACTACATAATTGATATAACACAACCACTCTACATATCAACTGGAGTTATAGGATCTTTATTGCAGCAAGAGGTAATCTCTCTTGGATCATGCTATCATTACATTGTAACCTATTAAACTTGAGTCAACCTGAATGCACCCAATGATAATTGACACCTAATTGTGATGACAATGATTTGTACATGAATTGTGCTCATATGAGTGCCTCCATTTCTATCACAACATAGCCACATTAAACTTGGTTCACACATGAATGCATCTTGTATTTGTTATATCACAGCTATGCCACATGACCAATAGAGGTATGGATCACATAATTACAATCACAAGAATTCTTTCCTTGGTTGTGCTTATGGTGATTCCATTACCGTTATAGCATAACCCTTTGGACTTATATTGCTCAAGTCCTTACATTTCTTATTTTCTCTTTGGATGGATGGCTTCATGGATTTTTTGTGATTTATACAGCTTTTGTTTTGATAGTAAATGACATCAGATTAATTTTGAAATTGAAATGATTTATTAATTATGGTTTTATGATGATTGTGAGTTTTATTTAGAAGGGTTAATATGTGGCATTTTTATATCCAGGAAGAATAGATTGTGATGTAACGTTTGGGTATGGATGGTTCAAGAAAAATCGGATTTCTATCAGTGACATAACCAGATTGGAGAGTACCTTGAGCTGGTCTAAAATACTTTTGGGTGTTTTTGGTTGAATATCCGACAGAGGAAGTTCCTACATTCTAAAGATAAAATCATAAATCTGCTGGTCCAATTTGACATCCAACCTAACATATTTAATATCTTATAGAGAAAGTTTATGCATTCTAAAGATAAAATCATAAATATGTTGGTCCAATTTGAGATCCAATTTGAGGTCATGAAGCTCTTACAGAGAAAGTTCCTACATTCTAAAGATAAAATCATAAATCTGCTTGGTCCAATCTAAGGTCCAATTGTAAGGATTTATCTTTTTAATTATACTTTCTGACATTTGGCTTGATACAAATTGTTAGTTTAGAATTATGGTATTGCTTTTATTCTATTTTTTTCAACCCTCATTTTAGGGAAGAGCTCCGAAGATGGTTCCTTTAGATGGAGACTACACTTTTCCGCTATAGTTTCCATCTAGAAACACAAGAAGCTCAGGTACTATCATACTCAGGTACAACAGAGTTTGAGGTGAATTGCACTTAGTATTTTATGTTGATATGGATATGTTCTAACCTATATTTAATTGTTTTAGCATAACATATAGGCTAAATAGTTGTTCATATACCATTTTTTCAAATTCAAAATTGCTATACCTTATTCTAGGAGCAAATCATAGGGGGGAGTCTATACATAAGATACCATTGTTTCAAATTCAAAATTGTTGGCTCTTTCACAATTGTTTGCTTCATTTATTTGATCTAAGACAACCTGTTGTATAGAAGATGCTCTCAAAATCATAGTAAAATCCTTTATTCTGGGATGACTGTTCAAAATATTTCCCATCATAACAATGAACAAAAGCATTAGTCATTAACTTGCACTTTGCAAAAGTTTCATCAAATTCTACTTTTCCACTCTCTTTTCCATTCTGAATTTGATTCCCAATTTCATCCATGAAGAACTTCCGCAACTTGTACATCTTGTTGTTAGCCATAACTTTACCAGGTGTCAAGGATAGCTTCAAGTTTTTACCCAAGCAACAATTGACAAAATTGGGCCTTACCAGATCAAAATTTTGATAAGGCCAAAATTTTTCAATTGTTTCTTGGGTAAAAACTCGAAGCTATCCTCGATACTTGGTAAATTTATGGCTAACAATAGGATCTATAGGATGAGGAAGTTCTTCATGGATGAGATTGGGAATAAAATTCGGAATGGAAAAGAGAGTGGAAAAGTAGAATTTGATGAAACTCTTGCAAAGTTCAGGTTAATGACTGATGCTTTTGTTCATTGTTATGATAGGAAGATTCTGAACAATCATCCTAGAAAAAAAGGATTTTACTATGATTTTGAGAGCATCTTCTATACATCAGGCTATCTTAGATCAAATAAATGAAGCAAACAATTGTGAAAGAGCTAGCAATTTTGAATTTAAAACAATGGTGTCTTATGTATAGACTCCCCTTGTGATTTTCTCCTAGAATAAGGTATAGAAATTTTGAATTTGAAACAATGGTATATGAACAACTATTTAGCCTATTTGTTATGCTACAAAAATTAACTATAGGTTAGAACATATCCATATCAACATAAAATAGCAGGTGCAATTCACCTCAAACTCTATTGTGGTAATTGTTTTGTAAGGAAGTTTACACTCCATGAACACTCTCTGTGCACATCAATATGTTGGTTATTATCTCGATCTCCTTTGTGATCAAAAGAACAGTGAAGTTCATTGCATAACTCATGACCATTTTGCAATGCTATTATCTAGTGCTCTTTTACTTCTTACTCACTGTGTTCTCAATCACCATGTGCAAATGACTTAGAGGACATATTTTTGTCACCATTTGACAGTAACTTTCATTATTTTTGGGACTGTTTGTTATGATTCAATCACTGTTTGACAATGTTCTTCCTTTCTCATTCCTATAGGACAGAGGACAATTCACATTTTTAAACTCTCTAATAATGATCACCAAGTGGATTTTTATCAAATATTGTATTTGCAAGTTCCATTGTGGATCACCAAATCATTCACAAAAACTTTTGCACAACCACCGCAACACCGTACGGTTTTTGTTGGGCCTTCGTGGTGATGTGAATGGCTCATTAAGACCTCCATGCTACCCTATCCCACTCTTCTCTCTTCCATGTTCCATCTTTGTTTGGGTTTCCCAGATCATTGTACAAATCGTAATCATACACTCTGCCCCACTCTTCTCTCTTCCCTGTTCCATCGCCTATCAGACTTGTCAGCTCCTCATTCCTCCACTTTAATAGAGTTGGAGTCTCACAAGGGAGATAACTCTACAAAATAAAACAACTTTCTTATGGGTCCTGTAATCTATGAAAAATAAGCTTTACGGTCAAAAAAATCTATCATAATGATCTATGTGTTTACCCTGTTGGAGAAAAAGATTCGGTCTTTTTTATAGTGAGATGCAAGATAAACCCAAGAATAGATCTAAAAAATATCAGATTTTTAAACCTTCAAATCTTTGAGATCATTGCAGATTTGATTTGATTTTTGTACAGCTGGATGGATCTAAAAAATTGTTGCTTGAAAATGATGTAAATGAAAATGTTATTTGTTCAGAATAATCTAAGGGTGTTATTTTTCACTTGCACAAAAATTGTGTCTACCTTAAGATAACCGTTAAAATTAACATTTTGTTAATCATAATATTTCATTGTATATTTGTATTTTGTTAGATTGTATTGGATAGTTAATGGTTAAGTTTTAAAAAAAAATCAGCATAATATGTACTTTCCATGTACTTTTCATTACTTGTAAATCTAAATTTTTGTTACTTTTTGTGATCATCAAAAATAGAGATGATTTTAGTCTCATGCCCTCCTATGAAATATTTTCATGCATGTTTGAGATCTCTACAAGGTGATGAAAAAGGCCCTAGGGTTTGGTAGGGTTTTGAGTATCCTTATCATTTTGATGGTAATGTTGTCACTGAGTTCTCTCCTTGCCCAAATATAGTCACCTGAGAAACTGCCATGATGCTCTTAACTGTAAATTAATTTTTGCTCCCTACCTTCTCACTATAGGTTTGATTCTTCAACTCTATCAATTGCCCTTCCATCTCAGTGTTTTTTCATGCTCTTGCATCTATTCTCTTATGAATTTATTCTTATGACTCTGAAAGCTATCACTAGGTCTATTATGACTGGTAGGTCTTTGAGGGTATATGATTTTCTACTGTGAACTCTTAGATTATCATACTTTTGATGAAAATTCTCTAAGGATGTTTTCTCACCAAGACTTAACTCTCTGTATATTCTCAATTATGCATTGAAAATTCATGGTTTCTAGTTAACTATTTATTGGTATAACCATTGCCATGTTTCTTGGGACTGTCACCCCTATAGGATAGTTTCCTTATAGATTTGAATGTAATTTAAAAGATTCCCATAAATATTGACAAGTTTCATAAGACTGTTGTGTCAAGGTAGTAGATGGTTGTGACAAGTTTCATAAGACTATTGTGACAAGTTCCATAATACCGCCATACCACAAGAGCCAAGAGGACATGGTGTGGTGTAGTGGTAACATCCCGCATTAACATGAAGGTCGAGCAATAAATGTGCGGTATGGCACTAAATCAAATACTTATCCCACATCCGCACAAGAGCCAAGAAGACACATTGCAGTGTAGTGGTAACATCTCACATTACCACGAAGGCTGAGCAATAATGGTGCAGTGTAGCATTAACATCCCACATCACCACAAGGATCATGTCAAAATGGTACAATATCGCAGTCAAACTATAAAATGAAATATCACATTTCTTTAAGGAATTTTTTAAAATAGATCGCTTGCCTTGTGTATATTTCTTCCACATTTTCATGTATGTCTAGTAGGGTACTTGTAACTACAACATATGACAAAAAAATCCCTCTTGTTATGCATTGATGGATGTCCGTTCGTTATTACTGGATATCTAATGTAGTGCACATTATTATAGTGTAAGCCTATTTTTTAGATTGTTTCATTTAGCATCACCAATATTCTCCACAAGAACAATGTCCCTATTTAAAATGATGGAAATGGTTCACATCTCTCAGAACAAATTCTCTTGCAACAATCTTGGAGATGAATTTAGATGTAGTGTGAAAATTAGAACATACTCAAAGGTTCTTAACAACTCTAATAGTTGTACCAGGGGCCATGTTTAACAAACCAAATGCAATTGCTAACTTTTCACTATGGTGGCAAATAAATGATTATTTTTTCTTCTATTCCACAACATTAAGTAAAAGTATTGAATCTGGAAATACCCTACTACCTTAATTTTCCAAGCCAATTTCTCCAATTTTGCATAGATCTCCCATGTTTGTGGATGTGATCTATCTCCTACACAAAAAAGCACGTACCATTTTATGCCCTTCAATCCAACTACATGCAAGTATCTTCTTAATTCCTCTATCTTTCATCAATCTCCTTATTATTTGAACCTCACCACACCTGCCCGCTTCTACACATTTTTTTAGAGAACATAAGATGCAACATTTTTAGGATCCAACTAAAAAAGTAGTGTTGTTGGAATACTCAGCCTATATTCATATATGATCCACAGCAACCAAAGGTTTAACTAGTATTTTAGTAATAATGTTTAGGGTGTCCTCAAGATAGCCAACATGGGAACGAAGGTCAACCATGCACACCTAATGATCAACTATATATGTGATGCAATAAGGGTTACTGTTGTGTGAAGTATGTGCAACCCTCATCCACTAAACCTGCATGACTGCATGCATCTAGAACACAAGAAAAGCTTACAATGTCGGTGTTCCAGAGTGCTTCATTATTTTAAATATTTTGAGAGCTTCCTTGCAAAATCCATTTTGTGCACAATCTGCAATCATATCATTTCATTCCATGAGATGACATCTCTTTGAGGCATTCTATCAAACAATTCATTTTGTACTACATTTTGGTGTCAAATCTTTGGTAATTACGGTTAGTTTCATTACATTCAAATTCTGAATTTTGGGAAATTATATACAGTAAATAGATTGATGGTTGTTTGGACAATGAAATTAGCTCTCTTAGAAATTAACTAAAATATCTAGAAGGATTATTTTAATTAAAGAGGATTTTGTGGTTTTTTTTGTAACAATGATTAACAACGATTTTACAATGCAACTAGCTTGCTATTTTCATTCAAGATACAATCATCAAATTCAAGCACATACCAAGAATATGGTACTCTACTTCAAACCCTCAACCTAACTTAGTTTAGTCTACTTACATGGGGATATTAAGGAAGTTGCTAAATATTAATATAATATATCATTTTTTGTTTGTGAAGGAGAATCCTGTGGGATTTAATATGGTAGTTGATCAATATCTGATTTCTTAAGTAAAGATAATGTCACAGTTGGGAAACTTCTTGTGAAACATCAGGTTAGTAATTTTTGGATGTTAAGGCTTCCCATTTGGATATCAAAGATTTGTTCTCATCAACTTAATTTTGAATTTATGTATCAGTGGATTCTTCCATGGTGCAGGTCTTCACTCAGACAACACATGAACTAGGGTTGACATTTTTGTTGTCTAATTAAGTCTGAAGGCATTCTTGGGCTTGGTTTCTAGGAATTTTTTGTTGATAATGTTGTTCTAGTCTGGTTAGTGTTGATAGCCTTCATTCTATAATCTAAGCATATCATCTTTCTTAAACTTTGAACAAGGTTATGAAATCAAGGGTTCAATATGCATATTTTAGGCCTATGTTGAACACTCTATTTAAGGCATTTGTTGACAAATCTATAGTTTTTAAATTGATTTATCTTTTTGATGTGTTTGGACTTTTGTAAACTTGGAATATACAATGCACTTTTATTCTCTCTAAATTGAAACTAATAGTAATTTTGTTGGTTGCATTGAGGCACAACTTCATTCATGGCAAAAAAGGCAACACCTTTTCATATCAGATGGCATGCTGCATATAAAGGAGGAAAGATTATAGCTGGGTTATTGTTGGCTGCATTGAAGGAGAGAACTTTATATATGGGACATGATCAACACTCTCCTTCTTGGATTCTACACATTACAACTTGCTCTAGGAAGATTGCCCACGTTGTAGAAGTTTTAAGAGATGAAAGAGGCATGTGCTCACATTGAAGGGCTTTAAGCATGTGTTTCCATCATTGTAGAATTTTTTTGGAGAAGTTTTTTTCTTACAGTCATTTTTGTGCAATATTGTAACTCATATTTTTAGTCTTGTGACTAAAAATAACAAATGTAATATTCTATTTCTAAGCTGTAATTAGAACACCTTTCTTTTATTAATAAAGTTCATTGATTTTTCCTTCTCAATGGTTGTCTTATTGTGTGAAATTGATAATTGATGTGTATTTCTATGTTGTATGCTTAAATCTTCAAATATCAATCAATTAAAATGACTAAATATACTACTAATTGACATCAATTAATAATTAAATTGACTAAATATACTACCAATTTATGAAAATCAATGAACAATGAATAAAACGACTAAATAAGTGACTAGTTAACAATAATCAATGACTAAATATGTCAGTGAATAAAAAAATGACTAAATAAGTGACTAGATTATAACAATCAATGACTAAATCAACAACTAAATAAGTGACCAATTAAATATATCAGTGAATAAAAAATGACTAAATAAGTGGCCAGATTATAGCAATCAATGACTAAATCAACAACTAAATATATCAATAAAAAAAAATGACGAAATAAGTGACCAGATTACAACAATGAATGACTAAATCAACGACTAAATATACTACCAAATCGATCAATCAAAACAACCAATAAATGACTAAAAATGGTTTATTCATCAATTTGGTCGCGTTATATATGACTAGTCCAATAAAATACTAATGGTCATGTGACCAGGTTCAGTCATTTATAAGTAATTTTTAGTAGTTTTTTCAGTAGTTTATTGTTGTTTCTGTACTAGTGTATGGAGTTCCTTTTGTATACCAATTTCAAGGTGTCACTTGGAGGTTTCTCATGGCTTTGAACCTCTCAAACAATATCCACCCTTGATCTCTAAAATCAATCATAACCATTGATCAATCCTCCATCAAATCTATAAATAACCCATCATGTGAGCTATTTTCATATATAATTCTCGAATTCAAAGTTATATTGCTAGTGTGAGCATCAACATACCATTAATCTCTCACCAAAATATTGAGCAAATCCCCACTCTTAGTGTGAAACAAGAGGTATTTGAGAGATTTATTTTGATTATGTCATTTTGGGCACAATTACCTCTTAGGCTCAATTGGAGTTGACAATTGAGCATTTAATGAAGGTTTAAATTTTCTTGTTTAAGTATTCAATTTATTTTGTATTCTTGCTTGATCACAATAACCAAAGTAGATTCCTAAGTAACCATGATTTTTTTTGTCTCAAAAAAGCAAGTTTAAATAGATTTAATCTACTTAACCCAGATATGATTAGATTCCAAATATGTAAATACTATAATAACCTACAAATAATTATATAGTATCTCCTAAAATCTAGAGTTTAAATGATGCAAGGACATGACCATAATTGGATGGACTCTAAATTTTTAAAGGTGTCCTTCGTATTTTATTTATTTACAAAACTTGCTCCTTACTATTCTTGATTGTGTGATTATTGTTTGGCATTTGAATAACTATCCTTCACAAACATGCATGCTTTTCTTCACCCTTTTATATTGTTTGAGCACTTCATTATATTAATAGCATTTCATTTCCAAGTCAAGTTAATTTTTCTATAAAGTTTAGTATCTATTGTCTAGGGAATTAACATGGCATTCTTAATCAAAAATATAATTAGATAAAAAAATTCCCCTTGCTTTATGTTTTATAGAAATGTTATATTTAGTTCTTTCTTTAGCATATATGAAACATCTTGATTTCCTTTCAAGCGTAAATATTATTTTTTCCTTTTAATTCATTTTTCTTATCTCTTTGGGAGTGGTGTTATATGTATAATTTATTTTTCTTAACATTTAAATATTGCTTTGGCATCCATGTAATAGTATTATTATTCAAAGATGTAGCAACTCTATCATCCATAAGTCTATTCATTTTACTTTTGTAAGCACACAAGGAAGATAAGGATCTCTTGTATCATAGAGGCTAAAAAATATTAAAACCGTCAATCTTGGGAAGAGCATGATATGTAACTTGAGACATTTTAGGATTTACCTTTTTAATTTCTTGTGATGTTTTATGTAATGGAGACAAAAAATAATTTTGTGCATGTTGCTTTATTGTTCTATCTTTCCCCTTCTTTTTTTATTGAAATGCATGTGATAAAAGTAATATATTTGATATTGACAACCATAAAGTGGTCCCTTAGGAGTCTTCATATATGTATCTAATGTGAAGTGAATTAGTTCTAACACAAGCTCATATGTATATATCCTTTTAACTTTAAAACAATTCCAACCTCATGAACATATTTTACTCATTAATACACTATAGCAGGAATTTCTCTTAATTTTTCAAGCCAAGGTCTCCCGAGTGAAATAGAAAATCCATAAGAAGTAAGAATAACATGGATAACACTAAATACTCTTTGAGACTTGTAGTGTTAAGATGATGCAAATTAGTGTATTAACCATTTGTCATCTTCAAAGAAAACCTTGAATGTGAATAAATACTCCTAAGATGATTATACAATAATTATTTAGTGTATATTAAATTGATTAACATTATCAATAAGAATTCCATCATAGTAATAACCATTGATTTAACTACACACATAAAATAGGCCATAGTAGGTATTATGAGGAATATCCTCATCATAAAATGAAATTATTGGAGTAGTATAAGGAGAAGAACTATATTTTTCATTAGTCATCACCACAAAATATTTGATGCATGAATGTGAATAAAAACCAACATTGTGTTCATCTATATTATCTCTATCCATATGTCTATGTGCCATATCATTCTTTAATTATTTATCTAGTGAAAATTTGCATACGTATCTTGACTATGTGATGATAATTTGTGCAAATTTATAAATTTTGATTAGGAGGAACAATAGAGAGGATTCCTCTATCACTAAGACCATCTACATGCATCATATTATTTTCAATTAAAACATGTACCTCGTGTTTCAATGCCATGCAACTTTGTGTATGGTGTAAATTAACTCTATGATTGTTACAAATGTATTATAATTATATCCCTCTAGATGGATTTAATGGAAAAATAGGTGGAAAAGTAATCATCTTAGCTAGAATTAAGTAAACTTTGAAGCATATTGTTTAATTATTCACTCAAATTTATATTTCTTTTGAAAATTTGAAGCTTAAAAGTAAAACATTAGAAGTGTTGGAAATGTAATAGTATTAGGCTTGGTCTCTTTCTTATCACTGCCCTTATGAAAATTACCTTGCTTTTGAAATATGGAAGGGTAGGAAAGCATATAAGTTAAGTGACTAGAACCATATTTTAATACATTAGAAGCTAACAATTTTTTTTATTCTTAAAATGAGTACACAGATCCATGAATGAAGCAAAGCTATTCAACTATAAGTTATCCTTAATTAATGATAACAATCCATGATAAATATAGTTTATAACTCAACGTCAATGAGGTGATGTTTCATTTTAGCACATAAAGCCTAAAATATAACCACATAATTATTAATCCTCTCATCCAACCTTAATTTTTTTATCTACTCCCATGTTCGTATGGAAATGATTAGGAAAAGCTTTGGAAAACTCAAAAAAGGAATGAATGTATCAATAAAGTAAAGAAAAAATCAATTTATATTGTGATCCTTTAATATGCTTGAAAATAACAATTGATAATTAATTTCCATACACATAGTCCAAACATGTAGCTTGGAAAGTTTGTAAATGTGTATGTGGGTCATATTTTTCATTGTACATCTCAAAATATGGTGCTACCAATCCAATTGGTAAAGGGTACAACACAATATAAAAAGAAAGAGGAGCATGTTGTGTTGGAATACAATAATTTGCATCTTGTCTACTAGGCATGAAATCCACTTTACCTTCTACTTTATCGAGCTTTTGCATTAGTGAATTAAGGGTTGTGTTGTGCAGTTTTTGCACACACGCCCCGCTGAAAGCAGGGGCCCTCTTTTGCTTTTTCTCTTGTGGTTTTGGCCCTTTGATTTTGGGGATTTGCATTGCCTTGGCATGAGCTTAAGTGTTTATCTTGCTTGCCCAGGCATTTTCCCTAAGTTGCATATTGAAAATCTTAAGTTTTGGTCCAAGTTCAGGTTTTTGCTCTGGTTTGGGATTTTCTGCCCCGTCCGGATTTTCCTGGATTTCACTTGAAGTCTGGCTCGGTCTATTTTACACTACAGTTCGGAGAATTTTGGTCTTTGTAGAATTCCGCCTGGGCCATATTTTTCCAGAATTTCGTCTTGCCATTGGGTTTCTGATTTTAACTATTTTTTTGGGATTCTTGACGTTTTGCTTTCTCGTTGGCACCCTGTTGAGTTATGATATTTGGTCTTGTGGTGCTTTGGCATTTTAGACTTGCTTGGAGTTTGAATTCTTGTATGTTTGGGCATTTTGTGGCTTGCTTTGTGTGTTCATGGTTAAGATTTAGGGTTTCATGCCTAGGGAATTGCCATTGCATCTTAATTTGCTTTCAAATGAACCTAGAATTCAAGAATGATCTGTAGGAGGTTTAGAGTTAACTAGTTTCGTGCCCAGGGTCCTCAAATTTTTGATCTTCGATCAATTTGAGTGGGATCATGTTAGATTATCGATATTCAGATTTCTTCCGTCCTCGGGATTTTCCTGTCTAGTCGAATTTTCCTGGTTTCTCCTTCTTCCCCTCATTTTTTTGAAGTTCATGTAGTGTTATCATTTTCATAGAGATCCGGTTCGACTGAACTTTTCTGGATTTTCTAGGAAGCTTGGTGAAACTTGAAAATTGGATGAATTGGATGGTTTTAATGATAAATTCTTATTATTCCATGATTTTAATTGATAAATTACTCTGTTATCTGCATATTTTCTGCATTTTTTATTATCTTTGGTTGATTTTGTGCCTTCTTAAAGAAAATCCGCATGGGCCAGTTTTTTTTGGAATTTCCCCTCTGGTTTGGATTCTGCAGTTGGCTTGAAATCCTGGATTGTGTAGATTGCACTTTAACAAGGTTTCTGGGTTGATTTTGATCTTTGCTCAGATTTGTTTGAATGATGAATATGTTATTGATGATGGGATAATCTTGATCTTTATGTTATAATGGGTATTAATGGTGGTTTTGTTGAGTGCAAGCTGAATTTGACTGGGTCGTCAAGGATTTTGGAGATGAAGTTTAATCTATAAGAGAAATTCAAGATACTCCCCCCCTTGGCCAACTTGGTGCGGTGCGCTCAGGATAAGAATGGAAGGAGGTAGTTAATATAGGGCTACATTGAAACTTGTGCATTGGTTCGAATTGCATTAAAGATCCTAGGCCGACCTGGATTGAGTTCAAGCATTTAATGCTAAATTCATTTTATTTTGAATTCTCCTTGGGCCAACCTGTTTTATGGCCATTTATTATTGTAAACATTAGTTGAGGCCAACTTGTTTGTGGCTATTTTATTATTGTAAAACCCTTGCTAGGCCGACATGCTTTGAGGTTCTCTATAAATTGGGCATTTTTCCTCATTTGTAACGTAGATAGAATAGAGCACAAATAGAGATAGCTCTTAGAGTGAATTAGGTAGTAGAGCAGAGGTAGAAGTTAGTCAATTTCTGAGCAAGTGTTGTTATAGAACATTGGAATTATTGTTGAAATTTGGTGATTCAATACAATTGAAGACATTGCGATTTTTTGGTGATCTCTTTTGTGTTGACTTATCTTGCATGGTTCTTATGATTCTATCTTTCAAATTGCTCAAGGTTATTAGACATATGTTAGATTTAGATTTAGATCTGATTCAATGGTGTTCATGATTCGATGCTTGAAGTGTTTGCAACAATCCCTGGTCCATACTTTTTGTAGCTAGCTGATTGTTAGTTTCTTTGCAAAGTGAGCCTGGACCTTTATATTCATTGTGCTTAGTTCAATTGTGGAGATTTATTCATTTCAATTGCAATTGGGTTGTCTTGGATGAATGTTCATGATCTGAAAATATTTAATTCCTTAGAAGATTGCAATGTTTCTATAAGATTGTAGATTTATCTTGGTCAAGAAGGAATTAGTTTATGAGGGATTGGTCCATTTCAAGTATTTCATCATTTGCATTGTTAATCTTAGGAGTGGTTAAATTTAGGAATCTCTCTGAAACCCTTATCTTTTGTTATTTCTTTATCATTTGGATTAGATTTAGGATTGACATATCATTACATTGCTAGATCTGATAAGTTCAAGATTCAATATTTGCTTGTAGTAAGGTCCCTTTGTGATTACCATCATTTTCACATTTATCACTGAGTTGTTTATGCATTGTCAAGACCTGACATTACAGACCTTGGGGTTATCTCTTGAGGCTTGCTAATAGATATTTACCTTTCAAGAGAGATAGGATATTATATTATGTCTGAGTTGTTACTGTGTAGAAAACATCATCAACAGGTTGTAGTAGGTATACTAGTGGTAGGAAAATAAGAAACAAAAGGCAAATGTTGTGAGGAAGGGAAGAAGGTGTGACACTAGTGGGAAAATGAGAAAGTATGTTACTATTGGCATAGCATGAAGGAATAACATTAGAAGGATGTGGAGAAGGGACATGATACTAGTAGGATAAGAAGGAGATATAACACTCTAAGAATGGATATGAAAAGTAGGCAGAACACTAAGAGAAAGGTGAGACACACCACTAGAGGAAAGCATATAAAAAGAATGAGATGTGCTAGAAGGAATAGGATGAGGCACCTCAAAAGTGTTAGGAGTGGCAATGGAAGGAGAAAAATGGGTGAGATGGGTGATATCATTATGAGGATTTTTCCCAAACACATAACATAATATTTTAATATTACATTACATAAACATTTAAATTATGTGGATTTTATCCCACATTGGTTGCACCTCTAAGGTCACTAGCTAGCAATACTTTATAAAAGGTTGTATAATAATGAAGGAAAGGTACCTAGTGTACCTATTATAAATTTATGTGTCTATTATGTATCCTATCCTTTGATAATATATGTTCTAATTCAATGATTTAAATACTTTTTCTAATTTGTGGTGCCCTTATGGGGTACTTAAAAATTGAAGGAATTGTTTGCAAGGAGATGTGTGAACCAATTGTAAGGTTTGTTGTTGTGAGGATAATTATTCTAGTTACATAAAGTATAAGTAATAGGTGGATTAGTTAGATGTTAAGAGTGTGCTTCTTCATCATGATTTGGAGAAATAGGTTTTCCAAATAAAATTGGAAGCATTTAGTTTGTTAATTAAAGAAATTATTTATTGATTGAAGCAGGTTCCTCATGCATGGAATGGGAAGATAAGCCTAATATGTATGCCAATAATATTTATTGAGATATTATAATTATTATTTTTTTATGTGTATGGTTGATTTTGATAAGGATCATTACTAATAGGCCTCACAATTTGAGATGACATATCTAAGGTCATTTCACTACTTTCTAGATTTTATAGTTTGGTAGGAAAATAAGATTTTTTTTGTTTCTTAGTTAAAGTATTCCAAACAATTCTTGACAAGGTTTAGGATGGGGATGTCAAATTTTCCATTTAACTTTGTGTGGTGCTTGTATTAATTTGACAAAGGATACATGGACTAAAGAGGTGGGTTATATAAAATATCAAAGCTTGGTGAAAAAAAAATTAATCATCTTACCCACACTCAATATAATATTCTTTTATTGTTGGAATTGAGGCTAAATTAATGTAGATACCACAAAGTAGTCACATGAAAGATGCAAGGTGTATCGTAAGATATGTGTAGAGATTTTATTTTAGACTCGAGTTTAAGAATGAAGGTGAATGCATTCTTCATTGCTACTTTAAATCAATAGAGGCATGATACATTAAACTAGCTCAAGTGTTAAATAAAGTATTATGGTTAATGTGAGATTCTTGATCACTTGTATGTATTGAAATATATGTCAATGATTCATAGTAATAATTAGAGTTTTCTTTATAATACTAAGAATATTATCTTTTATGTGAGGAATAAACATATCAAGATCAAGTACCAAAAGGTTAAAGAATTTTTTAAGCTTCAAATGATTTTAATTATATTTATTGGAATAGATGACCAAGTGGTATATATCTTCACCAATTCATTGATGAAGAGTAAGTTCATCAAGTTTTAGGAGTATCCATGTCTCAAATAGATGATCATGAAAGGGGATTTTCATCATGGAATTCTCTTACTTGTCTTTTTATTGTCCATATCACATTGTATGTGTTGAAGATTCTATAAATTTACATTAAGTGGGGATGCTAGAATGTTAATGTTGCATTGTGAGGATTTATCTCACTTGTATAATATAATATTTTAGTAGTACATTTCATGAACATTTAAAGTGGATGGATTTATCCCATATTAGTTGTATATCTAGGACCATTGACTATTGGTAATTTATAAGGAGATTATTATACAAATTATAATCATTAATATTTTATGCACTAATTAATGAAGAAAAGGTACATATTGTACCTATTCTAAATTTATGCATGCATTGTACATCATATCCTTCGACAATATAGGTCTTGAGCTTGTAGTTTAAGTATTTTTTCTAATAGGGGAAGATGCATCTTCTAAATAATTTGAAGAGTTTACCTTGGCATTAATTCCCTAAAGAAATTTTAGACTAATAGGTTTAGACTTTAATAACTTATGAAGAGAACCAAAAAATCATGCAAGCGAAGTGACACTAGTTGGATTAACAATCTCTTGAGAAAGTAATTGTTTAGTGAAATTGAAAATACTGATTAATTTGGTCTAAGAATGCATCTTGATCAAAATCAGTGTCCTTATTACATGATTATCATCCATCATATTAGTAAAATACCATAATCAATAAATTGTGAGCTATTGGAGGTTTGAACACAGGGAAGGGGGTAACAACAAGGTTATGACATACATAAAAATCACAATCTCTAAGGGAAAAATACATGGAATATGTTTAAACACTAATAGATACTAAATTTTTTATCAAGTACATCAATCTAAAAAATAAAATTAGCAAGAAAACCTTAGGTGTCAAAACATAAGTGGGTGGGTAAGGATAAAAAATATGACATATAATACAAATTCAAACCCTAAAAAGATAAGTCGATAAAGCATAAATTAGAGTGGATCCAAAGCCTAATCAAATCTCTAAATAAATGATAACAATAAAAAAATATCTTAACCCCTAATGTGAAAGGAATAAACCCTAGCGATTATAATAAACTTAGGGTTTACTAAAACTAAAAGGAAAATAAATAACCTTTTAAAATTATTCTATGATAAATAAATAGTCAAATAAGACAAGAAATTCACCTTCATTTTTTTGAGATGGAACTAATAAATACACTTAAATAAATTATTATAGATTAAATAAATAAATAAAGCTACTTACGTGGAAAGTTAATGTATATTTGTTGTTCCAAATATCATAAATTGTTTCACTGATTTACTAGGGTCATATCTGATATCGAGTGAATGCCTCTATAGTATTAAATATTTTTTCTAATGTTTCAATTCACTTATTTAGCTATGGATTAACCTTTGCATGTGTGAATTTGAACTAAGCTCATGAATCTAAACTTTGTTGATTATAATGATTGGAACCTATTCACTATGATGTCTATTACCTAGTTTTAAGACAAGTGTCAATATGCACCATTTAGAAGCTTACTAGATAAGGAATATTAATCTTTGGTCAAATCCTTGTCAATGAGTCAACAATACATGAAAATAATCAAAGACAATAAGAAAACATCGCAATGATACCTAAGAATGTTAATCTAAGCTAATGATGAAATATCGAAGCTCTATGATATGTTCTTTATGTGATGCAATAAATTAAGGTTTGTATATTCCTTTTTTGTTAAACACATTGGAAAATTAGAATGTAAATTACAAATGTATCCACTTAATATATTAATATCTCTCTTGCCTCATTTTAAGATCATATGGTTATCATAGGAATATGTTATAGTTTTTTTTTTTTTTTTTCATTATAGTTGAAGTTACATCATAGAGAAACAACTTTAGGGGTATTGTTGTTTAGTACATTGATCCATTACACATGAGGCCACTGCTACAGCCCTTGCTTATCAGCAATATTCCTAAATTAGTTGCATTTGTACATATGTTGATTTTACAGAAGAAGAAAAAAAAAAATTGTACATATGTTGTTTTATACAATGCTACTACATTTGTACATAAGTTGTTTTTACAAAAACTGAGTGGGAGAGGGTATTATCCCCCCTCCTTTATTTCTTTCTTTGCTATTCTAGTAGCTACATTTCTCCAGTTTATATGACTCTCTATGTTGCATCCACTGCTTAGAAAATGCCACTTCCTGCATGTTGATTTCTGCCTTGCCATCCTCCATCAGTTCTTTTAATTTCTCCTTGGATCCTTAGATAATGATATATACCTGCACAGTGGAGAGTGAGCTTTCAAAAAAACTCAGTAAGATCTCTTCTATAGCCCTAGTAAACTTCTTTATTCCTTGCTTTCCAAATAAACCAAATTATTTCAGTTGATAGTATTAGCCAAAATAGGTTAATAGTTTTTCCAAAGCCATGATATTTTCCCTTAATAATTTCTAATTTTATGTCCTCTCTTATTTGACCTCCTTTCAACATGTCAATTCTAAAGACATTCCAAATTTCTTTAGCAAAAAAACAATAAAAAGAAAATGCATTACAGAATTAGATTTTTTACAAATGTTGCAGACTACTGGATTCTTCTTGGAGTCCACATTTGGTAGTCTCTGTAATAATAGCATCCATCTAAATGTTTTCTTTTTTGGTTCCAAGGTGTTATTCCAATTGTATATGAATATTTGGTTCCATTCCTCATCGCTTAAGTTTACCTTCCACTTCTGATTCAGCCCTTCTGCAAGTTCTAGATTGTTGTTATGGAGACCATATATCTCTTTTTCCTTTAAACCTGCAATGTTGTTATTTTCCAGCCACTTAAGATCATGCAAATTATTATTCTTAATGTTCATGTTAGTCGTGGGTAATGCTATATTTTTTTTTATGGTTTCAAATGTTCTTTTTTGACTTTGTGGCAAGTTAAATTCAATTTTCAACGCATCCCAGCACTTAAAATTACCCTCCTTTAGGATTTGGTTAAAGCAGGAAAGACCTTTTTGGTTCCAAGATTTAGCAGAGCACTCTTGTAGTAATGTCAGGGGCTTGTCATTATGGAATACATTCCACCAAATGGATATTTCCAGGAAGATCTTATTGATTTCCATTTCAATTTGACATCTCTCCATAATTTTAGCTTTGGAGGATTCCCAGGCTTTCCATAAGCTTTTGAATACTTTAGACCCAACAGGAGCTATTGCAAAGTTTCCAAAGATCAAGTCACAAAGAGGCAAGTGTTTCCAGGTTTTGGCTTTTTTTGGAGTAGCCTGAAGAATGTTATTTATGACCAAAACTTTCCAAGGCTCATCTCTAGTGAGTGCTTTGCACATCCACTTTGTTGCCATGGCTATGCCTTGTTTTTTTAATTTTTTGAGACCAAGGCCCCCTATTTGCTTATCCATACAACAGATTTACCACTTTATTGCATGTCTTTTTTTATTGCCTTTTTCATCTAACCAAAGGAATTGTCTAATTTTCTTTTGTATTTCCTCAACTTGATAGTTGTTGAAGAGCCACGCCAAGGAGTAGTATATGTTATAGGAGGCTAGGATTTTTTGGCACACTTGAGCCCTCCCTTCCAATGAAAGGTACTTTGTATTCCAACTGTTTAACTTTTTCTCAATCTTTCCCTTCACCCAATCCCACATGTCTCTCAGGTTGGGGCTGACTACAAAAGGGATCCCCAAGTATCTTACTATTTTACTTGGTCCCCCCCATTGCAACCCCAACCTATCAAACCATGGAGGTTGATTTTCCTCCCAGATGAGCATGATAGATTTGGCTATTGAGATCCTTGAGCCTGCAACTTTCTCCAAGAGTTTTAGTTTTCCCATGAGGTGGCCCACATTCTCTTCTTCCAAATTTATAATAAGGGTTGTGTCATTAGCAAACTAAAGGTTTATTAACTCTTCTTTATTCAGAAGGATAAGGCCATTTACTTTGGGGGATAGTTGGTTATCTCTGAGAATATAATGCAATGCATCCGCAACTATCACAAATAGTGAAGGGGCTAGGGGGAAGCCTTGCCTTATGGATCTATGCAGCTCAAATTCCTTTGTCAAGCATCCATTTATCTCAATTTGTGCATTTGCATCTTTCATAAGAGTTTCAATCATTTTGCAGAGTCTCTTTGGAAACCCAACAACTTCCAGGACCATCATTATGAAAGGCCACTCTATTCTATCATATGCCTTTTCAAAATTAACTAGGAGCATTCCCATATTTTTCCCTGAGGTTCTGGCCCATTCCATAGCCACCCAACTTGTTAGGAGGTTCTCAAGGATGTATCTCCCCTTGATAAAACATGTTTGTGTGGTGTTGATTACTTTTTGTAGCAACCTAGCCAGCCTTTGGGCTATAGCTTTTGCAAAAAAAATGTAGGAGACATTCAGCAAGGTTATAGGCCTCCATTTCTTAACAAGTGCCTTGTCTCCCTCTTTAGGGACCAACTTTATAATGCCTTTATTTATTTTTTTGCCTAGAGAGCCTGCCTCAGTTGCCTCAATGCACACATTGAGGAGTTCTTCACTCACCCAATCTATATTCTTTTTATAAAATTCAATGGGGATTTTTTCCACCCTCAGGACCTTGTCATTGTTCAAGGCTTGGATCACTGCCTTGACCTCTGCTACGAAGAGGTGTCTGTTCAGAAGACTAGCCTCTTGCTCAGAAATTTTCCTTAGAATTAGTTTTTTGTAGTCCTCTCTTGCCTTTTGGCTTTGTGTATTATTTCCTTCTAATGTAAAGAGGTCTTTATAGAATTGGAGGAAGCAATTTTGGATGTCCTTAGGGTCCTTGCTCAGATTGTCATTATACCACATCACATTGATCTTCTCCTTTGCTTATTTTCTTTTTAGGAATTTAAAGAAAAAATTTGTACCTCTATCCCCTTGAGTGTTCCAATTTAGCCTTGCCCAAATTGAATATGTTATAGTTGTTTAACCATGCATTAAAAAATTAAAAAGTGTTTAGTAAATTATTATTTATCTATCATATTGAGAAGATAGTTTGATACCTCTTTCCTTAATTGGATTATGCTAGGTAGTTCTCATTTTCTCCCCCCCCCCTTAGTTGTTGCCTTGAAAGGAGTGTCTCTATGATTTTTTATATAGAGTACCTAGAGGAGTGGATGTCACAATATTATCACCTCCCTTAGGTGTCACATGTTACATCCCATCCCTGAATTACTATTTAATTTTCACTTTAACTTGAATGAAATGTGAATTTATGTGATTATGAAGATTGACAAGTTAAGTGTTTAGAAGAAATATATGTAATTCAATGGTTTTATGTTTGAATGAAAATAATGATGTATATACAATGAAATGGATGTAATATAAATGAAATGATTAACTATGTGTTTTGGTTGTCCAAGTGGATATACAAGATTAGATTTTTCACCTCCAATGGATGAGGGGGAGTATCACCTAAGAGAAGGAAATGGATAAGAGTTGAATAGTAAAGCCACCTAAGTTCGTTGAATTGTGCTTAGGTTGGGTTTGGATGTTTTCGTAATTGAGTAAGTTGTTCTTAAGTTATGTCTTGCGGTTACATGAACCTAAGTCGAGTCAAGTTAGTTTCCTTATAGAAGGTTTTAGGGTTATTAGTGTTCCTATTAACGTAATGGATATATAGTTGATATTATCACCAAAATAGATTAGAATTGATATCGTATTAATGATATCCAACTAAGGAAATGATAGTGTGTATATCTCAGTATGTGTGTATTCATCGAGGTTATATGGTTCAACCATTTAAATAAATATATATATATAGATATATATACACTATATGTATAGATATGCACACACACATTTATACGTACTAGTAAATGAGCATGTATATATACGACTCAGTAGTAATTGATAGTTGGTGTACATATATATTCATTTCTTATGAATATATATATATATATGTATATAAATTTATGAACATACAAGAATATACATTATTAGAACTTGCACCAAAAGAAGGTGCAATGGATACACTAATTGAAATTTATATAGAATGTTGTATAAATTTGAAAGTAGCATTGGGTCAATAGAAAAGGGAAGAATTTTTGTAAAGATCTTAAAGAAAAATTTTACTAACTTTCTATGTTGAGAAACTTTTTCCTATCTCATGAGATGATAATACACCTTTACATATGCAACTTTAATGTTGTGCTTTCTTTGAACAGTGTATAAATGTTGGTCCACATTTTGTATGCAAGAACATTGGGATATATTACCATGACGACTACTTGTTAGATGGGTCTGGTTCTTGTAATTAGATTAATGCACATTTTATTAAAAAGTTATCATAATTTAGATTATTAATTAACTTTGAAGGAGATTGATCTTAATGAAAATGAAAACAAATAGTCAAACGGTCATGGAAGATCGAGAGTAACTTCCTCTATTTGAATCTGTTAATATTGAGTATAATTATAGAGAAACTGTTAGACAAAGACTTGGCCTTAATAATCAAATGGCATTATATATGAGTTATATTTTTCTCAAATGAAATCCATGTTTCAAAATAAAAACCTATACGACATGGTACTTAACTTTGATGTAGTGTACATTAACAATTTTCTTGCATTAACAAAAGTAATGATCAATCATTTTCTCCAATGACAATCATAGAACATCAAGAATTCTAAGAAATTATTGCACTTTCATATTGGATCCAAAATGTATTCTACCTTACTTCCAATTCTAAAATCATATAGCAATAGAAAAGAGTAGTTGGACTGAAATACTAGATTTTTCTTATTCCCAATTCTGAAATCTAGGAAAAATCAAGAGGGATTAGAGGTCCCAGCAGTGCCTAGCAATAGGTTATTAGACCTATCATAGGTCGGCTTCATCAACTGGGTGATAATCACACCCACTATGAGTTCTCACATATACCGTTATGCATATTTCTTGGGTGGTCAAGGAAAAGACCAAATAGCAACCCATGCCTTGTTATCATCACACCATCCTCACACAGGGAGTGAAGGGAATCACAGATCTGTAGGATCTATCCCTCATATCTGGTTGGGAGGGCACTAAGGTTACTCCAAATCACCTACAAGAGAGTATTGTTAAGGTAGACCACCATTGTTTCATCTCTAGAAGTCTGCAAATTCAATGCACCTGCATTATTCACCTACCTAGGAAAACCAACAACAATAATAGGCTAGAAAATTATTTACACTCTACTACTATTTTCTTGCACAGTGAGTTGATACATGGGTTATTTGATTACTCCTTGAAAAATTTTCCTAAACTAGGTTTGTTATCAACAATAAATAGAAACAATTGATATTTCAAATATCTATTTGTAATCCATTAATAAAATCTGCAATTTTTAATTGTGCAAGAAATAGATCTGTCAAACTATCATTTGTGCATGTTATTTCTATCTAATCTTATTACTAAACACAAAAATTAAAGCTTTGAATAAGGAGAGAACAATTTCCTACAAACCCTAGGATATTATAATCAAGTGTGAATCATTTAGTGTTCCACAATATGTATCATCCTGGGTTTTTCAAGCTACCAGGATAGTAATGTTGTGGTCAACTTAAGTAGCTACCTAGTAATAGTATTGTAGACTCTGGGTAACTTCTATTTTGTTTTGAAAACTATAAGGAAATAAGGGACTATAAGTTTTGATTTTAACTAACCTTGATTAGGTCTATTATTTGAAGGATTCAATGCATGTTATGGGTCATTGACTTAATGTGTTTAGAAAACATAGATTGCATAGAATTATTATGGGCTATGTTATTAAATGGTTGATATTGTATCAAGTTTTGACAACCATATGATTGTATTAGTTGAGACTTGAGTTATGAAAATCTAAAACTAAACAATAGTGGCTAAGACTATGAAGCTTGTGATGCTCGAATTGTAAACCTATATTATGGTTATGAATGGAACCATTGTCATAAAAATTATTTGTTAGGTTATTGTACAAACATATAACAATCATAGTTTATATATATCAATTGTGCTTTATGACTATTGTCTTTCTGTGATTACTTATTACCTGAACAATAGGACAATGTATAGTATTATATATGCTTATTTAAGATGGGTTACATTAAAATATTTAAGATTAATATAATATACAAACTATTATGCATACCTGAAACTAGCATTTTTGTGTGGAAAGAAATGTGTTAAATTGTTAGGGATTGACAACCATTATAACTAATAATTGTACATGAAACAAAGAAAAATATGGGATGGAGGGGGTTTGTTGTTTGTTTGGTTAAAAGAGGGGTGATTATGATATAATGGACCTATTTTCCTTTATTTTATTAAGAAGTGAGATCCACACAAAGAATTGACTTACAACCCTTAGGTGAGTCAACTCAATGAGGGAATCTATTAATTTCCTTATGATTGAGGATGGGGGTATCATCCTAAACAACACTTTTGGGAGAAAAACTAAAAATAGTAAATCAACTCCATTATGCCAATTAAAACTTGAATCGTCAATTTAAAACATAATACAGACAAAATGTAATGCCCTGCCAAGGAACCCTAGAGGACAACACTAAACTAGGTCAAATTAATGGAACAATTTTTTTTTTAAAACAAATAACTATAGAATGCATAACATAACATAATAATCTATTCCTAGGTCCTCAAAGGTTCCTCAATTGCGCTACTCACAAACTAACAAACAAGATTACTAGAAACATTTTATCAACAATAAAAGATAACATGATCGATCTAACATGTAAGGTTCATTTTAAAGCACAAAATTAAATGATCATATATTACTCACTTCCATAATGTGACAATTGATCATCAACATTTAAAGATCATTTTCTAGCTAACTAACATATCAATGATGCATTACTTTACAATACTCTTTATAAGAAGAAATCATCAATAATTGTTACATCATTACAATAATTACAACAATGCTTCCCCTAGTACATGTGGGAAGATTACATCAGATTACATAAAGAGATACAAACAGAAATACAATCAAATATAAAAATATATGGTAGGATGTCTTTTCAATTGGAATAGAATTGGAGTCCACAGTGCAATGATCAATCACAACACTCGCGAACATGCAACAAGAATACCCAATAGAGGAAAAGCACAAACCTCCTGACAATGTGGAACCCTTAGGTCCACCCCCATGATAGGAGATAACACAAGGTCCCACATCCAACAGACTGTCAAGAAGGCAACAAGCTAACATTAGCAAGGGAAACATAACAATATTGCTAACAACACCAATACTTTCAACACCTACATCACTTCCAGAGGCACTCACACATCAGAAAGAGGAAATACAACTAGGGATTGCTAGACTACAATAGGGAGGAGTGTCATCGCATGGTACTAGCATGGGTTGTCCTGGAAATCTCTCACTAGACCCCGACCCCCATCTATGGTTGTCCTGGTAAACCTCTCACTAGGTCCCAACCCCATAGGGTAACACATGCGGAATCAACATTCCTTTTGTGAGGACAAGGAAGTTGATCTTACCAACCATGCCTTCTCAACCCATCCTTATCCTAAACGAGCACTACAAGAAATGGGTGAGGCATCCATCATCTTGTTTAAATGTGAATTCTACCCATCCCCCTAATTCATTATTAAGGTTATCACTAGATTAAGAAACCATCCAATGGGTTGTCCTGGACACCACTTTGGGTTTTGGCCCCCATTGAGAGCCACTCCCCCTACTTACAACTAGAAAACCCCACCACAGTGCAAGGAATTGTCCATCTTGTACACCTATCATAATCTCATAAACACCAGTCAGGACAATATGAACCCATGTCCCAACCCATAGCCACAATTTAACCATCATGAATAGGTAGCACAACACTTAGGGTTTTCATTTCACAAAATACACATATGCATACCCTTCAATAGAATATCATTACAAAATTTCATGAATCCATACATAGACAGGAGGCAACACCCTTAGGGATTTTGTTCATGCAATGCACATGACCAACAACATAGCCAAACCACTTCCAAGGTTAAACAACCCTAAGGACCATTCATACAAATATACCCCCTCATAGGCCTCTAGAAACCAACATACTAAACACACTTCCCAATGGCACAAAAACTTGAATATATTTTACACATATGACATTCATCTTTAACAATTACACCAACACTTTTTCCAATAATCAAGACACATTGTTTACTACAACCAATTAATCATAGCATTATAACCAAGAAGATATTCCCCTAAATAAGGCATTATTTCAACTTTCTTATCACTCATTTTAACTTAACCACTTAATTCAATTAATATATTATTTAGTACAATTAATTCTATTCAAACATAACTATAACATTAATTAAACAACCATCTTCATGGAACTAGTTACTACGAAACCCTAATATTTCAAGTTTAATATAATGCTATAATGACAATATTTTAATTAATTATTTCACATAGCAATTCTATTAAGTAATTATAAAAATAACTAACATCCATTTACTAACTATTTAACAGAGAGAAATCTAAATCCTTTAACATTTAATCTAAATCATTTAACTAATCTACAAATTATTCAATTATGTATATATGAATAAATCAATTCTCTTTAATTATATACACAATTAAATACTCATTTTAATAATAACTTATCCAATTAAAAAGAAATTTGTTATTAAATAACATTTCTATTTCCTTCACTTATTATTTAATATATCAAATTATTTCACTGTTTTCCATAATATATATATATCATATTATTAACAAAAGGAAATCAAAATATAAATCATCAAACTCCCAATTTGCATAAACCTAATCCAGGTGCATGTTGTAAAGACAACGAAGCGCACTAGAGAAGTTTAGGGCACACAACCACCCAGCCAAGGTTGGGTCGTGCGCTTTAAGGATATGGAATCTCATCGATAGAAGAAGGTGGCATTTCATTTGGGTTACCATGGGACAAAGTCACGACACTATTAGTTTAAATGGCTCTAAAACAACAAATCTTTTATATAGGCTAATATTGTTCAAGTTTTATGAGGATGGAGGAACAAGGCATTGAAAAATATTTTGATAGCTATCTATTAGCATTCTTAGCAGTTTTGAACAAGTCATTCTATCCAACCTGATATGCCAAATTTTTCACTATTTAATTCATTCCATAAATAATACAATAATTACAAGATATACATATGATTTGAATTGTTTGAGAAGGAATCAGGAGTTTTAGGGTAAACACAATGCCAGTATCTATAAAAATGTGTGCCAATAGAGGAAGATAACATAGACAAAGGAAACATTTGGAGGGAAGATGGGCAAGAGCTCTAGAGGCGTTTCCTTTTTTAATCCTTTTGTTATTGCCTGTGTGTCTGAGCAGGATGGGGATTTTGAGGACGATGGGGAGGTGGATGGTGGTGCAATGGTTCGTGTGTTGGAGGTTTTGTGGCCTCCTCTTCCTATGGTCGTTGGTGACCTTTCTGGAGGTGTCGTGAACTCCTCTTCCTATGGCTCGTTGGTGACCTTTCGGGTGCTAGACAGTTTTCTTTCTCCTCCGTGTATCCTGGGGTCTTTTCCCCTTTCTTCCCGATGCCTTTCTCGCTAGTCTTGGCAAGGGTTTTCTTCCTTCGGTTGTCTTCTTTTGGTATCCCCTTGTGGCCCTTTCTGGGTTGTTTTCTCCTCCTAGCATGGGGTTTTGTTGTGCGAGCTCCTTAGCTCCATTTGGTTTGGATTTTTTGAGCGTTGCGGGTCTAGCTGTTTGGTGGGTCGACACCTATTGTTTGACCTAGACAGTTTTGGTGGTGGAGGTTGGTGCTCTCACCTATTGTTTTGTTTTGTCACTGCTCTCGAGAGGGATCTTTTCATGCGTTGCTTTGGTCCTATCATTGAGGTGTGGTTTTTTTCCTCATGTTAGGATGTTTTCTTCCCAGTGCTTTATTGGGTCTTCTATGTGCCTGCTCTGGTGCTATCAGGGTTTTTTCATTGTGAGAGCAGGTGTCCTTTTTATTCCCTTGCTTATGGCTCTTCCCCGTGTGCTTTGTTGTTCTTCATTTGTGTTTGGGGGTTGGTGCTTCAGTTGGACCCCTCTGTGGGGGTGGATCTTTTGAAGGACTCTTACATGTTGAAGGTGTTGAAGGTTGGGCGAATTTAAGAGATTATTTTGAGGACCTAGATGTTGGTTTTGTTGTTGATTGCTAAGGTCTTCCCTCCTATTGTAGTCTTTTCCTTCTCTCTGAATACTAGGTCTTCTTTTGAGGTGGAGACCTCTCCTATGGAGGTGGATTCCTCTTCTTCAAGGGTTGAGGTGTATTTTGTGGGTGAATGCTTACTCTAGCTTTTCCTATTGAGATGGATCACATTCCTATTGAGGTGGAGTGTTGGTTTGCGGGAGTGTTGTGGCTATTGTAGGCTGGAAAAGCTTGGTTTTTTCTCCTATAGAGGTGGAGAGAGCAACTAGTTTTGGTCGAACACTCTTGGAGCCTTGAGTATTTGTGGTGACCTCTCCTATAGAGGTGGAGAGGATATGTTGCTAGGCTTAGTTTTGTCTACTATTGGGGCTCTTCTTCTGCAGATCTATGTCTTAGTAGTTTTTGCCAGTGGTATGGAGAGACTAATCTTTTTGTTTGACTAGTATTTTGTTGCTTGGCTATTGTAGGCATATTTCTTGGGTTTAAGGTCCCTGCCAAAACTTGGTTGTATAGGGTTGTTGGTCCCTTCAAAACCAATGGTTTTGGGTTTAAGGTCCCTGCCAAAACCTTGTTGTAGTGGGTTGTTGGTCCCGTCAAAACAAAGGGTTTCAAGATCCATGTTAAATCTTGGTAGTTGGTTGGTTGATGGCTGGCTGAATCTTTGTTTCACTGCTTGGTGTTATTGACTCTATTCTTTAGGCAGCTTGATCATCTTAGTTTGGGTTTTGGGTCTCTTCAAAACCTAATGGTTTTAGGTCCATTCAAAACTTGTTGTAAATGGTTTCAAGTCCATTCAAAACCTGTCTTTCCCCTCATAAAAAATATAGACGTAGGAAACAGTAACACTAAACAACAATACATGAAGCAGAATAAGGGATTCGTTATACCAAGAAAATTTAACAATATCCACGTGGTGCGCAGATGTCCGCACGACATGCTTACATCCCTACAAATTCATGTGACTAATCCAACAAAGATGTTACTCTTCCCATTGGCAGCGAAGTTGTAACACCTCCTTCGGCTACCCAACCCTAATATGGTCGTTTTCTTTCTCATTCCTTGATATTCAGCCTTTGAACTTGCATTTGGAGGTTGGAAGATTGTTGGATGAAAGATTGGAAGAACTCTACACCACATCAAGCTCTCATACTCTCATTCACAAGCTCATTTCCACTCACTTCCAAGCATTCAAGCATTCTATTGTAGCAGCATCAACACTCCATCACGTCGGTAGAGCACGCTTGGGACCATGCCATTGTAGCAGAGGCTTGAGTTCCTCGCATTTCTCCCCCAAGCAGCCTTGAGTTCTCTTGGTGGAGGTGGTAAGCTTCCCTCTCCTCTCCTCTATCATTTGGTTGAGTAGCATAGTACTATTTTTGTAGTGCTTGTGTTTTTTGTTGCTTCTTTATCTCTTTTCCATTGGCTGTCTGTGGAGGTGGGAACACCTAAATGGGGGTCTGACTAAGGAAGACCCCTATATAGCCACCCCCCAACATTCTCTTTCTTGTTGTGTGTAGGTGGGTGCATTTTGAGGAGCTAGTTGACGAACAGGGTCTTCTACGAGATTGTCTTCGTCACCTTAGCTTTGGTATATCTACTCTATCACCTTTGTTTGTACTTCTCATATTTTATGGTATTGTTTTGTCCTCTTAGAAGTCGTTAAGCTAGGTTGTTAGTCATTTTGACGAGTCTGACCTTGTCTCTGTTGTGATCTAGTCATACGGACCACAGCACATTTATGGGACTCTAGCATGTCGCATTGTCGTCTGAAGTCTGTGTTGACATCCTTAGGCAGAGAGCTCCCTAAGATGCAAAGTTGGACCTAAAAAATGACTCGCCTAGCCCCACCTTGAAACTAGGGATTGTAGAGTGATCGTAGGACCCAAAAATCCTCATCATTCTCATCCTCATACCCTAAAAAATATATTTAGCTAAGGTAAGTTAGGGCAGCCTCTCGCGTCTTGACCTTCGTGACCTGGGGTCTTGCATGCAGTGGTCACCCTCTCTTACATTTTTGGTGAACCCGACGTGAACCAACGTCTGTTCATTTGTTGGTGTTAAAACTCCATTTAGATATTTCATGGTTGTTGTGACCCCGCGTGTTGTGAAGTTTTATGAGCATCACAACCCAGTCCACAACTTCTGGGCATATCATGAGGAGAAGCATATGACACCTCTCGATGGATAGAATGAAGGTCTCACTTGGTCTCTCTACAAGTCTCTTTTTGTCCTGCCATTACTTTGGCCACGCAGGAACAGTTATCGAGGAATGAGATGGGGTTCGCTGATGAAACCGATCACATTCCCACTCCTCCTGTGTCTCCTATGCCATCATCGGTGGATGAGCTTGAGGCTATTCAAATTCCCACTAAGTATGTGTCCACCCTCACTGAAGGGTTGGGCGACCTTGAAGACCACTTGGAAAGGAATCTGAAGATGGCTAGGGCCACTCAGGTTGTTAGTGAATTAAGACATATGATGGGAAAGGATTGAAGAGGTATAGAGATTCTGAGTAGTCTCTTTGGTATCGTCGAAGCATGTGCTCCTTTGGGAAACTCCGGTGTTGCACAAGGAGTCACCTTCAGAGAGCCTTAGAGATAATCAGGAGTATCAATGCCTCCTACTTTTGTCTACATGACCAACACAATCCCTTCCATCCCTAATCAACTGGAAACTATCAAAGTGAATAAGGTCCCGTTGGGCTTTAGCTTTACCCCTTCTATCACCTCCGGTGGTGGAGATTTTTGTAGAACAAGTGGTGGAGGCTTTGGTAGTGGCGGTGGATTTGGTAGTGGAGGTGGTGATGGCAGAAGTGGTTCCGGTGAAGGTCATGGCGATGGTTCCGATGGTGGCCCTACTGGTGGCAATGGCTATGGTAGTGGTTCTAGCGAAAGTCACACCGGTGGTAATTTTGGAAATGGACCCGATGGTGGTTCTGGAGGAGGTGGTCCCTCTGGCCCTCTATCTTCTAATGACCCTATTTTGAATACTCTACTTCAGAATATGGGTAAGATGTAGAGTCAGTTAGCGAGCCTCTCCCAGGGCTCTGCCCAACCTATTTTCCAACCTTTCTTCTGACATAGCCCATTGTCGGTCGCTATCTTAAACACTCCTTCCCTCAAGGAATGGAGATTCTGAAGTTCAAGAAGTTTAATGGCAAGGGAGATCCGTAGACACACGTGTCTACCTTCAACGCTCTCTACACCAATTTCTTCCATCATGACGCTTTGATGGCTAAACTATTTCCTTGACCTCTCAAGGACACAACACTTGAGTGGTACTGTTCCTTGCCTGATAATTCTATTTTCTCATTCGATCATCTTGTTAACCAATTCCTTAGGCAGTTCCAAGCAAACATCGGGTCGAAGACGACCTTCTCGGATCTTGTCCGATGTAAGCAAGGAGACAATGAAAAGATCATTGATTTCATAGCATGTTATCAAGCACTTATTTCACAAATCTTGTATCAGCTACCTGATTCTGACGTGCAGAAGGTATTCATAGGCAACTTACAAAGGCCTTGGAAAGAGAAGTTTTCCTTGATTAAATATCCCTCTTTCATGCATCTGTGTGCAGCTTTATGAGAGTACCAATAGATGGTTGCTCAATTCGGGGGATATCCCTCATGCTCCCATTATGAAGGGAAATCCATTATATCGACCTTTGAAAAATGCAAAGCCATTGTGAACATAGTAGCTACTGCTAATGACAACGACCTCAAACGAAGCCGAAAGTTCACAAAGTTATCAGAATCTTATACCTTCATCTTACAGAAGTTATTGAGGGATAAAATCATAACTTTACCAGCTCCCAATCCCATTAAGGAACCTTACCCTAACTGGTATGATGGGAGCACCTACTGTCAATACCATCATGTCATTAGACATGATACCAAACATTGTATGCGGTTATGTCATGATATACAAGACCACATCAAGGACGGTAGCATTCGTGTCGATGGGAGTAAAAAAAACACTAAAAAATTAGTGGCGAAAGAGAATAGTAAATTGCAGATATACACAGACCCATTTCTGTCGCATTTTTCTAACATGATTATTGATCCCATTGATTTTGCTTCTCAACCCGGAGCCTATGTGAATATGGTCACGGTAACTTCCACTATTTCACCTGCACCTGGTTCGTCGGATATTAAATTTACAGCACAAGATCTACCTTTGAACAACAAGCCCTCACCTCTTTACATTCCCACTCGTATCAATGGTAATATTGTGATAGGAGTCTTGATAGACTCTGCGAGCCATGTGAATGTTATTACCAAAGAAACATTAGTATTAAACTCACTACAAAAAGAAAAATATGAAGATACAAGATCTACCATCTGTACCCATGATGGTATGAATCTCAAACCTTATGGCTCGATCACCCTATCCATCCTAGTCATACCTAGGACTATCGACACGGTCTTCAACGTCATTCCAAAGTCGGACCTATTTAGAGTGAGGCTAGGCATTCCTTGGCTGGCTTCCATGAATGGGGTCACCTCTGTTATCCACAAATATTTAAAATTCTCCCTCGAGGGTGTTGTGCATGTAGTACATGATACCGGATATCAACCTTTGGTATCTTGTGGTGGATATTCGTTGAATCACTTTTGGCCCTCTCCAGTTGGTCCGCTTCCTCCAAGAACGGACCTACTTTACAAGAACTATGTGAAGCATAAAACTGGAGGTAAAGGGGAGCCAAAGCTGACCCTTCCTGTAACAGAGCAACCGTTACCTCGTCTTCTTGGGAAGAGAAGAAGAAGCCCATGCTTACGACTACTCCCTCTCTAAAAGAGAAAGAGAAGTCCACACTGGTCCCTTCTCCTTCCCATGAAGGTAAAGGGAAAGTTACATCGTCCACTCCCTCTTCCCCGAAGAAAGAGGAGAAGCCCATAGCAACTCCCTCCTCTTCCCGTAAGGGTAAAGAGACCCTTTCATGAATTGCCCCATCCTCTCCCCTTTCTTGGGAAGAGTATTGGATGAGCAAGCTCGATGGCTACCCATGAAATCCGATGATTCCTCCTTGCATAGGCCCAAGATCAGGATCGCAGATCTTTCTAATGAATTTCCTAGACCACGGTACTACTTATACCTAAAAAAGAAGGGTTCTCATAGAGAATTTAATCCGCGGCCTCCTATTGCTCCTACCCCTAAGGCAGTGAGCGGAAAGAGGCTAGCTACCGAGGCTCTCGAGTCAACTCCTCCCATCGCTCCTAGCCTACTCCCCTTGCTCCTACACAGGAACCATTCCTCTGCTCGAAACGATTGTAGTGGTTCCTATGATCGATCAGGAAACTCCTGCCCCTTCACAAGCTCTGGCTTCTAACTCCAAGAGTTGTAGAAACCACCTTGCATGAGAGCGCAAGCACTGGCGAAAGTCTCTCCTAGCCGAGCAGGCCACTTCGCAACAAAAGGAGGAAGAAATGATCGTGCCCACTTTAGGGCCCTCTACAGCATCTTCTTCCTCCCCTCTTGTTGCATCTATTTTGCCTGATCTACTCCCAACTTTCATTGTGAGCACAAATGCAGCTAACCCTAAACAGGTACAAGTGTTTATCGCTCCTTCGACAGAGCTGCCTTTGCTGATGACTGTTCTAAATATTTAACCCTTCCCTAAACCCGTGGATATGGTTAACACTTCAGTCGTATCCACTATGGTTTTGTCCTCCTCCTCTACACCTCTAGCTTCATTTATAGGGAGTTCATCTCCTCCTATGAAGAAAGAGGCAGAGGCCAGTCCTCGTGATAAAGTACGCAGGAGGAACCCACCTTCACAAGATGGCCCTATGATGACCTGTTCTGTCCTTGTAACAGAATTAGTCTCGGCCTCTCTTGAGTTTGTCACTGCTCCTGAATCATTCAGAGAGCCTAGCAGTGGATCTCAAGTACAACCCATCCCATCCACTGAAGTAAGACATAGTGCTTCCATGGGGTGCATGTTTAACTCTGTGGATGAAGTCTCGACCCTATCAGTGATCTTCGCAAAATTGTTGACCTTGACTCCACAAGAGCTTGGTGGAGAGGACCTCAAGGGGCCCTCTTCCTTGGCCCTTGTTGCAAGAGGGTCAAACGCCCCTCCCCTTAACATTCCACCCTTGTAGGCTCGTCCTCCTTCCCCTTATGAAGACCTAGATTGGAAAATGGATGATCTTTTGGATGATCAGTGTTAGGAGGAGGTCTCCCCTTTCTTGATCTTATGTGCGTGTGTGCGTGTTTTGTAATTTGTTTCCCCATACTCATGCTATGTGTTCCTAGATGACCGTTGTCAAACTTGTTGGTGCTCAGATACAGGCGTGACTTTTTTTTCGTAAACCTTCTTCTATTTTTACCATCATTCTTCAATGTTTGTGCTTTATTTTTGTTAAATTGGGAACAATGCAAAGCGTTGGGAGCATTTAGGCCTCCCTTCCATGTTGACCCAATTTTTTTATTTTTACTTTGTTTTTCATGCATTCTTCCTGATCTGGTTGGGGATTGATGATCTTTCGCCTTGCATTGCAGTTACTTACTATTATATGAGCTCAAACAGATCTGACCCCGCTAAACCAGATCCCCCTGTGCCCTTTGTTTGTGCTTTTTTCTTTCTCTTTATCTTTCTCTCTTCTTTTCTTGAGTTGTCCCTCCTATGTGTGACAACATCCTTTTAACACTTTGACTTTCAGAAAATGAATTCGCTGCCAATGAATGTTTTCTTGAAATTCCTCACAAAACCTATTCCTTGGAAGCGCAATCTCAACTTGGAACCCTGACAGAAAGTGTTTCCTTCATCACGGGTTCGTAAAGAAAAGACTTGAATACCTTCCTCCAAAACAGGAACTACTTTGACTTCCCCTTACGTGGGGGCATGAACTTCCTTTAGAATTCCTTGATGAAGTTAACATCTTTCGAAAGGATCCCTTGATGACAAATCGCTCTAAGATGGCGACTTTTGAATTGTGTGTCCCTCGAGTGGATCCCCTAATACTTCATGGCGGCTTCCTTAAGGACCTTTTCTTCAAAATCCTTTGAAACGAATGGACTCTTGCATGTCTAGCCTGGGGGCAACCCGACTAGACTCTTTCCATTTGTCCTTTCGCATCTAGCTTGGGGGCAGCCTGACTAGACCTTACTTTTTCAAACAATGCGTCCCTTGAGTGGATCCCTCTCCTTTTGAAGGGTTCCTGAGGAACCCCTTTGAAATTATTTTCGGTCTGTGTGACCGGCCACTTTAGACATGTTCTATCTATGGGTAGACATGTCGCCACTTTTAGATATGTTCTATCTATGGGTAGACATATCGAAACTTTAGACATGTTATGTCTACGGGTAGACATGTCGCCGCTTTTAGATACGATCTATCTGTGGGTAGATGTATCGACGCTTTAGACGTGTTTTGTCTGTGGGTAGATATGTCACCACTTTTAGATGCATTCTATCTGCGGGTAGACGTATTGACGCTTTAGACACGCTCTATCTACGGGTAGAGGTGTCACCACTTCTGACATGTTCTATCTGTGGGTAGACATGTCATCATTCCTAATTCTACAGAGTCTGCTTCCTTGGGGCTTCCTCCATGCGAAAGATCTTGGGGTTTGCCTCCTTGCAGGTCTGCGGGCCTGTAAGGTGCTTTGTTGTTCCAACTTCATAGTTCTAGTAGCTATGGAGTCTTTGTTTTTCTTGCATCTTCAGGTTCGCCAGATCATGGTCTGCTTCCTCGACAATTCAGGTATACTTTTCTAACCCTACTCTCTTCTTGATGTACTTTACTGAGCACTCATCAGTACTTGTGCTCGCTAAAGTGGGGGCAAAATGTATAAGAGTGAATTTACACCTTAGGTGCAATTCCCCTTTTTTCCTTATTACACTTTAGAAAACCTAAGTCAAAGGCTAAAATTCACTTAAGCCTACTAATGGTAGTCCACTTGGCACTTGCTTTGTGTGTCGATGGAGGCATTTCTGTTGGGGACACCTGCACAGTGTGCAGACGTCCGCGTGACACGCTTACATCCCTAGAAGATTCATGCGGCTAAGCTAGCAGAGACGTTACTCTTCCCATTGGCAGTGAAGTTGTAATGCCTCCTTCGGCCACCCGACCTGAATATGGCCGTTTCCTCTCTCATTGCTTGATATTCAACCTTTGAACTTGCATTTGGAGGTTGGAAGATTGTTGGATGAAATATTGGAAGAACTCTACACCACATCAAGCTCTCATAATCTCATTCACAAGCTCATTTCCACTCACTTCCAAGCATTCAAGCATTCCATTGCAACAACACCAACACTCCATCACGTCAGTAGAGCACATTTGGGACCATGCCATTGCAATAGAGGCTTGAGTTCCTCTCATTTCTCCCCCAAGCAACCTTGAGTGCTCTCGGTGGAGGTGGTAAGCTTCCCTCTCCTCTCCTCTTTCATTTGGTTGAGTAGCATAGTACCGTTTTTGTAGTGCTTGTGTTTTTTATTACTTCTTTATCTCTTTTCCATTGGTTGTCCATGGAGGTGGGAACACCTAAATAGGGGTCTGACTAAGGCAAACCCTATACAGCCACCCCCTAACATTCTCTTTCTTGCTATGTGTAGGTGGGTGCATTTCTAGGAGCTAGCTTGTGAACAGGGTCTTCTATGAGATTGTCTCTGTCACCTTAGCTTTGGTATATCTACTCTATCACCTTTGTTTGTACTTCTCATATTTTATGGTATTATTTTTTCCTCCTAGAAGTCATTAAGCTATGTTGTTAGTCATTTTGACGAGTCTGACCTTGTCTCTATTGTGATCTGGTTGTATAGACCACAATGCATTTTTGGGACTCCAGCACACCGCACTGTCGTCCGAAGTCCGCGCTGACGTCCTCGGGCAGAGAGCTCCCTAAGGTGCAGATTTGGACCTAAAAACTGACTCACCTAGCCCCACCTTGAAACTTGGGATTGCAGAGTGATCATAGGACCCAAAAATCCTCATCATTATCATCCTCATACCCTAAACAATACATTTAGTTGAGGTAAGTTAGGGCAGCCTCTCGCATCTTGACCCTTTGTGACCTAAGGTCTTGCATGCACTGGTCCCACTCTCTTACATAACTTAATAGAAATAAATAAAATATCACAGTAATGGAATTTTAACTATGTGTCGGGCATGGTAGACAGCACCCGGGGGGAAGGTATCTCCAATGCGAAGGCCAGGAAAATATAGTACACAAATCTTAACATTTAAAAATGCATCAACAAAAGCAATTTAAACATTGCATTTAGGATATTTTTATTCTGGAATAATTAAGTGTTTCGCTCACAGGAAGAATAAAATAATCAACATTCATTTTCAGAAAGTAGAGAGAGTAATCAATCAAATTGATTGCACACTCAAAAAGGCAACGTAAACGAAACATTGAAATCCACCCTGGATCCAACGCTTGGCAGGAAATGGAAATTTGATGTCGAGCTCAGACTTTCACTACAATTTCAACTTCTTTGAAACCCTAATCCAAAATTTTGAAAACACCATTCTAGCATAATCAACAATAGAGGAAAATTTACAGACAATTCCCTCTGCCCTCTTTCCAAAAAAAATAGAATGAAAATCCCCCCAAAGCCAAAAACATTTACAGGAAGGAGGAAAATATCCATTGTATGGGAAATTTCAACCATCCCAACTGAATATCACATCGATTAAAGTTAATTTTTAATTTATTAAATCAATAGTTAGGACAATTCAAATTATTTTATTTAAAATATTAATTTGGGTAAATATGAATATTTACAAAGTAATATAATAGATACCCAATTTCACACAAATGGGTAAAATCATTTACCAACATTTACTTACACATTATAATTAATTACGTAATTCCAACCTTATAACATTTTATTTATTTACCATATTATTATTATTTATTAATTTTAGCATTACATTATAAATTTATTTTACTATTAATTATGATTATATATTTATATATTTATTTATCAAGGTATACCTTTTACTTAACAATTTATTTTAATGCATAAGTCATCCAATCGGAATTTATCAAACAATTTAAATTAAATAGAACCAAATGCCCAAATAATTATCTGACCACTATCTAGGGTTGAAAAGCAAAACCTCAAGTAACACTAATTGACCAAACTAACAATACTTATAGGGTGCCAAACCAGATACTCATCCTCTTTAAGGATGATGGCTAGGGTAGGGGATCAAGTGTTATCTCCAATCAAATAATACATTAGGTTCAAGGCATGCTCAAACCTGCCAATTCAGTTGGAGTCAATGTCTGTACCTGCAACTTGCAACACACAAAATGGTTGTGCATATACATGTACATATAACAAACACACTGTGAGAGAATCGCAACGTCACAGGGTGATCACAAGTGAGTGATGTGACACTGTCCCTTTCACTCAATCACATCAGTAAGAACAACACCCAGTAATCAGATCAACTCGTAAACAATCAGCTACATAGTAATCAGAATAAGATCAATCACATGATAATCACATAATAATCACATAAAAATCATGATAAGATAATCACATAGTGCTCATGATAGGGTTAGTCCTCATAATCCAAATAGATCTTCATAGTCACCTAAATAAAACCATATCATAGTTCACATAAATCATTAGTGTCTCAATAATGATTATCCAATACTAATCATCACATGTGCATAAAATATCACTTATCAAAAGTGTCATCAATGACATCATCATAACAATGCATCTAACATCATATAATCTATCATAATGTCTCATCGTAAAATAGATCAACTGTCAATCTATCAGGGAAATAGTATGAGAGGCACTACATCCTCCCCCTCTAGGATCAGGCTTAATCCTGGAAGTCTGCAAACAAGAAATGGTACAACTCCCGCATCTGAGATGCATCCTCCCAAGTGGCCGAAGACTCATCATTTGGATCCCACTAGATCCTCACCTTCTCAATGTCTCAACCCCTAAGGGCGAGTCTCCTATGCTGCAAAATTCCCATGGGCTCCAACTCCAGCTACCTGTCCTCTACCTGCAAGGCATTCTAGTCAAGAATGTGTGAAATATTTGGATGGTATAGCTTGAGAATGCAAACATGAAATATGTCATGGATACGCGATAAAATTGGGCGATAAAGCAAGACAGTACGCAATAGGGTCGATCCTCTCCAAAACATCAAATGGCCCTACAAAATGTGGTGTGAGCTTAGATCCTTTTCCATAGCAGATCAGACTCTTTCGCGAACACGCCCACAAGAACACCTGGTCACCAACAAAAAAATGGCAATCAACTCTATGATCATCTGCATACTTCTTATGTCTGTCTTAAACTACCACCAAATGTTCTCTAATATAAACAACCTACTATTCCATATCCTGGAGCATCTTTGTTCCTAGGAGGACTCTATCCTCAAGATGATTCCAACTCAGTGGGGTCTGACAAGGACGACCATACAAGGCCTGAAAAGGGGACATACCGATAGAACTGTGGTACCCGTTGTTATACGCAAACTCCACCAAGTACAAATAATCCTCCCAGAAAGTCTGCTAATCCATGACATACATTTTGAGCATATCCTCAAGGACCTGATTGACCCTCTCGGTCTACCCATATGTCTCGAGGAGGTAGGTTGAACTGAAGTTCAACTAAGTCCCCAATGCATGCTGCAAGGACATCCATAATGTTGAAGTGAATATCAGATCTCTATCAGAGATGATCCTTCGTGGAATCCCATGCAATCTAACTATATCCTCCATAAAAATCTTGGCCATAGAAGAAGCATTATATGAAGACCGAATAGGAGAGAAGTGTGCCACCTTAGTCAGCCTTCCACATTGACCATGATGGTGTCATGACGACGAGAAGATACTAGAAAACCTACTATAAAATCTACTAAGATAATGTCCCATTTCCATTATGGGACAAGATGCGGCTAAAGAAGACTTGCGAGGTGTTGGTGTTCTACCTTAACCCTCTGGTACTCCAAACGCCTCAACAAAAAAATTGCATTGACCCTCTTCATCTTGTACCAAAAATACAACTAGCGAAGGTCTGTGTGCATCTTCTTGACACCCAGATGAGTTGAGTATGGTGCTCGATGCACCTTTTACATAATTAGGGTACGAAGACCCTCTGATGGGGGAACATAGATGTGATCTAAGTGCTGCGAGAGACCATCTGAATCAAGAGAATAACCTACATATTTTCCCTCCAAGCCTCTGCCTAACTCAAACTTTGACTTCACCTCCTGATACCAACTTTTTGCAAGAAGTTCTCCAAGGATCTGACTCCTCAAATCTACTCCAAGAGTAACTACTGAAAGCTCATGCCTCTATCAACTAAGATCATCTGCCACAACATTCTCCTTACCCTAGATGTACTTCACCTCAAAGTCGTACTCACACAAAAACTCCATCCACCACCTCTTCCTAGCATTCAAGTTTGGCTATGTGAATATGTATTGTAAACTATGGTGATCACTATGTAACTCAAATTGATACCCTAACAGAAAATGTCTCCATATCACCAGGGCATGAACAATGGTGACTAACTCCAAATCATGTGTAGGATAGTTCAACTCATGATCCTTGAGTTTGCGAGACTCATAGGCTATCACATGACCATCCTGCATCAATATTGCTCTTAGACCCTCCAAAGATGCATCAGTACACACCACAAAATCTCCTACAGGATCAAGAACTGCCAAAATGGGTGCACTAGTCAACCTCTCCTTGAGATTCTGAAAGGCCACCTAACAATATTTCAACCAAATGAACTTCTTCCCTTTCCTCTGAAGGGAAGTGATAGGGTGAGCTATCCTTGAAAATCCCTGCACAAACCGTCGATAATAACCTACTAAGCCTATAAAGCTATGAACCTCTGAAACATTAGTGAGATCGGGCCAATCCATGATGGCTTGGATCTTTGAAGGATCCATGGAAATACCTTCAACTAAAATGACATGCCCAAAATATCTCACCTCTGTCTGAAATAATTCACACTTTTCCAAATTTTCATATAACTAATTCTCCCTTAGACACTGCAATACCTACCACAAATGCTACTCGTGCTCCTACATAGTCCTAGAGTAAATCAAAATTTCATCTAGGAACACAAGGAAAAACTTGTCTAGATAGGTGTGGAATAATCCATTCATCAAGCTCATAAATACAAATGGTGCATTCGTCAACCTGAATGGCATAATGGTGAACTCATAGTTCCCATAGCAAGTGTGAAATGCAGTCTTATGAATATTTGCCTCAAAAATACACAAATGACGATACCCTAACTTTAGGTCAATCTTCAAGAACACTTTCACTCCCTTAATCTAATCAAAGAGGTCATCAATCCTCAACAAGGGATATATGTTCTTCATAGTCACCTTATTTAGCTATCGATAGTCAATACACAACCGAAGGGTTCCATCCTTTTTCTTCACAAAAATGAGTAATTCTCCCCAAGGAGAGACACTAGGATGAATGAACCCATTAGCCAACAACTCCTCTAGCTAAAAACGAAGCTCCTTAAGCTCTTGAGTAGTCATTCGATATAGAGCTCAAGAAATAGGTTCTGCCCCGAGAACAAGATCTATCCTGAAGTCAATATCACGCTTCGGTGGCATCCCTAGAATCTCACTGGGGAAGGTATCTACAAACTCCCTAAGAATAGGATGATCATCGAGGACACCTCTCAACTCTCCCATAACTCCAAATCATTAACCATCATAGCAAACAACTGGCAACCCCGACACATACATCTCTTTAACTACATAGCAAAAATCATATGCAAAGAGATGGGTCTTTGAATGCCAACTACCTCTACCTCCTTGCCTGAATCATCTTAACACTGCATTGATTTACATTGGAAATTAATAACTGCTTGATGAGCATCAAACCAATCCATACCCAACACTATGTCATAAGATCCTAAGGGTATGATGTGAAGATCCACAGTGGTAAAGAGAGTACCAATCCTCAATCCACATCCATACACAAGTGATTCTACTGCTACTCTAGCCCCTGAGGCCAATTTGACCTACCACCTAACATCCTACTTTGCTGCCACCAACCCACATCGCTCTACTAAAGAAGGGGAAATGAATGAATTAGAAGCACTAGAGTCAAAAAGGATAGAAATGCCAATACCCTGCAACACACTTGTGGTCTCTACAACTATGCCCTGATGCTCTACATGGTGGTTATCAACTGCTGCAAACACTCTATGAGACCTTCCTGCATCACCCATGGTCGGCTCTGAGGCTATCGTCCTCTGACTAAATCCTGATGTGCTCTTCTGTGGACACTACCTAGCTATATGGCCATGTTGGTTGCAAGAAAAACATCATGTACCTCTGCCATACCCCCCACCACCTAAGGGTATACTAGATTGCTAGAAGCTGCCTCTACTGGCTACAAACTATGTGCTTTGAGCTAGCTAACTGAGACAATAAAGCTTGGCTCACTTCCAGTTTAGTTTTTCCCATACTAAGAACCACTATCTTGTTGAAACTGAAAACTCTTAAGTTTTGATTGGGAATGTTGTTGTTGTTATTGTCCTCCCTTAGTGGGTACATGAAGGCACACTACCAATCTATACACCTGTCTTCCCTCTTAGCGCCATGGCCAGGTTCTCCTCTACCAATTGATCCTTCTCCACTGCCACCTCCATGGTCTTTGGTTCAAAAGCATGGACTCCCCCACTAATACAAGCATTCAAACCCCTAATGAAATATTGGACCAACATGGCCTCATCATCACCAATACCCGCATACTACTTGCATTTAAAGAATCTATGCTTGTACTACTCCATAGACATAGCCATCTATCTCAACTTGTGAAACTCATCAACACAACACTGCCTCCAGTGGTCTAACAAAAAGTGAGCTTTAAACCTCTCCAAAAACATCTCCCAAGAAACTAAACCAATATCCAAATTCAATTTATGTTCCTCCACCCGCCACCATGTAGAATCAAAACCCCTAAGGTGCATGATGGTGCATCTTTCCTTAGTGTTACTACCATACGGGTGCATGGAAAAACACATGTCCAAATCTATCAACCATGTCTCAGCCTCTAAGCCACCACTAGAACCATTGAAGGTAGGAGGGTGTGACCTCAAGAGATCCCTCATATGACCTGCTATAATGATCTCCTACTCTGTTGTAACATCTCTCCTCCTAGGATACCTTTCCCTCTTCCTATCCCTATGACCTTTCCCTAGGGCCTAGGTAGGCAAGGATCTCCTCAAGTAAAAGATGTAACTGAGCTCCCTCTAACTCTAGTTGACCATGATTATGACCCTCACTCCTCTAATCATTCTAAGAGCCCTGTTGTTCCTCACAATCACCCTCGTGGGAATCCTAAGAAGGGATGTCTTGGTGGTTAGCCCTGCGGCCACCCCCTCAGCCTCTACCACGACCCTGACCTCGACCTCTAGGAATTTTTCTAGACAAACACCACCAATGGAAAATTCTAAGGTTGTTAGGTTAGGATGAAAAAAGGGAAAAACATAATATCAAGAGTCCAAACAACTAGGACAACATGATGGGCTCATATGAAACCAAACTACCCAGTGTTAGAAACTTGGGCTCTGATACCAAGTGTAACACCTCGCCAAGGAACCCTAGAGGACAACACCAAACTAGGTCAAATTACTGAAACATTCTTTTTAATACAAATAATATAGAATGCATAACGTAACATAATAATCTAGTCCTAGGTCCTCTAAGGTTCCTCGACTGTGCTACTCACAAAACAAACAAGAAAGATTACTAGAAACATTTTATCAATGATAAAAGATAACATGATCGATCTAACATGTAAGGTTCATTTTGAAGCACCAAATTAAATGATCCTATATTACTCACTTCCATAATGTGACAATTGATAATCAACATTTAAAGATCATTTTCTAGCTAACTAACATATGAATGATGCATTACTTTACAATACTCTTTACAAGAAGAAATCATCAATAATTGTTACATCATTACAATAATTACAAAAATGCTTCCCCTAGTACATGTGGGAAGATTACATTAGATTACTTTAAGAGATACAAGTAGAAATACAATCCAATATACAAATATATGGTAGGATGTCTTCTCAATTGGAATAGAACTGGAGTCCACATTTCAATGATCAATCACCATTCTCATGAACATGCAGCAAGACTACCCAATGGAGGAAAAGCACCAACCTCTCGACCATGTGGAACCCTTAGGTCCACCCCATGTGTTAGGAGATAACACAAGGTCCCACATCCAACAGATAGTCAGGAAGGAAACAGGCTAACATAAGCAAGGGCAACATAACAATACTACTAACAACACTAATAATTTCAACACCTACATCACTTCCAGAGGCACTCACACATTAGAAAGAAGAAATACAACTAGGGAGTGCTATACCACAATAGGAAGGAGTGTCATCGCATGGTACTAGCATGGGTTGTCTTGGCAGTCTCTCACTAGACCCCAGCCCCCATCTATGGTTGTCCTAGTAAACCTCTCACTAGGTCTCGACGCCATAGGGTGACACATGGGGAATCAACATTCCTCTCATGAGTACAAGGAAGTTGATCTTGCCAACCAGGCCTTTTCAAGCCATCCTTATCCTAAACAAGCACTACAAGAAATGGGTGAGGCATCCATTATCTTGTTTAAATGTGAATTCTACCCATCCCCCTAATTCATTATTAAGGTTATCACTAGATTCAAAAACCATCCAATGGGTTGCCCTAGACACCACTTTGGGTTCTAGCCCCCATTGAGAGCCACTCCCCATACTTGCAAGTAGAAAACCCTACCATAGTGCAAGGCATTGTCCATCTTCTACACCTATCATAATCTCATAAACACCGGTCAGGACAATATGAACCCATTTCCCAACCCATAGCCACAATTTAACCATTATGAATAGGTGGCACAATACTTAGGGTTTTCATTTCACAAAATACACATATGCATACCCTTCAATAGAATATCATTACAAAATTTCATGAATCCATACATAGACAGGAGGCAACACCCTTAGGGATTGTGTTTGTGCAATGCAGATGACCAACAACATAGCCAAACCACTTCCAAGGTTAAGCAACCCTAAGGACCATTCATACAAATATACCCCCTCATAGGCCTCTAGAAACCAACATACTAAACACACTTCCCAATGGCACAAAAACTTGAATATATTTTACACAGATGACATTCATCTTTAACAATTACACCAACACTTAATCCAATAATCAAGACACGTTGTTTACTACAACCAATTAATCATAGCATTATAACCAGGAAGATATTCCCCTAAATAAGGAATTATTTCAACTTTCTTATCACTCATTTTAACTTAACCACTTAATTCGATTAATAGATTATTTAGTACAAATAATTCTATTCAAACATAACTATAACATTAATTAAACAACTACGAAACCCTATTATAACTATAACTATAATTATTAGATTAATAGATTATTTTGAACTAGTTACTACGAAATCCTAATATTTCAACTTTAATATAATGCTATAATGAAAATATTCTAATTAAATATTTCACATAGAAATTCTATTAAGTAATTATAAAAATAACTAACATCCATTTACTAGCTAGTTAACAGAGAGAAATCTAAATCCTTTAACATAAATCATTTAACTAATCTACAAATCATTCAATTATGTATATATGAATAAACCAATTCTCTTTAATTATATACACAATTAAATACTCATTTTAATAATAACTTATCTAATTAAAAAGAAATATGTTATTAAATAACATTTCTATTTCCTTCACTTATTATTTAATCTATCACATTCTTTCACTGTTTACCATAATATATATATATATATATATATATATCATATTATTAACAAAAGGCAATCCAAATATAAATCATCAAACTCCCAATTCGCATAAACCTAATCCAAGCGCATGTTGCAATGGCAGCGAAGCATGCTAGAGAAGTTTAGGGCACACGACTGCCTAGCTGCCAAGGTTGGGCCGTGCACTTTAAGGATATGGAATCTCATCGATAGAAGAAGGTGGTGTTTCATTTGGGTTTCCATGGGGAAAAAGTCACAACACTACTTACAGGCTAATATTGTTCAAGTTTTATGAGGACGTAGGGACAAGGCATTGAAAACTATTTTGATAGCTATCTATTAGCATTCTTAGTAGTTTTGAACAAGTCATTCTATCGAACCTAATATGCCAAATTTTTCACTATTTAATTCATTCCACAAATAATACAATAATTGCAAGATATACATACGATTTAAATTGTTTGAGAAGGAATCAAGACTTTTAGGGTAAACACAATACCAGTATCTATAAAAATGTGTGCCAACAAAGGAAGATAACATAGACACAGGAAATGGTAACACTAAACAACAATATAGGAAGCAGAAGAAGGGATTCATTATAGTAAGAACATTTAACAATAACTTAATAGAAATAAATAAAAGCTGACGGTAATGGAATTTTAATTGTGCATCAGGCATGGCAGATGGTGCCCGGGTGGGGAAAGTATCTCCAATGTGGAGGCCAAGAAAATACAGTACACAAATCTTAACATTTAAAAATGCATCAACAAAAGCAATTTAAACATTGAGTTCAGGATATTTTTATTCTGGAATAATTAAATGTTTTGCTCACAGGCAGAATAAAACAATCAACATTCATTTTCAGAAAGCAGAGAGAGTAATCAATCTGATTGATCGCACACTCGAAAAGGTAACGTAAACGAAAGATCAAAATCCAACCGGGATCCAACGCTTGCTAGGAAACGAAAAATTTGATGTCGAGCTCAGACTTTCACTGCAATTTCAAATTCTCTGAAACCCCAATCCAAAATTATGAAAACACCATTCCAACATAATCAACAATAGAGGAAAATTTACAAACAATTCCCTCTACCCTCTTTCCAAAAAAAAATAATGAAAATCCCCCCAAAGCCAAAAACATTTACAGGAAGGAGGAAAATATCCGTTGTACAGGAAATTCCAACTATCCCAACTGACTATCACATGAATTAAAGTTAATATGTAATTTATTAAATCAATAGTTAGGACAATTAAAAGTATTTCATTTAAAATTTTAATTTGGGTAAATATGAAATATTTACAAAGTAGTATAATAGATACCCAATTTCACACAAACAAGTAAAATCATTTACCAACATTTACTTACACATTATAATTAATTACGTGATTCCGGCCTTATAACATTTTATTTATTTACCATATTATTATTATTTATTAATTTTAGCATTACATTATAAATTTATTTTACTATTAACTATTTTTTTTTTTTTTAGACTGCAAGAATCGGGTAGCACGACCCCATATAAACTGCAGTGCGCCTGGTAAACTTTTTAACGTGACCGGCGGCGCTGGCGCGACACGCCCTCCGATACCACAGGGTTGGGGGAGACTAGACCTCGTGACCAACCTCCTGCAACAGGAAAGATTTAGCCAACCGAGCTAGGGCCCCAACCCCATTTTACTATTAACTATGATTATATATAAATTTATATATATATATATATATATATATATTTATTTATCAAGGTATACCTTTTACTTAACAATTTATTTTAATGCATAAGACATCCAATCGACATTTATCAAACAATTTAAATTAAATAGAACCAAATGTCCAAATAATTACCTGAGCACTATCGTGGGTCGAAAAGGAAAACCTCAAGCAACACTAACTGACCAAACTGACAATACTGACAGGGTTCCAAACCGAATACTCATCCTCTTAAAGGATGATGGCTAGGGTAGGGGATCAAGTGTTATCTCCAATCAACTAATCCATTGGGTTCAAGGCATGCTCAGACCTGCCAATTCAGTTGGAGTCGATGGCTAGTACCTACAACCTGCAGCACACAAAATGGTTGTGCATATACATGTACATATAACAAACACACTATGAAAGGGAATCACAATGTCACAGGGTGCTCACAAGTGAGTGATGCAACACTATCCCTTTCACTCAATCACATCAGTAAGAACAACACCCAATAATTGGATTAACTCGTAAATAATCAACTACATAGTAATCAAAATAAGATCAATCACATGATAATCACATAACAATATGATAAGATAATCACATAGTGCTCATGATAGGGTTAGTCCTCATAATCAAAACATATCTTCGTAGTCACCTAAATAAAACCATATCAGAACACATAAATCATCAATGTCTCAATAATGATCATCCAATACTAATCATAACATGTGCATAAAATTCTCAACTATTAGAAGTGTCATCAATGGCATCATCATAACAATGCATCTAACATCGTATAATGTATCATAATGTCTCATCGTAAAACAGATCAATTGGCAGTCTATCAGGGAAATAGTATGAGAGGCACTACACAGAAACAACAAAGTTCCTACAGATCTGGAAATGGCAGAGGGATGTGTACCTGTTGCCAAAATGTAGTTTTAGGAGCCTACCTGGGGCTCATTTGCCCATAGGTGACTGGGTCTCCATGCAAAGGTCTTTCTTAGCTTTCAAGATCCTTTGGTGTTAGCCTATAGCTTTTGTTTGATTCGGGTTCCAATGTCACAAAGTCATAAATGAGGTCTGTAGGTGAGATTTTGTGAATTGACAACAACTATGACAACTTTTTGCAACTTTATCAACTTTGCAAGGGTGCTGGCAAGAAGTTGAGTCCACTTTTTGGCCATTTAGTGGAAGTCTTTTCCCTTATTTTTAGAATTTGACACATTTGACCTTAAAATTTGAAACACTTAGAGATGGAATCTTGAAAAAGTCACTAATCATAAAATGTAGTACTCCAAGTCTAGTTTCCAAATATGTAATTTATTTCAATACCCAGATGATACAAATTGATTTTCAATAGGCATTTCTAAAAAACACTGTTTAAAAGTCACTTTTTTTTACCATACCATGCACGTGTACGTCATCCATATTTTGACCTAAATAATCATATTTTTCTAAATCCTTTTGGGAAAAGATTGGTAACTCACTAAAGCACGCTTTCCATATTTTTTGTAATTTTTTATTGAAATTTTTTTTTGCTATTTTTTTATTGGCCATATTTGGTGTTTTGAAAAATTGTCATGTATGTCACGCACAAGATGACCTAAACTTATCATTTTTATTTTTTTTTAAATTGAAAATAATTGTCTAAAGTACGCTTTTGTGCAATTCATTCATCAAAAAATTACGTTAATAAAAAGTTATTAAAATACTAAAAAACCTGATAATTCAAGTTTATGGACCTATTTCATTAGAAATTAAATGAAAAATTAAAAAAATAATCCAATTGTAAAAAAAATTACATATTTGGAATCTACACTGTCTCATCTAAAATGGGTTTTAATTTCGTCAAAAAATTCTACAAAAAATGTCTTCAGACATATGCCCAAAGTCACTATTTTCTTGTGACATTGCAGGTCAAACCAAGTCTAGGGCCTACGTTCGAATCCCCAAACCTTTTCATAAACCAAAAAACAAAGCACAAACCTAACCAAAAATTCATATTTTAAAAAACGGGATCCCATTTTGCAAAAAGGGATCCCATTTTAAAAATTATCAAAAATGGAAAATTTTAAAATGGAATTTTTCAAAAATGGAATTTTTTCAAAAATGGATAGTTTCTAAAAATAGAAACTTTTGAAAACGAGATCCCATTTTGAAAATTTACCAAAAATGGAAATTTTTCAAAACAGGATTCCATATTTTGAAAAGCGGAATCCCATTTTTTATTTTAGACTCAAGATCCCATTTATTAAAAAGTAGGATCTTGTTTTTTGCAAGTCAATTTCATTTTTTTGCCTAAGGCAAAAACTTCCACATTTCCTTGACTTATCTTCTTGCTCTTACTCGCAACTTTGAGATCTTCAATCTTTCTTCAACCTATAAACTTGCACATTCGCAAAGAGGAGAAAAATATTTATTTTTGGTGGATGGGGGTTTGCCTTAGCCAAACCCAGTTTTGGTAATTAAACCTTGAATTGAAATAATGAAACATGAAAGGAATGGTTAATTAAAATGCTATGTTGCAACTCACCAAACCCTTGAATAAACCTTTGGAGGACTAAAATCTTGATTTTGATCTTGCATGAAATGGCTTTAATGGATGTGGATCTTGATTTTTGAATCTTAACTTGAATCTTGACTTAGATCTTGAAACCTACATCACAATGTTAGCTCCAAAAACATGCATGATTGCAAAAGACTTTGACATGATGTTTGAGATCTTGATTACGGCAATAAATCACTGATAAATCTACTCCTAAATTCCCTTGATTCTAATCTTTTCTCTTGTAAACTTGAATTTTTTAGTGTTTGAATTGATGAAATAACCTTATATTTATAGGTATCTATCCTTAATTTCTTGAAAATTAAACATTACAAGCTGACATTGAAATTTGAATTTAGGGACATTAAAATACCACCAAAAACATATTTTAAATTTAGTTTCAAAGGCCTAGGGAGGACCCATTCAACCATGGGTGAATGGGTCCTAGGTCCCTATTCCTAGAACACACATTGCTCAAGGTAATTAATTATGTGTTGTCATTAATTGTTGTCAAGTTTCCCCTTCAAAAAATGTAATTTATTAGGCTTGTAGATGTAAAATAGGGATTATTAAAGCATAATTAAGTCCAATTTAATTGAGGGGACCCAAACAAAGTGTGAAAATGAAAAGGAGTACATTTTCCTACACTAGCCCCCACTTTAGTGAGAGGATGACCTTGTGTCAAACTCACACTAAAGGAGATAACTAAGAGAGGTTTAATTGTACAACTGTTGGAAAGATAAGATGACAAAGGTCAAGGAGGATGATCAATCTCCCAAGATCTAAGATCTCATGGAAAACCAACAAAGGCACAAAGAGACTCAAGCCTTTGTTAAATATGCAACAACAAGACAAGATACTCAATCATACAATGTCAAAGACTTAAAGAAAGAAAAGAAAAAAGAAGGGTGGATCAAGCCTCGACTGTTTGTCCATCTGGATATAGATCAACCCTTAGATTTTTTTCCAAAAAAAATTTACAATTGGAAACCCGTTGTCCACTATGCAAACAACATGCGCTCACACAGGCTAGTGAAATCCCCTGTCCACTAGGTGAGCCCCAAGAAGTGGCTAACTAACCATACCAATGTTATACCTCCTAATAACTTTGATAAGGTGCCACACAGTATGAACTTCCAGCTTCATAAGGCTAGCAAGTTGCATTATGCTAGACACTCATGAACAAAAATGACTCCACTGGCAAGCAAGGTGTGTTATGCTTGGTGGTTGTGAAAAAGGTTGTAACTTTGAGCTTCACAAGGCTAGAAAGCTGCATTATGCTAGGCACTCATGAACAAAGATGGCTCCATTGGCAAGCAAGGTGTGTTATGCTTGGTGGCCTTGAAAAACATAAATGCTCCACTAGCAAGTTGTGTTATGCTTGGTGACCTTGATACATGCAATAGGATATTCAAAGGGGTTTTGGTTAGTTCATGAAAGGTCTCACCTTAGGGAACATTGTGCCTAATTTCCTCAAGAGAGTACTAGTTGAGAATAAAATATTAGTAATTTAGGGAATGCAATCTGTAGCATCACTACTAAGAGGAATGTCATATGCTCAAAAAGGTTACAATCTTGAAGGACATCAAACCCAATGTCACCAAGAAGAAGAAATGTCGCATGAATCAAGAAGACTACATTAAGAAATATAAGTCATAGTAAAAATTGTCAAAGTGATAATGCCAATGTATGCCCCCACTTTAAAGAAATTGTTAAACACCATGTTGTGAGCAATTACTTTAAAGTAGAAAATGATAAATGCTAAACAATAAAGAAGACATGAGAGCTTATTTTGAAAGCCCTATGTCAAGCATATGTTTCCAAATGAAGTTAAGTCATGAAAGGGGGTTTCCCCCAAATGAAATCCCAAACACATAAGGGATCCACAGATTTAGGGTCAACGTATGTCTTTGATACAATGTTATTATAGAGCTCAGAAACGTCATCATTCTCCAAATACTCATGGAACTGGAAGAATGACACATAGAGAGTGAAAACAAATAAAAGCTTTTGGGTCAACATGGAAGAGACCTAAATGTCTCAACGCCTTGGATCATCCCCAAAAGGAAAACACAATACAAGAGAAAAGATATAGGTTTTATGATATATAGAAGAATATAGGTACAAATAGAGGAATGAACATAAAGACATGTCAAATAGAACAATATAGGGGATCACATTACGCACATGCAATCACACAAGGAACATGAACAAAAAGACAAAGAAAATACTAGTAAGGCACATGAGATTCAACCTATAGCAGAAGGCAAATAACTAGCCAAAGGGACAACGATAAGTGCTTTACTAGGAAAATCACCAGTTTCAACGTGTGATGAGTCACTCTTTTTAGGAGGATCATCATGATTGTTATTATCTAAGCTCATGGAAGAGGAAAACTATAAATTTAGCTCATTACGCACTTCCTCATCAATCTTAGCAGTCTCATTATCATCATCCAAGTTAATCATAATAGAAATTCTAATGATAATATCCATGGAAGGTACTCGTTCTTGTTGTGGTCGAGATATAGGATTTTCTTGTTGCAATGAAGGTGGAGAATCATCATGCATTTCTTGAGTTTTTTTTTATCTTGAGTTGTTGATTCATCTTTTTCTTGTAACTAACGAGCAATAGCACGACGTCTATGCCTACGCTCTCTAGAATTTTAGTTTCTTTTTTTATAATTTTCAAGTTGCAATTTTGTAGGAGCAAGTTTATCAACCATAGGTTTCTTTTCTTACCGTAAGATAGGAACGAAAAGAACCATGGGAGGTTGTTCAACCACTTTCTCTTTAACTTTATAAATATGTTTGGTCTTGGGAATACAATAGGACTTGCATGGTTATCTCTTGGTCTCTTATAGGAAATGGGTGAAGTATTTGTCATGGTTGGTCTTGGTTACTTGGAAGGGATTTTGGTTCAATCATGGAAGGCTCAATCATGGGTTGAGGCATATTGCTAAGGTATAACTCTGCTATGCACTTTGCCTTAAACTTTTGATAAGATTTGAAAAAGAAGTCCTCATGAGACTTAATAGGTTCCATGTTGGCATATGGCTTGGAAAGATTGTATTTTGGCTTCTTGAGTTGTCATTGATGGCAACTGGAGTCAGCAGTATGGTCCACAAGTTTGTACTTGCTCCTATTGGCAAGTGAAGTAAGATTTTGTAATCTACCAACAAAATGTATGAAAAACAAGTCATCTGGTTAACAAGTCGATCTATACTTCATCGAATCACTATTTTGCGGTATGGATCCCTAGGGAAGTTTCTTTAGCATGTATGCTATCCTATTGGAAAGTTTTGTGGTTTTGCATTAGTCGGTGTATGAGTTAAGAGATTTGGAAGAATGATTTACTACTTATTTTTCTCATTCTGGCTGACCTAGTGTATATGGCATGTTGTGGATGTATGTGGAGTATGTGTTTAGCTATTTCTTATATTTGGAAAAAAAAATTGGGTCCCTACTATAGTCTAGCTGACTTGTGTGGGTATGCATCAATTATAAATTAGTGTTTTGGGTCGACATACAGAAAAGTATTATGTTTTGTCCTGAAGCCGACATATAACAAATTCTTGTTAACGGATATATAAAGAAGATCAGAAAATCATTTTGATGTAAGCAATATATAGAGTGAAGTGAGTTTGTGTGAAAAAGTGTAGAGAAGCTATATGGGTTAATCTCAGAAGATTTTTTGAGCGAATTTTTTTTATGCTATAGAAGGGTTTTTGTAGGAAATTAGAGCAGAGCAGAAGTGGCTTCATTGGAACTGAATCCAGGCATTTGTTGATGTTGTATTCTCAATTCAAAATTTTTTTGTAATTTCAAATATATTTTGTAAGGCAATGAGCCTTCTCTTTTGAGAAGTGAGCTCTAGGAAGTGAGCCTAAATGCAAGTGCATTCCCCTTTCATCATACTTTTAACATAGTATACTTTGTGGATTAATATCCTCTAGGAAGTGAGCCCAAATGCAAGTGCATTCCCCTTTCATCATACTTTTAACATAGTATACTTCGTGGATTAATATCCACCATGGTTTTTCCCCTAACAGGGTTTCCATGTAAAAATCATGGTGTTATGGTGTTCTTTAAATGTGTATGCATGTTTCCTTCTATTTATATGATGTGAATGTTATTGATAATTTAATTATTGTTGTTAATGGTTTAAGATCATATTTGAAAATAAAATATTGTCGAACATTGATTCACCCCCCCTCTCAGTGTTCCTAGTGTCCAACAATTGGTATCAGAGCTGGTTCCTCTTCTGAAGCTTAATAGCTTGAGGTGGATCTTGAATTACAATGGACGTTGGTGGTCTTCAACAACAGCTCATGGTGGCACTTGATGATCTTGATCAATCCAAAGCAGAGGTCATGGAGCTAAATTCAAATCTTATGGTTGTCAAAAAATTCATTCAATCACTAAAGGATAAGATAAATGAGTCAAGGGAAAAGAGGAAGGAACTGTGTGATCATTTGAAGCAAAAAGAAAGAAAAGGTCCATATGATGTCCATATGAATCAAAACCTAAGAGAAATAACAGAAGAATGTGAAAAGCTTGCTAAGGACAATGTTGTTCTAAAGCTTGAAATGGAATCTGTGGCAATAAAGTCAACCAAAGAAATTGAAGAAAGAAAGAAGAAAGAGAAGAATCTAGCCTAGTCCTTGAAAGAAAAATTTGAATAATGTAGCAGAGTTAGTAGTGAATTCATTCAACTGGAAATTGAATTGTAGCAATCCAAAAACAATGAACAAGAACTTGAGAGACGGATAGTTATTCTCATAAATGAGCTTACTACTACAAATGAATTCAAGGAGAAGTTCAGGATAAGTTCTGCTAAGTTTGATGAGATAACCAAAGTTCAAAAGGAGACAAATGATAATCAAGATCTTGGCTATGAAAAGGGAGAGAGCTCTAGATCCAAATAGAAGAACCCTGAAAAGAAGAACAAAGGCACAAGACATCTGGTAAGGCAACCCAATGCTCAGAAATTTAATGGATATTGCTTTGTTTGTGACAAATTTGGACATATGGCTTCTCAGTGTAGAAGAAAGATAAACCTTAGCACCCCATCATTCTCTAATTAGTGTTTTAAATGTACAAAGTTTGGTCATAAGTCATTAGAATGCAGAAGTATGTTTTTCAGTACAAGTAACATTAAATGCTATACCTGTGGAAGATTTGGACATGTTAATCAATGCAGATCAGGAGGAAATCAATGGAGTAGATGGTATAGATAGAAAAATCTGGTATGCTACAATTGCAACAAACTTAAGCACATTGCAAGATTCTATAGGAACAGAAACATGAATAAAAGAGGTCTTGTTTATCAAAGGAGAAATTCAAAAAAAGACAACAAAGGAAAGGAAAAAGCATATGTTATAAAGTGAATCAGTTGAAGAAGACATGGGTAAAGAAAAGTGAATCTGATGAAAGCAATAAAGTTATACCGGAAGCTCCCTTCAGTAATTCTTCCAAAAATTGACTTCAAGCCAAAGGCCTAGGGGGAGTTTCTCATGTAAAATCCTTTGTCCCCTGTGTACAGTTGGCTCTGAATCATTGGATGTCGTCAGTATTTGTGTTATTCACTGTCAAATGTATCTGAAATCATTTGTTGTGTTGGATGAAATATTGAAAGACTAAAGTCGGATTCTTTGCTCAGTTTTGAGTTCACAATGTAACCGGAACTTCTAGGGCAACGCATTTAATGAGGCATAAATTCAAGTAGGTGAAGTTATAAAAGGGATTTTGGAACCCTAATTTGTCGCTATGCACTGAAGAAGAACAATTGGAGAACCTATTCATCAAAATTTTGAAGGACTGAAAAGTCACTTTAGCGGCGAATTCTCCAATTATTTATATTGCTTATCAAATTCATATCCGTTTGGTGATCGGTAGAACCCTGCTCGGTACAAAAAATGAAACAAATCAAAGGAACAATAACTCTTGATGAGTATAGTAGTCAAAAAGTTAGGGATGAAAGAAAAATTTTCTCTCATCGAATTGAGAAGGCTTGGAGGAGAAAAACACAAGAATTTGGATATTTGGAATGAATTCCCTCATTTTGCTAATGCGAAGGTAGTTCGGTTTATTCTAGATAGACTGAATGGTGATATCCTTACTCTAGATAAACCCTATCAGATTTCTAAGGATGTAATCAGAAATTTAACAAGTTTGTGTGAAGTTGGTGATGTACCGAAAAGGAAATCGATTCAAAATATTGAGGTAGAAGCCCTAACCAGAATATCAGGAGATCAGAGGGCTCTGATAATTGCTACAATCAAAGATCCTTTAACAAGGCATGTTGCACATGGAATCTCATACAAGATATTCTTTAGAAACAGAGAAGGATCAACCTCAGCAGGTGCAGTGTATATCGCTCACAAAATGATAATTGAAGATGAAAACTTTGACCTATGTGGTTTGATGAAAGATCAATTGTTGGAGAATGTACAGTTGACCAAGGATATAGGCTACTCTTTTAGGTTTGGTACCCTAGCTATATGCATCATGATGTACTTTCTGAATTGTTTGCGTTTGAATAATAATATTGTGTGGAAGGGAAATATACCAGTCTGCAAACAAATTTTTGAACATTTCAACTCTTTTGAAAATGGTGAAAGAGTTTATGAAAACTTCTTTAGGAAGTTGTTAGAAAGGTTTGGTGCAAGTGTTATTCCTCTTCCAATAAAAATAGTTGAAGTCGGATCATCCTCCGAGAAGGTAGAGAAAAGGCAGAAGAGAGAAAGAGAATTAGTTGTTGTCACTCCTCCGGCACCCAAGTCAACAAAAGTTGAGGAAAAAGGAAAAATGGTTGTGGATATAGTCGATGAAGACTTTGAAGAATATACTCCAAGAGAAGAACCAAAACCAATTGAACCGGTTGTGGAAATTGCAAAGGAGAGTGATGAAGAAGGTGCTTTGTTTAAAGAAAATATTGCAGATTATTCAGGATGAGGATGGAATGCAAAAGATAACTGATATATGGTTGAATGGACCATCTTATGAGCAGGATGTCATTGAGGACACTCTAGGAAGATACTTTTTTGACAAGAACATTGAACTAGAGAGTCTGTAGAATGTACTCTCGGAAGAATTGATTGAGTGTATCAGGGAGGCTATGGACTCTGTGCCTCTGGATAGAAAAGAGGAAATAATTTCTCATATGAAGATGTAATTTAGACTATCTCTTGCTAAACTGAAGAAGAAAATGAATGTGCTGAGATAGTGCATTGACTCAACAAACAAGATATTCAATTATTGTCTTAGGTGGCCCCATGTGGTTGGCAAGTACAAAGACAAGTTGGAGGAAATTGAGAATGAGCTTGTTAGAATTGGGCAGGACTACAATATGTTTTTGGATCAGGACGGAGAAGTTAAGAAAAAGATTCATGTTCTGCAGATTGAGCATGCAAAGGTTTACTCTGCCAAAAATTCTCTTATGGACACTTTTTGGAAAGTAAAAGATCATACCGAATGTAGGTTGGAGCAAATAATTGAAATTCTAAAGAAAGGAGAAAATTTGAATGATGCCATCACAATTCTCGAATCCCTTGTCCAGATTATCAATAGTACATCAGAGAATAACATCTTGATTATAGCTATTGGGATTGTAGTGGACTCTTGGAAGAAATCTCTTTCGGAAATGAAAGTTAAGTATAAAATAATCTTCTAATTTGTGCAACAGTTTTCCAAATTTTGATCGTACTCTCTATTTTGCTAAAGGGGAGAGAACAAAAGATTTCTGAAGGAAAGAAGTGCAGCAAATGTAGTAGAATTTTTTTCATTGATGTCAAAGGGGGAGAGAATGCAATGAAAAATTTCTTGACATCCTAAGGGGAGCAACAATTTTGGTTTTGTTGAGTTTTTGAAGTTTTGACACGTAGTCATTTTTTGCTAAGTGTTTCCATCAATGCCAAAGGGGGAGATTGTTGGCATATGGCTTGGAAAGATTGTCTTTTGGCTTCTTTAGTTTTCATTGATGGAAACTGGATTTAGCAGTATGGTCCACAAGGTTGTAGTTGCTCCTACCGGCAAGTGAAGTAAGATTTTGTAATCTACTAGCAGAATGTATGAAAAAAGGTCATTTGATTGATAAGTCGATCTATACTTCACCGGATCACTATTTTGTGGTGTGGATCCCCAAGGAAGTTTCTTTAGCATGTATGCTATCCTATTGGAAATTTTTGTGGTGTTGCATTAGTTGGTGTATAAGTTAAGAGATTCGGAAGAATGATTTACTACTTATTTTTCTCATTCTAGCCGACCTGGTGTATATGGTGTATTGTGGATATATGTGGAGTATGTGTTTAGCTATTTCTTATGTTTGGAATTTTTGTTTGGGTCCCTACTATAGTCTAGCTGACTTGTGTGGGTACGCATCAATTATAAATTAGTGTTTTGGGCCGATATACGGAAAAGTATTATGTTTTGTCCTGAAGCCGACATATAACAAATTCTTGTTAGCGGATATATAAAGAAGATCATAAAATCATTTTGATGTAAGCAATATATAGAGTGAAGTGAGTTTGTGTGAAAAAGTGCAGAGCAGCTATATGGGTTAATCTTAGAAGATTTGTTGAGCGAATTTTGTTTATGCTACAGAAGGGTTTCTGTAGGAAAGCAAAGCAGAGCAGAAGTGCAACTGGCCATAAGATTCGGAATATGATTATGAGCTTCATTGGAACTAAATCCAGGCATTTGTAGATTTTGTATTCTCAGTTCAAAATTTTGTTGTAATTTCAATTATATTTTGTAAGGCAGTGAGCCTTCTCTTTTGAGAAGTGATCTCTAGGCAGTGAGCCTAAATGCAAGTGCATTCCCCTTTCATCATACTTTTAACAGAGTATACTTTGTGGATTAATCTCCACCGTGGTTTTTCCCCTAACAGGGTTTCCACGTAAAAATCCTAGTGTTATGGTGTTCATTAAATGTGTATGCATGTTTCCTTCTGTTTATATGATGTGAATGTTATTGAGAATTTAATTATTGTTGTTAATGGTTTAAGATCATATTTGAAAATCAAATATTTTCGAACATTGATTCACCCCCCCTCTCAGTGTTCCTAGTGTCCAACATTCCATAGGTTGTGGCCAAAAGAAATCCAATGAGAAATTCTCATGGGAAGACACATGATTAAAACCACTATGATGCACAGTAAAGATTTGATTATTAAAGGGAAACTTCAAGCATTTGTGGATGACTGATGGGACAACTTTCATGGAACGAAGCCATGGGTAGCCTAAATTCACACGAAATTGATTTGACATTGGGATGATTGAGAATGAGACATTCAATTTCTTCGTTCCAACTTGTAAAGGAAGAGTTATCAAACTTGGCGTAGGGAAATCAAAACCATTATGCATTTTGATCCATACTTTCCATTGTTCATAAGTATTTTGATAAAGTTCATGCACAAACAAGAATTATTCAGTGATCATGTTCTCTACACAAATGAGATCAATTAGTATCCCATTAGTAGGCTTGTCATTGATTATTCTGACAATTTAAAGAGGACCATCAGATGCATGTTTAATTATGTCATTTGATGAGAAAGCAATTCAAGGGGCATTTTGGTTTGGCCCTTACGAGGTTGAAATTCAATGAAGTTGACAGTAGTATTTATTGGATTATTCTCATGCTAAATTTCATGTGATGATCAATGATGTAAGCGAGTCTACACAAAATTTATATTCCTTGTTCATTATTAATCATCTTCCTCATGTTATCCATGTCAAGCATCGCAACACTGACAATGTATTCAAAACTCACAATTTTTTTAAATTTCTCTAATTCTTCATCCATTTGTCTTAGTTCTTTTTGAGGGACATTAGCAACCATTGATTCAACATTAGTAACATTATTTTTTGTTAAAGAGGTCATAGGAAATGAGGTGTCAAGGGTAATCTCCATGATGGGTTGACTAGTGTCAATACTATGAGTGAAAGAGCTCGAGAACTCAGGATCCATGGAAGATGTGTTAGCGCGAGATGGCATGAGTCTAGAGTTACGTCTCACTAGAGTATTGGAAATAGGACACCAGGTTGTGAAGCTCATACAAGTTTCACCAAACCTAATTTGCACCCTAAATGGAGAATAGGCACTAGATAAATGCAATAGACACCCAAAAATAGGAAGTGCAATGCAAGTATGTAAAAAGAGATAGCAATTTCTAGATTTTAAACAAGATAATTTTATGATTATACTATGCAAAAACCTGAAAAAATGATGTATTTTAAGTAAAAATATGTTTGAAATACACTTGAATTGATCAATTAACCTAAATGTAAATAATTGTAGAAAACAAAAATTCTAGAAATTGAAATTGAAACATAAACATGTAGAAACATAGAATGCAAACAGAGAGTTTTTAGTGCCTCAAAATTTAGAAACAGGCCTAATTAGGGACTCATTCGCCCATGGGCGAATGGGTCTTTTTTCGGGGTTTTAAAAAATCAAACTACAAATTTCTGAGTTGATGTTTATGCTTCTAGATTCTGGTTGCAGACAAGTAGTTACAGTTTCAAATTTTTGGCAAATTAGATCTAAATGAAAGTGTGAAATGATGCTAAATGACGAGCAAAAATACTTAATTTGAGATGCAATTTTGATTCAATTTTTTTATTTAAGTGACTGATCATGCAATGTTATGTAAGTATTATGCAAAATGAGTCTAACACTATGCCAATTTTTGTGAATTTTCATATTTTCAATAATGCCAAAATGCACTTTAACGCCCTAAAATGAAAATCACACTAATGCAAATTTGAGAGATCTAAAAATGCAAGCTAATGCAAACAAATGAAAATCTAGATCTAAGGTTCCAAATCAGAAATTATGATGCTCAAAAATCAGGTTCACCAAAATGAAACAAAGAAAAATATGGAATGGAGGGGGTTTGTTGTTTGTTTGGTTAAAAGAGGGGTGATGATGATATAATGGACCTATTTTTCTTTATTTTATTGGGAAATGAGATCCACACAAAGAATTGACTTACAACCCTTAGGTGATTCAACTCAATGAGGAAATCTACTAATTTCCTTATGATTAGGATAGAGGTATCAGCCTGAACAACACTTTTAGGAGAAAAACTAAAAATAGTAAATCAACAACATTATGCCCATTCAAACTTGAATCTTCAATTTAAAACATAATACAGACAAAAATAACAAAGTTCTTATAGATCTGGAAATTGCAGAGTGATGTGTAACTGTCACCAAAATGTAGTTTCGGGAGGCTACCTAGGACTCATTCACCCATAGGTGAATGGGTCTCTGTGAAGAGGTTTTGCTCATCTTTCAAGATCCTCTAGTGTTGTTTTGTAGCTTCTATTTGATCTGGGTTCCAATGTCAAAAAGTTGGAAATGAGGTCTATATGTGAGATTCCATGAATTGACAACATTTATATAACTTTTTGCAACTTTTTCAACTTTACAACTTTGAGATCTTCAATCTTTCTTCAACCTATAAACCTCTGCATTCAAAAAGAGAAGAAAAATATTTATTTTTGGTGGATGGGGATTTTCCTTGGTCAAACCCCGTTTTGGTAATTAAACCTTGAATTGAAATAATGAAACATGAAAGGAATGATGAATGAAAAATGCTATGTTGCAAATCACCAAACCATTGAATAAACCTTTGAAGGACTGAAATCTTGATCTTGATCTTGCATGAAATGGCTTCAATGAATGTGGATCTTGATACTTGAATCTTGACTTAGATCTTGAAACTACATCACAATGTTAGCTCCAAAAACATGCATGATTGCAAAAGACTTTGACATGATGTTTGAGGTCTTGATTGTTGCAATAAATCATTGATAATCTACTCTTGAATGCTCTTGATCATAATATTTTCTCTTGTAAACTTTAATTTCTTAGCATTTGAATTGATGAAATAGCCTTGTATTTATAGGTATCTATCCTTAATTTCTCAAAAATTAAACATTACAAGCCGACATTGAAATTTGAATTTTGGGAAATGAAAATATCACCAAAAACATATTTTAAATTTGGTTTCAAAGGCCTAGGGAGAACCCATTCCCCCACGGGTGAATGGGTTCTACGTACCTATTCCTAAAAAACACATTGCTCAAGGTAATTAATTATGTGTTGTCATTAATTGTTATCGGGTTTTACCTTTAAAAAATGTAATTTATTAGGCCTATAGATGTAAAATAGGGATTATTAAGGCATAATTAAGTCCAATTTAATTGTGGGGACCCAAACAAAGTGTGAAAATGTAAAGGAGTATATTTTCCTACACTACAGTGTATATGATGAAGTCAAAAAGAAATTAGGACTTACCTGTCTAGAAAAAAGAATAACTCAAGTTACACACACATTTAAAAAGTGAGTGTCTCATAAAATAAATACATACCATTATGGTATAAGTTTTTAATGTATGATAGATGTGATATTGTTGTTTTGTGGCAAAGGTAATAGATTTTGAATATTCTATTTTGAATTGTTCTAGAGTAGACCTTGTTATTGATTAAGTTAATTAGATATATTATTCCATAGTGGAATGGATGTGCATGCATAATTAGTCTTTTTTCTTACATAGTATGATAAACATGTTTTAGATTGCCTTTTGTTTCAGTTATATTTTTCAATGGTGTCGATTATATTATTCAATGTGGAAAATGCAAATGTTTTTAGTTTTCCAAACAATATCTTCAATCACTTTGATACTATGATTAGACAGATTAGCATGGGTCGATTACACTTGATCCATGAAGAATCGAAGCATAATGAAGCCACTAACATCAAATCTCAAAAGTATCAATTGAATGGGAATTAAACTAAACATTTATCAAAACTAAGCATTCTAAACTATGAAAGAGTTAAAATGTCTACTCTAATCCATCTAAAACTTATCCCGTTGTGGGAGTGGTGTCTCGTTGATGTGGAACGGTGACCCTTTCCCAATCCTATGGATCAATGAGCCTATTCCAGTCAGTTTTATTAAATAAAATTGATGGAATGGTTGTGAGATGTGTATGAAAACATGATTTTAATCTAAATGAGCATGATGCAAGCTAATTTAATATGATTTTATGCTAAAAATGATCTAGTTATGCAAAAGCTAAGCTAATCTAGATGGAATTTAAACTAAAAGATTCAAACCCTAATTAATAAACAAGCTAAATGGATGTATTATGTGATCATGGAGGCCATTAATGGAAGCTTAAAGCTAACTAAATGCAATTAAAATGAACTAAAAGATGCTAAATGTCAGTGTGAGTATGAGTGATTTCAACAGCATAAATTTGCTTTTTGAAAGATGGATCCCTATTCAATAGAGGCAAGCTCTATTTATAGAATAGGTAAAAAGAGATCAATGGATGAGATCAAAAAGATCAATCAACGGTCAAAGATGAAAGAAAGAAGAGGCATGGATAATGGATTCTCATCAATGGGTGAGAATGCAAGATGAGATTTAATCAAGGGTTAACATTCCTTCAAAAAAACACACTTTCAAATTGTCTAAGAGGTCACAAGTTAACTTGCTTAAGAAGCTAAGTAAGTTTGTTGAGAAAAAGAAATATTCCCCTTTTTCAAATGAGTGAGGAAAGAGAATATTCTTTGGAATATTCTCATGGGTGAGGAAAAAGGATAATTTAGTTAATTAAAACTAAATCAAATTGTGCAAAAGGGGGGGGAATATTTCATGGGAATATTCCTTTTGAAGGAACATGTGCAAAGAAGGAATATTCCCTTGCAAGTGGGAGGAATTAGATTTAACTGATAATTAAACAATATTAATTATGCAATTAGGGGAATTAGAAGAATTAGATGATACCCATTAAATAAAATGATTTAATGAATGGGGGAAAGGTGGAATGATATTAAATTAAATAACATAGGGTTATTTAATTAAATAAGAAGATTTAGGGATTTAAATTAAATAGTTTGATTTATTTAATTTAACAGGACGAAGTGTTAGCATGAAAAGGGGTGAATTAACCTCATTAAATGAATTAGGTTAATAGATGCAAATGATGCAATTAATTAAATAGCTAAGAAAATTTAATCAATTAAGTGAAAAGAGGATGGGCTTTAAGAGGAAATGATGTTAGTATACCTGATTCAAGTGTATGATATGATTCAGGACATTTTTAGTGTCTACATTTTTTCCCTCTTTGAAGTGACGTACCTATTACGTTGATTCAAAGATTGATTCCCTTCGGATGAAAAACTGCTACCTAAATCAAAAAATAAACATTTTCTAATTTTAGGATGCCCCATTGTTGACCCAATGGAAGGAATAAGTAGGTTCTCTGCCCCCTCGAGAAATTGGGCAAAAATTTTGAATTTTGGGTTGATTTCTCGACAAAGGTAAAAATGTTGCTCCAGGGGTCTAGAAAGGCTCCGAGATACAAAAAAAATACCAAAAACATGAAAAAGATGCAATATAAGCTTCAATTTGGAAAAATTGGTGAAAATGGTGAAAAACCCTAGCTTCATGGTTAAATTAGGGCAAAAAACCCTAATTTGCAAGCATAAATAGGTGAGGAAGGGTCACTTTCAATTCATTTGTGCATTCACATCTTCGGGATTTCTTGCTTTATGAGCCCTGACCCTTTGACAAAATGGTGCAGCGAGTGCTCCCACAACATATTTCTGACTGGGTTCAGGAGTATCAAAAGCTTCCAGGCGTAGGACCACCGGTATGTGATTCGAAACTTGATTTGAAATTTGACTTTTTGGTGCATTTAATGCATTTTGAAATTTGAACTTTGGCGGCATCGCTCTAGAGTGATGCTAATTTGAGAATCAACAATGCTAATTTAAATTTTAGTGACGCATATGTGAATAACGATGCAGTTCACCATTTAGAATTAGGGTTTTAGATTCTAAATTGTGACGCTTTCCAAAATTAAACCGTGATGCATATGTTTTAAGTGACGCTACTTGCGATTTTCATTTTAAATGCATCGAGCATCGCAATTTGAAATTTGAATTATAACAAAGTTATCATAAATAGTGACGCTATTATCATTTTGGGGATAAAAATTCCAAATTTAGCTAATTTTTTTTCAAATTTTGACATCATGCACTTCATGGGTGCAGGAGGTTATCCCACCTTTGATGTCCCGCGAGCACTAGCTGACGGTCTTGTCCAAACTTGGTGATTTATCTAAGTTGTGATAGGAGCACTTGGGGGAGATTGGTATGTGGTACGTTGTGTACATGTCCATCATCTAGACACACTTGGCGATGATGATAGCGTTGTGCAAGCGATGGCACAGCGAGACCTCATTGTTCCACCTACCTACTGGCGAGGCAACAAGGATGCTGGAGGATGTATGGAAAATATTGTGTTTGTCAATACATGGTGAGCACATGATAGATGACTCCGATGATGACTACAATGCATGTCATGAGGTGATGGACCTAGAGGACATCATTCTAGTTACTTCCCAAATTGACCTCGAGATGTATAGAGGACGAGTACCCACTTTCAAATTGATTATTTCCACGATCATCTCAGGTTTGGTTGCTCTAGATTGATGGAGCAAAGAATTTAGTCTGGGATGGGGCTTTGCTTGGCACAAGATGTTGTTCAAGAGGACTCAATATGCATAGGGGCCAGTGATGTTGGTCTCTTTGTACCATGATATGCACAATTTTGTATATTGCAATGGTAGGGCAATCGGCATATGGGTCACCTTACTGCACATTTGGGCCTAGAATCACATCACTATGCTCTGACCAATTGTTCAAATGACCGATGTAGAGCCAAATGATCCTATTTTCTAGAGGTATAGGGGTGCCATCACACTATAGCACACAAGGCAGCCCGAGATTCCATACTGGCACAGGGTCATCAATGATATGATAGTTTTCAGATGGCAACCTTAGCTTTAGATGTCAACATAGTACGATGATGTGCAACAAATTTTCTTCTCCAAAAAAACCCAATACATGCAGGGTTAAGAGCATACCATCATCAAGAGACACCTACTAGATAGGGTGGTGAGATAGTTTGGTGATAGGCAGGATAGGCCAGATGATGCATACATTGCCATCTTTGCCAGGTCAACATGAGAGTCAGTAGCGTGGGGACCTATGATCCTAGCCCACGAGGTTGTTGAGGGCTTTCGAAAGTTGGTTGCTTGACCATGGGCATATGACCAAGGGAAAGCAGATGTTTAGTCAATGCCTGCATATGATGCATGGTTCACACCACCTCATGGATTGACAGATCCAGCAAGTGCATCTCCATGAGGGAGATGAGAGGGAGGGGTGCAGGAAGAGGTAGAGGTCGGGGTAGAGGATAGGATGGCCAAGATGGCTAGGATTATCAAGATAGACAGGTCCCAAGAACACCACTTGGGCATCATCAACCTCCACGGCAGCCTCCAATTTAGTAGCAGCCAATGCAGCCACCACCGTCGGGGCTAGATCCCCATGATGATCAGATTCAACAATTGTTGTAGCAGATACAAGTTATTATAGGTGAGAGGGATCAGGCTCATTAGCATATTTTGGTGATTACTACTGAGAGAGAGCAGGCTCAACAGTAGGTACAGGTTGTCACAATGGAGAGAGATTATGAGCAATAGCTCAGATAGACCGTCAAGGTGCAGTTGGCACAGGATGTTGGGCGATGCCAGTAGCTAGAGACTATGACAGTTGTAGCCCAGGGGCGGACAGTGTCTACCAGATTATATAGAGAGGTCGTGATTGAGGCAGCCTACTATCAGATGCATTACCATCGATATGTCCCTACGGCGCTTAGACAGTCAGATTAGTCATAAAGGATCGGGGCACATCCTAGGGCCAAGGATCATCCAGAGAGATAGCCTAGTGAGAGGAGCATCAATTAGGGCTAACTTGTTTGTACAGACACTTTTTTGGTTACTACCCGATTCTTTACATAGATATACATTCATGGGCTCCTTTTTGATAGCCTCGTGGATGTATTTTTTATCGATATACATACATTGATTCAAATGTTGTATAATGGCAGTCACCATTTTTATATATATATATGATATGATATGGATTTATGATGTGATGTGTTCTTTTATTTCATGCTTATGTGATATGTGATGATAATAATGTGATATGTGATGCAATACAATGCAATTGATGGATGTACTTCTTTTTCAGTATCATTTCATGATATGTTATGGGATGGATGATATGATATGCAGATGTTATGCTTATGCAAATGATATGGATGCATTTCTTTTGTGTATTTTCTTGTGTATTTTTATGATGTGATGATGCGATGCATGTTTATGATATGTATGCAATGATTTAAGATGCTTAGAATAACAAATCTATATTGTTCTTAACAACTTAAATGAGAACGATGATGCAAGATGGATGTTTTATGATATGTTATGATTATGTTGTGATGTATGCATGCTAACAATTTTTGGATGCAAGATGGATGCATTGATGATGTTTTTGTTGATTGTCATGATACCAGGTTAGTGCAGAGAGAATATAGAAGAAACAAGCTAATTGACCATTGATTTTGATGATTGCCTCAAAAATTCCAACAAGTCTATGATCCACCGAGACTTTATTAGAGATGGTGATGAGAAATGCATGATGATGATGATTCGCTCATATCTTGGGATTGTTATTTTTCGCCGTTCTTTATTGTTTGATATAACACATAGACACAATGCATTAAGGTATTAAAAACCAGGATAATATTGTATCTAGTGTAATGAACTTCGACTTTGTAAACTAATAGGATAGTTCTTGTTCACACCTTGACATAAAGAAACCTCGTTGGAATGTAGTTTAGTAGTTCAGAATATCTTGGACCAAAGCATATGCAATAGTCAACAATCTAATTTGAATAACCTCTCTACACAACTAAGCAAGTATGCGCCAAGATTATTTTACAAGAATACCCACAAGCACAGCAAATGAAAGATATTGATCGATGCCCCATTCCTTTCTCTCTAAATCATTTTGATAGAAATCATTGAGAGGTCCTCGGAATGGGTCGTTAAGATAAATTATAAAAAATATCAAAGACAAATAGTCAGTGTTATCTATATCTCTTGCCAGTTTAATATAGCTAAGGTGATTTATGATACTGATGTCCATTGCAAAAGGATACATCCTAGGAAATGTTGATCAGGGGTTGTTTGATTAGGATGAGGTATTTTATGATAAGTCATTGATATAAACTTCACTAACACATTTACCTATGATCTAGACTTTAGATTTTGACACTTAGGTTTTCACTTTACGACTTGCTATACCTGCTTTCTATTTTTTTTACCAAAGGTTGAAGATGTCGATCGATTTATTATGGGTGAAGTTTATTGTGAGTGAAAGCAAGATGGGATGGATGGTTTTTTGTATTTTCTGGAATATTTCAATGTTTTTGGTATTTTGAAAATGTTTTAAGGTTGTTTTTGGTCTTTTTGAAAGTTTATGTGAATGTTTTGGTTTTCAATTTTTTTAGGCTATTTAGGTCTTTTGAATGTTTTCTAATGTTTTGGCGTTTTCCAATTTTCAAATGTTTTTTGTGTTTTTTGTTATCTAGATGTTTAAGGTTTTTTGATATTTGAATGTTTAGGGATTTTATGAGTTTTGACCAAGAACCTAACCTAAAATACCTATCCTAGGGGCCTCAAGGGCTGATCAAAGATGAGCCTTGCCTATGTTATACACGCAGAGACCACGTAGTTCGACTGACTTGACTTATTAACAATGAGATATTAACACTTGATGGAATGTCAGTTTATTATGATGGAATCCTAAAGGACTAACCTAGGGTGTCTTGGAGGCATATCACTAATGGCCTTGCCTATGTTCATGCTCAGAGACTCGTAGTTTGACAAGGTTTTGTTTTTGGATTTTTTGATGTTTTGGCATTTTTAGGGATTTTTGATGTGTTTTGGATGTTTTGGGATTTTGACTGTATAATTTTTGAATATTTTTGTATTTTAGCTATACAGGATTTTGCAAATGTTTTTGGATTTTTGATGAGCATTTTATGAATGTTTTTGGGATTTTCGATTTGCAATTTCCAATAACCTTATGATATAGAAGAACCTAATCTGGTCCATAACGAATTTCCCCCAGTGTGAAATGATAGACTACCTCAATATAGGCAAGACAAACTGACTTTTGGATTATGCCAAGTAGTACTAAAGGGGATACGATACTTCTCAATATCAAGCTATGATGCAGACATGGATGGGAGATGGATGAAATAGGATGAAGGATGCAATGTGATGGATGGAATGATAGGATAAAGAGCCTAGGTAGATGGAGGTACTTTATTTACACAATGCTTTTGTTTTCCAGGTTTTCACCAAGGTACTTTCCCAAAGTGCCACTGAAGTGGTTTTCACTAGAGGATGATTTTTTTCTTTACTATTTTCAATCATTTTCCTCATTTTATCGGATTTTGATCATTTGTTGATTTTTTGTATTTTCATATTTACACCCTTCAAAAATAGGCATAAAAAATTTAAGATGAAAGTTGTTAGTTGGTTCCTGCGAGTGTTCACCTTTAGGTGTTGACAATTGGTACGCTCCTGATCCATAGCTTGATGTGATGAAAAAGGGACCCAACCAGTTAGGCTCAAATTTTCCTTTACTATCCTGATCTGCAAGATTCTTTTGGTTCTGCTTTAGGACAATATCCCCTACCTGGAAAGACTGGCATTTGATCTTCTTGTTATAGCTTTGTTTTAGTCAGTTTTGATATACTTGCAAGTGATTGAGGGAATCAAGACGACGCTCATCCAAGAATTCTAACTCGTTCAGCTGAGATACTTTTCACTCTTCATTAGTGATTAGGTTTTGTAGTGGCACTCGTAGTGATGGAAACTTGACCTCAATAGGCAGGATGGCTTATGATCCATAGACCAAGGAGAAAGGGGTTGCACCTGTTGGTGTGTGAATATTGATTCAATAGGCCCAAAGAGTAGGATTTAGCTATAGGTGCCAGTCACGGCCAGCTTCATTAACTATTTTCTTTAGGATTTTCAAAATGGTCTTGTTTGTAGCCTCAGCTTGACCGTTTCCCTGGGGGTAATAAGGGGTAGAGAATCGGTGTTGGATGTTGAATATTTGACATAGCTCTTTCACATCCTAATTCTTGAAGGGTGTTTTGTTGTTTGATATGAGGGTTTGTGAAACACCATAACGGAAGATTAGATAATTCATGATAAACTTAGCAATTTGCTTCCCTGTTATGTCGGTCATAGGAATGGCTTCAACCCAATTGGTAAAATACCCAGTGGTTGTTATGATAATCTTGTGGCCATTGGATGAGGTTGGAGTGATCTTTCCTATCAGGTCAAGCCCCCACTACGAGAAAGGCCAAGGTGCGATCATTGGTTGTAGTTCCTGAGCTGGGGCATGAATTAGATCTCCACGTTGTTGACACTGAACACACTTTTGCACATACTAATGAGCTTCTCTTTCCATGGTTGGCCAGTAGTACCCCATCCTCAATAGTTCCTTAGCTAAATTCATACCACTAGAATGGGAACCACATATTCCATCGTGTAATTTTGTTAAAGTAGTCAAGGCTTCTTCTTAGTTAAGACATCATAGTAATGTCTCCTCGATGCTTCAGCGGTAAAGGGTATCACCTAGGACCACGAATCGGGATGCCTTTTTTATAAAGGTATTTTTAAGGTTGGAGGTGATATAGGATGGGAGGGTTCCTCTACTTAGGTAGGTAAATATTTCATGGTACCATAGGGATATAGGACCACAAATGACACACTAATTCTGATTCTAGGATTTCGAAAGCTGGTATGAGAAGTTGTTCTACCAAGAATTCACATTGCAGGACATTATTTGGCATCTCTAATAGTGACTCGATTATTGTCATAGCATCTACTACTTTGTTGTTTATGTGAGGAATCTGCTCAAAATTTATATCTATGAAAAGGTCCTTGAGACTCTCTACCATCTTCTTGTAATGAGTAAGCTTATTGTCCTTAGTTTGGTAGTCATCATTGACTTGGTTGATAACCAACTATGAGTCTCCATAGACTTTTATTTCTTGTATCTACCATTGAATATCTATCCTTAGACTTGTGATTAGGGCTTCGTACTTAGTGATGTTGTTAGTATAGGGGAATGATAGCCTGTATGACTTTGGGATGCAATCGCCTTGAGGGGTGATGAAAATAATACCTGCTTTTGATCCATGTTGGGTGAACGATCCATCAAAGTACATTTTCCAATAATTTGTGAGATTGAAAAGGAACACTAATTCATTAGGGAATTCATATATCAATGGGTTCTCTGCATAGATTAGTGCCTCTGCTAGTTGGTCTCCAATCACTTGTCCTTTGATTGCCTTGCGCTCAACATACTCTATGTCAAATTCTATTAAGATCATCACCCATTTGGCCATTCGCCCAGTGAGAATTGCCTTAGATAACAAATATTTCAATGGATCAATCTTTGCAATGAGTTTGATTTGATGTGACAGCATGTAGTGTCTAAATTTTTGTGAAGCAAAAACCAATGCTAAGAAAGCTTTCTCAATGAATGAATAGTTTATTTCATATCCTACTAATGTCCTGTTGATGTAATAGATGGCCCTTTCCTTTCCGTTTTCATCATGTTGTGCTATAAGAGCACCTAGTGCTACTGATGTTGTTGAGATATATAGGATCAATGGTTTCTTCAGTATTGGTGGCATGAGCACTAGAGGTGTCAATAGATAGTCTTTGATCTGTTGGAAAGATTTATCACACTTCTCATCCCACTTATAAGTTATTCCTTTATGTATAAGATGTGAGAAAAGATGGATTTTATCTAATAGTTGTGCGATGAACCTTCTGATGGACTGCAATCTTCCTTGTAATCCTCTCATATGCTTCAATGTTTGTGGTGGCTTCATGTCTAGGATGTATTTTACGTTTGCTGGATCAATTTATATCCCTCTTTGCGGGACGATATAGCCAAGAAGTTTCCCTGATGTTACCCCAAAGACACACTTTTTTCAGGTTTAGTCTTACTTTGTATTCTTCAAGCCTGTCAAAGATGGGTCCTAAGACTTGTATGTGCTCACTCCTTTTCTTTGATTTTTCCAAAATATCATCCACATAATCTTCAACTATTTTTTGGATCATGTCATGAAAGATGAGGGTCATTACTCTTTGATAGGTTGCTCCTGCATTCTTTAGCACAAATGGCATCACGTTCCAGTAGTATGTCCCCCATGGACAAGTGAATGTAGTTTTGTGTTGATCCTCCTTGGTGATAATGATTTGATTATAGCCTGAAAAACCATCATAAGTGACAGCATTTCATGCCCAGTTGTTAATTCCACTATGATTTCGATGTTAGGAAGAGGGAAATCATCCTTCGAGCATGCTTTGTTTAAGTCTCTGAAATCAGTGCATATTCTAATGCCCCCAGTGGGTTTTGAGACTGGTACCAGGTTTGAAACCCACTCAGGATAATCTATCAATCGAATGAATCCAACACCAAGAAGCTTTTGTAACTCCAATTTCACCAAGAGTGCTATCTAAGGGTGCATCTTCCTTAATTTATGTTTTATTGGTTCAGCTTCCGGATAGACTGCTAAGTGATGCACAACCACTTTTGGATCAAGTCTTGGCATATTTGTGTATGACCATGCAAATTTAGCTCTTCGCTCTTTTAGGAATGCTGCTAGGTTTTTTGTTCTTCATCCAACAAGGATTTAGCGTAGAAAGTGATCTTGGGTGCTTCTTCTATTCCCACATTGACTAGAGTGGCCTTTTTTGCTAGTATTGCTAACTTCTCTGGATGTATTACACTAAGGGGGAGATTGAATCCCTCATCCTTGGGCCCCTTAGAGAGGTTTTCACCCTCAGATATGTCCTCTATTTTTACTATTTTAGGATCAAAGAGTGACACAATGTGGTTTTCACTCAAAGATATGCATGTTAGTTGCATATCATCAATTTTGTGACCGAAGGATTCAATCGTCTCCCCATAGTACGCCCCTCTATCTAGCTCTATGTCAAAATCTTCCTTGTGATCTTCCATGGTAAGTTGTCATAAAGTCCCATGAATTCAGAGATCGCTTCATCATTTTTGAATAAATCTAGAATTGGTGGTCCTTGTTGGTCCAAGTCAATAAGTTGCAGGTATACTAGGCCTATATCAGTTAGTTGATCGCTCAGAGTGAAGTATTTTATGGATATCATGAAGAGGGATTTATTCTCAAATAGGTTAGCAACATCAAGTGGGGAAGTCATCTAAGGTCGTATCACATGATGTTGGTAACCAAGAAGAAGCCTTGGCCTATTTAGCGAAAGTACCTTTGCCAATAAGGGTGACCTTGCTAGTAGTACAACCTAGGCCAAGATTCTTTAGGCATTTCTTAGGAACGATGGGTTCTAGAAAACCATTATCATTTTGTCCTAACTTCTCATTCATGTTATAGCCCCATCCCTTCATTAGCTACAAGCCTTTATTGTTATCTTCCATGGGAAGAACAGGAACAGGTCGTTCATCCTGATAGAGAATTTTAGAGACATCTTCCTCATTGACATCTTCTTGGTTCAAATCTCCCCACTTGGTGAAGGTGGTAGCTTCCATCTTGATTGTTTCGACCTCTTTATTGCTAGATGTGGGTTTCCCATGGGATTGAGGAGAAAGAGGTAGCTCTCCTAAGACAAAGGTATTCTTCATTAGCTTATAGTTTCCATACCCATCATCCTGGATTACTACTTTGATGTCGAGTATACTCTGCACAATGGATATTTTTCTTTTTGAGGTTGATGCAAGGGATGATGGGTCAACAAGTGAGGTAGAAGGTGTAGGCCCTTCATCATTCTTGGGTATTTTGGGTATCTTATAGAACTTAGCCTCAAGGTTCTTGTAGTAGTAAAAAGCCTCAAGATCTCCATGGATGGTAATTTCTCTTCCCTTGAAGGGAAAATTTACACATTGATGATAGGTCAAGGATATAGCTTTTAGGGCATGGATCCATGGTTGGCCAAGTGGGATGTTGTAGGGAAGATCAAGGTTGACCACTTGGTATGTAGTTTCTGCAATGATGGGTCCCACTTGGATGGGTAATGCAATGATGCCTTGTGATACCTACTCTTGGTCGTCATATACTCTGATGGTGGTACTCTTTGCTTTCTCAATAGTATCCTCTGAATATCACAAGTTCTTGATCAATTGAAGGGTACAAATTTTTAGACTAGCACCTCCATCTACTAGGACTCTTTTGACCTTTTCCTTATGAATGACAACCTCAAGATGTAAAGTACGGTTATGAGATGGTTGTGATGGTAGGTCTTGTTCTGAGAAGGTGAGAAATGATGAGCGATATGCCCTACCATAGCTTGAAACTTATTTGTATCAATATCCTCGAGGATGACTAATTCTAACAAAGCTTTCTCTAATATTTTTCTATGCGCAGGGGATAGCCTCAATAGTTCTAAGAAATATGTGTGAGGGTCTTTTTTAGGTACTCTAGGAGATTATACTTGTTGGTACTTGCCGCTAGTTGAGTAAGTTGTGCCCTAGATTGGGATGGGACTCCTTGGATGGTGACTTTTCCACATTGTGTGGTGACTCAACACTCTGCACTAGGCCTTTTAATGGTGACGATAGTAATGACGCTATCACAGGAAGCAACCATGTTGGAATAGGTATGTTGCATGTTTGTGTAATCCTTAGTTTTTCCATTGTTGTTCCCTTTGCTATGATCTAGCACAGGGTTCTTGTATATCTTAAGATCCTGATTCCTGGTTGGTACCTCAATAGATATGGTGTCATTTTCTATGAGGTCTTGGATAATATTTTTGAGCCGCATGCAGTTTTTCATTTTGTGTCCTTTGATTTTGTGAAAGTCACAAAGATTGTTCTCATTGTACCAGGATGGTTTCTCTTGTGATTCTTGGTATTTTTCAAAGTTAGGAAGTGTTAGCAGGTTTAACTCTACCAACTTCTTCATGATAGTTTCGATAGGTTCTAACAACTGTGTGTACTTGTGTTTAGGATAATTGTTCTTATTAGGGGATCACCTTTGTTGCGTTTCGGTGTTGTTGATCTAATTGTTCTAAGGGAGTGTTGTTTGTTGCATAGTTGGTTGAATGTTAGCAACTTGGTTGTTGTTTGGCCTAGGAGCACTTAAGACCACCTTAGCATCTACCACACCATCACTTGTTACATTTTTGTTCTTAGCCCAAACACAAGGCTTGTCATTTGAACTAGTTGATGGCCAATTATCTTTGTAAGCTTGGGTATTTCCTTGTGAGATTAGATCTCTCTCAATGTTAAGGGATCTAGGGAAAAGCTCATCATAAGATGTGATGCATTGAATTTTTAAGTGGAAGGATAGATCTAAATCTAGATTTTCTATGATGATCCCTACTTGGTGTTCATTGGGAAGAGGCCATTTTCTCTTACTAGCTCTTTGTCTCCACCGTTGTAAGAAATTAGCAAAATTTTCTCCTTTGTTTTGTTTGAGGGTATACAATTCTTCTAGGCTTGCACTCCATTTCAAGGTTAAAGGAGAAGTGATCGATGAATTTATCCATAATTTCTTGAAAAATTTTGATATCAGGAGGCAATTGAGAAAACCAATCCATGGCAGGACCTATTAGAATTCGGGGGAAGAGGCGCATTAAATAAGAATCATTATAGGACAACTCTATAAACATGACGTTAAATTCTTTGACATGGTCCACAAGACTTCCTCTCCCTTTGTATTTACTGAATTTAGGGATTTCAAAGCTAGGAGGGAAAGGTACCATTGTGATGTTTCAATCGAATCCATAGGTTTTGTGTATGGTACTTCTTTGTCTTTCCCATCCGAAGATCCTGCATTTCTTGTGACAATGCCTTAAGTTGTGATGCTAGATCATCTTGTAGGTTTTAGTGGAGGAACATATGTTGGGATGATGGATGAGTTCTTATATGATAAGGTGTTGTATGGGGTGTACAGTGGTGTGAGATTCTATGAAGGTGATTGAGGTGTTGATGTATATGTTCCTAATGCATTTGTATTGATGATGTTCTGTTGAGGGTTATAATAGGAACTTTGTTATTGTTATTAGGCATATTGTTGAGCTAGTAAGTCTTGATATTGAGCTTGTTGTTGTTGCTATGCTACTAGGGATTGTTGTCGGGCCTGTTGTTGTTGCTATTCTACTAAGGTAGCTTGATGGGCTTGATGTTTTTGTTGTGCTAATGTTTCTTGTTGTGCCAGTAAGGCTTCTTACTGTTGTTGTTGCTATTGTTGTGCTACTAGGGTTGCTTGTTGTTGTTGTTGTTGTGCTACTAGGGTTGCTTCTTGTTGTTGTTGTTGTTGTTGTTGTTGTTGTTGTTGTTGTTGTTGTTGTGCTGCCATGGTTGCTTGTTGTTGCTATTGTTGTTGTTGTGCTACTAGGGATGCTTCTTGTTGTTGTTGTTGTTGTGCTACTAGGGCTACTTCTTCTTCTTCTTGTTGAATGGCTTGTTGATAAGCTTGTTGTAAGGCTATGGCATGCGTTTGTAGTGTAGGATCAAGTGGTTATTGGTACATTTGTGATGGGTTTTGAGTGGTGATGTTTTGAGTGGGTAGTGTATTGTTGATGAGAGGTTGGGAATTCCCTTGGTTCAACATTCCTTGTAAGATAGTGGATTGAGGTGGAGGAATGTACATTTGAGGTCCCATTTTATTTTTCATGACTTGGGGGACAAACGAAAAAGATGAGGATGGCATCATAAGATTTTGCGATGTTAAATGCATATTAGGACCTTGGTTCTATTGATTGAAAGGGTTCCCTTGACCAATGTTTTGGAGATTCCCTTGTGTTTGAGATGTGGTCAAGGTATTACCTTGTTTGATGGGTTTTATGACCAAGGGATTGTTTTTATGTGGGTTGATGATGGATGGGATAGATTTTTTTGAACCACCGTTGTGTTCAATGTATCCACAGGAAGATTGGATGAAGAGGTCCCATGTGCTGTTAAAGGTAGATTTTACATGAGGGTATTTCCTTGCCCTTTTGGGTCTACTTTTGACACTTGGTTCACACTACTCTGCATAATGTTGGGCATACTTGTGGTACTTGTGGGGATGGATGAAGAGGGGTGTCCTCAAAATGTTGAGGTTGTAGTGGAGTAATGAAGTGTAAGTGGTTTATATTGCTGTTTTGGATCTTCGAGAGTAGGGGGAGCGCCAAAATTTTGTGTCCAAGTGGTTGTTTGGGATGGAGGATTGGTTTCAAGGGTACCCACAAGTGTGCTACTTTCAAATGGAAGAGTATGGCCAGAGTCCTTAGCAATACTAGTTGCAATACTAGGTGTTGATGTTTGATTTAGCCCTAGGGATGGAGTGACTGGAAAAGTAGATGACGTCAAGCCTTGTGTCAATGATTGTGCAACAAAAGATGGGGAGTTAGGGACTATGTTCTCTAAGGCTTGATGCTCCATGATTTCTTCCCTAGTAAGTCCAAATGGATTATTCATGATGTCTTCTATCTCATATGGCCCTGATGGTGACGAAGGTTGTTGTGATGAAGTAACATGACTTCTTGGATCAAATTCTAGAGGATTTGGATTGCTTGAGGTAAATGTGACTTTGATTTTCTCCATGATTCTCTTGTATTGTGATCTTGTTTTTACCATAAATTTTGGGTAACCTCTGGGAGAGTTGAGTTGTGATTTGTAATGTTTAAACTCTCTAGTTGACTCAAATTTAGGTAAAAGGGAAGCTCTAAGTCTTTTTGGAGCAATGGTGATAATGGGAGATGAAAAGATGAATGATGTGGGGAGTGATCTTTGCAAACATTTTGGGACAACACTTTTGACTTAAGTTTGAATTTTTTATGTTTGATAAAGGATGTTTATGAACTTGGAAAATTTTAGGGTAGACTCGTGACCTTCAAGATAAACTAGTTCAAAGATGATAACTAACTCAACCAAGTGTATGGAAAAGGATAAATTTCACATACAAAGTAGCTAAGTTAGGAGTTGGTTTGATAGATGTTTTAAGTCAAAAAGTGTTAGTGTATTTGAAATTTTTACAAAGTTTGGTGAGATGAAGGATAAAATTTGATGGAGGGGTGAATGAAGTGTTTGACTCAATGTTGACCTAGAGTGAACCTTTGTTTGATAAAAACAAGGTACTAAGAAACATGCTAGACCTCTAAAGTTTTCAAATCCTAAAGACCCAATGTTTTAGATAGGTTCATTATCATGAAAAAGACCTAGGTTTTGACTGAAAAAGAACATGTATAATTCTAGATTGTTCCTTGAAACACATTTGTAGAAGTAGTATAACAACTTGGTTCTATTTTGGTGAAATGTTGCAAGGTGTTTTTTGAGAGTTTTTGAAGTAAGATGCCTAAGTTTGAAATGATGGCCTATAGACCTTCTCTTGGGGATTCTGATTTTGCGTGAGATCATTTAGAGAAGTCTAAGTCTATGGAAGAAAAGAGGATATTTATTGCCACCCAGGTGGTAGTAATAGGGCCCTTCCAGCCTCAATATCGGTTTTTTCCTCTTCTTCGTCTAACATTTTTGTTGTGTTTCTCCACTGAGCGAGTGTTTCTTTTGTTTCAAAAGTGAAGCTTCTGAAACTACTGATTATATTAGTTTGTTCTCCTTCAATGAGTTTAAAGATTGGTTGAATAATAGCAGGTGTAAGGTTGGGTTGTTCAATGGGAGCAATCGATCTCCAAATGGTCATGTAGGATTCAATTTGTCAAGTTTATCTTGCTTAAGTGAGTTTATTTTACCACAAACACTTATCTTGATTATGTTTTCAAACTAAATGTCTATGCCAAAAACATTATAAATTTTGAACACAATGTCCATTTTGTGAAAATCATAAGGTTGAAGGCATAGTTGCTTATGTTGACTTTGGGAAGTATGGATTGAGATATAAGTCAAGATATTTAGAAATCTCTAAGGATAGAAATCCTTAGGACAAGCATTAATATCAAGGTTATTTCAAGAGGTATCCATACTTTAGACCAAAAGGTTTGAAATTTTGAAAAGATTGTGAATGTTTGTTTATAATTTTTTTGGAACTAGGAAAAGTATTAAACTGACTCACAAGCATTTACCATCGTAGGCTCAAAAGATATTGATTATTGAATCCCCAATTGGATTTCTCCAAACACCAAGATAATGCGAACAATTAGAGATTTGGTGACACTGGTTCCCCTCCATGGCACACACTTATCGGGACCACCAAATCTCAAAATCCTGAAGATCCAAAGATCCTAAGGATTTTTCTATTTCAACAATAAATAGTACAAATGCGGGGCGGCTTCGAAACGACTGTTCCTACACTAGCAAGCATAAATATTTTTGGCTTCTAAACAGTTGGTTTGTAATAAGGGCTTTTGTTCAAGGTGGACATACACGTGGTAAGATTAGCTCAAGATTATGGACAATCGAGAGGCCTCTCAGTCTCTTCCTAAGAAGATATTTTGACATATCACACGGATACTAAGGGTGACACTTGTGAGTATGACACATCTACACTTGTTGCTTATGACTTTCATCACAAACACATTATTTATATAGCGGCTTGAAAGAGGTTGGCTTTAGCTTGTTTCCACTTAGGTCGTTCCCTCCTTTCGAAGCAAGGAGGCAGGCCCTCTAAAGATAAACAATAGCAAGAAAGTATGTATGTAGTTCAATCATCCTAGTTTGCATGAAACAAGGAGAGAACACACACCACGCCTTTTCCCTACACTAGCAAGGGGTTCATTTTTAATCCAAATTGAAATATGTAGGTGATTATACAAAGTGTTAAGGAATATTTTTATTTCTCAAGATTGTCGAGTGGCACAAGAGAATTGCATACACATTCAATAACAAATATGTAAATCAAAACACAACAAAAACTTGTTAATTTTAACCCCTAAAGCTAAGATGAATTCATTTTATGCACCGAATGAATTGTTAAGTTTCCTTGTTCAATTTTAAACCCAAAATGCAATGATGAAATGAGGGTTCAATTTTAGTCCTGTTTGAGAGTTCTTTTTAAACCCAAATGAAAATTGGTGTGGTCCTATAGCATAAAATGAAAAGCATAATAGATTGGGTTATAATTTCCCCAAAAGTGTCAAATGCTTGTTACAATTATAAGATTCAAAGATGAGAATGCTTCTTTACTTCAACTTTTATCGTCCAATCCTACAAAACCTTGTTAGTCTAAAAACTAGAACAACGTTAGAGGCATGTTAATAATCTAATGAAGCAAAAAAATGAAAACACATGTTGAAAAACGATCGTTAAATTTCCTACCAAAGTTGGGCATCGCTATTCACGATAGTGTCGCTCTGGTGAACTTGGGCGTCGCTCTGCAGAGAAAACAGTGACGATGATAGCATCGCCATTTGAAGAGCATCACCATTTGAAAATTTTGATACCTCTAAAAATTATGTGTCATCATTTGGTTTAAACAACGTCAAGATATTAAATAGGCATCATTGTTTCATATGACAATAGCGTCGCAATATGGTGATGCCCAACAAAAGCGTCGTTGAAATTCTTTTGGGCGTCGTTGTATCCTACAAAAGTAAAAAAAATAGAATTTGAGATAGAAATTGATTAAATTTGATCGGTTTGGCCCTCCTCCTAGCACCAGAATGTGATTGGACAGATTAGCATGGGTCGATTACGCTTGATTCATGAAGAATTGAAGCATAATGAAGCCACTAATATCAAATCTCAATAGGATCAATCGAATGGGAATTAAACTAAACATTTATCAAAACTAAGCATTCTAAACTATGAAAGAGTTAAAATGTCTACTCTAATCCATTTGAAACTTATCCCATTGTGGGAGTGGTGTCACATTAATGTGGAACGGTGACCCTTTCCCAATCATGTGGATCAATAAGCTTGTTCCAGTCAATTTTATTGAAAAACACTGATGGAATGATTGTGATATGTGTATGAAAACATGATTTTAATCTAAATGAGCATGATGCAAGCTAATTTAACATGATTTTATGCTAAAAATGATCTAGTTATGCAAAAGCTAAGCTAATCTAGATGGATTTTAAACTAAAATATTCAAACCCTAATTAATAAACAAGTAAAATGGATGCATTATGTGATCATGGAAGCCATTAATGGAAGCTTAAAGCTACTAAATGCAATTAAAATGAACTAAAATATGCTAAATGTGTGTTAAATGTGAGTGTGAGTATGAAGGATTTCAACAACATAAGTTTTCTTTTTGAAAGATGGATCCCTATTCAATAGAGGCAAGCTCTATTTATAGAATAGGTAAAAAGAGATCAATGGATGAGATCAAAAAGATCAATCAATGGTTAAGGATGAAAGAAATAAGAGGCATGGATCATGGATTCTCATCAACAGGTGAGAATGCAAGATGAGATTTAATCAAGGGTTAACATTCCTTCAAAAAAGCACACTTTCAACTTGTCCAAGAGGTCACAAGTTAACTTGCTTAAGAAGCTAAGTAAGTTTGTTGAGAAAAAGGAATATTCCCCTTTTTAGATGAGTGAGGAAAGAGAATAATATTCTCATGGGTGAGGAAAAAGGATAATTTAGTTAATTAAAACTAAATTAAATTGTGCAAAAGGGGAAAGAATATTCCATTGGAATATTCCTTTTGGAGGAATGTGCAAAGGAGGAATATTCCCTTGCAAGTGGGGGGAATTAGATTTAATTGATAATTAAAAATATTAACTATGCAATTAAGGGAATTAGAAGAATTAGATGATACTAATTAAATAAAATGATTTAATGAATGGGGGAAAGGTGGAATGATATTTAATTAAATAATTTAGGGTTATTTAATTAAATAAGAAGATTTAGGGATTTAAATTAATAGTTTGATTTATTTAATTTAATAGGACGAAGTGTTAGCATGAAAAGGGGTGAATTAACCCGATTAAATGAATTAGGTTAATAGATGCAAATGATGCAATTAATTAAATAGCTAGGAAAATTTAATCAATTAATCAAAAAGAGGATGGACTCTAAGAGGAAATGATGTTAGTATACCTGATTCGAGTGTATGATATGATTCGCAACATTTTCCAATGTCTACAGATACTATGTGGGTGATCCCACAATACTAGTTTACAATTTTTGGCCAAACTGGACACTTAAATATTTTTTTCTAACTAAATCTTCACTTTCGGGCACCTATAGTGGCTAAACCGTGAGGAATTTGAACATGATGCAAACTAGTGATGTATGACATTTTTTTCTGTAGATTCTAAATATATTTTTTTCAAAAAATTTGGAATTAGATTGCACTTCTTTTTCCATCTCCTTCGAAAACTAGTTTTTTCAGTAAACAACATTTTTAAGGAGTGATGCTCACCGTATAACACATAAAAAAATTTCCATGAAGGATAAAATTATATTTTTTTTCAAATTTAGACTTGTAACTATGATATCTAGTGCTTCCAATTGGTTTCATAGTGTTTTATTGAATATTTTTTCCTTAATCAAGTTTCAAAGTCAAACCAATTACAATTCAAACATAGGAGGACCGTATAACACGTAAAAAAATTTGTATGTATCAAAATTCAATTTATTTTTTTGTTGGATCAATGAATTCAATATCTGGTGCAGTCATATTTATCAAAAAAAAATTCATAATCTGTTATTTTTCCACATTTGCATAATAGAGAGCTTGATTTTCGGTGAAAACCTACATAAACAAGAAATAAAAAATAAATATGATAATAAAATTAAATTTATTTAAAATTATAATTTTTGGAAAGCTTATAATAAGGACTACATAGTTACAAAAAATAAATTTTAAATGAATTCATTTGATCCCCCAAAACATAAATCAAAAGTGGTTTTTTATCAACATTTTGATACGTGTAAAGGAGACCTCATTATAGGTATGGTTTAAAACTAGCGGGGTTCTATCCAAGGGGGTTTGATCTAAGGTGGTTCGATCAAACCCTCTTCAATTGGAATCTTTTAAATGGAACTTTTCAAAGCTTAAATCATTATATTTTCTAAAAATATGTGATTTCAGCAAAAATTAGCATCTCCCAGAAATTGTAAACCAGCTTTGTGGGATCACCCATGTCATGCTTTGCTACCTGGATTTCCATATGGTTGGGGTGTCGTATGGGCCACCAATGGTTGGTACTAATGCTCCTCCAATCCCTTCCAATTGGAAAATGTAGAGAATGGATACATAGAATTCAAATAAAGCATATTGATGTGGGATCATTATTATCTATTTGTAAGGACAAGAATTTGATATTGTCCTATTCATATCACTGTTGCATACATATGTATTGTAACCTAGAATAATGTGGTTAGGAGAATTAATTTTTGATCAAATTATTATTGTTCAAACCAATATTCCATAGCTGTCAAATATGGGTTATGAATAAATTTTTATATGAATATATTATAATAAAAACAATTGGGAATTGGATGCACGAAGGCACTCCCATTGGGAAATCAGACAAATCACTGTGTTGAGGCGGAGGCTACATTTATAAGCATAAAATATGGTGTAGACAAAGGTTACTCCAAAATATGAGTCAAAGGCGATTCTTTAAATATCATCAATTATCTTCGTGGAACTCATTAGCCTAGCTGGGATGTGGAACAATTAATTAAAGATACTATAATCATGTTAAGTTCTTGTGAAAAGACCCACGTATCTCACATTTTTTGAGAAGGAAACTCATTGGCTAATTTTTTTGCCAATGAGGTTGTCAGGTTAAATGAGTATCATGCTGGGAGGAGGGCTCTATCCTTTCCAAGAAAGTGAGGATCTTAATGATAAATTATGGTGTGGGCTAAGTTGATGCGGTGGTGGCATTTAATCTTTAGTACCATCTCCCGACTCACACGCTTTGTGGGTTTAGTTTGGATTACTGGCATTTGGTTTTACGATTATCACAAGGGTTTTCTTCTTCTAGTGTTTGTAGAGATGGGTGGCGATAGAAGTAGAATAGAGCCACACTCTTGTGCATGCCTAAGGAAGAAAAAGAAGCTATGGAAGATTCTTTGTCACGGGAATTTTAGGCCTTTATTAGAAAGGTTGCATGGGCATGACCCAAATGCCTTAGCAAAATTTGCTTCTTGTTGGCATAACCGTAAGCTTCAAATAAAGGGACTAGTTGTGGATGTAAATGAGGAGCTAATTGCTACAGTGACTAGGATTTCAATGGTTGGTCATAAGTTTTATAAGGAGAAGAAGAGCAATGAGGAAGCAATGGCCCAATTTTTCAAAGATGACAAGCGAAAAAAATTGATTAAGATGGAAAGTTGGGGTTGTGAATGCAAGTCCCTCAAGAAGATATGGGTGGATGTTGTGGAGGTGATAATGAGCTATGTGACCCTAGAAGACAGGTTTACTACTTTCCTAGTTCACCATTTCACGCTTTTAAACCATTTCAGGCATAGTTTGTTTATCTCTTTTCTATTTTTTTTGTTATCTTCCATGGAAGTTTTTGTTTATGATCATTTAAAAAATAGGAAGGCCTTGGTCCTCCATGAAGGTCTCATTCTTTTAATCATGGAGCATGTTAAGTCTCTCCTCCCTACCCCTACTATTAAGGGAAATGGGAAGATTCTGAGCAAAGTTTTTGGTTTGTCAGGCTCGAATACCAGCATTATAGATGAAGAGGAATGGAATGAAGAGGAAGATGATGGTTCCCCATCCACTGTGACTACCTCCTCAAAAAAGAGGAAGAAGGGTCTAGCCTTAAATGCAATCAGGTAGCTAAGCACCTTGTTCTTTCTGACAGTGAGGATACGAACATGGGCTCGGATGATTCCTCTCCTAAGAATGTGGATTTGGTTGTTGGTCAGGGAGAAGCCGAAGGTGGAGGTAATGAGGAGGGTTTGTAGGAAAAATTTTTGGTTACGGAAGCCAAGGATAAGCCGAGGAGGGTTTCCAAACACATTACCAAATTGAAGAACCAAGCCTCAAATTTTTTTGCAAAGGATTCCAAGGTGATTTGTGAGGAGAAGGTATATGGTGAAAAAGTGAAGGAAACAGATGACTCACCAATTAATACTTCACCCAATGTGGAGTTGGAAGAAGAGAATAAAGGTCAAGATGAGGAGGATGTGGAGAGGAAGAGTGAAAATCCAGAGCCTCTAAAGGTAAATCCCCTTTTTGAGGACTTTTCTTATCTTGATGATGATTCTACCTCAATGTTTGAGTCGCTAGACATGGCTAGGGTTGGGGCCACTGGAACTTTTAAGTTAGCTAAGTGGACTCTTCAAGAGTTTAATAAAGTTAACATTAAAATAAGGGGTTTGAAGGAAAACTTAAAGAATGTTTTGAAAGGCTCAGTGCCAGACATTCTGATCGACAGAATTGTGGACCTTGAGGGTTCCTTCCATGACTTCAAATCCCTATGTGAAGAATGATTGGTTGGTTTAGAAGCCAAGATATTGAATATGAATGCATACATAAAGAATCTTCTATATGCAAGCCACATTTCAGTGAAAAATAGTGCGGACTCTTTGGAAGTCCTATTCGGAAAGATTAGTGAGCTTAGGGAGGACCAAGTGTATTTTTCTGAATTAATGGAGAAAGACCATTCAACCAAAGGAAAAGGTAAAAAAGGTGTGAAAGATGATGGTAAAGGCCCTGTTGTTAGAGGGTTTGTTAAATGGAAAAAGTCCTTTGAAGTGAGAAGAAAGAGCTGGTGGACATGATTGAAGTGCACATGAGCCAGAAGCTTGAGGTGGCCAACACCTTAAGTAGTATGAAATAGTGTTTCGCTCTCTTTTTTACTATTGTTTGTTTTCTACGGGGTCTTGGTTTATTTCCTATTGTTTTGATGTTGTTGGGTGTTATTGTTAGTTTACTATTTTATCTCTCGTTCAACACCCTTTTAGTTTTTTTTTTTGGGTTATGGTATGCTACTAGTGTCTTATGGTAGTTTCTTTTAAGCAACATTTAGTATCTTAAGTTATAAAGGGTTTCGGGTCCCTTCAAAACCTATTTTTCTTGTATAATCAAAACAATTTGGAAATGGATATTTGAAATACACTGCTATAATAATTTTATAATTGATACTTTAAAATGTTAAACAATAGAATTGAGTTAATTTTAATGGTTATAGAATAAATTATGATCTAATAAAGGTAAAGGAAATTAGCTAACAAGAGTAAGAATCAAATTATTCAAATATTAAACAAAGTATATGATTGTTGTAGTAAAAGCTTATTTTTATTTCAAAAAACTATAAGTTTATTGATTTTATTAAGCAGCTCATAAAGTAAATATGATCATAGAAGAAGAACTTGAAATCACAATCAAGTAAAATATTTGAATTAGTTGGATAATAAAAAAAAAAATCACAAGCCTCCAATATTTTGTTGAAATTGTAATAAAAATGTTAGGTCTTATTTTTAGGGTGATTAAAAAATTTAAAGCTTGTTTTCATTATAATCAATCGAATAATCATTAAACATCTCTTGATGAATATTATATATTTTTTATTTAACATGTCTACCTCTGCTAAAAACATGCATTACCTAGTAATTATGCAAAACACATAATGAAAGATAACAAGCTTAACCAAAACATTATTGGTATTACATTCTGAAGATTCATCAATATGTTTATCAATAACCCAAATTTGCTTATAGGGTTTCAAATAGATCAAATACGAACTTACAGTATTCATGATTCCTCCTTGGTAAAAATCTATAGAGTCCATTTCCTCTGACATAGTACCTAACATTGTTAAATCCTTTGATAAAATAACTCTTCCCAATGTTCCTTCCAACCAATCCTCCTCAAGACAAGCTTACAATGCAAGTCTTGGAAATGCAAGTTGTTAGAGAAAAAAGAAACCAAGAAATCAGAATCCACAAATATATTGTTTTTGGGAGGAAGAAATGATACTAAGCCTACTACTCCTTTGCATGGAATTTCTCGTCTTAATGATGAAGAGAGCAAAAACACACCTTTGTAGGGACCATTACCTTGACACAAGTTTACATACTCACACTCTACATTATTGCACTCATGTGACCTAATCACATCCTAAGGGAGAAATAAGGGTTTATGTCTTCCCTCACTTTATTAGCTACATTTCATACATTGAAATCCTCATCACCACTAGGGATCTATCACCTTACCTATATAAATGAGTGGTTGTGCTTTTGGATACCACATTGGGGCTATATTCCACTCTAGTGTCTTATGTGTTTACATGTGTGTTCTTGGCCAATAAGAACATCGCCATATTTTATTTACCTATTATGGGGGCAACATCATTGTTTCTTAAGATCATCTCTAGACCATGGGTTTATCATGCTTATTATTTGAGACATTTACTTGATTATTAAATAATATATTCACACTTATTACTTTACATGATTAAATGATTGTATTCTTACCTTTATATTTCATGTCATATTTTTCCCTCTCCTATAACTCCTTATATCTTATGGATTCAACCAATTTTAGGGGTAATAAACCATGTCACTAACACTCCAATTTTGAGTTTTTTATATAGTTGTAATTGCCTATCATGAAAGGGAAAAGAACATCCCAAAAGGACCACCAGTATGCACTTTATAGTATCCTTTGTTTATTTTTCTTAACTATTTATTCAATAAATCGATACAAGCCATAATACTATGCCTTTAAAGCATAAACATACATAGTTTCTTTCCCATCACATTAACCCTTTGAAGAAAGATAATGTAGTTTACAAATATAAGTAAATTTTGACAACATAATAACATGTAAATTAGCATTTTTAGAACATGAAAGAAGAATAATAGAAGAAAGATAAAAAGAAGATAAGAAACACTAATATACATGGAGAAAACCCTTTTGGGTAAAAAACGCCACATTTCAATGCATCAAACCAATGTATTAATCTACAATAACAAACATGTTACAATACACTTGCATGCTCAAAACCTTAACATGGAGATTACATCTTGTTCTTCTGGAGGAAAACTAACATGACCCTACAATGAATAATTATCCTCTCTCAACTCCTCAATCTAACACCCATATTTATAGAGAGCTACAATATGGACACCTATATTTATGCCACATTTCATCATCCTCTTGACTACATGCATGTGAACTTGAAGATGAACATGTAAGGCACCTACCTTCACTTGCTTATGCAAATTGCAACCAATATTGACATGCAAGGTATATGAATGCATGCAATATGTCCCACTTTACATGCATAGCACCTACCACATGCAAGACTAACACCTGCCAAAATTTCACTAGTCATGACTCTTACACTGTTATACAAGTTGTCATAGTTTTGTCATAATCCACCATAGCAATTGTCATAGTCCAATTCTTACAAATTATGACAAACTCCACTAAAATATCTTGCAATGGGGTCCACCAAGTGGGAGCCTATCTCCACCAAATTAGGATGCATGTCATCCTAGTCACCTACCATGTAAGTTGTCACCTCACCAAATTAGGTCCCACAAAGTGGCATTATAGGAATGACATAAAATTAATACATAGTTTAAAATAAATAAATAATTAACAAAATTAATGTTAGGACTTGCAAGGTTGATATATATTAATCCCAACATATTAAGGCTCATTTTAGTACATGGCATGCCTTGCACATCATCGACCCTATCACCCATTCAACTTTAAACAAGGATTTTCATAACTAATTTTTGTTTAGGTTGGGTTTCTCCTCTCTCATATAACTGTGAACAACAGGATTCAAATTATATTTGTTCCTACTCGTGTTATAGAAACTACTCATGGCATGTTTTCCCTCTATTTTATAAGTTACCATGGAAAGTACATGGTAAAGTTTAAACCTACACAACAACATGTTGCAAGGCCTACTACATGTTATAGACAACCTTTAGCATCCTTCTATTTCTAAATATTTTCTTTACATGCATAATTTTGAGTGCCACATACTTTGAGATGTGTGATCATTATAGGCTTCACATGCAACACAAAGTGGGGAAAATGTAATGTTGAAATTTATATAATGACATTGTTTCCCATTTAGATGCGTGCTTATTTTGGGTAAATATCTTCATACATGAACATATTGACAAGCAGCATAATCTTGTGTGAATTTGGGTTCATTCCCTTAGCTTCTATCTATCCTTAAATACAGTTATTCTCATCCATTTAGCCCCCCACCTTATCCTTATATGCATACATTCTTATACATTAACCTAATCCATACATTCTACATTTATATGTACACCTACCCATAGCCATTATACACCTAGATATAACTATTTTCCCATCTTGGGTCATTTTTATAGTTCTAGGGTTGACCTCATAGTTGTATGCTTGAATTAAAATCCAAATGTTGGTCAGTTGAACCCTTTATTTTCCCACCTTGATTCAACTAAGTGTATGTATCATATGAAATTTGATGACATATGCTAGTATTAAAAGGCATATAGTTGCATTTATTTTGCATCCAAGTGTCTCATCATCCTCTAAGATTATTCATCAATCATTTCCATTGAAACACTATAAGTAATGTAATAAAATGAATCTAAATCTATATGAGAATTCTAGGAGCATGTGCATGTCTAAAAGTGTTATTTTTTATCTTGTACACATAATTCTATGGATTGACCTAGGATAACGTATCCCTTAGAAACACAACAATAGCCCTTCCAAGGTATTTTTGAATATCATTATCCCTCAAATATCATAAAAGAATAAATCTAATGAAGATCAATCAAGAATAGTACAAACATAATTTACATTATGTAGGGTTGAATCTAGATGTAGAGAAAGAATCCATGATAACAAACTTGACCTAGACTTATAAACTTGGTCCCAAATAGAACAAAGATTTAACATCCAGATTTTGAGACATTTCATTGATATATAAAGTTCACATATCTCGGTAGAAGTAGTCAAGGTTTAGAATCATCATCAAAGACAACCATTCTTCAATCACAAATCTCAGTGACCTTGTCCAATATAATTTATTTTGTAACATTTTACTTTAGAATACACTAACTCACTACTATTTATTATTGGATCTCAATTAATCTATTATTTATGTATATGTGTTCTATTAAATTAGCCTAGACAACACTATTTCTTTTAATTTTCTATTACAATAATATTTATCTCTTTTTTATTTGATATTTTAAGAGATTCATTTTTTTTAAATAATATTTTGTAGATAAATGTTTAAATCTACTTACAATGAAAATTAAATAGAAAAATAATAGATTACAACATACATATATCTTTCACAAACTCAAGCTCAAATGATGATTAATTCTTAAATTAATGTCTAAGTCCACTTCTATTAAAAATTAAGTAAACCATATATACAATATTGTAATGGTATAAAACACTTCTACATAAATTATTTAGGTTAATTGGCTTTATATAAATAATTAAATATAAATTAATTGAGATAATAGAGTTGAAATAGATAATTGAATTAAAATAAATGTGATAAATTAAATTAAAAGATATGTATATTTTATTATAGTATTGTTGATGCTACTCTAAAATTAATTTATCATTATTAGGAAATCAATTACATCAATCATATGTTGAATGTCTTAACATTTGAACTATAATAGAAAATAGTGTATGTTTGTCTAAGCCTCGTTGCTTTATTTCTAATTTTTGGGAACCTGATATGTCATGCAAGACTAGAATCTAAGACATATGAGAATGAACTATGTGTACCTAAGAATCTATATGTCTTTGTTTTTCTTAATATTTAGGTCCATCAAGGTGTTGTATAAGGACATTGTTCACAAGCTTTGCATAGGTGAACTTGATCTCATGGGTCAATCTCATTGGTGGATAAAATTAATAACAAGAAAAATGAAAGACAATATACATAGACATTCAAGTGTCTTATATAATGATGATGCTTATTTGACTTCCTTTGATTCTCCTTAGAATTGAAGTATGCTCTAACAACCCACCTTATGATTAATTCTTCTTATGTTATGAAATGAAGTGTACAATAAATTTCTTTAAATACCATAGTACTAGAAAGTAACACATGTCCCACAAATGTATGCTAGGTCGCCTCATCATAATTAATAAAAACAAAAAATAATTTTACACTACTCAAAATTAACCTAAATCAATCATAAACCATGTGAAATTAAAATTTATCTTATTCAATTTAATATATCTATTTAACGCCGAGAGATATCTTAGTGGAGCAGTTTGATTTTTGGTTAAAGTTAGAAATAGAGTTAAGGATAGAATTAGCATTAATGTTAGGCTTAGGGTTAGATTTTAAATTAAAGATAAGGGTAGGGTTAGAATTAGTGTTACGGCTAGAGTTAGAGTTAAAATTAGTGTTAGTTTTTTGGATTAGGTTAGGTTTGGGGTTAGGGTTAGGTTTAGGGTTAGAAATAGGGTTAGGGTTAGGGTTACTATTAGAATTAGTGTTAGTTCTATAAATAAGGTTAGGGTAGGATTAAAGTTAGAATTAGAGAAAGGGTTAGAGTTAGATTTATAATTAGAGTTAGTGTTAGGGGTAGGGTTATAATTAGTGTTAGTGTTACAATTATTGTGAGTGTTAAAATTAGAGTTAGTGGTAGGGTTAGAATTAATGTTAGTGTTAGTGTTAGTTTTAAAATTAGTGTTATTGTTAGAATTAGTGTTAAAATAGTGTTATTATTAGAATTAGTGTTAAAATAATGTTATTGTTAGAATCAGTGTTAAAGTAGTGTTATTGTTAGAACTAGTGTTACAATAGTGTGATTATTAGTGTTATGGTGTTGGGAGGGAATCAAAAAAGTCATTGAAAGCCAACTTTACTTATTGTTAATAGTTTTTTAAAGTTTATTTGAGATTTAAAAATGCAAATTGTCCATGGATACGTCTTTATTGGTGAAATTGTATATTTAGAAAGAAAAAAATATTGAAGATTGAATTTTAATGAGTGTATTGATTCAATAACAAAAAAATGAAGTGGGATCATGCTTTAGGTAAATTTGAAAATATTGAGATCCTTATTCTTTTCTTGCTAAATATATTGATCTAACATCAAAAGGAATGTGGCCATAATGATTCTTTAGAAGAATTTAATGGTATCAAAACTCTTAAATATATTGACTTTTTGAATGCTTAACTTTTATTTTTAGTTAAAGAAATCTACTTATTCCTATAGTGAAGAAATAGGCTATCTACCAACTTTTCAAATAAAAATAAATAAATCTACTTATTCCATTATATGATGATCAAACCATGAAAAAAAATTCAATGTTGTTTTGTGAGTAATAGTCAATTTGTAATTTTTAGTTTCTTGGTGTCACATCACGGAGGCCCCATTTCTTTGAGGCATTTATGCCTAAAACAGTTTCAATGTTAAATTGGCGAAAGCACATTTAATAGGTCATTTAATTTGAATCGTCCATTGGTTTCATCAAGCATAGAACACAGATTGGATTTGGTGGGGAATAAAAACTTTCCAGTATTTATGTGCCCCCTATTATTCTGCCTAAATTTTTTTTGACATCATTGCAATGTTAGTCAGATTCACTGTTGGAATCGCTAGAAACCAGACAATGGGAGAGTCTTCTTTCCCTAGGTAATATCGTCCCCACTGCAAATTGCATCAATGTCGAAGGAGGGAGAAAAATTATTTTGATGTTGGCCTGTTTTGTGATCTTAATACCTGTGGAAGTGAAGGCATCCTCTAGTGCTATGAGATGTGTTGGCCACCCTTTCAAGATGCTTTCTACTACTTAGTGGCATGTTTATCAATTGTCTGACCACATAAGACCCACTGCTCCATGTATTGGATTCACCATTCTTCTACATGCTTCATATAACAAAGACCTAAATATAGCTGCAAAATAATAAAGATAAAACTATTCTGAGAACACAAGAATGTTCTAGCATGGCACTTAATTTTCCACAGTACACACAAATGAAGGTTACGCAAGAATATCAGAGTATTGATAACCAAATTTGGGAAGAGCTTATTTTTCTGAAAATCAACAGCAAAAACCCAAGCTTTGTTACCCTTAACCTTTGTGTAAGGGATTATTTTGTGAATTTATGATATTCGTAGCAAAGATAAGGATTATGTTTTGTATCGAATAGTATATATGGCGTAATGTCATTGTTCAGTGGGATGGACAGGTTGGAGTGAGGCGAAGGTAACTCAAAAGTTTGTGTGGAAGATACCCAATCTCAATCACAAAAGTGTAGTTGGAGTATTCTTTCAATAGTGGATGCAATATGATGGAATTTATAGGAGTGGAAGACTATTTAAAAATTAAAGATAAATTACTCTATGTAGGTTTGAAAATATATGCAACTACATTTTGCATACACCCTGTTCCAAAGCTCCCATTTCGCACAAGCTGGGAGGATGGTTGTAAAGGTTGTAGAGTCTGGGAGGCATTTTGTCAAACAGATAACGTGCCTTGTCTATGTTTCCACATTTTACATACATATATGCCAGTGCAGTTGCAGCTAGAACATCTGGAAAAATTCGTCCATTGTTTATGCTGTGATGGATGTCCATACTTTGTTCCAAATTAGCTCCCATTTCCACACAAGCTATGAGTTTGCTGGAAAATATTGTAGAGTTTGGACGCATTCTTTGCATTTTCGACAATCATGGCATTTGATGAGACCACATTTCTTTCAGGCATCCTGCCAAACAGTTCGTGTGCCTTTTCTATGCTTCCACATTTTGCATACATCTCTATCAGAGCATTTCCAACTCTGATATATGACTAAAATAGCGCTTCCATTATGCTTTGATGGATGTCCATACCCTATTCCAAAGCTCCCATTTTGGATCAATTTCATGAGGTAAATTTTAAAAGTTTGATTTCAAAAGCACGAAAATCATATGAACCGGCTTTGAAATCACCGGTTTAAGGGTGCACATACCTGATGGTGACAAAACATTGGCTCCTGCTCTCTGAAGCACCAAGCTCTATGGTCTCGATTTCTGTGAATTTTTTAAGGAGAGGATAAAACATCTCTTAATTTAGGCCACCTTAAGTGATCTGCTTCCTCTGAGATGCTGCTCCTTCTTTCATGCGAGGGTAATGCTCATCACATCTGTGAGCCCGGTCACAGGAATGTGCTACTCTCAACACTCATATAAAGAAAACACCAGCGTTGCTTCATTTCCATCGTAACTGCCAAAAAAACGCCAGCATCGCTTCATTTCTATCATAACCGTGAGAAAATGCCAGAATGGTTGCCGCTTCATTATCCTCCTAACCGCCATCAACATTTTTATGTACATGGCAAAAATGGCGCTGTAATGGAATGCCTCTCGGCGTAATAATTAAAAAAATAAAAATATAAAAAATCGATATAAATAAATAAGTAAATAATAAACCAATTCCTTAAAAAAACTTCTTAATTTATTATTTATTAAAAGATTCCTATCAAAATAAACTCACAAACATATAAATCTTAACGTATCATGAAATAAGTACTATGAAGATTCTTGCAGACAAAGTAATTAAGCCTACAAATTAAGTCTAAAACCTTGTGGATACTCTAAGTAACCCACATAACAAACATGGGATCCAAAGCTACTGACTCCTATGACAAATTAAGTTACAGATAGGCAACATGGATTTAAAATAGCTTTTCAACAATTAGTAAAGTTTAATGAAAACTTTGCCTACATAAAATTTACATAATTTTATTCGAATTGCAAAAAAATAACAATATGAATACTGCATATTATGTTTTTTTCTCAAATATCAACCTATAGCATGTGTATCTCTTATTTTTCAAATATATAAACATTTGTGAATTATTATGTATTTGTCAAAAAATACCGCTGCACAACTCAAAATTTTCCTTGGTGGGGTGTTGTCATCCTGCATCCTAAAAAATAAAAGCCCATTTTAAACTAGTCAATTAGATAGATTAAATCAAAGAGTCAATACTCAATTTCAAGTTTTTTTAAAGGGGATCTTTACTATGAAATATGATTCACAAATTCTAAAAAATAAAACTCACTTAAACCATGGCAAGCAACTTACCTCAAGACTGCACAAATTGTATCATGTTGTCGACGATGCCGATGAGAAAATATGGGCATAGTTTGTAGGAAAATTTTATGAAACCCTACCATACCATATTTTTTTAAATGATGTGAACCAAAACCAATATTTCTATAGTTGGTGCTTCAATATATTCATAGTCAATGAGATTTGCAAGCATGCCAAATGAGTTACCTCAAGATTGTGCATAAATTGTGTCGTTCTATCAATGATGCCTAAGAGAATAATGGGGGGAATTTGTAGGAAAAAGTTTTGAAACCATTACATAGTAGAATTTTTTTTAAATGAGACTATCCAAAAGCAATCTCTCTACAACTGCTACTTCAATCTATTTATAGTAAGCCAAAAGTGGATTTTAAAATATTAGGTTTTTAGGGCTCGAGACAGATTTCATGTGAGGCGAATGAAATTCAATTTGCTTTGGAGATTTGACAGTTTGCAGCCTTTTAAAATGGGTACGAATTGAATAAAGCCCTTATATTGTTGACAATAAGGATTGAGAGAATAAGTCAATTGATCTCACTAACGTATGTGTATATACTCCTACATACATACAATCTGAAACCCTACCACAATAGATTTTTTTTAAATGTCAAAGTGGACCAAAATCAAGCTCCCTACAGTTGTTGCTTCAATCTATTCATAGTAAATGAAATTTGATTCACAAATTCTAAAAAATAACTCATCAAAACCATGGCAAGTGACTTACCTAGAGACTTTGCATAAATAGTGTCGTGCTATCAATGATGCCGATGAGAAAAAATGGGCAGAGTTTGTAGGAAAAAATTACAAAACACTGCCACACCATTTTTTTTTAAATAACACAAACCAAAACTAGTCTTTCTACAACTGCTGCTTCAATCTATTCATAGTCAATGAGATCTAAAGTGAGCAAAAATGTGTAGAATTTTAAATAAAAAGCAAAAAAAAATGATCCACCTGCATGAAAATTCCAAAAAAACTCATTGAAACCATGGCAAGTGACTAACCTCAAGATTCTACACAAATGTGTCTATTGTCAACCATGCCGATGAGAATAATGGGCAGAATTTGCAAGAAATACCTACGAAACCATTGCAGAGCAGAAACTTATTAAAATAAGACTAACCACAAGCAACCTCCCTACAACTACTACTTCAATCGGCAAAAAGTGGGTCTAAAAAATATCTTGTGAAAAGATTTTCTTAGGCGACTAAAATTCAATTTGCTTTGGAGATCTAACAACTTGCAGCCTGTTAAACAAAAATAATAATTGTGAATCAGATATCATTTTCAAATGTGAGGTGAGGAATGTTTCAGCTACTCAGAATTTCTTTTCAAGCATGAGACATATTGAATTCTGGTGGGTTGTACCCACAATAGATATAACCTATCAACTAAATATATATATAGTTGAGAAATAATATTATAAGTATAAATCAATTATTTTAATATTCATAAAGGCAATTAAAATTAATTAAGTTCACAAGTTGTGAGGCTTAAAAAGCCAAGTTAATAGGCCAATATAAGGGGCCACATAATAGTTTATTTGAAGCATGTTTAAAATGCAATTATTTGGCAAGGTAGTTGACCATGAATTGACTGAAATTAAAGCTTATTCAATGCTTGAGACAACCCTGCAAATGGTGCATAAAAATAGAGTTCGGGCAAGACTTGGTAAAATTGTTACAAATAATAACCTTTTTAATCCATTGTCATTTAGCAGCACATGTGTATGATAATATTATGCCACATATACCTTTAAAAAGGCATATATATCTACTAATACTAAGAGAGTTTGAACAGCCATAAAGTGGTGCATTATTTTCAGCTTATTAAGCATGGAAAACAACTTTGAATAAGTCAACAAAGCTAGTGGAAGCTGCAACAAACTTAAGTCAGATTTGAAGGAAGTTTTCAATGCCTTATTGAGGGGATATTTTACTCAATCCACTCATGCTATTTTCCAGCCACTAAGTGGCGAAAACTTGCTATTTAAGTGGACTCAATATGCTAGTCGAAATAAGGTAGATTTCAATGTGGGTTTTGGAGCAGACTGTGAAAGTTTAATTTTCTTTTTTAATTTGCAACTATCTTAGCGTGGAGAAGCAGCCATAAATTCATTGCAATCTGATCTTTTAATGTTCTCAAATTGCTTTGCATTATGGTCAGTTATTAGTAGATAGTTATCAGTTTATGGGAGTTTATTACTGCATTAGTGAATGATCATTAATTTATTATAGTGGAGAGCAAGGTAGTTGAATCTCTTGTCTATAAATACAAGATTTTTCTATTGTAAAAGGGTTGGTTACTAAGAAGGAAAAGGCATAGAGATTGTGTCAAAATTACTCTTCAGTTTATTAAGTCTAAAATCAATCTAGTTTGATTTTTGGAATAGTGTTTTTAGAGGTATGAAGATTGTTCTTCAAGCAAGAAGGAAGCTGGGCAAGAAAGGGAGAATAGAGTTTGGAAGCCAGAGTTGCAAGGAACAGTTGACAGCAAATCAAAGTAGAAATAATAAGCATGTTCATACATTACTAAACTATTTCTATTCTTGTTTTGTTTGAAAATGAAAAGAAAGAGAAACAAATGAATGACTTGAAAATGAATACGTTAAGTTCAAAAATAAGAGGTGAATGTTAATAATCTTGTTAATGTTATATTTGAAACTATGCACAGTATGGTATTGTTATGTATTATAAATGCAATCTAAAATCTTATGAGAAGGAAATCAATAATATGGCTTATAGACTAGAATTAAAGTACTTATATTATGTATATCTCCATGAATGCTAAATAAAAATCCTTAGTATGTTAGACTACTTGAAAATGAGTTTATGGGGTTTTAAGCGCGTGTGACAGATGCTCACTAACTAGATATTATTTCCTATCGGTAAACCCCCTTATCTTTTGTGTTGTTTTATGAACCCAACCTTATGATAGGTATTTGGAAGCCTTATTTCTTGTTTAAAGGGTATTAATCCTTTAGTTGGTTCAAACTATGTTGTTTCTTTGTATGTGTGACATGATGACAATGCTTTGTGAATGACCATAGGAAGGTCAAGATGTTGGCATGAGATTTAACCATATTTTTCTGAATAACCTAAGAATTAGGTGAATGGTTAACCCTATGGGTTGAAAGAACTTGATTAAAGGTTGATGCCTAGACCTCAAATGTTGCAAGAATCCTAATAGGGGAGGATTACCTTGTCCATGAAGTTAAATTATTTTGTTATTTGACCACCTTAGTGGGTATTCTTTTATAAATATAATCCTTGTGTTAGTAAAACCTATGGAATAGGGTAAAATCAAGGGGAAAAGGCATGAATCAATAGTACGAGCAACCAAATACATAAAAATCAAACCCTAAAGACCCTAGTCCAACAATGAAGCACAAATGAACATAGAAACATAAAATAACAAAGCAATATTACCATCAATTCATTTGTCATGGTTGAATCACCTTCATTGCTCTTCTCCATTTTTCTTTATATGCTTGCTTGCCCTCAGATTTTGAGTATGCAACAGTAAGCCTAGTGATAATGATAGAAAAATATCAAAGATAGTAGTAGTGGTTGTAACCTTGAAATGAAAGTGATAGGTCTCTTTTATAGAAAACCAAATTTGAACGAAGGGCTAGGATTGAATGATGAAATATGATGTTGATCAATGGATGGGATTGCTTAGAAGCATAGAGAAATAGGGTTAGGGATAAATTAAGGTTTAAATAAGGATGGACGGTGGAGATTAAATCATAAATTAATTCAATCAAGGGTGGAGGTTAATTGAGATGTGAAGAGATAAGAATGGCATAGATAAAGAGGTTGGCACATAAAAAGAGGTTGTCGGAGTAAATTAAATAATTATAAAATTATTTAATTTAGGAGGGAAAGTTAATAATTAAATAATTAAAACAATTATTTAATTATTTAATTATAGAAGAAAGCGAAAGTTGACTTTTAAACTAAATAACAATTTAATTTAAAAGCGGAAGAAAAAGGACAAATTAGTAAATAATTAAAATAATTATTAAGGAAAAAGGTGAGAATTAAATAAATAGGATTTATTCAATTGTAGAAGAAAAGGCTAATGAATAATTAAATAACTAAAATAATTATTTAATCATACAAGGAAATAATAATTAGATTAATTATCTATTCATAGAAGGAAATAATAATAATTAAATAAATAAGAATTTATTTAATTATATGAAAAAGGGGACATTAGTGACGTAATTAAATAAATATAAATAACTTATTTAATTAATCAAGGAAGAACAAAGGGGGAAAGTGAATTAATTAAATAATTATAATTATTTAATTAATAGAGGAATATGACCTTAGACCATAATTAAATAATTAAAATTATTCAATTATGTGGTGGAAGAAGTGGAAAATGACGTTCGCAAGCCTAGGACATTTTTAGTGTCTACATTTTACCTCTCTTTGATACAATGTCGTTTATTGCATTGTGTCAAAGAAAATTAGCACAAGATTTGCCCTAGTACAAATGGGATAGACCTATGCCCCCTTAGAAATTTTTTTGCAAATTTTGAAAAATTTAAAAAAAATTGAAAAAATTATTCTGATAAGAAAATTTGACATTAGATATAGTGTTTATAGCAAAAGGACTTAATCTTAGGACTTCCAAGATAGTTATATCAGGGTTTGGGACTCAATAGTGAGTGCATGCAGTAAAAACCCTAGCCTTGGGGGGGATAAATGAAATTTTGGTGGTAATTTTGGTCATTTGTGCATTTTACCCTAAGTGAATAGTGAGCTCTGAGTGAGAACCATTGCATAGTTATTTTCACAATGTCTCCAATACCACATTCCTCACACCGTGAATTCTAACTTAGGACCTTCAAACAGCCAGAGGGCTCCTGGGATCTGGTATGTATGCCTTCCTTTCTTTGTAATTTTATCATTTTGCACAAGATTTTAGGGTCAAGATTGAGCAAACATATGCAATGCACCCCGTTCATTGCATTTGTTGTTGCATTCACCGAATGTGAGGCAGTTCATCGCATTCATTTGGTGCGACACAATGTTGCAATGCAAATGCCAGGTTAGGTTATGTCAAATGCAGTGCGACGCATATGTTGAAATGCGACTCGTGTTTCGTGCACCGCAAGTATGGTCAGAAATGTTGCAATCGAGATAGTGAGCCGCATGTGCTAGTTCATGCGACACATGTTTGGTTATGCAATGCAACCAATGGTCCATTCATCGTAAATGATTTTATGCGATGCATATGCTTGGACATGCGACACATTTGTATAATTAAGATTTTTTCCCTAATTTTGGATAAAATTTCTTTTGCAATCAAGGTCAAATAGGTTTTCTTAGGATTTTCAATTGATGTAGTGCACTTGTTTGTGATCTCAGGTGAGATATGACCCTATTTATACCCACGAGAGTCAACCATCGACATTTAGACTACGAGATTAGTTGTTGGATGAGGATAGGGACTAGTTACATTCCCTTAGATTATACTATGTGACCTTCATGCCCGTGATTAGGGCTAATAGGGGACTACTGACTGCACTGGCAAAGAGATGGCACTCGGAGACCAGCTTCTTTCACCTACCTATAGGAGAGGCAATAGTGACTTTGGAGGATGTTTGGCGTATTTTGAGACTTTCGATCCAAGGAGCACGTGTATCTTATGATCTAGACAAAGCATGGATTTAGGACCATTGAGAGGGATTTTGAGCATGAGGACATCACAGAGATCGAGGTTGAGGAGTATGAGATTAGATGGGATGTATTGGTTGATCGGTATGAGCAATTTTAGGTAGTCCTTGGCACAACGATTGTAGGTATTATTATTCTAGATCACCGAGGGCACAAATTTCCTGTCAGTTAGGGAGAGATGTTGATAGGCATGATGACTAGAGGGATAGTGTACGCATGGGGGCCATGCCTATTGGCCATGTTATATTTTTAGCTACATGATGTGGCACACAGAGGATCACATTCCATTAGTTGTGGGACTACATTACTGATGATCTAGGCCTAGGAGCACATCGTTGTCTTCTAACTACTTGTGGGAAGCGGTTAGGAGTTGATATGCCTTATGTTTATCGGTATAGAGTGGTCACTTAGACTAGGGCTAGAGATATTGGGTACTAGCAACATGCCATAGATTTACTTGTCTCTTTTATTTGGAGACCCTTTCAAGACTATCAGCCATGGGAGGACAATACACAACACCTACCCTACTATTGGCAGGCCAGTTAGTTGATTAGGTGGACAGTCCAATCATAGCATATCATTGAGAGGTACCTTCCAATTTAGGTGCTCAAACAATTTGGAGAGTGCTAAGGACTACCAATGGGTACAACAGAGTTTGTATGATCCTCACGGGAGATTGGCCAATGGGGTCAAATGGTTAGTGTTGTCATCGTCAAGCAGTACATAGATGCTCTACATCTTGTATAGTGGGGTGTGAGAGCCGAGGTTGTAGATGCGGGAACTACACCCGAGTATGATGCATGGTGGGCCACCCATAGGTTGGATCCTTTAATAGACCCTAATTAGCCAGCATCGGTGGAGCAGAGAGGCAGGGGCCCACATGGCCGGTTTAGAGGATGGGGGAGAGGGGATGGAGGATGGGGCGATGGAGGGAGACGGGATGATGGTGTGGAGACCGAGGAGACCATAGAGGGAGGGTCATACAAAGGAGAGCCAGGGAACAAAGAGTGGTTAGACCACTCTCACCGATTAGGGAGGCACTTGAGCAAGAGGTTCTAAGAGTGTAGGAAGGACCTCATTCAAGGGAGAGCAGTAGGAGGTGGTCATGGAGGAGGTTGAGTGGGAGGTCAGAGAGGAGGATAGGATGGGAGAGGATGGTATGGGAGAGGAGGAGCGAGCATTGTGAGCAGAGATCGTGATGGGAGAGGGCCTCGGGGAGGGGCTTCAAGATGTACCCATCTTGGGGGATATGGAGGAGGTGGAGGGGGACAGGGCTATGGATCATAGGGTTGCAAGCTTACAAGCTCGGCTTTAGGCTACAGATTTGAGGATCTAGACTCTACAAGATGAGGTGGATAGGCTCACTGCAAAGAGAGACATGGTTGTGATTAACAAGCAGAGGATAGAAAAGTGATGTCTGGATTTTATTGAGACTATTAGTGAGCCCATAAGCAAGCTATGCCACTAGTTGTTTCAGGCGAGACAAGAGACCAAATATTATAGAGACATATGTGAGTGCCAAGTTCTGTCAACAGAGAGGGCACCATCTTATACGCAGACATGTAGTTAGAGTAGGTCACATTCACATAGGTCTTAGAGTAGTGGAGGGGTTAGTCAACCTAGACCATCTCCTTATGATCAACCATCAAGGTCAAGGCACAAGCCATCAGGATCATAGCTACCACAGGACATACATGAGCAGCAGCCTTCCCCATGACCATCCCCCTTAGGAGACATGGGTAGCTTTGGTTAGAGCTTATTTATGACATGTATGAGACACTTATATTTTTTATTTTGAGCCTACGAGCTCCATTTTTAGATACATTGAGATTTTGTACTATGACATGTTTTTGATATATATATATATATATATACGAGATGCATGATTTTGGTAGTGACTATATGATTTATGTTCCTATGTTTTATGCATGTTTATATGATGGACTATGATGTTTTATGATGTTATAGATGCATTATGATAATGATGTGATGAGATTATGGATATGGATTATGTAAATGCAATGATATGATCATTTGATATGTATGCAATGTGATATGTATGATCTCTTATGGATATGTAAATGTGATGATCATGTTGAATGTATGCAATAAGATGTATGCAATGTAAATGATTTTGTGGATGCAGGATGATACTATATGACATGTGATGCTTATATGAATGCACATATAATTTATGATGACATGCCATCTATGTTTTTGTATTTTTTGATGCAATATGGATGACCTAATATGCTTATGACAATGCCTATGATACTCTAACATTATTACGTATGTAGGATATTTTTGTGCATCACAGGCCACCATCAAGATGGGGATAGAAAAAATGTTAGTGTGGAGGACATGGATGTTAGCATGGAATTAGTCGAAAGGAAGAGGGATCGATATTTTGCTTAAGAGATTCTAGGCTTGTATGCTTATCATCATTGGGCGTTAAAAGTATGGAAAATGGACAATAAACACCATGGTATGACATAGACCAAGGTGTACAATGTTATCCCTTTGCAGGAAAAACAAACACTCGACAAGAAAAGAATGTCATGACTCATACTAGGAGTGGATTGCTCCAGTCTTTTTGTCAAGACAAATCACAAACAACAATCAAAGAACAATCACGTCATGAGACATCATCGCTCCTCTAAATCCTTCTTGCGACATCCTCGAGGTGGCTAGTAACATGACCAATAGATAAATCAATAAAAAGATAAGACAAACTAGACCAATAAAGTCAATAAGAATATAGATCATTTTCCAATGATTGTTTGTTGATACGACTGATGACAATGATTGATTGATTGATTGATTGATTGATTGATTGATTGATTGATTGATAACACCTAGTTTTAGGAACAAAAGCATGTCATATAAGACATCAAGTCTGGTTTCGATCATGTAGCCACTTGTATAAGGAAAATGATAGAGTTGATAAATGAAAATGTTTGGTTTCAAGAAGGACACATCCTATATAAGACAAGTGATGAAGTCGAGTCTAGTTTTAAGAAATGAAGCAAGTCGTATAAGACATCAAGTCTGGTTTCAACAATGCCACCTCTTGTATAAGACCCTTGATTGACTGATTTGATATTGATTTGATAATTTAGGCAATTGATTAATTTGGACTGAAGGATAATTAGATAGTTAGTCTATTAATTCATGATTTGATTGAGACCGAGATGATTGTTTATGTTTAATCAAAGTGTCGTCTTATTATGTTATGGAAAGTGACTGACCTGATAAACCCTAAGGGACTAACCTAGTGCCTTGGGGGCTCATCGAAGATGGCCTTTCCTACATAACATGCACAAAGACATCATAGTTTGACTGAGTTGACCATGGATTGTTTATTATGGGTTGAATCATAATTGACTTGTCCTAACAAACCCTAAAAGTCTAACCTAGTGACTTGGGGGCTCATCAATGATGGCCTTGTCTACATTATACACACAAAGGCAATGTAGTTCGACAAACTTGGACTTGATAGGACTTGACTCTATTTTTGAGATTTTGAAGTTATTTGGATGTTTTTGGATTTTGGCATGTTTTATTTTTTTGGATTTTTGACATGTTTTGATTTTTATTTTTTTTGACATGTTTTAATATTTTTGGATTTTGGGGATATAATGACCTCCGATACCAAGTCTAGGTTCCATTGAAGACATGAGTCAAGTACTTGCCCCTAGTCAAGTATAGGACTAACTTAGTAGGGATGGAATTGGATAATCCTTATTGTGGATGGGTATGGAAGGTGAAAGACGCATAATGTCAACAGCTCCAGGCACGAGAAGGACAACAAAGTGTTATTATGGATAATGTGAGGAAGCTTGGAGGTAAATTTATTATGAGCAAGGGTGGAGAACTAGATAGGATGGTGATAGATGATGGAGCAAGGACTAACTACACATGGCACCTGTTTGCCAAGTTTTCACCATGGTAATTATCCAAAGTGCCACTGAAGTGGTTTTCACTATTGGTCGAATTATTTCTCTTTACTATTTTCTTGATTTTTTTGATTTTTTTTGTGGTCACACAAGACGCCTATTTGCCAGGTTTTCATCAAGGTGACAATTTTTTATTTTTTTAATATATTTTTAGGTTTTTGACGAGGCTCTTTGAAGCTCGGTATAGAATTTACGCAAGCGCGGGATATAGGGTTTGATAATGGTTCACCTTAAGGAGTCAAAAGTTGATAAGCACTGGATCCATATATTGTTATTAAGATGTACGAACCCAACCAATTACACTCAAATTTTCCAAGATTATGCCTCTTTTCTTGATTATTAGGATTTTCCATTAAAACCAAGTCATTAATGTCAAAGTGTTTGACCAAAACCTTCTTATTGTAGTTGTGACGAAGACGATTTTGATAAGCTTGTAGGTGGACCAATGTATTTTTTCCTCGCCCATCTAACAATTCTAGCTCATGCAATTTGGATACATGATATTCCTCATCATCAATAAGCCCTTGCATGGATACCCTCAAGGAAGGTAACTCGACATCAATAGGAAGGATACAGGCTTCAGAACCAAAGACTAGGGAATATGGTGTGGCTCTTATGGGAGTGTGAATACTAGTTTGGTAGGACCATAAGGTGAGATTAAGTTGGAGGTTCCAATCATGATGAGCGTCATTGACAGTCTTCTTCAGGATTTTGATGATAGTCTTATTGGATGCCTCGACTTGGCCATTACCTTGTGTAGACATAGAAAATATACAAATTGATATTGCACACTCAATCCTGATCTACTAGCATTGCCTCATCTTGAATTATCCCTCTATCCAACCATTTAATCGAATAAGCCTTATTTGATTAAATCCGTCATAATTCCCATTTTCATTAAATAAATCCCTCGATTTAATTAAATCATTGTCTCTGTGTAATTAGCTAGGTCACTTCATCTTCCTATCTTTGATTTAATTAAATAATTCATATTATTTGATTAAATCTCTAAAGTTCATCTAATTAAATTAAATAAATCAAACATTTATCTAATTTAATCTAACATCACCCCCTTTGGTTAAATAAATAAAAAAATATTTGTTTAACTAAGTCTAAATCATTCTCTTCTCATTTTGAGTTATTTAAATCCTAAAATCTAAGTCAAAATGGTCAAATCAACTAACATCATTTAAATTAATCAAATCATGATTAATGCTAATCCTAATCACTCCAATCCTCTAGATTTTGCAACTTGCACAATTAAATCATTTATTTGATTTAATAATTCCCTATTTACTTTCAAAATGGCATCAAAAAGGGAATATTCCTCCAAGTTTGAAATCTCCCCCCAAATAGACTTGTCCATCCAACAAAGCATTTAAAGCTCTTACATTGTCTCTTACATGTCTCCCACTTGGCATTTAACTCATCTTTCATCCCCCCTAAACATGTCATCTCATCAAATTCAAATTTCAAACTTGCACATGGATCAAAATGTGCTCAACCTTCATCTTATCAAATGTTGACAAGTGGCACCTTGCCATTGGTTGAATGTTAGTCCCACATTGCTTCATTTTTGGCATTCATCCATCTTAGCATTTTATAAACGAAGAGATCATCCTTCATTTTATCCATCCACCAATTGAGTAAACTTACTCAAATTTAGAGCAATCTTCATCCATAATTTTGAATCCATAGCCAGGTTATGAAGGTTTTTTTCATCATGGAGCACACTTGAATCTTCAACAAAGTGGATCACCATCACCATTCATCATAAAAGCGTGCAAAGGATTTGGGAAAGGGCCAATTTCCATATCAAATTGGCACCAACTCCCCCATAATATCAAGAGTTTGCATGTTCTCAATAGGATTTAGCTTATTTTCATCTTCTTTCATTGTGTTCTTGTTTTATTTCTATTTCGAATATGGTTAAATGGATTTTATGGGGAACCTCTATTCTAACTTGCATTTGATCTTATTAATGTGTTCATTTGTTGTGTTCTTGCAGGTATTAGGATCTAGGTTCACACCTTGGGGATAATATGGAGTGGTAAAGTGGTGTTGGATGTGGAATTTCTCGCATAATTGGTAGACATATTGGTTCTTAAAGGGACGACCGTTATTGAAGTAAGGATAGATTACGAGACACCATATTTACAAATGATGTAATTAAAGAGGAATTTAGATATTTGCTTACTAGTATTGTATGTCATAGGAATAGCCTCTATCAATTTTGTGAAATACTCGGTCATATGACAATGAACTTATGGTTGTTGGTTGAGGTGGGATTCATTTTACCTATTAGGTCGAGTCCCTATTGGGTGAAGGGCCATGGTGATGTGATTGGATGGAGTTCTTGTGCTGGTGCATGTATAAGATCTCCATGTATTTGGCACTGTCTACACTTCTTAACAAATTGATATGCATTGTGTTCTATTATGGGCTAATAGTATCTAGCTTGCATGATCTTCTTACCTAAAGTAGGACCACTTGAGTGAGCTCCACATATACCTTCTTGTACCTCTCATAATGTTGTTTTTGCTTCATCAGTATCAAGACATCTCAAGAGGATGTTGTCTTGGCTTCAGCGATAAAGAGTGCCACCGATGGAATATCTAGAGGTCTTACAAATGAAGGTCTTGTATTGTTTGGTAGATAGATCAGGGGGGATAATTTGGTCATTTAAGTAATCATATACATCTTTATACCATAGGACCAACAAGTTTTTACACCATCTCAAGCTCGAGGATATCAAAGGTGGGGACCAAGAGTTGTTCTACCAAGAACTCATACTGTGGCATGTTATTTGGAATGTCCAAGAGAGATCCAATTGTAGCCATTGCATTAGTTGCCTTGTTTTGGATTTTGGGGACTTGCCAAAAGATGATGTCATCAAAGTATTGCTTAAAGCTATCAACCATTTGTTTGTAAGGGGTGAGTTTCTCATCCTTTATATCATAGTAGTTGTTCACTTGTCAAACAACCAACTATGAGTCACCATAAACTTGAAGGCTCTTAAGCTTCCATTTGATGGTCGTACGAAGTCCAGTAAGTAGTGCCTCATATTCTACTATGTTTTTGGTGCAAGAAAAAGCAATTCTCAATGACTTTGGTAAATAGTATCTCCTTGGGGTGTAACAAACAATTTCCCTCTTCTTCAACCATCACTTGTGTGAGATTCATCAAAATATAACTTCCATGTGACTGATGTATCTAGTGTGAATATGGACTCATCAAGGAAGTCTAATACCAATGGATGATCTATCATCATGGGTGCATCTGCAAGTTGGTTGGCTATAACTTATCCTTTTATTATTTTTCACTCAACATACTAAATGTCGTATTCTCTTAGTATCATTACCCATTTGGCTAACCAACCTATCAAGGTTGCTTTACTGAGGAGATATTTCAAGGGGTCGATCTTGGCTATGAGCTTTATTTGATGGTTCAACATGTAATGCCTAAGTTTTTGAGTGGAAAAAACCATAATTGAGCTCATATCCTACAAGCATGCAGCTAATGTAATAAATTTCTCTTTATGTTCCCTAATTGTCATTCTATGCTTGTAGTGCCCCCAATGCTGATGTGGTTGTTGATACATAGAGTATGAGATGCATACCATCAATAGGAGGCTTTAGGACTGGCAGTGTTAATAGATAATATTTTATATGTTGGAATGCCTCTTGACATCAGTCAATCCACATAAATGGTACTCCTTTTCTTAGCAAATGTTGGAATGGTTGACACTTATCTCCTAGTTGAGCAATGAACCTTCAAATGGATTGTATTCTTCCTTAGAGTGTTCACAATTTTCTTATGCTAGTTGGTGGTGGCATGTTTATGATAGCCTTTACTTTAATAGGATCAACCTCAATGCCTCTTTGAGAGACAATGTATCCTAGGAGTTTGCCCGATGTTACCCAAAAAACATATTTCTTCAGGTTCAACCTTACTTTGTATTCTTCTAATCTCTTGAAAATCTTGTCTAACACTCAAAAATGATCACCTCTTGAAAATGATTTGGCTAGTAAGTCATCTACATAGTCTTCCATGAGGGTGTACATGAGATCATGAAAGATTGTAGTCATGGCATGTTGATATGTAGCCTGATGTTTTTTAGTCCAAATGGCATGACATTCTAGCAATATGTTCCCAAAGGACATGTAAAATTTGTTTTATATTGGTCTTTAGGAGCTATCCTAATTTGATTGTATCCTGAGAAACAATCCATGAGGGATAGCATCTCATACCTTGTTGTTAAGTCTACTATGACGTCGATGTTTGGAAATGGGAAGTACTCCTTAGGGAATGCCTTGTTTAGATCTCTGAAATCAGTACATATGCGGATTCCTCTTGTTGGATTTTTCACTGGTACTAGATTAGAAATCCACTCTACATAGTCAATAGGTCAAATTAAGCCGACATCAAGCAACTTCTTTAACTCAACCTTTACCAATAGGGCAATTTGAGGATGCCTTTTCCTTAGTTTTTGTTTGACTAGTTTGGAATCAAGAAACATTGGCAAGTGATGTAAAACTAACTCAGGATCCAAACCATGCATGTCAGTGTAAGACCAAGCAAAATTGATTTGTCTTTTTGTAAAGAAGGCACGAAACTTTGGTTGCTTTATTTCTGTCAAAGATGCTGCAAAATAGATGATCTTAGGATTTTTATCGGTTCCCGCGTTGACTTACATAGACTTCTTTACTAGCATAGGTGACTTTTCTTAACTTATGGGAAGTAAGTCCAATCCTCCATCCTTGGCACCTAAGAGAGGTTTTCGCCCTCAGATACGTCCTTTCTTTTTACTTTTTCTAGGTCTAGAGGCACCTTTCGATTTTTACTTAAAGACCTTTTTTTTTTGTTTCATCATTTTCACTTTTGTGACTGGAGGGTGGGACAGACTCTCCAAAATAGGTTGTCTTGTCAAGATCTATAATAAAGCCAGCTTTATTATCCCCATAGGATATTCCTTCACGTAGTCCCATAAACTCAGCTATTGCTTCAATGTTTTCAAACATGTCTAAGTCGGGTGGTCCTTATTGGTCCCATTCTATCACTTGTGAGTACACTAGAGGCATGCCATCATTGGTGTTGTCAAGATTCAATGAATGGGTAGATAGGGTGAAAATGGATGTATTATCAAAGTCCCAAAAGGAATCAATCCAAGCTTTACTTTTGGTTGGGGGATCAAATAGGTCAAGTTCATGGAATGTCTCATTCGGGTCGTAGTCACTGGATGTGTAGTAGTCCCACTCCCATTCATTGGAGTTGCTCTCGGCATGGTAATCCTTATATGTCTCGATATCTATTGAAGCATTAACCTCCTCACTCAAAAGCACCTTAGTAAGTAGGAGTGATCACTTTTAATGGTTCATACCCTAGCCCTATATTCTTAGGCCACTTGGTAGGTATCAAAGGTTTTGTCATCCCATTCTTATGTAAACCAAGTTTGTTGTGTCCATCATAACCTTTACATTTCATGATCTTAAAGCCTTTTTTTATTGCTCGGTTGAGATTCATTTAGGTTCAACGTCTTCTTCTTCCTTGTATAACCATGTGGTGATGTCCTTTTCGTTAATAGCTTCTTTGCTCGATTCCCCCCATTTCATGAAGGTTGTGGTGGGAGATGCTTGAATAATAACCTTGGGTTCCTTTTTGATAGCTAAAGGCTTAACATAGGATTTCGGAGATGCAGGTAGTTTGCTGACACAATAAGATGTCTTCATGTCTAGTACTCTCCACTCCCCTTATCTTGGACCTGTATCTTCGGATCGAGAGATGGAATGGTGGACGTGGATTCTTTGGTTAAAGTGGAGGGATCAATGCAATGGGATGAAGTGGATGATGAACCTTCCCGATTGATTGGCACTTGTTGCTCGAGGGTCCCTCTTAGGTTGCTACAATACTAGAAAGGATCAAGATCAACAACTATTATGATTTCAGTGCCATTATGGGGAAATTTTAAGCATTGGTAGTATGTGGATGGGACGACCTTCATGGCATGGATCCATGGTCAGCCAAGGAGAATGTTATAAGGAAGATCCAGGTCTAACACTTGGAATGTTTTATCCAATATGATGGGCCCAACTTTGATAGGTAGTGAGATGGCACCCTTGAAAAAGCGTTTTGCATCATCGTAAGCCTTTATAATAATAATCTTTGATGAGTCCACACAAGCTTCAAAGAAACCTAATGCAGTAACCAATTTTAACTACAGAAGTTCAATCTGTCTCCATCATCCACCAAGACTCATCTGATTTTATGTTTATTGACATAGACTTCAAGGTGTAGAGGATTGTTATGGTTGGAATTTTGTGAGGAGAAGTATTGATCAGAAAAGGTGACATGGTGGTTGTTGGCTAGGTATCCCACCATTTCCTGGAACTGATTTACATCAAGGTCGGTGGGCACAAAAGTGTCTTGCAAGGCTTTATCCAAGATAGCTTTGTGCTCAAGAGATATGCAAAGTAACTCAAGGATAGATATTTGGGTGGGCGTCTTCCCCAAATGGTCTAAGAGATTATATTGGGCTTTTGGTTGTTGTTTAGCAGGAGTACCTTGTAAGGTTACCTTGGTTCATCGCATTGTGACTACACATTCAGGCAATTTCTTAATCGTAATGGTGTTGATATTATTATTCTAGGCTCGAATATTATTTATGAAATATTCATGGGCAACATGGGTATAATTGGTTTGGTTGTTAATCTTGGTACTTGAACTGAAAGCTTTACTTGTCCCATGGTCATGAAAATGATTTTTAAAGATGGTATGGTCATTATTAAAGGTCTCTTGTGGGTTGTCTACTTCTATGACACCATTCTCGATGACGTCCTGAATTATGTTTTTAAGTTGCTGACATGACGAAGTCTTATATCCTTTGGTGTGGTGATAATCACAAAAAACGTTGTCATCCCACCATGATGGTTTAAAAGGCCCTAGGTTATAATTTTTCACCTCTAGAAGTTGTATGACATTAGACTACAAAATTTATCTCAAGACGGATTTGATTAGTTCCCCTAAGGGAGTGTATTTGCATCTTGGTTGAAAGTTTCTTTGAGGCTCATGTCCTTGGTTATTCTAGATTGCATTTGTTGTTTGCCCAGGCACATGTGATGGGTTATTTGATACATTAGGTCCCCTGAGGGTGATTTTAGGACCAAATTTGTGTATTATCTTTGCATCCATAACTCCATCATTCGTGATATTCTTGTTGCAAGCCCAATACTTGTTTTTGTCATTTGAGGTATTTTGGGTGTTTTGACTTTTATTAAAAAAATTGATTTCCCCTTTTGCAATAAGTGTCTTTTCAAGGGTGGTACCTTTCTCCACAAGGTCGTAAAATGTAGTACAACAATGTACTTATAGTTGGTATTTTAGTTTTGTGACCAAGTTTTCGACAAACATGACAACCTTCTATTTCTTGGGTATCTCGCAAGGACATCTACTAGCCAAACTTATCCATCTTTGGAATAATCATATGAATGTCTCCCCTTCCTCTTGTTTGGTTTGACACAATGTTTATATGGTAATGTCATTTTCAATGTTGTAGGAAAATTGTGTCACAATTTTTTTTGCTAGTTCATCCCATGTTCATATTCTTGTTGGTAAATGAGCAAACCATTCAAGTGCTTGTCTTGTGAGACTTCTTGGGAATAATCCCATTAGGTATGTATGTTAAATGCAATATCTATGCAAGTCGTATGAAACTCCCTCATATGTTCAATTGGGCTCCCATTTCCTCTATATTTGGTGAAATTTGGGATAACATAGTTGTGAGGAAAGGGAGGCATATATATGCTCTTGTCAAAGGATATGGACACAACACTTGTGTGGAACAGGTTTTCTTTGTTGATATTTGCATATTGTCAACTTGTCTTTGTAGTGCAATCATTTGGTTTGTCAAGAAATCAACTTGAGTCAATGATGTGTCCACTGTGTTAGCAACCACATTATGATATGGGAGACCCATGTTCAAATTAACATTTGCAATCCAATATTTGGGGTGGACAAATTGAGGTTGGTTCCAAATGCATGTGATGGATTTTGGTTGTAAATTTTATGAGTGAAAGATGGAATTTTGTTTTGGACATTAGGAGTGAAAGTTGGAATTTGGTTGATGTGTGGATGATTCATATTGAATTGAGTTTGAAATGGGCTTGAACTTGTTTGACCATGTGGATTTTGGTTGCCATATTGTTGGGGAGACCCTTGTGTGTTGTTTTGTAGGGGAATTCTTGTACTAGGACCTTGTTGTGATGTGTTTTTGTTTAAGTTCAAATTGACATTTGGTGTGATGTTTGTCTTTGGGGATTGTGGCTTTGGACCACTGATGTAAACCTTTCACATTTTAGGTGGATTGTTGTTTGATTTATTTTGACCTATTGCAAAAGGATTGGAAGATGAAGTCCCCATAGCATGAGATGTCAATCCAAATGTATTAAATGTGTTGCTAGGGGGTTGTGTCATAGCTTGTAAACCTTGTGTTCCAAATAATGGTGTCACATTGATTGTTATGGTGTTTTGTGGTGTTCCCCCAATGGAAAAGTAACATGTATTTGGGGAGTAGACATATGATTAGGAGTTGATGCGGCATTCCCTTGGTTTTGTGTGGTCTCATTAATTGGTGTTGTGGAAAGTGTGTTAACATCAAAACCATGAGGGATTTTGGCTCCAATTTGTAGCAATTTTGCAAGGAACCATTGGGGGTCTTGTGCTACTATCTTATCTAAAAACCATGTTATGCTAGGGTCTTGAGCAACTACCTCAATTTCTTCTTCAATTAAAGGTCTTTGGATATCTTGTATTATGAACTTCTCAAAAGGATTTAGAAATGAGGATCATGCCTTGGGTGCCTCATTGGAAGAAGATCCAGTGTCATATTGCTAGTTGTATTGAAAAAGGGATCTTCATTTGTGTAGTCCATTTCTTTTCTTTTCCTTTGTAACCTCATTTGGACCATATAAGACTTGCAAATTGATGGAGGGATATGAATTCTAAGGAATGATAATGAAATGGTAGGTATGCAACTATGCTATGTTTTTGGGATTTTTAAGATATAATAATACCAAATGATATTCACTTATGGCAAAGATTAAGGTACAAAGTGAAAATAGATGAAATCAAGATATGGTATGTCACTATGACCAAAATCTATGGTGTGACTACGACTAAAGTATACAATGATGCAAATATGATGTTATGATCAAGGATGTGGTATGACTAAAGTTATGATATGAGATGAAGACTAAGCACCTTTTTTTACCTAAGAAGAAGTTACTAACCAAGCTAAGATAGTCCAAAGTAACAAATTTGATTGTCAAGACCTTAAAAGGACAAAGACTAAAAGGATGATGATGATTGACAAAGTGAGCCTTAAACTAGACTTATGACTTTGAAGGTCCAACATAAATGACTAAGATTGATTGATTAAAATACAAGATCAAGGAAAATTTAAATCTATGACAATGATTTGATCAAAGGTATGACAAGTCTCCTAGTCAAAAGTCTGCAATAGTATATGCAACTAAGAATGACCTAGAGTTTGACTTAAGGTGTATGCAGCTAAAGAATGTAATGGAAACCTAAGAGAATGCAGTGAAATAAATGGACCAAAATGAGCAAGTCAATGATTTGAAGAGGTGATTACTATCAGGAAATGATCCAAAATTAAACTACATAGGAATCTCCCAAAAAATTTGAAAACTAGCAATTGCGGTTCATTGTCTCATAGATGCATTTTACTATTTCAGGCAATTGCACCTCACTATCTATCAATAAATGTGGTTCATTGTTTTAAGCAAATGCAATGCACTCTCTTGCAATTACGGCATATTGTTTTGCAGATGCGGTGAAAAATGTTTTGACCATAGTTTGAATGTTTTGGATTGATTTTTTGTCTTAGGTAATTGTGAAATGTGATTGAAGATACAACAAATAATATGAAAAACAAGTCTTGGTTGTTGGATGTCTAGATTTTATGTGTATAGTGTATGTTCAAGGGTTATTCACCCCAATTTCCACGGGTCTATTCACAATTCAAAAAAACTTCACACATAAAACACTTCCTAATCCCAAGGTCAATGGCTAATGGCAACAAATCTTAGGCCCACAACTTAGAATCTACTTCGACTCAAATGTAGGGACACCTTAATAGGGGTGTACACTCTTGTATTTGTGAGAGAGGACATATAAGGGCCTCCAAGACTAGAAGGATGGCCCAATCACCCTCTGCCTAGAAAGCTACAAGTAGCTTATGGTAAGCCAGGGATTTTTGTCTCATCTCAAGGGAGCCATATGGTGAGTAACTTCAGAGTGTGATGCTACACCCTTGCACTATGAATAACACCAAAAACAACTCGATCAATAGGGTGGCCTCTAACTAATGGGTTCTTAGTTGTTGCTTGGGAACTTAATGCCTTGTGAGCCAATAACAAGCCACTTAAGGCTTTAACCAACCCTAAGTGGGGCTCTAACTAGCTCACACAAGTGTGGGTATCTCCCCTTTCAGATTGGTAGTTCCAACAAGGCTAACGTCAGTTTGAACTTGGCTTTCACCTTATCCTTTTATATAGCAGCTCGAGGGAAAAACCGCTTTGGGTCATACCCCTTAGAGTGATTACTTCTCTAAAGGTAGGACCTTCTAAAGGGTTATACATAAGTGATACAAATAAATACTTTTGATCTCCAAGATCATATAAAAATGTAAGGAGAGAGCATACACATGTATTTTCTTACACTAGAAAATGTTCATTAATCTTAGAAAATGAAATATGTGGTGTGAAAATGAGAGTGTTGAAAAGTGTTTTTGATTCCGAAGATCATATAAAATGCGAGGGAAGAGCATACTCACCTACAAACACAAACAAGACCACCAAGCAAAGCAAACAATTATTCTTTTTAATCCAAAATTGAAAATTTGACAACAAGAAAATACTTTTTCATTTTAAGTCCCAAATCCAAATGTTCCTACTTAAAAAAAATTAAAGCCAAATAAAACCCTGCAAGAACATGGATTAGTAGTCTTGATAATAAAGTCTTATCCCAATGAATGCCACAAGCTTCCAACCAAGTATTAGTAATGAAAAAACCTCTATCCTATTGAATGGAAAAGGCATAAAATGGTAAACTCTGAATATAAAACCTTATTACCAATAACAGGTAGATGTGATTCATCGTGTCACAGATGCGATGAACCAGATTATGATTGCAGTGAACCAAATTACGATTGCGATGAACCAAATTGCGACTATGATAGACTATCCAAACAGATGCAGATCATTGTCAAAACAGATGTGACACACAACCCTAAAGCTAAAAAAACACTTAAATCTGGAAAATTTTGGAAACTACTAAGATAAAAAAAATTGCAAGCAATTTGTCAAGATATGATAATCAAAACTAGAAACCTAAGAAATGACAAAAAACCACAAAAATAAACCAATTTAATGTTCTTCCCTAAACTTAAACAGATGCGACTCTCTGTGCCACAGATGCGGTGCACTTTCTCACAAATGTGTCACATTGTACTTCAAATACATCATTTTGTACCATGATTGTGGCTCATTGCCTCACAATTGTGTCGTGTTGTCTCACAAAAGCATCGTTCTGTCTTGCAAATGCGTTTCAGACCTAAAAACTCAAAATTTCTCACAAATTCTTTCAAATTTGGTTAGTTCACGTCGGGTTCACCAATGTAGAATAGGGTAAAATCAAGGGAAAAAGGCATTAATCAATAGTACCAACCACCAAATATATAAAAATCAAACCCTAAAGACTTTAGTCCAACAATGAAGCACAAATAAACATAGAAACAAAAAATAACAAAGCGATATTACTATCAATACCTATGCCATGGTTAAATCACCTTCATGTCTCTTCTCTATTTTGCTTTATATGCTTGCTTGCCCTCAAATTTTGAGTATGCAACAATAAGCCTAGTGATAATGATAGAAAAATATCAAAGACAGTAGTAGTGGTTGTATCATTGAAATGAAAGCAATAGGTCTCTTTTATAGAAAACCAAATTTGAATGAAGGGCTAGGATTGAATGATGAAAGATTATGTTGATTAATGGATGATATTGCTTAGAAGCAAAGATAAGTAGGGTTAGAGCTAAATTATGGTTTAGATAAGGATGGACAATGGAGATTGAATCATAAATTAATTCAATCAAGGGTGAAGGTTAATTGAGATGTGAAGAGATAAGAATGACATGGATAAAGAGGTTGACATAGAAAAAGAGGTTGCTGGAGTAAATTAAATAATTATAAAATTACTTAATTTAGGAGGGAAAGTGAATAATTAAATAATTAAAACAATTATTTAATTATAGAAGAAATGGAAAGTTGACTTTTAAATTAAATAACAATTTAATTTAAAAGTAGAAGAAAAGGAAAAATTAGTAAATAATAAAAATAATTATTTAATTATAGAAGGAAATGACAATAATTAAATAAATAATAATTTATTTAATTATATGAAAAAGGGGACATTAGTGGCATAATTAAATAAATATAAATAACTTATTTAATTAATCAAGGAAGAACAAAGGGGAAAGTGAATTAATTAAAATTATTCAATTATGCGGTGGAAGAAGTGGAAAATGATGCTCGCAGGCCTAGGACATTTTTTAGTGTCTACAAAACTAGTTGGTCTACTGAGGTTTTAACCTTAATAAATAAGACTATAATGTTTACCATGAATGGCCAAAACTTGAAAGGAAGTTATATTCCTATTTGAAGATTTAACCATCACTATGGGAATTAGTATATGAATTAGTATAACTTATAATGACCAGATAGGTCAAGATTTGATTAAACATTATATTACGAGAGTAGTAGCTCTCAAGGGTTATGGTAAAGATTTGAACAAGCAGGTTTTAGCCAAGACCCAGGTAGTTACATGAAAGTAACTCGAGTGTTCAAGTCAGAAATTACTAACAAATCAGATGAGTTATTACCTAATGAGTCTTCACATCCTAAGAAAGGATTCTTTAGTGGAACTAAACACTGGACATTCGAGATTATAATATGAGGGAGGAATCTTTAGTTCAAGAATAGTATTTATTATTTATATATGATGAACATTTTGTCAATACTAATTGTTGTAACCAAGAGAGTCTAGTCAAAGACCGTGGGTCATCAGTATTAACTACTTATGCTTAGAATGGAAGAGCATATACTCCCATGGTTAATACAGAGGATTAGAAAAAGTGGCAATTGTTAAGTCCTAAGAAGTTACAGGAACGTAACTTGGGTATTCTAGGTTAGTAAAGTATAACTAGTCAAGTCATTTATCGAATTATTAAGAACTAGAACATATGGCGATTTCCAAGGCCCAATTTGTTACATGGATGTAATATGGATGTTTTAAAGTCAGGAAGACATAACCAAACTAGATAAATTATGACTTAACAAGGAATAGTACTATGCTTGAGATTGACAGGTGTTAAGGGGCAGTAGTATACTCGGGATGGACAATAGTCAAGGAGCACTATAATGCTCAAGATTGGAAGGTGTCTAGGAGTATGACTTAAATAAAGACATCACTTTTTAGATGAAACTTTGTATGAAGTTTCAACCAATAATCAAATAGTAAATTTAAATTATTACAAGGTCAAGGTTCTCCAAATCGATTAGAGTGGGTGAACAAACAACTTTGCTCCAAGCAAGTAGTGATTGTATTTATTACAAATAACTTTGGCCAAAGTGGGTGCATTAGTCTCTACATGCACTTGTCGGCTCACTGTGTTTCGGATACTTAACGCAATCAAAGTTGTCTTTCATAGTTGGAAGGTCTCCATAGCTAATAGATGGTATTGGTTAAGTAGGGCACAACACTAGAGTTTAGATGGCTATTATTGGGGGGTTCTTAACCATTCCCTTCATTGAAGGGCAAGGCCACTTCCAGTTAGGAAGGTGTGTGGAGGACCGCTTAAGTCTGTGGTTGGAGGTAAAGCACTTGGGTGATTCTCTCCCTCTTGCAAATGACTTGCCAAGCCTTGGGAGATGAAAAGAAAAATATGGATCTCTGACCCTTGTTCCATATTTGTTTATAATGATTATATATTTGAAATTGTTTATGTGGAAAATGTTGAAAAGAAAAGTAACTTATACTTTCTAGATTGAATAATGAAATGGAACTATTATGCTTCGCTCATGTTTTTAGTTATGCAAATGTATCATTCATTTATTGAAGAAATTTTTATGTCCTAATTTTTAAGGAATAGTTACTTTTTTACTTTATGGTTAAAAATTCCATGTAAATTCCTTGTTATAAGGTTGTGGTTGTTACATGTGGTATTAGAGCTCCACACTTTGGGCCTATGAGCTCACTATGTAGCTATAACTTCCAACAATAAAATAGCTAATGTTTGGATATCCATATGCCAAAATGGTGAGGATGAAAATGATTGCCAAGAAGTTTGTACTTGGCAATGAGAGGTATCTTAAAACCAAGAAAGAGCGTGAAGCTCTAACCAAAACTATAAAAGGAAACAATAATAATGAGAATATACGGTTTGGAGATGAGGAAACCATTAATGATGCTACAAAACACAATAAATAAGGAAAGAAGTGGAAGGAGGTTACAACCAAGGTCATAGACTGCAAGCAAAGTTAGAGTTTGACTCTATGGGTGCCTTGGGTGGCATTTAGTGAAGCACAATGTGAACCAATTGTGTAGTATATTTAAGGAGAGAGAGAGTACCTCCTAGACCCTAACGCATTTGACAGGAATGGAAAGATACCCCTAGTTAAGAGTTTACTATGTGGGGAATGAACATTCCTTGTTGAGATACTCTCTCTATGAGGATTTTGATTAGATTTTTGCATGTGATTGTATAATCCCTCGTTAAGTGGAACTTAGGTGAAGCCCTACCTATTTATGGATAGAGATGGTGGACGTCATAGTGAACCTCGAGTGTGTACTCTTTCATTATAATATGGGCATACCTTGATGCAGTTTTTGAGTTAGTGTGGTTCCCATTAGGCATGATTGAATGAAACAAAAGCACTATGTTTGTATTGTGCTTGAGCATACTCTCTCCAATGCACTTTGGAAGGGGTACCCCCAAGGTGTCATGTAGCCATCGCTCCCTCTGATGTGGCTAACCATAGTCACACAGTTCATGTATTCATGTATCCATAATTAGTTACTTTATTTTGGTTATTGATGAACTCTTTCATGTTTATCATGCATCAGTGTTGATTTTTATTTTTTTTCATGAACAGAGTAGTCACCAAATTTTCCATTTATTTTGTGGCATTGGTCACACTTGACTTATTGTTTCATTGCAAGAATTTTATGATTTACTATTGGAATTGATAATTCTCCCTCTTGGGATTGTACTTTATCCCGTGGTGGCTATTCTCAATATTTGAAATTGTTGATCCTATTATATGTTTGTTTCCTTGTCATGTTCAAAATGAACCTATGATAGAATGTACAATGGAGCAGATGATAGAGAGAGTGTTAAGCACTAATGTTTATGATTGTTTATAATAATAATAATGATTCCATCTTTGTTCTCAACAAAATAGAAGTAGATTTTGAGTGATAACAAAAAAAATTGAAGTGCTTGTATGCATATTCTTCTTAGCTTGGAAGTGACTTCATTATGTGTGAATATATAAGTGCTTGGAGTGAAAAATCAAGTGTCAGATCTGTTAGCAAAAGTTTTGTAGGGTCATAAAATGTCAAGAGACATTCGACCTATTAAAGGGAGTTAATTTTGGTGCCAATTTTGAAAGAGCCTAATCCTGAGGGTCAAATTGAGACCAACACCAATGCCTTAAGAGAGGGGATAGGTAAAGTAATTGTGTAAGAAGGGCGGGATATTGCCTATGAGACTAGAAAATTAAAGATATATGAGCATGAATATGCTCCACATGAACATGAACTAACAACAAATGTTCATTCATTATGAATGTAGTAGTATTAATTGCCTAGGAAACCCTTGGGTTAAATTCAAACCATTAAGATCATAAGTACTTATCTAACCAACTTTAGAAAAATGCTCACCATAGAAGAGGGTTAGAGCTAAAATGAGACTGTGATTTCAAATGCATGGAAAAACCAAGATTGCAAATGCCATAAGTCAACAAAGTCATTTAACTCCTCAATGATTTTTGTACTAATTATTGTAAAAATAAAGTGTTGCAAAATTCCAGAGAGACAATTATTATGAGAAAGTCAACCAAGCTCACAGGGACAACCCTCAAGATCCAAGATATGATGGGTTAAATTTTGAGCCACATGGGCTATTGTGATTTAAAAGAAGGATGTATGTTTCAAACCCAAAAGAGTTAAGGAATATATTGTTGGAGAGAGGTTTACTCTGCACCATATTCAAAACAACCCGGTGTAATAAAAAAATTTGGCTGATGTAAAACCACTAAATCTTTGGAAGGAATGAAGAGAGACGCTACAAGATATGTAGCAGAATGTATAGAATTCCAAAGGGTGGAAATGGAACATTGTCGGCCAACATAATTTTATACCCTTATGAGATTCTAGAATGGGAATGGCATACCATTAGTATGAAATTTGTGCAAAATCTATATATGTCTAGGATTAGGCATAATGTAATATTGGTAGTGGTGAACAGGCTCATCAAGGTAACCATCTCATACTCAAGAATTTGACAGATGGAGCACTAGTCATAGCTCGTAAGTTTGTGGAAAACTATTCAAACTTCATGATGTTCCTGAGAAGATTATCTTAGATAGGGATGATCGTATGAATTAAAGGTTTGCCAAACCTTATTCACCTTACTTAGAATTTAGTTGAACATAAGTTTAGCATATCCTCCAGAGATAGATGGTTAGATAGAGAAAGTGAACTAGGTATTAGAGTACCTTTCGTGAGTGGATTGCATGGGTCAACAATAATAGTGGGAGAATTATCTCCGATTGTAGAATTTGCATATAATAATTCTTATCATTCTGAAATTTGATGGATCAATTTGAAGCAATGTATGGGAGAAAGTGTTGAAATCCTATAAGTTGTGGAAGCTAGAAAATAGGATTAGCCTTGGTCCATAAATGCTATTAGAAATGGAAGAAACATATCAAGTTGATCGATAAAAAGGCTAGTAAGAGCCAATGATTGGTAGAAAAACTATGATGATGTTAAATTAATACTGAGACAGTTCTCAGAAAGAGAAAGAATGCTCAAATTATGCAGGTTCCACCTGTGTATTAGGAAGGTCACTCAGTACAAGGTCCAGTCAGACCAAATTGCAGAGGACAAATGTTACGAGAGAAAATTATAATGAGATTAAACAAATTATACCATCTTTAGCTTGAATATTAAAATAGAAATTGGAATTTTTTATTTGATTTTTTTAATGTAAAGACACTTTAGATCATCGAGGACAATGATTCTTAAGGGGGGGGGAAATTTTACATCCCATCCTTGAATTATTATTTAATTTTCACTTTGACTTGAATGCAATGTGAATTTATGTCACACCCTGTCTTGTTGTTACTGATTTAATTTTACATTCATGGGTGAATAGGATGGTAAATGCAATCATGATTTTGATATGCTTGCTTAAAAAAAAATATTGAAATAGGTATTATGTGAAAGTATTGATAAATGCTTAATATGGCTTTGAAAGAGTAAATATGTTTACATTGATTGCTATATGAATATGCTAAAGTTTATGATGCATATGGATTTATTATGAACGTATAACTACCTTTGAAAATGTGCTAAGCTCATTGCAAGGACAAGTTCAATCCTCCAGGTGGAAGGGAAGTATCACTCAGGAGAAGTGATTGGTCAGATAACTCTAAATGAAACCTATCTGAGCTACACACATACTCATAGTAGAATGGTTGAGTCAAGTTATTATGTTGGGAATTGGTAAGTCATCCTTTCGTATGATGTGTTTGCACTAGTAAGGGTCTTGATTACTATTGAGTGCATTCTCAGATGATGTTTATATGTTTGGAGTTTATGGGTTCTTCCTTATGTTACTATGCTTGATTGATGAGGTGAATACACGTTGAATGTATATATATGTATGCATATGCATGTCAATGATAGACCATACACATGGAGGATCACATACATGAAAGTACATAGGTATATGTACCTATGCACAATTAAGAACGGGCTGCTTATGAGCATGGTATTATTGAAGGGACAATGTGAAATGTAAGTATATATGTACGTATACATCATATGAATATTTGCTATAAATGAGATAGTAATTGTGTATGTGCTTGATTGTGCAATCGAAGGTATATATATATAAGATATATGCATATATGCATATGTATACATGTGTCGATATATACATATGAGTGATAAACAAAAACTTCCATACGAATATATATATCAATATATGTATACATACGTATACATGTACATAGAGGAATATATATACAGTCGATATGATTATTATGTATGTCAACTTGATCATATTTATTTATATATATTGAATGTATACATACCTATTGACATGGGATATATATGTGTGTGTGTGTGTGTGAGTGTGTGTGTGTGTGATATATCGCTAATGTCATTTATTCACACACACACACATATGTGTGTGTGTGTGTATATATATACATGGTATGAAATAGAGGCCGAATTGTATAAATGCTATGCAAGTATTATAGGCCAAATAATACATACAATGATATAATATAAAGATCAATTTATATGCAGTAATAAAGGCCGATATGGAGGGGATGACCCTGCAGTGTGATAGTAAGTCACAAGACCTGTTGAGAGGGTGGTCACATGTTCGAGCCTTACCATTGCTTGCAAGTATGAAAGAACCAAAGATCAAAGGTTGTTGTACACTGGACGAGAAGGTGTGATGGGTCGTTGGTCGCTGGGCAAAGGTTGCAAATAGAGATAAGGTGGTCGAGTGTAGCATAGGCCCGAGGGAGGCAGAAGATGACTATGGGGTGGGAGCTGAAGTGGGATGATTCGGCAAAAGGCTATAGTTAGGAGGATGGGACAAGGCACAGAGAGACAAGGAGCTCGGCAAAAAAATGGATCGGGTGGAGCCAGTTGGAAGGAGGGAGGGAGGAATGAAGTGGTAAGGATGTGGAGCGATAAGGGTTGAGAGGAGAAATAAGGTGGTGAACCAGAAGCAAAAGGAGTAGACAAGGACACAGAGAGATAAGGAGGCGTAACAAAGAGAGAGGAAGGACTATGGGAGAAAAAGAAGAGGCCGAGGAGGGATAAGGACGATAGAGAGATAAGGGGGCTGGAGCAGGAGCACTCAGTGCATTGGAGAGATAAAGAATTGGAAGGATAAGAAGATCTCTGGCACTGTGGATAGATAAGGAGTTGGAAGGATAAGGAGGAAGGAGAGGAGGTAGAGGAGAAGGAGAGAAGTGGTGAGTAGAAGGTGAGAAGGAGGCTGCGGAGGAGGCTCGAGGAGGAAGCAAAGAGGCAGGAGGATGGACGAAAGAAGGGGTTGAGATGGTGGTCTAGGGTTTAGTCCAGGAACTTGGCACACAGTCGGCTCACCCATTGATGACTGTTGTTAACGGTTGCTATCGAACCTTGACACATAGTGTCTCGATGAGCACAATGGAAAGATAAGGAGAGATGATGGGGATGAGGTCCCCTAAAAAAATGTGGGCTCACTGGTTCATAGCTCCAATCAAAAGCGCTTACGAATCAAAAGAAAAAGAAGGCCAATATGGAAGTAAACCATAGTCAATGTTGCATAGAAATGGATCTTCATTATTAAGCAACGATTTATTCCAAGATGGGAACACTTATATCCACAATATAAAGTGATAGAATATGAATTCTACTCCATATTGTATTGTGAATACATGATAAGAGGATAAGTAAACAACAAAGAGCGAATTGGTCAAAGTATCTTTTCAAATGCTATTAAAGAAGAACGACTCATCCTTCCTCTATTACTTAGTAAAGCTATGACTAAATTGACGTAGTAAAGGTGTTGCTTGTTAACAAAAGACTGTTTCGATTAGAATAACCACGCCAAGAGAAAGGGAAGTTGACTATGTAATTGGTGCCAAATCAGGAAAGTTCTATTTTCTGTAGAAGTCCATTTTGGTTGAAATTTGACTGTCATCATATGGCATGTGCACATTTGAATTAGTATTTTGCTACTATCAAGTAGAAGGGTCAATCTATAGCATTTTATGTTTACACTTAGGTTGCTGCCACCTTTGAGCTAAGTAAAGTGAGTCAACTTGCATGGAGAGATTTGTCAATAGGACTGCCCTTTCTATAGGTTGCAATATTCATTTTGTTGTATAAATAGAGAGGCTAGTTCTCTCATTTGAGGCATTATTTTATAACATCATTACGTTGCATTCTTCTGCAAAATTCTTCTACTGCAATTAATATGAGAGCTGAGTTATTGTGAGAGAGTTGTGAATTACTTTGAGTACATATTATTGTCTTGAGAGAGGAGTCATGGTGAAGTATTGCTTTAAGAGGATTGAGTGAAGCTAGGAAGCTGCTATTGGAAGGTTGTGCATCAAGTCAGTCAATTGGATTAAGCGTATTACAAGCATGAGGATCTAGGCTTCTCTTATTTGTCTTTATTTATGAAAGAGTGAGATTTGAATGCTTTATTTGAACTGCTTGAAAATACATGGACTAGGAAATCATAACATTTGCTTTGGAAAGGAAATGAAGCTGCTTTATTTTTTTTATGAAGGTGTTTGTATATACTCCATAATAGGAGTGTTTGGTTGTTATTGGTATTACATACCAAAAATGACGAAATATGAATAAGGGAAGTGTCTAAATAATCCTAAATACCCTATATGGGAATTAGATATTGATGCTCTATACATAAATAGTTTAGACTACGTGTTTAATGTGAAATATGTCAATGTCATGAAGTGACTTGGCACTATTATCTAATTATGCTAGGAAACCTTGGGAATGATAAGGTTAGTATTACAAAAGAGAAGGTATGAAAGATATGATGTGATGTTATGCAAACCACATCAAATATCTTTACGCAAATGATCACTTGATCATACTATACTCTTGAATGGAACCCTAGGTTTAGTTTAACTTATTAGGGTCGAGAAGTATTATCTGATTAAAGAATGAGGTCCTGGGTAGAGTTTTACCTACTAGATTGGGATTTATACTTGACTACTCATTGAAACCTATGGGTTGGGAATAACCTACTTGGTTGAGTTATTCAACATATAGGGTAAGGTTGACCTATATAATCAGACTAGTCACTGGTTGATGACTTTATCCTAAGATTAGGATGTATCAAGGTTAAAACTCACCTTTGTGATTAAGCTAAATCACTTGAGTTTATGGAATTCTATATGTTTGAAAATGTAGGTGGGAATTACCTAGTGAGTTAGAGCTACTACTTGATTAGTGGTATTACACTCTTAAATACGATGTTATAATATTGAAAAGAGTAGACTCTTTGTTTAAACCCTTTTAATTAAGGAGGTTACACTCTCGAATGGAATCATCTAATTTGATATGATGATTCTTCGATTGAGGTCATTCATTGATAAGGTTATACTCTTGATGAGAACCACTTATTAATGTGATATATTACTAAATGAAATTGATTATTTATAAATATTTAATCTATGATTAGATGAAACTTATGAAGATAAACTTTAGGTTATAAAGTTATATTTGAGACTAGATTGTCTATTAAAGAGAATAGCTTGTTTATGCAAAGATAAGCTCATATGTTATACCTGGTATAGGAATATCCATTGAAGGGGTAACTTGTGCTTAGGCTTAATTGGTAGAGATACCATAGTCTTTTGGGTAAAAGGGGGATAGGTTATTTCCAAGGTTAAGGATTACCTATGGAAGGAAATCACCTAGGCATAGTATAAGAATGGTCATAATCCAAACTGAGCTATAGAAGTGTATGTGAATAGGAAGACTGTCACTTGAAGTACTGGGTGAGAATGCTTTGGCCAAAGTAGTATAAGTTGCCACTATTTACACTCTAAGTTTCACCGTGTTCCTCTTATGCATTCTAGTTTAGGATTTTCATACTCGTCAGAGAAATGAACATATGATTATGTTATGGTTTGTAAGACATAACACTAAGCTCATATGGGCTATTGTTATGGGGTTTACCAACCCAATCTCTTCATTGAAGGGTAGGGCCATCTTGTCATATGCGACAGATGTGTGAGGGACCGCATTTGAGTCCATGGTTGGCAGAAAATCGCTTAAGTGATGGTTCTCCTCATCAAATGGTGGTCGAGGTTTGTGGATGTTTGTGCCAACATTGTGGATAGCTAGAGTATATACACTAGAGAGCGAGGACATCTAGAATGTATGCACCATTGTGGCAACATCAGGACCAGTTTGTATATCTATTGCCAGATGAAGCTCAAAAGAGCTATGTATGTACCTTGTACCCTCTCATATGGAAGGATGTAATCTTGAATGACAAACTTGAGTTTATTCAATATGAAATCAATGTTATGGAAATATTTTTGAAATTACAATGGAATGTAATGAAAGTTTGGTAATAGTGTTATTTCAAATGTGCATGTAATTTACATTATGAAAAGGAAAAAAAATATTGCTATGTTTCGACATCATAGTTATTCAAATGAGGGGAAAACATTAGATATTTCACTGAGTAGAACACTGGGGTTGTTACAATTTATGTGATTATGAAGATTAACAAGTCAAATGTTTAGAAGAAATATATGTAATGCAATGGTTTTATGTATTGAATGGAAATAATGATGCATATGCAATGAAATGGATGCAATATAAATGAAATGGCTAACTACGTGTTTTGGTTGTCCAAGTGGATAGACATGATTGGATTTCATGCCTCTAGTGGATGAGGGGGAGTATTACCTAAGAGAAGGAAATGGATAAGAGCTAAATAATAAAGCCACTTGAGTTCATTGAATTGTGCTTAGGTTGAGTTTGGATGTTGTCTTAATTCGGTAAGTTGTTCTTAAGTTATGTCTTCTGATTACATGAACCTAAGTCAAGTCAAGTTAGTTTCCTTATAGAAGGTTTTAGGGTTATTGGTGTTCCTATTAATGTAATGGATATATATATATGTGTGTGTGTGTGTGTGTGTGTGTGTGTGTGTGTGTGTGTGTATGTATGTATGTATGTATGTATGTATGTATAGATATATTTACATATATATATATGTATATGAATATATAAATGTATATGTATGTATATATATGTGTGTGTGTGTCTATATATATATATGTATGTATGTATGTATGTATGTATGTATGTACATACATACATACATATATATATATATATATATGTGTGTGTGTGTGTGTGCGTATGTTGGATGTTTTCATAATTGAGTAATTTGTTCTTAAGTTATGTTTTCCAATTACATGAACCTAAGTCAAGTCAAGTTAGTTTCCTTATAGAAGGTTTTAGGATTATTGGTGTATATATATGGCTCTATGAAAATTCATTGCCAGCAATTCACGGAAGGAAAATTCAGCGCCATGAAAAATTCACCGACGAAAAATTCATCGCCAAGTAAAATTCACTACCAGCAAAACTTTAATTTTATTAAAAATATTAAGGTGAATTGTTGGCAATGAGTTTTACTTGGCGGTGAATTTTCCATGGTGGTGAATTGCTGGCGGTGAATTTTCCTTTGATGAATTGTTGGCGATGAATTTGTTGAATGCCATGTATATATATATATACATTTATATATATATAGTTAATATTTTTTTAGACTGCGGGAATTAGTTGGGTATCCATCCCCCTATAAACTACAGTGTTTTTGGTAAACTTTTTTCGTGTTACTAGTGGCGCTAGCGCGACACACCCTTCAGTACCATGGGGACAATGGGGAGAATAGACCTCGTGACCTCTTACTTGCAACAAGATGCTTTAGCCAATCGAGCTAGGCCCACCGCCCCATATATATAGTTGATATTATCATAAAAGTGGATTTAGAATTGATATTGTATTAATGATATTCAACTAAGGAAATGATAGTGTGTATCTCTTGATATGTATGTATGTATCACAGTTATATGGTTCAACCATTTAAATATATATATATATATATATATATATATAGTTGAGAAATAATATTGTAAGTATAAATCAATTATAAATTAATTAAGTTGACAAGTTGTGAGGCTTAAAAAGCCAAGTTAATAGGCCAATATAAGGCGCCACATAACAGTTAATTTGAAGCATGTTTAAAATTTAATTATTTGGTAAGGAAGTTGGCCACTAATTAGTTGAAATTAAAGCTCATCCAATGCTTGAAACAACCCTACAAATGTTGCATTAAAATATAATTCTTAATGGTAAAAAAAGGGGTGCAAGACTTGGTAAAACTACTACAAATAATAACCTTTTTAATCTTATGTTATTTAGTAGCATATGTATGAGAATATTATGCCTCATGTGACTTTAAAAAGGTAGATATATCTGCTAGTATTAAGGGATTTTGAACAACCATAAAGTGGCACATTATGTTCAACTTATTAAGCATGGAAAACAACTTTGAATAAGCCATCAAAGCTAGTGGAAGTTACAAAAAACTTAAGACAGATTTGAAGGAAGTTTTTAATGCCTTATTGAGGGGACATTTTAGTTGATCCACTCATGCTATTTTCCAACCACTAAGTGGCAAAAACTTTCTATTTAAGTGGACTCAATATGAGTCGAAATAAGGCAATTTCAACATGGGTTTTTGGAGCATAGTGTGAAAGTTTATTTTTCTTCTTTAATTTTCAACTATCTTAGCATGGAGAAGCAACCATAAAGTCATTGCAATTTGATCTTTTAATGCTCTCAAACTACTTTGCATTATGGTCAGCTATTAGTAGATAGTTATCGGTTTATGGGAGTTTATTACTGCATTAGTGAATGGTCATTAATTTATCACAGTGGAGAGCAAGGTAGTTGAATATCTTTTCTATAAATACAAGAGTTTTTTTGTTGTAAAATGGTTGGTTACCAAGAAGGAAAAGGCATAGAGATTGTGTCAAAATTACTCCCAAGTTTATTAAGTTTGAAATCGGTCTAGTTTGAGTTTTGGAACAGTGTTTTTAAAGGTCTGAAGATCATTCTTCAAGCAAGAAGGAAGTTGGGCAAGAAATGGAGAATAGAGTTTGGAAGCTACAGCTGCAAGGAATAGTTGGTAGCAAATCAAAGTAGAAATAATAGGCATGTTCATACATTACTAAACTATTTCTATTCTTGTTTTGTTTAAAAATGAAAAGAAAGAGAAACAAATGAATGACTCAAGAATGAATATGTTAAGTTCAAAAATAATAGGTGAATGTTAATAATCTTGTTAATGTTAGATTTGAAACTATGTACAATATGGTATTGTTATGTATTATAAATGCAATCTAAAAGCTTATGAGAAGGAAATTAGTAATATGGCTTATAGATTGGAATAAAAGTACTTATATTACGTATATCTCCATGAATGCTAAATAAAAATCCTTAGTATATTATACTACTTGAAAATGAGTTTATGGTGTTTTAAGCACGTGTGATAGATGCTCACTAACTAGATATTATTACTTATCTGTAAACCCCTTTATATTTTGAGTTATTTTATGAACCCAACCTCATGATGGGCATTTGGAAGTCTTATTTCTTGTTTAAATGGTAGTAATCCTTTAGTTGGCTCAAACTATGTTGTTTATTTGTAACTATGTTGTTTATTTGTATGCATGACATGATATCAATGATTTATGAATTTACCATAGGAAGGGCGAGATGTTGGCATAAGATTCAACCCTATTTGTTTGAATAACCTAAGAATTAGGTGAATGGTTAACCCTATGGGTTGAAAGAACTTGATTAAAGGTTTATGTCTAGATCCCAAATGTTACAATAATCATAACAAGGGAGGATTACCTTTTCCGTGAAGTTAAATTGTTTTATTATTTGACCACCTTAGTGGGTATTCTTTTATGAATTTAATCCTTATGTTAGTAGAACCAATTGGTCTAAAAAGGCTTTAACCTTGATAAACAAGACTATAATGTTTTCTGTGAAAGGCCATAACTTAAAAGGAAGTTATATTCCTATTTGAAGATTTAACCATCACTATGGGAATTAGTATATGAATCAATATACCTTATGATGACCAGATAGATCAAGATTTGATTAAACATTATATTACAAGAGTAGTAGCTCTCAAGGGTTGTGGTAAAGATTTAAACAAGCAGGTTGTAGCCAAGACCCAAGTAGTTACACGAAAGTAACTTGGGAGTTCAAGTTAGAAATTACTAACAACTCAAATGAGTTATTACCTAGCAAGTCTTCACATTCTAAGAAAGGATTCTATAGTGGAACTAAACATTGGACATCTGAGATTATAATATGAGGGAGGAATCTTCAATTCAAGAATAATATTTATTATTTATATATGATGAACATTTTGTAAATACTATTTGTTGTGACTAAGAGAGTCTAGTCAAAGACCACAGGTCATCAGTATCAACTACTTGTGCTTAGAATGGGAGAGTAGATACTCCCATGGTTAATAAAAATGATTATAATAAGTGGTAGTTTCTAAGTCCCAAGAATTTACATGAACGTAACTTGGGTATTCTAGGTCAGTAAAAGTATAACCAGTCAAGTCATTTATTGACTTAGTAAGAACTAAAACTTATGGCGGTTGCTAAGGCCCAAGTTATTACATGGATGTAACATGGGTGTTCTAAATTTAGGAAGACCTAGCCAATGTAGATGAATTATTACTTAACAAGGAATAATATTATGCTCGAGATTGACAAGTATCTAGGAGTCTGACTTAAATAAAGACATCACTTTTTAAATGAAACTTTGTATGAAGTATTAACCAATAATCAAATAGTAAGTTTGAATTATTACAAGGTCGTATTAGGTTATCCAAGTCGAGTAGGGTTAGTGGACAAACAAATTTTCTCCAAGTAAGTAGCAATTTTATTTAATACAAATAACTTTGGCCAAAGTGGGTGCATTAGCCTTTGCATGCACTTGTCGATTAACTATGTTCTGGATACTTAATGTAATCAAAGTTGTCTTTTATAGTTGGAAGGTCTCCATAGTTGATAGACGGTATTGGTTAAGTAGGGCACAACACCAAAGCTCAAATGACTATTGTGTGTAGTGTTTTCTAACCTACAATAATGCAGAATGAATGAAATGCAAAAGGAAGAAAATCACAAAACAACACCTCAAGATTGACCTAGTTGAACTTGAACAAAACAAAGCAAAATAGAACTAGTTACCTTGTCCAAGTTGATCAAATGGTTGGCCCTATTGAATTGATCATTTGTGTGCTCCTTCAAATGGCAAATCACATGAAACTAGATGCAAGACGATGTTGAGATGATGGGGATTCTGATGATGCAAGTGGGTATGTGAGTTGATGCACAAAATGGATGCAAAATGGACTCAAAGGTTGCAGCAATGGAAAGTGGTGTGAGAGTTTGATGGCTTGATTGCTTGAATGTGTGAATGTCCTGCAAATGAGTTCAAAATCCTCTAATTTTATGGAAAATGCCTCTAATGAATGGAGGGATAGGATTTAGCCACCATGGACAAGATGAAGGGCTATGGTGAGTTGAAGACTCACAAGCCCTCACATCTTGCCAAGTGGCAATGAGGTGTCAAGATGGAATGTGATGTGGAGGTACTTGAAAGTACCTTGGGATTGGGACAAGATCTCATAAAGGAGTTCCTTGTCCCCATGTGCGAGATGTGACACATGAGGAATTCAAAATTCCTCAATAATCCACATAGGGAAAATAAAAGCCTTAGAAGAATAAATGAGAATTTTTAATTCACATGGGGAAGAGGCTGCCTTATCTAAATGAAGAAATCATTAATGATGGTTGACTTAGGGACATGCCATAAATGGCATGGGGATTAGGTTGACCTAATCATATGATCAAGGTTGTGTAAACAGGTGATTAGGGAGGCTAATGAAGGATTAAGGACAAGTTGCAAGTTATGGAGGATGTGACATTAATCCTGATTAAGGGTGTGCACATCATAATCATGGATTAATTAAACTAATCCAAATTAAAGAGAGATTATGGATGATGGGACAAAGAGAGAGAAAATTGATTTGAATTCAAAAAGGTAAAGTGACCAAATTAAATAAATCAAAGTATTTATTTAATTTAGAGAAGAAGGGGCATAAAGGTAAAGTATTTAATTATTAAATTAAATACCTTAGGAATTTTAGGAAAAGGAGAAACATTAATTAAATAAATCATTTAATTAATATTGATGGGGGATGCGAAATAGATGAATAAAGGGGATGAACTTGACCATATGGGAGTGGTCAAATTCGGATGTCTACATTTTTCCCCTCTTCGAAATATTGTTAGAATAACAGTGTTTCAAAGAAAAATAAAATATAGGCGACTCGATAGAAGAATGGACTAGAAAAATGATGCCCTAGCATAGGAAAAAAGTTGTGTTGGTTGTCCAAATGTTGGGAAATGAAGGGAGATGCCCCAGTCCCACAAGGGATTGGACATGATGGAGGAACAAAGGTGAATGTTAGGGTATGCCCCCTCAAGAGGGCGGATGGGGAAGAAAAAGCGGCCCTAGGTGACTTCTCGATATGAGGAAACGAAGGGTACCATGGGATAGAGCTCAAAAAACCATGAAGAATGGCTTTTGAATGGAGGCAAACAGACAATGGATACACGGTGTGCAAATGGCGGCCCATAGAAGAGAGGATTAATCAATTAAAAAAAGGGTTAAATAATGGGTAAAATTACCCAAAACTTAAAAAAGGTTAAAAAGGGAGGGAAATGGTATTATATAGTAATTTTGGAAATTACTATTCATCATTTGCACACCTGGAAGTTAAGTGAGAGAGGGAAGAGGAAGAAGGTGACAAGGATAGGTGACATGGCAGGCGAGGACAAGGGGTTTGTGGAGGACGAGATCATCCACCGAGGTGACGAGGTGTGGCGGTTCTACCACGAGCGTGCAGTGCCCCACCAGGTTAGTTGTAAAACCCCTCTTTGTGATTTTTAGTTAAAATTTGAAAATTTTAATGCATTTGAAAATGTGGGTTTTGGGAATTGGGATGGTTAGGAAAATGGGTTATCGGAGAAAAGCAATTTCGCCCAAATTTTTAGGCAAAATCACTTGTTAGATTGGGGGCTAAAAGGAGGTGAATTCGCCCAAGTTAGGGGAGAATTCACTCAAAAGAGAGGGAAAATCCCATTAACGGGCGAAGTGGTAGTGAACAGGGATGGATTTGCCCAGGAATCGGGCGAATCCACCCAAAGAAATCGGCTGGATGGGGCATGGGCGAAGTCACCTGATTGACGAGTGAACTCCCACGTCAGGGGACAACGGGTGAATCTGCCTTTCGAACTAGCGAACTCACCCATCAAGGGACGATGGGAGGATTCGCCCGTTGGACGAGCAAACTCGCCTGTCGGACGAACGAATTCGCCTGTCGAACGACAAAGGGTGGATTCACTTATTTACTAGGTGAATTCACCCAAAAAGGGCAGCAAAAAGGATAGGGGCGAATTCACTCGGGAAATGGGCGAATTCACCCAAAAAAGGGGAAAAAAAGGAAAACGAAAAGGGACATTTAACAAAGAAGCCCAGGGTAGGGGAGGAAATAGGAGGAAAGAAAATGAAGGTGATGGGATTCAAGAAGAATGATGGACGTGTGGCTTGGTGTGAATGCATAGCTTCGAGACATCGCAAACACGAGAGAGGCGTTTGACGATCCTAAAGACAATGATTGCAGCTATGAATGATGAGGATTATGCAGCACTGGCACAAACGGGTTTATTGCATATGCTAGGCTATCCTACTATTAGAGCGCATCAGACGTTGCTGACAACATTGATGGAGCAGTGGAGCTTCGAGACATCTACCTTCCATCTCCTGACAGGGGAGATGACAATTACACTGGAGGGCATATGGAGGATTCTACGGTTGTTTATAGTGAGGCACTTGGTGAGTTGGATGAGGACAGAGGGAGATGAGTGAGTTCAGAGCCTACAAGCCGTCTTCGGGCAAGTAAACTTGCCGATTCAGGGAGCAGAGCTGGATTTGGATGGATGCCTAGGACTGGGGGTACCAACACTACCATTATATCTCTATGGATTAATCAGTGGGATCTTGATGCCAGAAAGGAGCAAGAGGTTCTGCAGCCTCAAGGTGATTGAGGTTGTCAGACACATTATAGAGGGGAGAGAGGGGGATTTCACATGGGGTACATGTGTACTGGCATAGTTGTATAGACACATGCATGTGGTATGCTATCGACGAGCACTCAGTGTGACACATGTGACACTACTATAGGTATGGGCCTAGGAGCACATCAGCGTGGCTAGGCCAAGAGTGTTGATAGCGGGTACACAAAATGAGACACTACTAGTGGCATATTGGTATGGGATAGAGTACAGCTAGCAGTTTACTACCATGATGTTAGTGATCTAGAGGCATGGAGAAGGAGACTAGATGATTTACAGGAGGACCAGATAGTTTGGAGGCCATACATGACGTGCCAATTTTGTAGACGGAGTCAAGATGAGAGGAGACATAGAGGGTACTTCTTCATAGTATCCTACTTGGTCGAGAGAGACCCACGCATTGTGGAGTTGCACAGGGCAAACAGAGTGATGAGACAGTTTGAATTATAGTAGGACATTCCCCCATGACCTCAGAGGTTCAGATGGATTACCTGAGAGTGGTTATGGAGCGATCAAATCACTGCAAAGTTTGCTAGACAATAATGGGAGGAGTTTCAACAAGTTCCATACCCTGGGAGAGGAGTGGCAGACGTTGAGATGATGGTGAGATACTCTATGTGGTGGGCATATCACAAACCAACATGGATTACTTTGATGCATCAGATCAGAGGGGCACTAGGCTATGGTTCAGAGGATGAGAGGAGGTTGGGAGGATAGTTGAGAGTCAGGAGGAGAGGATGACAAAGGCAAGTATAAGAGGAGGCTGAGGTAGAGGAGGAGAGAGAGTAACGACAAGCGAGAGGACAAAGGAGGCTATGGAGGTGGATGCTCCAGAGGTAGATCCACTGGCCATAGTACCATACATACTATTGCCACCGGAGGACCCAACTGTACTATTGACAAGGGCTCTAGTGAGGCTACAAATTGTCGAGTACAGACTTAGGGAGGTAGAGACAGACATGGAAAGGCTACAGGTTAAGCTGACCCAATTGCAGGAAGAGGTGACTAGGCTGGAGGCAAAGGGACAGAGGCACTACAAAGAGTTGGAAAACTAGGTATCCATATAGATACAAGATGTTGAGAGGGAGAGGGAAGACCTAGTGAGACAGCTAGCAGAGTTGCGACAAGAGAGGATTGAGCTGAGGAGGGAGTAAGATGAGCTCTGAGATAGAGTAGAGGTGGCAGAGCAAATAGCTGGGGATGCAGGGTTGGTGTTGGAGAGATTGAAGACTACGATGACACAGTTGGAGATGCTGCAGGGTGAGAAGGATGCACCAGAGGCATAGGTACAGGCCTTGTAGGGTGAGAGAGACACAACAACATATTAGATTGCACAGATGTAGGCGTAGATTGACCAGTTGATGTTGGCATAGGATGCCTGGGAGCAGGAGAGGAGACAAATGGTCGGGTTACGGGACAAATACAAGATGGAGCAAGATGCAGCCAGGATACAAGCATTGGAGAGGGATGAGTACATGTGGGAGGCAAGTTATTATACGGTGTCATACTTCACAACGTTTCCAAATTAGGAATGGCATGTACCTCCCTATGTTAGAGCAGTGCCACATATGCCAGTGCCATCATGATCACTAGGGTTGCATACATGGGGATATAGTAGTTATTGAGAGACACCCCCACATAGAGGGCCAGTGCCAGATTCACCGTAGAGGTCAGATGTGGGCATCTTAGGCTAGAGAGGATAGAGGATAGATGATAGGATACAAATGTTTGACAGATGTAGGGTGGATGTGTAGTATAGAGCAACAAAGATCACATTTGATTCAGAGCCTTGTACTTGTATTTTATTTGATGATTATTGTTGTATATGATGGACATGTATTATGGATCATGTGATGGATATAACATTTTGGTATGATATGTGATAGCCCTTATTAACACTATGTGGCACTTATGTGATGGACTATTTATTTATGCACATGTGTATGTATGTGATTTTATTATGGATGATTATGATGATGTGATATATGCATATGTTTATGCGTATGTGAATGACATGGATGATATGTATGATGCCTAACGTTCATGATGCAAGATGTGATGAATGATTCATGATATTATATGCTATGGATATGAGTCTAAATGACTTATGATGCAAGATATAATCTATTCCATATATTAATGAGATGGACTAGTATAAAAATGAGTTAATAATAAAATGAACCTAAGATGCTTAGAAGTACCAATCAAGATTAGTCTAAACAATTTAAAATGAATATGAAATGATAATGCACATGGGCAGAAATACAACGTATGCAATGAACTGACAATGAAATAATCATAGGATGCTTAGAATAACCAATAAAGATTAATCTAAACAACTTAAAATAAATATGATATGACAATGCACATGGGATGAAATGCAATGCCTTGGAGCTACGATGCTAGATGAGATGCAATTAAATTCCTTGCAAACATTAATAAGTAAAAGGAAAGAACATGAACATGAGTGTAAATAAGGGCTTGCATAGTGATGGAAGTGGATGTAGGTCAACTTTATTCGTGTATCATACTTGCCCTAGCTCATTGGAAAGTACTTACCCTATAATCACTACAAAATTAAGGGAGGATGGGTGTGAAATTGCACTTGTCAAGAACTATATCCTGAGAAGAAAAGAAGTTTGGAGATGAATGTTTGCACAACCAAAATCACAAGTCATAGGTTAGGGATAGAATGGATGGAGGATGAATGCAATGCAATGGAATGGAAAATGAAATGCAATCCTAATGCGATTTTCCATCTTCAAAACACTAATTTTTGCTATAGCATAAGACACAATACGCCAAGGTATGGAAAACCAAGGAAAATTAGTGTCTAATGCATGAAACAAACACAACAAACAAGAAGGCTATCCCAACACCCCAAAGTTGCGATGACTTTGGTCGGGCTAGGCATTGGGATGACCATAAGCACAAAGGATGCCCCAGCGTAACACAAGACCGCAAGGATCTTGGTGGGTACTACTCGGGACAACCAAGCAGACAACAACAAACAAAAAGATATAGATATGCTCCTATGTTGACCAATCAAAATGCACCATAATATGATAGATCATGGTGGCCCTGACAAGTTACGATAGGAAGCTCAAATGATAAACAAAATGCCAAAAGCATCAAAAGAAAGGAATCAATTTCAAATGTCCTTTGCCATGGGATCAAAAGGTGGATGGGATTGATGTGGTCTGATGAGGAAGGATGCATCCTGTTAAGACCAAATATGGAGACTAAACTAAGAGATCGACATGATGCAAGATACTCAAAACCAATTGAATCTCATGGTGCTAGTGGATCTCATTTGTTAGGAACCATCTGGATAGGGACATAACTTGATGACACGACACAAGACACAAGAAAAACACACCCTAAAGACCTAGGGGCTCAGGGGCTGATCAAAGATTAGCCTTGCCTACGTGAAAGTGCAGATCCTTCGTAGTTCGATAAAAGACCATGGATAAAAGTTGAAAGAGGACAATGGAGACCTCGATGGATGGCAAAGACTAAACGGACAAATGCCCCAGGGGTGGATCAAATGATCAACCTTGCCTGTGTGAAAGCGTAGGGGCAACGTAGTTTGAAAAAGATCGACGACAAAAGACAAAACATGAAAAACAAAGGATAGACAACCGACACAACAGGATGGATGAAAGACTAAGGGGCTAATCCAAGTTAGTTTGCAGACCATACTATCTTAGATACTACAAAATTAATGAGGATATCCATCAAGGAGGAAAAGACCATGGCCAGATGAAGGCGTAAGTAGTCAGATTCATTACAAATGCCATGATGAGATGAAACCTAGATGAGAACTGACACGATGAAGAACCCTAGATAGAAACAAAGGACCAACATGACATGAATTTATTTAATTCCTACTAATCCAAAATTAGTCTAGAGACCGCAATATTTTAGATTACTGTCACTCTTAAATTTAAATAACTTCTTGTCATGTCATAAACAACAAACAAAAGATAGGATGAGACCTAATGATGATCGAAACAATGAATAAACCTAGATGAGAGACTAACGGACAACAAAGACAGATGACATAAGCTCAGATCAAGATGAAAGCTCAGAATCATAGATAGCGGATGAAGATTGTCCAATTCTCAACCAAAATACACCAAGCGACAGATGTGGGGATGCAAACGGAAGGACTAGATCGAAAGGATGTTAGGATGGGATGTGCGAATAGGATGGATGAAAGCACAAAGTAATTAGGACACAAGGTAGATAATGATTAAGCCCTTTACTAATGGCGCATGTTACCAAGTTTTCACCGAATGTACTTATCCAAGGCACCACCAAGGGTGGTTTTCACCATAGGATGAATTATTTCTCTTTACTATTTTTGAATTTTTTTGACTTATTTTATTTTATTGTATTTTTTGGATTTTTGCAAGATGGGATAACCCAGCTGAATTAGGTGTAAAACCTTTTCAGGTTCATGATATTGATGGGCTCTTTGAGGGGCTCTTCTTTAGGTGTGGCAAGTCTATATGCCCCATATCCATATTTTGTTGTGATGGCATAGAGACCCAGCCAATTTGCCTCAAATTTCCCTTTCTTGTCTTAGTCTTGCTGGGTACGTTGATTCTCCTTAAGAACTAGATCACCAACATTGAATTGGCGAGGACGACCCTTCTTGTTGTAACTTCTCTTAAGATGATTCTAATATGCTTGAAGATGATTGTATACTTTGATTCATTTTTCATCTAGGAGTTCCAACTGACTGATTCTCGCAACTCGAGCATCTTCGTCACTAATGAGGTTCTTCAAAGATATTCTCAGTGATGGGATCTCGACCTCAATCGACAAGATGGCATCGACACCATAGACGAGAGAATATGGAGTGGCACCAGTAGGAGTGCAAATGGAAGTACGATATTCCCAAAGGGAAAGATGGATATGAAAGTGCCTTATGGGAGATTAAAATACTTTCATTTAAGGCTTTTTATGTTTAAAAAGACTTGTTTTTATTGTTAATTGACATAACTGGCGGTAGACAATAGATTAACATATTTGCTTATTTTACGTTATGTTTAACTAAATTAGTGGATATTTTGGAAGTAATAGCTTATGTTAAATGTGTTGCTTTATGATGACTTTGGATAAGATGATTATGCTGTATTAATCTTTATTTCCATGATTGTTGTTCTTTTTATAAGGGTTTTTAACAGGGTATCTTAAAGATTGATGAGACGGTTAAACTCTCTATCTAATTATGAGGAATGACTACGCCATAGATAGGCCCTACTGGATGATGAGTCACTCAAAGTCTGAAATTGACTTCTTCATAGTTGATTGAGGAACTTTTACTTCCAATGCCAATCTAGCGTAGTTCTGGCATAGTCCTCCATAGTCAACATCAGCTCTATTTTTAGTTTCATTTTGTAATCTGTAGATGGTCGCCTTAAGTTTTGGTAGTTAATGCCATGTTAGAAGCTAATAAGGATATTTTATAAATATCCACATTTCAGTCTTAGTTAGGAGTTAGATGATTTGCAATTAGATTTTTTTGTAATCACAAGCAATACTTTGTTCTGTGTTCTACTTTTGATCAATGAGAAAGGAAGCAAGAAGTTAATTAATTCACTGTGTTGAAGGATCTTACCTGAGGAAGAGTAGGGCCCACTCAACCTTTGGAACGATCTTATGGTATTTTTTTAAGTGTTGTTATTTTTTGATATTAAAATCTATAGTAGAAACTGATTTTGAATTGTTCAATTGTTAAAATCATCTTCTATCTTGGTAAATGTTAAGACCAGATAATCTATTTGCAATTGCGTTTCAAAGTTTTAGTTATTATGGTTAAGATCGAATCATTTGAATGTTTGGATTTGTTTATGAGAAATGATAAATTGAACCATTAGAATTGTTGAACAAGTTTCTTTCATAAATTAGGTTTAAATACTGTCTGAATCAATTAGAATTAACGTTTGTTTATTAAGTTTCATTAAAGTAATGTTAGGAATTTATGGAAAGATGGAGTTGAAGTCTGTTCAAAATCTGTTCATGGAGATTAGTCTTTATGCTTTTTAGAATAATCATCATTTTCCTGCAATTCATTTCTGCTTTTAAATTAGCATTTACTTTCCAACAATTAAATTATGGATTTCTTTTAAAGCAAAATATAATTAATTTGAAATCCTGCATTTTAGAATAAGAATTAAAGTAATCATTAGTTGTCTCCATGAATTGGTCTAAATCGAAGTCAATAAAGTCATAATTAAGTTAGTAGAATTTTAAATCAGAAGTTAGAGTAGATTTAAATCTTAGGAATCAGTCGCTACAGTTTAGCTCTTGAAAGCTCCTAAAGAGCCCCCAAGAGCTCCTGAAAGCTCCTGAAGTAGGAAAAACGATACCTGAAGTCGTTGTTTATAGTGCAAATCCCCCCAAAAAGAATATGTGACAACTATCCTTATCACATATTGCTTTGAGACACACCTGGATCGATTAAAGAATTGATTAAATGATGCAAGTTGTGATATCAACAACCTTGCTCATCATTTTTGGCGCCGTTGTGGGGGATACTTAAATGATTTGGCTATTTAGTGTGAAGCCTTAGTGTTGATAGGGAAGGGAGATCTGAAATAGTGGATGAGACGAAGCAGAGACCAACTATGAAGGTTTCTTCCACAAAACATTGACATTAGAAGAAATCTTGATTTTAATCAAGAGGATATCTAGTAATACTAAATTGAAAATCAATAAATTAATCAAGAAAACCCCATTGAAAATCAATAAGAAAACAGAGATCCAATTCCAAGAGAAGAAATGGGTGATCAACCGGTACATCCACCAACAAATAGAACCTTTTCAAATCCTATCAATCTTGAAAGACAACTTGATGAACCCCCTATGAAAAACATTTCGCCCTCAGTTCTTCCAACATTTAGGGGAAAAACTGCATAAGACCCTGATCAATTCCTGTTTGAATTCAAAATCTTATGCCAAACTTATGATTATTCAACTGATAATTAGAAGTTGAAGTTGTTTCCTTCAACTTTGAAAGAATCGGCTTTAAGATGGTTTATGGGTTTAGGGTCAGAAACGATTAGGACTTGGTAGCAGATGGAGACCGAATTCTTGGACAAATACCAGGATTATTGTCGAGTGAGAGATAGAAAGGAAGAATTGTTTCACATAAAGCAATTAGAGGATGAAAGTCTATAAGACTATGCTGATATATTTCAATTTGTACATCAAAGGTGCACTAATGGGCTGGATGATGAAATCAGCAAAACAATTTTCCTAAGAGGGATTGAAGATGAGTCTAGAGAATCTTTGAACCTAATGGGAAAGGGAGACATTAACAAGATTTCCTTGGATGACATTATGGAGATCTATAGAAACTACTCTAGAACTAGAGTGGGGACTAGAAACTCCAGGAGGAACAAGACTCACACCACTGATGTATTTGAAGTAATGGAAGAATTGGCCAACATGAAGACTGATCTGCTACTGAATCTCAACATGCAAGGAGAAAAGAGGACCACTAAACCATTATCAATTTATTGTTCCAAATGTATGGGAAAACACCTTTTGAGGGAATGCCCATTAAATCAGGTTGAAATTTATGAAATTTGTGAAAAATCACACCCGACCAATTCTTGTAATCTTTTGGCAGGAATAAAGAACAATATCAAGAAACCACCAATAATCGAGGAAGAGCTCAATTACGTCGGCCAAAGACCTCAAAACCAAGGGTATAACACAAATCCAAGACAATATGGTTCACAATCAAATTGGAATCAAAATCCATGGTAGAACCAAAATCAGTGGACCCCAGAATATCAGCCACAACCCCAACCTACATATTGGGGGCAACCATAGTAGATGAATCCCTAATGGAACCAATCCTAGTGGTAGTCTAACCAACAACCACAATGGCAAGCAAATCAATCCTCATGGTAGCATAATCAAAACCAATTCCAACCATTATAGAATTAGGGACAAAAATGACCATGGGTACAAACACCTCCAGCCCTTAATGCCCCTAATGCTCCCAATGATCAAGTGAATCAACCCCAAATGCCAACTCAACTGGTTTCCAGTCCAAAGAATGAATGAAGTGATACAAACAACCCAAATGTAAATGTGGTAGATGTTAGCGACATTTAGCTGCGAAGTCGAAATGTACAAACTACACCAGTCAAGATAGTTCCAAAAAGAGAGGAAGAAAACATAGAACAAATATTAGAAGAAGAACAAATTGTAGAACAAGCTCCCCATCCCGAGAGATTGCACGAAGAGAAAACTATTCCACAAACCTCTTCCCCTCCCTACATGAATGTAATCGATTCACAACTTCTTAGAGAGTTGAAAAAGATTAGCATTGAGATACCTCTATTACAGGCAATCAAGGATATCCTAGAAATCAATTAGTTAGTAAAAATCCCTTTGCATGAAGACACCAGGAAGGAAAATGAAAATGCCTTCAACAATTCAAGTAGGGACTAAACTTACTGATGTGTTATCAGGAAGAATGCTTCCACAAAAGTATAATGATCTTGGTAGCCCTATCATAACACTAAGTATAAATGGAATTGAAATACCAAATGTCCTGATTGACTTAGGAGTTGCCATAAATGTCATTACATCTGATACAATCGAAAGGCTAGGAATGACAACAATTCAGCCAACAACAACTGTTCTACAGCTGGCTGATCAATCAACTACAAAACCAGAAGGTATTATTGAAGAAATCATGGTCACAATTGATACATGGGATTACCCAGTCGACTTTTTGGTTCTCAAAGCCAGAAGGAAAGATTCTGGATACCCAATCATATTAGGTAGACCATGGTTGGCTACCGCTGTAGCCTTAATAGACTATAGATCAGGAAGCATGATTATCACTAATGGATAAAAATAAAAAGAATTGTCACTTTATCCACCTGCACAACCATCACTTCAACCAAACACTCAACTTTGGGTGGATGAGGATTTAGATTCAAAAGGTGGTGGTATTGTGGAATTAGCAATGGTAGCCATAAGTGAACATATCCAGGAATGTGAAGAACAAGAGATAACTTCAAACAGTGAACGAGATAATTGTCAAGCAACATTACATGAACAACATTGTTGTCCTTTGAATACTCTTGTTGAAGAATCAATGAATTCTAAAACAGACGTAAAGGAGATTATAGTCGCAGGAGATAAACCCCTTAATATCAATTCAACCTTATCCCCGACGCAAGAGGAAAAATTGAAAGAAATTTTAGAAAAATACACCGCAGCGTTTGCTTGGGAATATACTAATATGAGAGGTATCCATCCTTCAATCTATAGTCATCACATCTACACAGAAGATGTTAGACCAATGAGCCAAGGACAAAGGCAAATTAATCTTGTTCTTCGAGACATTGTAAAAAAAGAAATTGAGAAGTTGCTTAACGTGGGATTCATATACCCAATATTTGATAGTCAGTGGGTCTCTCCACTAGTTATAGTTCCAAAGAAAAATGGTAAATGGCGAGTCTGCATAGACTATAGAGAATTAAATAAGGCCACTAAAAAAGACCATTTCCCATTGCCATTTATCGACCAAGTACTAGACAATCTAGCAGGCAACAACTACTTCTCATTTCTTGATGGCTTTAGCAGATATAACCAAATCCAAGTAGCCCTTGAAGATCAAGACAAAACTACCTTTACATGTCCTTGGGGTACGTATGCATATACAGTCTTACCATTTGGACTATGCAATGCACCTGCGACATTTCAAAGAGCGGTACTTGCAATATTTGTAGATTTCACCACTTCATGTGTAGAAATCTATATGGATGACTTTACAGTCCATGCTAAAACATATGATGAAGCATTAAAAAACCTAGAAAAAGTTTTACAACTTTGTAAAGATCATAGGTTATCACTCAACCATGAGAAAAGTTCCATAATGATGACAGGGGGAATTGTTCTGGGACATCACATCTCAAAAGAGGGGATAAAGGTTGAGATCATACAAAACATTGAAATCCCAAAGAACCAAACTGGAGTAAGAAGTTTTCTTGGACATGCAAGGTATTACAAAAGATTTATAGAAGGATTTAGTAAAATAGCATCACCGCTATTCACCCTGCTCAAAAAAGAAGAAGAATTTGTATGGACAGAGGATTGCCATAAATCCTTTGAAACAATTAAGATAGCTCTAACAACTTCACCCATTATCAAAGGACCAGTTTGGGGAGAACCTTTTCACATACATGCAGATGCATCTAATTTGGCCATTGGTGTAGTTTTAGGACAAAAAGATGAAAACAATGTCATGCATGCGATTTACTATGTTAGTAAAAACCTAAATCCTGCTGAAAGAAACTACACAACAACAGAGAAGGAATTTTTAGCTGTGGTATATGCAATAAATAAATTCAGACATTATATTACAGGCTATAAAATCTACATTCATACAGATCATGCTGCAATCAAATATCTAATTAATAAGGCAGTGGTAGGTGGACGCATTATCAGATGGTTACTTTTATTGCAAGAATTTGATGTAACTATTGTTGATAAGCTTGGAAAGGACAATGTTGTTGCTGACTTTCTTTCCAGAATTGTTTTACAGGATAATCAAGAACCAATGGATGATGCATTTCTAGACAAACACTTAATTGCTATATCAGTTCATCCACCATGGTTTGCTGATTTGGAAAATTACCTTGTTACAGGAAAATGTCCAAGTCAATTTAGTAATAAGCAAAAAAAGAGGTTAATCCATGAAAGTTCAAGATTTAAATGGATTAATGATCTTCTGTTTAAATTATGTCCTGACCATGTTTTATGCAGATGTGTAATAGAATTGGAAGTTTATGTAGTGCATGATTGCCATCACGAACCTAAAGGAGGACACTTTCAGTTGTAAGAACAGTTCACAAAATCTTGGGGGTTGGCTACTTTTGGCCAACAATGACAAAAGATGCAACAGTCTTTGTCAAACATTATGATGAGTGCCAAAGAATGGGGAAGCCTACAACAACCATGGAGATGCCGATGCAGCCACAAATAGCCCTTGAACCATTTGAAAAGTAGGGCATCGACTTTGTGGGACCAATAGATCCACCGTCTAGGGGTCAGAGATATATCCTTGTTTGTACCGATTATGCAACAAAATGGGCTGAGGTGAAGGCACTACCAACAGCAAAAGAAGATAAAGTTGTAGACTTTCTATACAAGAAAATTCTCCAATGGTTTGGTGCACCCAGAGAAATTGTTTCAGATTAGGGACCGCAATTTGTGTCAGCAATGATGGAAGCATTTTTACAGAGGTACCAAATAACTCACAGAAAATTTTTGCCTTATCACCCACAGGCGAATGGACAAGTAGAGGTCACAAATAGAGAATTGGAGAATATTCTTGTAGACACATAAAAATGGCCTCGCCTTGCAAACCATATTTCATACGATGACCATGCTTCTTACTCACATAATTCAATTACTTAATCATGTCCTAATGTCATAATTATTCCTCCATGATTATTTAAATAAATAAATTGCATTTATTTATTTAGATACGTCACTAATTAGTCCTTATGCCTTCTAATAATTCTCCATTTAACCATTTATCCTTCAATCAAATAAACTTATTTATTTAGCCCACTTTCCATCTCACCAAATAAATAATTAAAATGATTATTTATTCTCTTTTGTCTCATTCCCATTTATGAATTAAATCATTATTTAATTCATAAGTCAACATTCTCCACAAATTAAATAATTTCTATTATGCCAACTACCTATTTTTCTCCACCATTGATTTGGTTATCTCCAATTAAATCCCAACCCTTCATTTAAAGGCTTGCCCTAACTTTGACCTAATGTTTCCCTAACCCTAATCATCCTTATCACATTGAATCCTAGTTGTTGATCTTAGGGCTTCACCAACTTTTAATCCTATCCATCCATTCACCATTTGGAATTCTTTAAAAGGCCCCCTTCCAAGTCATTTTACACACACACAAGTTATTTTGAGCATGCTTGAGAGCTTTTGAGCACTTGAGAAATCACATTACTTCAATATTTTGCTTAGCTTTGTCATAGGTTATAGTTGCACTTCAAATTTGAGGGCAATTATATCATTTCAGCAAGATGGAGAAGGCCAATGGAGGTGAATCAATGGAGGCTTGAAGACTAGGTGAATTTGTTTCATACTCTCATCTTATTTTGCTTCTTGCATTCTATTGTTCTCTATTGTTGTTAGAGATTTAATGGTTTTATGCTATTTGCAATCTAATAGAAATTTCTCTAATTACATTTGGTGAACCCGACGTGATTTTGACCGCAGCCCTTAATACGATTGTTTCATTTGCAGAAACTTCATTTGTCACCTCCACCTGTTGTAATCACCATTGGTTGTGATATTTTAAGATTCATCATAAAAGGTTGATGGTTGTTTCTACTTGCAAGAAAATGTGTAACCAGCTTATCAATAGTGCTTGATTGAAATATTGTACCCTTTTGATTCATGCACTCCCAACGTTGATTTTCACGTGGAAATAAATCACTTCTGACATGCACATGTTTTGATTTTATCTTATGATTGAAGTATTTCATAGCAATCAAGCGGTGCTTTTAGAGTAGTTTATGTTTGTTGGAGTTCTATGGGTATGTTGCTTAAAACACCAATTTTGCCATTTATTTGAGTTATTGGACCCTGATCATTTCCACGCTTACTTTGTAAAGCTGGCCTTAGTTTTGTGATGGTTCCACTTTCTGTGTGCATTTGATTCCTAACGCTGGCAGCATAAAAAAAAAAAATGGACTTAGTTTTGTGCAAATCTCATTTCTGGGTTGTTTTTGCACTATCTTTTTAGAAGGCATCAAGGTCATACCTTCTTGGCCAGAGTCGACGATGGGAGGACTCCAATCTTAGCCTAATTCAGACCCACTTCCTCTCATGCTCTGGATTTATGTTGAGATCAGGCATGGCACGTGCAGGATAAAAAAAAAAAAAAAAACTTCTTGATCTTTTCTGAAAGCTCCTCTAAAATCTCGCACATAAATCCTTGGTAAGTAGTTGTCGATAATGCATATATTCTTTTATTTGCCTCTTCTTCACTTCCGACAACATTAGCTAGAGTTTTTACAAAGCAGTCGATCTTCTCCTCGCGAGTAGGCTGGGGATCAGGCCACTCCATTGTAACGAGCCAATGGTTGTAATCGCATCCTGGGAAAAGGGTGGGTCGCTCACCAGAATTATTAGAGTCTAGGGGAGAATACACTGCTCCCGAGTTCGAAACCCTGCAGCGAGAAACCGTCCATCGTGAGGCCAGTAAAGATTGATGATTAAAACCACATAAGTGGCTATAGCCCGTTGGAATGGGAGATGCAGGGGATTTTTGAATTACAACAGCTGAAGAAGAAAGGGATAAATATGAATATGTAGAAAGTTCCCTTGCCAATGTAACGGCACGGCGAAGACGAAGAGCCATGATCGCCATGTAGAAAAAAACTCGAACCTACCCACATGCATATGCATTGTCTGTTGTGGCCCTGAGTTTGATCTTCACCTGCAAGTCACATTGTTCTTGACACTTTCACTTCTTCCATTTGGTGCGCTGCTTTCCCCACCGCTATTGGTTTATGTTGTGTTTAATTCTTCAGCCGACCGAACAGTCGTCCATGCCATTCACATTGAGCCTACTTCACCCCTACTTCACCCGCTCCTCATAAATGCCTTTGAATCAGATTCAAACACCTATGCACAGACAATTGGAAGTTGGCGATAGACGGTTCAGTCTTAATTGCTTCGTCTGATTGCCTGGGAGTCACAACAATTAGCACAGTTGGCAGAAACTTCCAATTTTAATGCTACGTTGACAAAGGCAGAATGCGTTATTGGTCTCTGTCGTTTCCTCATTAATGTTGCCGTCCAAATAAAAGCTCATTGCCGCTTGAGTCAATAACTAGAGGAAGTAATTCATTTAACTATCGCCCAACATCGGCTTTTACTTTAGTTTAACTTTTCCTTAGATTTCGATTTCATGAGAGTTACATTTTAATACGATTCTAATCTATTAGACTTTTCATTAGATTAGATTTTCATTTTCACTTAAAATGTAGATAGTTTTAGATTAGCTTTTCATTCATTAGATTAAACTCATTACAAGCTTTTAATTTTAATAGTTTTAGATTTGTTTTTAAATAGATAAGATAATTAGATAGTTTTAGATTTGTTTTTAATTAGATTCCATTTAATTTAGCTTTTAATTTTGCTCATTAGTTTTAGATTTTAATTACTTTCTAATTTAATTTAGGTTTTCAATCAAATCTTAATTAGAATTGGATTTTTAATTAGATTTTAATGGATTTTTATTTTTTAGATCTTAATTAGATGTTTAATTTTTTTTAGATTCTTAACTAGAATAGGTTTTTCATTAGATTTTAGGTTTTATTTATTTAGATTTTCAATTGTAGACTTTAGCCTAATTAGAACTTAGATTAATTAGATGTCTAGACTAGCTTAATTTTGTCTATTGAATTAGATGATAGTTTTATCTCTAGTTTAATTTAAATTTTTAGGACTAATCTTTGAGCTTTTTTTTTAGGTTTGAATGTCCACGATTCGGGATTTGCAACGTCAACTATCGCTTGTCAAAGACGGAAGACTCAATAATTGTGTTTTTGCAGGGCTCCCGCTTCAATTGTGCTTTATCTTGAGTGCCTCCTTCACATAGATGATTTATTGGGCCTAAAAAGAACTTGCGTGCTTGAGTTGAAATCATAAGCTTGGCTTAAAATAAACAAAGTGTTTGATGTGTTTGCCTCACACTTCAATTTGGATATTAAAATGAACAAATGCTTTCAACTCGTGTAACCTTTGATTCAATAATAGGAGTATCCTCTCCCCTTGCACACTTGTGCGATCCTGGGTGCAAGAGAAACTGTTATTGACTCTAGGAATTTGGGCCTTCCTTGGTGGGAAAAAGTACTCACCCCAAGGTGACTCAGACCGGCAACGGAGCTCTTTGGCCGAGCTACCCCCGACCGGTATACAAATTTGAATCCTAAGGGAAAGCCTAGGATTACGAGTGCGGATGTGTCATACGGACAGAGTAGTACTCCCATAAACCCTGTTGAGCGTAACCTCTTCAGGCTGGAGTGCCACCTAATCGGTGATTAATCTCTTGCCCCATGTATGGCCACTCGAACGGGGGTCCCGAACTAAATACTCTTGTGTAGTAGCCAAAAACCTTCTATCCGCTAGCGCAGCAACGGTCGTTGTGAAGGCATCCACATCTTCACAGTCTTTAGTAGAGGTGATCAGCGTGCCATGGGAGTTTTATGGGCGCTGGAAGCTTGGTTGGCCTGAGAAGAGAGTGCACTGTAAGGGGGAGCCCGTGCAGCCAAGCTTCTGGATTCACACGCTAAGGATATGTGGCTGGGGAAACCCAAGTGGAATCTAGCAGATATTGTCCTGGCCTAACCATAGGATTGTGCTTGTCTTCTTTGTGATTGATTACACATTCAAAACATCGTGTTTGCTAAGTGTTTTCTGGATTCTCAAACAAGTATACACAACGCTCACAAATCTGGGAAACAATCAACTTCAGACTTTTCATCAAAACATCACAAAACTGAATTCGAGTCCAACAATTTTGCCTACTGTCAAACATCTTTTCTCGAAGTCTTTGTCAGAAACCAGAACTGAAATTGCTCAAAATTTACATCATTCAACCATTAGCTTGCATTTTTACCTTAGGTTCATCCTTGTTAATTTTAGTTGCATTCCCTAGGCTTCATAATCATCATTTCCTACATAGATTTGTCATTAGGTTTTCATCTTTGCAGACTTTGGATTAGGCCACCTCATCACACTTTGCAAAATCATTGCCTTCAAGAGTAGGTTATCTTGGGACTTAGTCAACAATCTCCTTTTCAGTCATTGTCCTTTTTGTGAGAATTTCCAACTCAACAGTCTAGTTAGGAAAACTCACTAGTCATTTTGACCTTGTCACTTAGTCCCTTTAACAAGTCCTTTGATAACCAAAATTAAGACATAGATTAAGCTTAGAGTGGCTAGGCCAACCTTTCTCCACATTGCATTCATCTTAGTCCATACTTTGCATATTTTGTGCCTAAAAATCCAAAAAAATCAAAAAATAGTGTTCACCCTAGTCCTCATTTTGCACCTTGACCTTGCATTAGTCACCTTTTTAGTCAACATTATCATCTTAGTACTCATTTTTCCCCTAGTCAATTCTATCACCTTGCATTAATCAACATTGTCATCATAGCCATCATTGTCACCTCGACATTTGACATATTTCTTTGGCAACTTTGTCATCTTGCATCAATCATTTCCTTAGGAATACATTGTAATCACCTTGCATTGTCATCCTTTATCACAAAAACACCAAAAACATAGAATAGTTGTCATAATCATCATCCTCATTTGAGCAATTCTCTTTTATGGTCGAAACTAGGCTTCAAAGAAAGAAAAGACAAATGGAAAACTTTGGACAAGACTTCAACACCAACATCCATACCAACACTTATGACATGAACCAAGACATGACTTTTAACGATCCATTTACCAACATGAACATACCATCTTCCATGAACCTGCCAACATCCTCTCGAAATCCATTCGAACCATTCATACAAAGAGACCACACTGGACAAGTATTAGTTGAGGACCTAGAGGCTGCAGCCCAAAATCCTGACGTAGCTTCATTTGTAGAGGACTTGGTCTTGAACGATGCTGACAGATACCTTGCTATGCTTTTAGACCAAGGGGCCAAACTACCAAGAGGATTTGACATCAATACCATAAGACCTTCGTCTCTAGACAACACGACACAAAACTTGACACCTCAACAAAACACAAACGATGCCTCCAACAATAACACTGTTGTCACCACACAAATTGCTACAAGCACCATCAATATTACATCTAGTGGAACCATAAGTCAAAACACCTCCAACTCAATCAATGCAACATCTATTGGAGGAACACCCACCATGCCACAAGCAATATCACAATCCATGCCCACAATGTCAATGACATCTTCACAAACAGTTGGAACTACCCTTGGATCTACATCAATGGGGGCAAGTTCCTCAAACCCGATATTTGGAACCTCATCTATGACCATAGGGACATCATCATCAAATCCGTATGTGGGAACCTCATTCAACCCATTTGGAGGAACTAAACGACGTATTCTTATTCAAGGTCCCCAACCAAACGTTAACACATCGTCACAACTAAACATCAATGCCTCACAAGGACAAAATACCAACATCCTGCATGGACAATTCCAAGGACAAAATACCAACATCCCACATGGACAAGGCACTCAAATGACACAACAAATGAATACCTTTGGGTACCAGAATAGTCAAGGTTACCAGATCCCCCAAATATCGACAAATATGTCTGGATCGCACATCCCCACATATTCATCACAAATTCACACGCAACAACACGTTCCTCATCAAAATTGGCAATACCAACAATTTCCAAACCAAAACATATCATACATTCCACAACAACACATGTCACATTCAAACTCGAACATGCTATCACAATCAATGGGGACTCAAGGGATACCCATCACTCCCATGTGTGATGCAACCAATAATCCCATAATAGAGGCCTTGACAGCCAGAGTGGCGGACCTCCAAAAACAAATGGAAAACATGCAAACATCAAACAAAATGCCACCAATGTCATATGACCTATGTCCATATCCTTTTGACACAACTTTATACATGCCACCATTTCCTCCTGGATATGTGGCCCCAAACTTCACCAAATACAAGGGAAAGACAAATCCTATTGAACACATTCGAGAATTCACGACCAACTGTATGGACATTGCATATGAACACACTTACTTGATGAGACTCTTCTCCAAGAGTCTAACAGGACCCACACTCGAATGGTTCTCCACTTTGAAGGGGATAAAAACATGGAATGAACTTGTAGAAAAATTTGTGGAAAATTATGCCTATAACATTGACACAGACACCTCCATCACTAGCTTATGCACACTTACACAAGAAGACGCTGGTGAAATGTTTATCCCATTTTTCCAACGATGGAGAGGCCTCGCAAGTCGTTGCCACATAGACATACCTGAAAAAGAGAAGGTTGACATGTTTGTACAAACACTCCTAGGCCCATTGAAAAATGGCTTGCGAGTTCATTGTTGTACAACCTTTGCAAACCTAGTCGAACGAGGTGTCCAACTTGAGAAAGCACTTATTGCTGAGGGAAGATTAAAATACGGTCCTAAAAACATAAATGCAAGTCCTCCCACTGACAAGAACAAATACTGGGTTAAGAATAAACATGTCACCAATGATGGCGTTGTAGATGCTAAGGCTATCAATGCAATGGGTCCTGTGCTTACCCTTAAAGGGGCTCAACCACAAAATACACAGATGATCACACAGACCCATGCTGCCAATGTTGTACAGACAAATCAAAATAACCAAGGTAATCAAAATAACCCAAATCAAAGGCAGCCCCGACAACCAGACAGTTCCCCAGGAGTCGCACATACACCCCCTTGGGTGAGCCCATTGAAGAAGTCCTCAAGAAACTCCTTCAAAATGGTGTCATAACACTTGAGGACCCAAAACCATATGACCCAGGGCAGTTTAAACCATTTTGGTGGGACGACAATGCATTTTGTGATTATCATCGAGCAAAAGGACATAAAACCTCCTCCTGTCGACAACTGAAAAATCTAGTACAAGACCTTATCGAGAATCGTACCATTGAGATAGGTGGACCACAATTTGCATCTAATTCAGACCATACCATACACAAGAACCCACTGCAGGACCATGGTTCTAGTAACCCTTCCACGTCAAAATCCAATAACAATAATCGAGCCAACCATGCCCGTATTGCATATGACTATTCTGGGGGACCTATCATAAATCATATTAGAACAACTGTTGAACATGTCAACACAGTTACTGTCAGAAATGCCCCTGAATGCAATGTCACTACCCGTGGGGGAAAAGTCACCATAGCTGGCCCTCCTCCCAGACAACCAAAGATAACAATCGCTGGCCCATCCACCCAACAATCGCAGTCCAATCCATTACCCAAACAATCCCAGCCTAAAGGAAATTTTAACCTCATTGACCAACTTGGGAAGACACCTGCACAAATTTCTATACTTGAGTTGCTACGTATTTCCCCAGCTCATAAGGCTATACTCGACAAAACATTACAAGAGTCTTCTATTCCCCAAGACATTGATGTCAATCAATTTGAGGCCATGGTGGGATATCTTACCGCTCCCCACCATATAACATTTTCAGACCAAGACTACTCATCGTCCAAATCCAATCATAATGATGCCCTTCACATTGAAGTTTTTATCCATAAGCATAAGGTCAGACGAGTGTTAGTAGATGGCGGAGCAGGACTGAACATATGCTCCTTAAAATTGGTTAAGGCCCTAGGCTTTTCTGATGCTTGTGTAGACGCTACAAAGAGCATTGTTATCAAGGCATATGATGATGAAGAACGTTCCTCTCGGGGCGTAATTACACTTCCAATTCATATTGGACCAGTCATTGTGGACACCACTTGTCAAGTCCTGGATCTAGAACTTCCATACAATATTTTACTTGGTCGACCTTGGATTCACGCCTTGAAAGTTGTCCCTTCCACGTATCACCAGTGTTTGAAGTTTCCCTTTGAAGGCACTGAGATTACCATATATGGAGACCCTGACCCATTTCAATATTGTACCAATTTGAGAGGTATCTCAGAGCGCCAAGTGCCTATCAACAGTGAAGCTTCGACATCTTCATCCTCTAAATTCATTGACCCATCAACACTTGTGAAGCCTCCCGCATCCACATCCACTGCCACAACATCCACTTCTGCTTCTTCAGCAACCATGACCACCTCCATGACATCTACCACTTCATCCATCACCCCAAGCATCGACGCAAGTATTAAGATCCAAGACCAAGGGTGTGGAGAGTATAAGTTGAATACGGCCTATTGCATAACAAGGATGCCTAAGTCTCCCCAGGTCTACGGCAAGCCTTGCTTCATGTTAGAGTCAAAAGAAATTTTTAGAGTCCCTCCAAAAACAGTATTCATAAAGTGGGGTGAAATGAGTCAAGAGGACATTGACAACGTGCTATCTTGGATTTATAGAGAACCAGAGGATCCAACTCCCTTGCCAGTAAAAATGTATGGTAAAGGATATGACATGATAAAGGAAAAAGGCTACGATGGAATTAGTGGCCTCGGCAAGCACAAGACAGGAAGGCAAGAACCTCTAGCACCTAAAGGAAGACCTAAACATCTTGGGTTAGGGTTAGGACCAGGAGAATCTGGCGATCATAGTACCAATGCACTTTCTAGCGAGAGAGTAAATGCTTCAGACTGTGTCGAGACAATTGAAGATCCCCTTTCTGAAACTGACTCCCACGAATGGGAATTTGGCTCCCAACGATCCCTAAGTGACTGTTGCCTTGATGAATTGTTCCTTGAACCTGGAGAGCTTACATTTGAAGAGAGATTCTGGAAAATGTTCAAAATTGACATGACACCAAACAACACCCAGTCCAAATCCTCTTCTACTCCTATTGACCATAATCCCGACATACTCGTCTACCCTACTGAACCTAATGACCATCATTCAGATTCATTTGAATTGCCACATGACACTACTGACCCAAACTCCACTCCCTTTGTTCCTTACTTTGCTGATGAGTGTGAATCAAGCGAGGCAGAGTACTGGATAGAATCGGATATAGAGCCTGATGATGACAATTTTATCTTTAACCTCTCTGAATCTGTCGGCATGCTTTCCGCGTCCTACCCACCATTCACCAATACTGATGATGGTATTTCCTTAGTCTACCCACAACTAATCGATTGGGATCAACAAGGCCCGCCAATTATGGACATATTTCAAAATGATGAGGCCATTGCAGAATTCATGGGACTGCGTGAGGGTATACCAAGTGGAGACCACAAGGCTGGATTTTCCATTGACCTAGATTGTGCCGCTTACTTTGGGGAGACTGCTCCATCCTCTAGTCAGAAAATGAAAAATAAAAATAAGGTAAAAAATGACATGTCTTTAGGTGAAAACCGCAAGGCACCTTCTGATGGTAAAGCAGTAAAAATAAAGGACGTGCCTAAGGATGGAGAATTGGACTTTCTCCCCGTAACTCAAGAAAAATCAGCCATGCTCATAGAAGACACTATAGAAGTAAACATATCTACAGCAGAAGATCCTAAGATGGTCCTCTTTGCGGCATCTTTGACAGAGGAAGAGAAACCTGAGTTCCACAAATTCTTTTCAGAGCGTAAGGTCAACTTTGCATGGTCTTATGCCGATATGCCTGGGTTGGATCCAGAACTTGTCTTGCACCATTTGCCATTATTTCCAGAGGCCAAGCCAGTGAAACAGAAGCTACGAAAGATGCACCCACAGATCGCCTTGTTAGTGAAAATAGAACTTAAGAAATTGTTAGATGTGGGATTCATACGGTCCATAGACTATGCCGAATGGATATCAAATCTTGTACCAGTCACAAAGCCAAACGGTCAAATCCGCATTTGCACAGATTTTTGGGACCTAAATAAAGCTTGTCCAAAGGATGACTTTCCCTTGCCAAACATCGATATCATAGTGGACCTTACAGCAGGATATGAGATGTTGTCCCTCATGGACGGTTTCTCTGGTTATAATCAGATTCGTATTGCCCCTGAAGATCAACACAAAACAGCCTTCATATGTCCTTGGGGCACATATTGTTGGAACGTCATGCCTTTTGGTCTTAAGAATGCAGGTGCCACGTATCAGAGAGCCATGACAACCATATTCCATGACATGATGCACCAGATCATGGAAGATTATGTAGATGACCTTTTGGCAAAATCTTTGACACGAAAAGACCACTTGAGGGTGTTAGACAAAATTTTCAAGAGACTAGAAGAATACAAGGTCCGCTTGAATCCAAAGAAATGTGTCTTTGGCGTAACATCAGGCAAACTTTTGGGGTACATTGTTTCTCGTAGAGGCATTGAGGTCGATCCTGCCAAGGTGAAAGCCATATTAGACATGCCTCCTCCAAAAGGGATAAGTGAACTCAGGACATTACAAGGCAGGTTACAATCCATCCGACGCTTCATAGCACAATTGGCAGACAAGTGTCACCCATTTCAGTATCTTTTGCGCAAAAGTATCCCTTTTGTGTGGACAGATAAATGTCAGGAGGCCTTCCAACAAATAAAAGAATATCTATTGTCACCACCTGTTTTAATGCCACCAATTGAAGGGAAACCTTTGATTCTATATATTTCTACAACAACTTCAGCACTAGGGGCATTACTGGCACAGAACGACCATGAAGAAAAGGAAAGGGCCATATACTACATTAGTAGGACACTGGTTGGATTTGAGCTAAATTACACAACCATCGAACGTGCTTGCCTAGCAGTTGTCTTTGCTGCTCAAAAATTAAGACACTACATGCTGAATCACCAGACACACTTAGTGGCAAAGATTGATCCCCTGAAATATCTCCTAAGTCGCGCAGCATTGACAGGTCGCCTGGCAAAATGGGTAATGATCTTGAGTGAGTATGATATTCAATATGTTGAAAGAAAGGCAATAAAGGGACAAGTGATAGCAGACCAACTGGCAGACGCACCTATACAGGGTGATCATCCACTAGTAGCAGACTTTCCAGATGAAACAATATTTCATACTGAACCTAAATCACCTTGGCGGCTATATTTTGATGGATCCCATACTAATCATGGATCGGGGGCAGGAATATTATTTATCACCCCTCAAGGAGACTCCATTCCTAAGTCCTTCCGCATTGCTTTTCCATGTACAAATAATGTGGCAGAATATGAGGCACTTGTCACAGGACTCAGAATGGCCATCAAATGGAAAATTAGAACACTTCATGTCTATGGCGATTCTCAATTGGTCATTAACCAAGTCAATGATGACTATGACACTAAGGACGAGAAATTAATGCCTTACAAACGAATGGTTGATAGCTTTCAAACATATTTTCACATGGTGACTTTTGAGCAAGTTCCAAGAACACAAAATAAGGCAGCAGACGCAATGGCCACAATTGGCTCTCTTCTAGACATTCCTAGTAATGTGCCTCAATTTGAATTCTTGGTAGAACAGCTTTTGGTTCCTGCATATGACATACCAGAATCAGAGATGGTTTGCGAGCTTGTTGGTCCCAATTCTCCATGGTATCAAGACATTTATGACTACCTCAAGTCCCAAACCCTTCCCCCCAACCTATCCAATAACCAACGAAAGTCCTTTATCCGAAAAGCCGCCAGATACACCATCCTCAGTGACACCCTTTACCGTCGTAGCTTTGATAACTCCCTTCTTCGATGTCTTGACACTGATGAAGCACGAACGACCTTGAGAGGTACATGAGGGTATATGTGGATCCCATTCAAGTGGTCCTACTTTAGCCAAAAAGATAATGAGACTTGGGTATTACTGGCCAACCATTGAGAAAGATGCACTTGAATTTGTCAGAATGTGTCGCCAATGTCAGATACACAGTGACTTGATTCATGCACCAGCACAGGAACTTCGGCCGATTACATCTCCTTGGCCCTTCACACAATGGGGACTCGACCTCGTGGGCAAGATCCATCCTACCTCATCCAATGGCCACAAATTCATCATTACCGCCACTGAGTACTTTACTAAGTGGATCGAAGCCATCCCGCTCACTTACATTACCGGAAAACAAATTTCCAAGTTTATCCTCAACTATATCATCTGTCGATATGGTATTCCACAATCCATCATCACAGATAACGGTCGTCCCTTCAAAAATCAAGATGTCCGTGAACTTTGTGAACGCTTCCATATCCGACACCACTTCTCCACGCCTTACTACCCACAAGGAAATGGTCAAGCTGAGGCATCCAATAAAACAATCATCAAAATTCTTAAGAAAACCGTCAATGATGCTGGTCGTGACTGGCACATACAACTCAATCCTGCTTTGTGGGCATATCGCACTAGCATCCGTACTCCCACTGGAGCCACTCCATTCGCCCTCGTCTTTGGAGCCGAAGCCATCTTGCCCATAGAGGTCGAAATTCCATCCCTACGAGTCTCTATGAAAGGTCTAATCACTGATGAAGAATATCGACAGTCACGACTGCATGAATTAGAAATGCTAGATGAACGCAGACATAATGCCTTGAACCACTTACAGGCATATCAAAATCGTCTTTGCAGAAGCTACAACAAAAGAGTGATGACTCAAAAATTTGACATTGGTGACTTGGTTCTCATGCAGAATCCTAAGAATCAGTCCGACAGAGAAAAACCAGGCAAGTTTGAGCCCAATTGGCTGGGTCCGTACATCATCACTGCGTCATTTGGTTCTGGCGCATATCAGTTGGCTACTCCAGATGGTGAACAATTAACAGAGCCAATCAACAGTCTGCATTTACGCAAGTTCTATACATAGCATCAGAAAGTCTGGCCGACAACCATTAAAAATACCAAAAAAATAAAAAAATAAAAAATAAAAATACAAAAAAATAAATAAAATGAAAAAATTGACAAAAATAAAGAGAAATAATTCATCCAATAGTGAAAACCTGGTAAACAGGCGCTTTGGATAAGTACCATGGTGAAAACCTGGCAAACAGGCGCCATGTGTAGTCGGTCATTGCTTTGACATCTACTATCACTCTATCTACCTTCGTCCATAATAAACATCCATTTTGCTAAGATTTGTCACAACGTTTCACCCTAACATCACGACATTTCTTTCCATGGCCGACAGTGATTGACATCGAAGTCTTGTGCATCGCCTATCGTCCATACTGGTCATGTCCTTTCCATCAACTTGACTAGGGGCAATATTTTATCATGAGACTGCAGTGGGTATCGCACATGGTCTTGACAATCGAAAAAGTCCTGAACAAATCCTAAAAATCATAAAAAGTCCTGAAAAAATCCTAAAAATCATAAAAAGTCCTGAAAAAATCCTAAAAATTATAAAATGTCCTGAAAAAAGACCTAAAAATTGAAAAATGTCCTGAAAAAAGACCTAAAAATTGAAAAATGTCCTAAAGAAAGCACAAAAACATCCAAATAACATCACAAATCCCAAAAATAGAATCAAAGTTAGTCATGTCAGTCGTTTTATTCTTTGTCAATAGTCGAACTACGTGGTCTCTGCGCATTTGCTACGTAGGCAAGGCCATCAGTCGATGTGCCCCCGAGGCCCCCTAGGTTCAGTCCCTTAGGGTTTGTCAGGTCAAGTCAAAACATGTCAATTTGTCTTCAATGTGTCTGTTTATCCCAGTCGAACTACGAGGTCTCTGAGTGCATGACGTAGGCAAGGCCATTTGTCGATGAGCCCCCGAGGCCACCTAGGTCGGTCCTTTAGGGTTCGTCATGTCGGTCAAATAAGTCAGACATAGTCACACTCAAAAACAAGACCGTCATTTGCACATCAACATTCAAATCAATAGACAACATAGTCCAGTCAGTCATCAAGCCAAACATCCGTCAAATTGCCAACACAATGTCAACCTAGTCACTTTATGGTCCCCTTCAAGATGTGTCCTTCTTGGAATTGGACCCCGTCCAAACAGTCATTGGCCTTTTCAGGATGTGTCCTTCCTGATGACAGGCTTCATCACATAGTCATTGGCCTTTTCAGGATGTGTCCTTCCGGTGACAAGCCACACATAGTCAACCTTTTCAGATGTGTCCTTCCTCGATGACAAGTTTCATCACATAGTCATTGGCCTTTTTAGGATGTGTCTTTCCTGATGACAGGCATCGCCAAAACGTCAATACTGTCAAACTCTTCAAATTGTCAAACTGTCAAACTGTCACACAATCAACCTTCGACACACAAATCTTGGCAAACATATTGAATGGCTGTTGATTTTTCTGGTCTATTTTGTTTTATCTTTTTATTGTTTTGTCTCTTGGTCATGTTATTAGCTACCTCAAGGATGTCCCATGAAGGATTTAGAGGTGCAATGATGTCTCATGACCTAATTTTCCTTGATTGTTGTCTTTGGTGTGTCTTGACAAAAAGACTGGGGCAACTTGGCCTTTAGTATGAGTTAGGACATTCCTTGTCTGTGGCTGTCTGTTTTTACAAGTGGACGACCTTGCACACCTTGGTCTATGTCATATCATGGTGTTTGTTGTCCATTTGTCACATTTTACTCGCCCAATGATGATTATGCAACGCCTATGATGTTATTTGGCAAAATATTGAAGTATTCCTTTTTTATCATCACATCCATGACTTCCACACTAACATTTCTTCTATTCCTTCATCTTCTACTCCTCTCATCCATTTCGAGAGCACACTCATGTTCTTTGAACCCGCTTCTGTCCTCCCTCGAGGGGCATACCACTACCTCCTCATCCTTCCTCTCCCTCACTTTCACACTTAGACATATTTTTTTACTTGTTCTTTGACACAATGCGATAAACTGTATCATGTCAAAGAGGGGCAAAATGTAGACACATAAAAATGGCCTCGCCTTGCAAACCATATTTTCATACGATGACCATGCTTCTTACTCACATAATTCAATTACTTAATCATGTCCTAATGTCATAATTATTCCTCCATGATTATTTAAATAAATAAATTGCATTTATTTATTTAGATACGTCACTAATTAGTCCTTATGCCCTCTAATAATTCTCCATTTAACCATTTATCCTTCAATCAAATAAATTTATTTATTTAGCCCACTTTCCATCTCACCAAATAAATAATTAAAATGATTATTTATTCTCTTTTGTCTCATTCCCATTTATGAATTAAATCATTATTTAATTCATAAGTCAACATTCTCCACAAATTAAATAATTTCTATTATGCCAACTACCTATTTTTCTCCACCATTGATTTGATTATCTCCAATTAAATCTCAACCCTTCATTTCAAGGCTTGCCCTAACTTTGACCTAATGTTGCCCTAACCCTAATCATCCTTATCACATTGAATCCTAGTCGTTGATCTTAGGGCTTCACCAACTTTTAATCCTGTCCGTCCATTCACCATTTGGAATTCTTTAAAAGGCCCTCTTCCAAGTCATTTTGGACACACACACAAGTTATTTTCAGTATGCTTGAGAGCTTTTGAGCACTTGAGCAATCACATTACTTCAATATTTTGCTTAGCTTTGTCATAGGTTATAGTTGCACTTCAAATTTGAGGGCAATTATATCATTTTTAGCAAGATGGAGAAGACCAATGGAGGTGAATCAATGGAGGCTTGAAGACTAGGTGAATTTGTTTCATACTCTCATCTTATTTTGCTTCTTGCATTCTATTGTTCTCCATTGTTATTAGGGATTTAATGGTTTTATGCTATTTGCAATCTAATAGAAATTTCTAATTACAATTCTAACAAAAATAGTTTCTTTGAAGAAAATAGATTGGGTAGATAGGCTAGATGAAGCAGTCTGGGCCTATAACACCACATGGAAAACAACGATTGGGTTCTCTCCATATGAACTTGTGTATGGAAAGAAACTAGTCATGCCAATTGAATTTGAGTTGAAAACATTGAAGACAACACTAGAAGTTGGAATTGACCTACCAAAAGTAGAGAAAAGTAGAATTTTGCAGCTTAATAAACTTGATGAAATGAGAATGGAGGCACTTCAACATACAAAAGTGATTCAAAAGCAAAGGAAGGAATGACATGATAAACATATTGTGTCCAGACAGTTCAGAGAGGGAGATTGGGCGCTATTATTTAGCTTCATATTTGAAGAGTTTAAAGGGAAGTTCCATACCAGATGGTTGGGACCTTATGAGATACAACAAGTGTTCGAGAATGGAGTTGTCTAGTTAGTTTCAATTGATGGGGAGAAAAGAGTCATGTTAGTTAATGGTCATCAACTGAAAACTTACCATAAGCCAGCAACAAAGGAGGAATTTCTGGATGAAGTGCAACACATAATTGAACATTTTCTCATGGAAGATATCTCTTCCATGAGAGAAGATCTTTGAACCTTTGAAGAAGGAAAATAAACAAGGTAAATTGAAAACCAACAATTGGCGGTTTACCTTGAGAAAAATGGAAGTAAATTGAAAACCAACAAATGGCGGTTTACTTTCAAGATTTTTTTTAAAAAAAAATAATAAATAAATAAATTTTGATGACTGAAAACCAGAAATGGCGGTCTATCTAAGTTAACTTCTGCAAGCTCCTGAAGGCTCCTGAAGAACCCCTCAAAAGCTCCTGAAGGCTCCTAAAGATTTTGAAGACTCAAGACTCTGAAGACTCCGTCTTTGCTCAAAAGCTCCTGAAATTCCAAGCTCCTGAGAGCTCTTGAAGACTCCTGATGAACTCCTGAAGGCTCCTCAAGAACTCAAAGGCTTGAAATAAATTAAGATGCGTATTTAATGTGAATATTGTTTTCAAAATCATTTTCTAAGTAGTTAGACTAATTTAAAATAGGTAAATATTTATGAATCTAGACATCTCTGCCACTGTTAATTAAATGATAATAATAAATCCAGTTTTAATCATTTCAAAAAGCGGCGGATTGTCAAAATAAGGAAAGATGTGACATGAATGATGTCAATCGAGGAAAACATATCTCTTCATGATTTAGTTGTCTTTTAAAAAATCCTCCCAAGTACATGATGACATGTGTAATGAATGCCGCCAACCTTGCGAATTGAATTGCAAGTTTCAAGTTGTGGCGTGTGAATCGTCTGGAGCAGTAAGGAATTAAATGCAAGCTATTAATGGCATGTTATGTCATTTTCAAAATTGGCTGCTCCCAAATCAAGAAACAAATTATTCCACACCTTTTTGGTAAGTAATTCAGACTGCTAGTTGAAGTCTGCTAGTGAAGTCCGCCATTTTTGACAGAGAAAGATGGGGAATAAGAGAAATTCTGAACTAGAGAACTTCAATCTTGATTTAGAGACCAGAAGATTGTTTGAAGAAGCTAGGTGGTTAAATTTTGTGATGCAGTATGAAGGCTTCCAACCAAAAATGGTTAGAGAATTTGTTGTGAATTTCAACGTAAATGTCACCAGGGTAAGAGGAGAAGTAATAGAAGTCACACCAGAAATTATAAGTGAAATTTCTGGAATTCCAAATGAAGGAAAATTGGTTAACAAAGGTCGAGTTAAGTTTGAAAAATTGGTGGCTGCATTTCACCAAGATTCAAAAAGAAAGCCAAAGATACAAATGCACAAAGGAGACCAACATGGCATAGCTCGTAACAGTTTGGACGAGCCATGGAGGACTACTGCGACTTGGCTTATGAATTTTTTCACTTGCGATGGGTAGTATGGTACAATACTGGGTCCACGAATGCAACTTTTAATACATTTAAGGTATGGTCAGACAAAACCTTCAGCTAGGATAAATTTGTCTGTGTTCTTATTTCAACAAGTTTCTTCCATGATTTTGAGAGTAAAAGCTAGGGGGGAATCTTTTATGAAATACCAAGGGTTGATACATTTGACAATTAAATACCATTTCTTAAAGAAAGAAACTGGGAAGCAGGGATGGTTAGAATTTTTGTTCGCACCTATAGGAAAGCAAAAAGGGAGACCCACAAGGGAACCCTCAGCCAAAAAGACAAAAATGGAGGAAGGAGAATCTTCCAAGAAAAGGGCAAAAAAAAATTCCAGAGATATCTAGGGTAACTCGTACTAGGTCAAAAAGAAGGAGACAAGAAGTCCAAGAGGAAAACCCTAGACCTACTGAAACTATAGTGTCCACTCCTGAAGAGGCACTTATAAGTCAAACCCCTATTTCTGAAAGCCCTGTTAAATCCCCTGAACATGAAGATACTCATACCCCTGTACAATCTCCTGAGAGACCTCAAAGTCCCCCTAAAGACCCAATGCCGACTCCTGAAGATAACCTTGTTTTTGAAGTCTACGACTCTGCTAAAGAGTTTGACACACAATCTGAAGAGCAAGAGGCCTCTGAAGAATTTGAACAAGAAGAGACTGTGAAATCCCCTATACCTTCCCCATAACATGATAAGAGGAAAGGGAAAGAACCTTTAATTGAAGAAGAGGGACCCCAAGAAGAATTGAATAAAGAAGAAGTAGAAACTGAGGAATTATTGAGAACAATGAAAATGTCTCGTTTAGAGGCCGAATTGGAACATGAAAGAATAAATGTGCAATTCTTTGAAGAAAAATTAAGATGAAAAGAAGAAGAATTGCAACAATTAGTCTGCAAGAATCAAGTAATAGAAAGGCAAGTTGAGCACAATGAGGCAAGGATTAGAGAACAGTTAAGTAAAACAGAGGATGCCCTACAACAAGCCAGTGTGCAAGCATTAGCAAGTGTTGAAGAAATTTCATAATTAAAGGGAGAGTTGCAACGGAGAAGAAGAGGAATTAAAACAGCAATCCATGCGGTTCTATGCACAAGAAGCCTCTATTTCCTCCACTCCTCCACGCAAGCTTGCATTACCTTCCATAATTCCTCATATTCCTCCCACTCCTCCTATGCAACCAACTCCAGTTTAGCCTCGATACCGTTCTTTGGCATTTTTCAAATATAAGGAGGAGAACAGAGTATTACAAGAGTAGATACATAATTTAGAAAAAGAAAAGAATGAGATTGAGAGAAGACTTGAACGGGTGGCAAAAATCAGTTTTTCCATGCTTTCCATGAGAAGATCGACTGTGACATATTCTTTGTTTCTTAGAGAAAAGTTTTTAGAATGGAAAATAAATCAGTTAATTCTGGGAAGGAGTCTGGATTACAATGAAGATCATGATTTCCTGAAAGATTACTTTAACAGTCACCCTGACATTCAGAATTTAATGTGTGAATTCTACCAACATGGATTTTTAATGGGGGATAATGATGACACAATGTTGAATATATATGTGGGTGAGCTTCAAATTAGGTCATTTGTTTCTTTAATGCAAAACCAGGTGCATTGGTCAAATAGAATGAATAAGTACAAAGAAGCTCAAAGAAAATATGGATTGCCAATGAGACCTAAAAAGCCACATGCTGAATTATATAGCAAAGCTGTAAGATCAATTGTCAAGTTAAATGATATTAATCCCCTCTATGTTTCAAATCTGTTTGATAGCATTGCATCATTCCAAAATGTGGAAGCAACACTCCCGCCATTAGCACTACGGTGCTATGAAGAAAGGTACCAGCTTATTCCAAAATCAGTCAGGAGAAGGGAGCCAATTAGTCTGAATAATATCAGTTGAAGTTTAGTCAGAGTCAGACATGTCATCACTCTAATCCAACAACAGAAAGAATTTTGGATAGGCATGAGATTCAGAATGCCAATTATTATAATGCCAGCACCAAAGCTAAAGGAAACAAAAAATGTACCAGCTCTAGTAATGGGGATGTGGTTTGAGAACTTAAGAGGAAACTATGGCTATGCAATTAATACCAGATTATCGGAACAGTACAAAGAGGGTGTTTTTGACTGCTGCATCTGGATGGAGGCACTAAACAGAGAAAGAGAGAACACCATAATTTTGGATGATGAACCATGAGGACATGGTCCAAAGAAAGTTGGGGAGAAAATGATGGGAGATTAAAATACTTTCATTTAAGGCTTTTTATGTTTAAAAAGACTTGTTTTTATTGTTAATTGACATAACTGGCGGTAGACAATAGATTAACATATTTGCTTATTTTACTTTATGTTTAACTAAATTAGTGGATATTTTGGAAGTAATAACTTATGTTAAATGCGTTGCTTTATGATGACTTTGGATAAGATGATTATGTTGCATTAATCTTTATTGCCATGATTGTTGTCCTTTTTATAAGGGTTTTTAATGGGGTATCTTAAAGATTGATGAGGCGGTTAAACTCTCTATCTAATTATGAGGAATGACTACGCCATAGATAGGCCCTGTTGGGTGATGAGTCACTCAAAGTCTGAAATTGACTTCTTCATAGTCGGTTGAGGAACTTTTACTTCTAGGGCCAATCTGGCATAGTTCTGGCATAGTCCTCCATAGTCAACTTTAGCTCTATTTTTAGTTTCATTTTGTAATCTGTAGATGGTCGCCTTAAGTTTTGGTAGTTAATGCCATGTTAGAAGCTAATAAGGATATTTTATAAATATCCACATTTTAGTCTTAGTTAGGAGTTAGATAATTTGCAATTAGAATTTTCTATAATCACAAGCAATACTTTGTTCTGTGTTCTACTTTTGATCAATGAGAAAGGAAGCAAGAAGTTAATTAATTAACTGTGTTGAAGAATCTTACCTGAGGAAGAGCAGGGCCCACTCAACCTTTGGAATGATCTTATGGTATTTTGTTAAGTGCTATTATTTTCTGATATTAAAATTTGTAGTAGAAATTGATTTTGAATTGTTCAATCGTTAAAATCATCTTCTATCTTGGTAAATATTAAGATCAAATAATCTGTTTGCAATTGCGTTTCAAAGTTTCAGTTATTATGGTTAAGATCGAATCGTTTGAATGTTTGGATTTGTTTATGAGAAATGATAAATTGAACCATTAGAATTGTTGAACAAGTTTCTTTCATAAATTAGGTTTAAATACTGTCTGAATCAATTAGAATGAACGTTTGTTTGTTAAGTTTCATTAAAGTAATGTTAGGAATTTATGGAAAGATGGAGTTGAAGTCTATTTAGAATCTGTTCATGGAGATTAGTCTTTATGCTTTTTAGAATAATCGTCATTTTCTTGCAATTCATTTATGCTTTTAAATTAGCATTTACTTTCCAACAATTAAATTATGGATTTCTTTTAAAGCAAAATAGAATTAATTTGAAATTTTGCATTTTAGATTAAGAATTAAAGTAATCATTAATTGTCTCTATCAATTGGTCTAAATCAAAGTCAATAAAGTCAAAATTAAGTCAGTAGAATTTTAAATCAGAAGTTAGAGTAGATTTAAATCTTAGGAATTAGTCACTACAGTTTAGCTCCTGAAAGCTCCTGAAGTAGGAAAAACGATACATGAAGTCGTTGTTTAAAGTGCAAACCCCCCCAAAAAGAATCTGTGACAACTATCCTTATCGCATATTGCTCTGAGACACACTCGGTTCGATAAAAGAATTAATTAAATGATGCAAGTTGTGACATCAATGACCTTGCTCATTAGTGCCAATCTCGACCGGTATTGTCAACCACCTTTTAAGGATTTTGATCAAAGTTTTGTTGGTTGCCTCCACTTGACCATTACCTTGAGGGTAATAGGGCATGGACCAATGATGTTGAATGTGAAAAGTGTCACATAGGTGTTTCATTCCCTGGTTTTTAAATGGCTTTCCATTATCGGTGATGAAGGTGGATGGAATTCCATATCTGCAAAGAATATGGAAGAGGATGAATTTGGATATCTGAGTACTCATAATTTGAGAGAGTGGTATTGCTTCCACCCATTTGGTGAAGGACTTAGTGGTAGTGATTATGAAGGTGTGATCGTTAGAAGATGGATGGTATATCTTGTCAATTAAGTCAAAACCCCACTAAGAGAAGGGCCATGGTGCTATGAGAGGCTGCAAATATTGAGTAGGAGCATGTATCAAATCTGCATGTTGTTGGAAAGGTAAGCACTTCTTCACGAACTCACAAGAGTCATGCTCCAGTGTAGGCCAATAGTAACCAGCTCTGAGTATCCTCTTGGCTAAGGTCATGCTATTTGAATGGGCCCCACAAACACCACTGTGAACCTCAGTTAATGCAGTGTGAGCTTCAGTCTCGTTCAAACACCTGAGAAGGGTTCCATCATACCCACAACGATAAAGTATATCACCTATGGTAGTGTAGCAGGAGGTGCATTGGATGAAATGTTTTTGTTGGTTACGTGTAAGGTTAGGGGGCAAGATGTTATCATGAAGATAGGTGTAGATGTCATGATACCATGGTGACTCAGGACCTACAATGTCACACACCATTTCGCTCTTAGGGATGTCATAAACAAGGATTAAGAGTTGTTTGACTAGGAACTCGCAGTCTGTTCGATCCTTTGGCATGTCAATTAGAGAACTGATTGTAGCCATTACATTAGCTACTTTATTCTGGACTCTAGGGATTTGCTCAAACTAAATAGAGGTGATTTTTTTCTTGAAGTCATCCACTATGCGCTTGTAAGGCAACAACTTGTCATCTCTTGTTAGAAACTTGTAATTAACTTGTTTGATGATCAACTAGGAATCACCAAAGACTCGCAAGTGAGTGATGTTCCATTGGATAGCGATCCTAAGACCAGTAAGGAGAGCTTCATATTCTACGATGTTGTTCATGCATGGAAAATCCAATCTAAATGACTTCGGGATAGAATCACCTTGTGGGGTGACAAACAAAATACCTGCCCCACTCCATTGTGAGTGTATGACCCATCAAAATAGAGTGTCCACATAGCTGCTTCCGTAACTGTAAGAACCTCTTCATCAAGAAATTTTGTCACCAAGGAATAGGCATCTACTAGGGGAGCATCGGTTAGCTGATCTGCTATCACTTGCCCTTTAATTGCCTTTCGTTCCAAATACTTGATATTGAACTCGCTTAATAGCATAATCCACTTAAGCCATGCAGCTAGTCAACGTAGTTCTGGATAACAAATATTTTAGCGGATCAACCTTCGATAGCAACTTCACTGGATGGCTGAGCATATAATGACAAAGTTTCTATGAGTTGAAGACTACAGCTAGGTAGGCTTTTTCCATCGGAGAATAATTGAGCTCATAGCCTACTAGGGTCCGACTGATGTAGTAGATAGCACGTTCCTTTGAGGACTCATCATGTTGTGCTAACAATGCCCCCAATGCAACTAATGTAGTTGAAATATACAACAAAAGTGGTTTACCTAGAATTAGAGGCATGAAGATGGGCGGATGAGCCAAATACTCTTTGATTTTATCGAAACCCAGCTAACATTCAGAATCCCACTTGAAGTAAGTATCTTTTTTCAAAAGATGGGTAAATGATTAACACTTGTCAACCAACTGAGCTATAAACTATCTGATGGACTGCAACTTTCATTGGAGGCTGCTCAACTATTTTAGATTGTGCAATGGAGGCATTTCCATGATTGCATCAACTTTAGTGGGATCAACTTCTATGCCTCTTTTGGAGATGATGAAACCCAATAGTTTTCCTGAGGTGATTCCAAATACACACTTCTTCGGGTTTAGATGTAGCTTACAGTGCTCTAGACGCTCAAAAATCTTCTTCAGGATCATCGGGTCCTCTTCCCTTGTTCTTGATTTCCCCAATATATCATCAACATAATCCTCCATTATGATGTGAATAAGGTCATGGAAGATGACTGTCATGGCATGTTGGTAAGTTGCCCCTGCATTCGTGAGGCCAAAGGGCATGACGTTGTAACAGAAAGTGCCCCAAGGTGTAGTGAAGGTAGTCTTATGTTGATCCTCAAGTGCTATTTTGATTTGGTTATATCCAAAGAAACCATCCATGAGGGATAGCATCTCATGACCTACAATTAAATCAACCAACATGTCAATGTTTGGTAAGGGGAAATCGTCTTTAGGATAGGCTTTGTTGAGGTCCTGAAAATCGGTGCAAATCCTGAAGTTCCCATTTGGTTTAGCAACTGGCACTATGTTGGAGATCCAATCAGAGTAGTCAATGAGCCTTATGAATCTAGCTTCTAATAGTTTTTCCAACTCTTTCTTGACTAACAAAGCTACTTGAGGATGCATTTTCCTAAGTTTTTGCTTGACGGGTTTAGCATCCGGATGGACATCCAAATGATGTACGACTAGAGCAGGATCCAAACCTGGCATATCTAAATAGGCCCATGCAAAATTAATGATTCCCTCTTTGAGAAGCTGAACAATGATGGAGTGTTCTTCTGATAAAGACTTG
>VDFB02000015.1:267743104-267780768 GCA_007258455.2 Sequoia sempervirens | reverse complement strand
ATAATTCAAAAACACTTAATATATCCTATTCCATCACTCATGAAATGAACAATTCTAAGCTATTTGAATGAAAGGAGATCCTAAGATTAACGAAAAGAATTCAAACAACACAATAAAAGATTACCATCCCATGTTGGAGTGTATTTGGATGATGTTGGGTTGTTCGTATCACTGCAAAGCATCCATTGCTTGTACGCAAAAGCTTGATGATCGATGCTTGTTCTTGAAGAAATGATGAAGCTCTCTCAATGGTGATCTTGACAGCACTTTGTTGCATAAGGTAAGTTGAAATTATCATCATAATTTGTGAAGAGAAAGGCTTGTTATATAGAAAAAGCAATTTTGAATCGATGGTCAAGATCGCGTTGGAGAATATCCAGATCAACGGTCAAAATGAGTTGAGAGGATTTAGACATGAGGAGATTGTGCAAAGTTGATTTCATAATTAGGGTGATTGAAGAATAGATTGGCTAGTTAGGATTTGGATTGCTTAGTTAGCAATTGATTGATCAGTTAGGGTTGAGTTAAGAATTAGATGGTTGAGTTAGCAAAATCAGATTGCTTAGTTAGCAAAATAGATTGCTTAGTTAGCAATCCATGATTTCCTCAATCAAAAAGTGGGTGAGGAATATTAATTAATTAATTCCAAATTTGATTTGATTTTGATTTTTTCCAATTTGAATAGTTTGATTTAATTTATTCAAATTTGGAGGAAAGTGTTATAATTAAATTATTATGATTTAATAATTTAATCAATTTTGAGGAATAAGGTGAATTAGTGACATAATCAAATAATTAGTGTCATTTGACTAATCGGGATGAAATAAAATAAGATTAGGACTTTATTAAATAAATGAGATTTATTTAATTGGTCAAAATGATGAAATGTGAATTAATCAAATAATGTTGTATTATTTGATTAATAGTAGAAATAGGGTTTTCAAAATTTTATTAAATAAATGATATTTATTTAATTTGTCAAGAAATGATGAAATGTGAATTAATTAAATAATATTGTATTATTTAATTAATAGAGGAAATAGGGTTTTGAATGTCGTTCGATGTCATTTGATGTGTTATGAGATGTTGTGGGATGATTCTGAGATGATCTAAGTTGTTTCAGAGATGTTCTGAGATGTTCCAAGTTAATTCAGTCATTCTGAGTTGATTCAGAGTTGTTTCGAGTTGTTTCGGGGTCATTCTGAGTTGATTCAGAGTTCTTCCGAGTCATTTCAGGTTCATTCTGAGACATTCTAAATTGACTCAAATTTGTTCTGAGTCATTTTGGGGTTGTTCTAAGACATTCTGAATTGATTCAAAGTTGTTTTGAGTCATTTTGGGGTCATTCTGAGACGTTCTAAATTGATTCTGAGTTGTTCTGAGTTGTTTTGGGGTTGTTCTGAGATGTTCTGAATTGATTTGGAGTTGTTCTGAGTCATTTCGGGTCGTTCTGAGATGTTCTGAATTGATTTAGAGTTGTTCCGAGTCATTTTGGGGTCATTCTGAGACATTCTGAATTGATTCAAAGTTGTTTCGAGTCATTTCGGGGTCATTCCGAGACGTTCTAAATTTTTGATAAGTGTTAAGTCAATTTTACATGTCTACAGACTTCAGTTTGCTTTAGTTAGTAAACTACAAATTTTCAATTTAACTTTGAATTCTTCCTTTTGCACACTGAGCAGCAACATCTTTTTCCAAAATTTACTCCACGAAGTGTTCAATTCCCTTCAGTTTGATAGTCTTTTTAGCAATTTCCTCTTTCACACATTTGATTTGCAAATCATCTTGAAAATCTCTTGTAGCTTTATCATTACATCGGGCCCACGAGCATCAATCATCTTGAATCATTATTATTCTAGCCTTAAAAAGTGCCTGTGAACATAGAGCATTAACTAATTAATAAAATCTAATTAATTTTGAAAATTAACCAAAATATAAAATTTTAATCCCATAATTGAAATAACAATGACATCCTCTTTTAAAATTAATGTTATTTTAAAATAAATTAACACTAAAGATAATCTTATGTATGGATTTATAATGTCGTTTGCTCCTTGAACTCAAAATTTCATTTCTAGATTTTCAAATTAATTAGGGAAGCCTTAGGCACATGCTTCAAATCAAACTCAGATCTAATAGTTCCATGATAAAATTCAGGGCATCTTGAATCAGGCTCAAACTTGATTAAAACATGCTTCTCTTCACAATTTAGAGTTGTCTTAGGCTCATTTAGAGTTTTCCTTGACTCACTATGCATTACTTCCAATGGCTTGCCATCTGACTTATTTAAATCCTAGCTTATGTGTTTACTAACTATAGACATTAAAAAATTTCCTAATCGATATCATACATTTAAATCAGATTTACTAACATCATTTCCTCTTTAATCCATCCTCTTTTCGCTTAATTGATTTAATTAGCCTAGCTAATTAATTAATTGCATCATTTTCATCTATTGACCTAATTAATTTAATTAGGTTAATTTATCTCTTTCCGCACTAACATTTCATCTCATTAAATTAAATAAAAAAATATATTTAATTTAATTCCCTAAGCCATCTTGTTTAATTAAATAACCCTAAGTTATTTAATTAAATATCATTTCATCTCTCCCCCATTTATTAAATTATCTAATTTGATAAATATCACTTTATTCCTCCAAATCTCTTAATTGCATAAATTAAATCTTGTTTAATTAGCAATTAAACTAATTTTCCTCTAAGCAAAGGGAATATTCCCATGGAATATTCATTATCCTCTTTTTTGCACAATTAAAACTTTGTTTTAATTTGTAAATTGTCTTTTTACTCATCTAAAAGGAATATTCTGAGGAATATTCTCTCTCCTCCAATCAACTCACTTAGCTTCAAATGCAAGTTAACATTTAACCTTTTGAGCAAGTTACCTTTGACCTGCGTGAGCAGGTCAAAAGTGTGTCTGTTTGAGGCAAGTGTGGGCCCTTGATTAACTTTCATCTTGCATTCTCATCTGTTGATCAGAATCCATGATCCATGCCTCTCATTCCTTTCATCTTGACCATTGATTAATCTTTTTAATCTCAACCATTCATTCCTCATTTTCTCTCCTATAAATAGGTCACTATTTGGAGACAAATGGATCCATCTTTCAATTGCAAACTTATGCAGTTGAATTCACTTGCATCCATACTCTCAATTTACTCACTTGTTAGCTTATTTTAGTTCATTTTCATTGCATAATAGCTTAGAGCATCCATTAATGGCTTCCATGCATCCATCTTATCTTGTTTATAAATTAGGGTTTTTCATCTTTTAGCTTAGAATTAGCTTAGATTAACTTAGCAATAGTATAATTAGATCATTTGTAGCATAAAATCATGGTAACTTAGCTTGAATCATGTTCATTTTTACATAAACTAGGTTTTAGCACATCAATCACAATGGTTTCATCGATTCTCTTCCATAGAATCAATTGAAATAGGCTCACTAATCACGGGATTGGGAAAGGGTCATCGTTTCACATCAACACGACACCAATTCCAAAACAGGATAAGTTTTAGATGGGCTAGGTTAGGAATTTAACTATTTTGTGTAGTTTGTAGATTTCATTTTCAATTAAATGCTTAGTTTAGATTTCCATTTTGAATTATCTTATTTGTAGATGCAAGTATGTTTGGAGAAGTTATGCTTCGATTCATCATGAGTCAAGTGTAATTGGCCCTCACCGACATTTCCCATGTCTCACATTCTGGCGCTAGGAGGGAAAATCGATAATCTAGTTGTTTTTTGCTAGAATTTTATTTTTATGTTGTTTTGCAGGTTGCAATGACACTCAAATTACAAATAGTGACGCTATTTCAATAGCGTCACCATATAGTGACACCCTATCAATTTGAAACATTGATGTGTATTTAATCTTTCGACGCTGATTTAAATATGGCAATGCATATTTAATCTGGAGGTATCAAAAAATTTAAACGGCGATGCTCAAACTCACAAGTTCGATGCTTTCAAATTCCAAATCATGATGCTATCGTTAGCAATGATGTCCATCAAAATAGCGACATGATCGTGCTCACTAGTTTTTTTGCATAGCGATGCCCATTTTCACTAGAGTGACGCCCAAATTTCAAATTGTGATGCTATCATGTTCAGCAATGCCTAGCCAAGGTAAGAAATTTTATGTTTGTTTTTTCAACATGTGACTTAATTTCTTTAGTTTATCTGATCACTGTTGCATGCCTAACTTTTTTTTGGTTGTTAGACTAACGGGGTTTTGTAGGTTTTAAGGACATGGAGTGAAAGTGAAACAAATTCTCTTCTATCTCAAATTCTATGATTATAACAAGCATTTAACACTTTGAGGCAATTATAACCCAATTTCATATTTTCTACTTTCTACTTTAGGAAATGCACTAGAGTTCAATTTGGTTTAAAATGAATGCTCAAAGTTGGATAAAATTGGACCCTCACATCACATCTTTCAATTAGGCTAAAAATTGAACAAGGAAAACTTCATCTTTCAATTGGTGCTTAAAATGAACTCATCATTGCTTTGAAAGGTTAAAATTGACAACTGTTTGCTATGTTTTGTGATTTTCAACGTTGTTGGTGAATGCGTATACAATTCTCTCACTCCATTTGGTGACCTTGAGAAACAAAAACATTCGCTAAAATTTGGAAAAATCACCCACATCTTTCAATTGGGTTTAAAATTGAATAACCATGCTAGTGTGAGAAAGAGACATTGTGTGTGCTCCCTCCTTGCACTTTATGTGAACTGGATAGTCAAACTACAAGTGTACTCCCTCACTTTTGTTATCTTTAGAGGAGTCCTCCTAAGACCAATTTGAAGTTGAATCCAACCGGTTTTTCACTCGGTCCAGTATATAAATGGATAATACTAAACTGTCAAGTCCTCATGGTATGTAGGCCTTAGTCATATAGTGTCTTTCAGAATGGGGTACTACTATAAAAATTATAAGAGCCCCTACTAGGATTGATTAAAGCCTTTAGTTGCTTCTTGGATGCTCACAAGGTGTCATGTCCCCAATTACCCTTACTACAATCCATTTATTTAGCATGCCAAAATCCTAAAATATTTGTCGGTGCAAGAACAGTCGTTCTGAAGCCACCCCACATCTATACTATTCAATTGTAGAAACAAAAAAAATCCTTTTAATCTCTGGATTTTAAAGATTTTGAGATTTGGTGGTCCTAAGAAGTGTGCATCGTGGAGGGGAGCCAATGTCGCCAAATATTTAACTGTTCACATTGTCTAGTGTTTGGAGAAATCCTAGTGGGGACTCAACAAATACAGCCATTTCTATCTTAGGGTTGTAAATGATTGTTAGTCAATTTAACACTTTTCTTGGTTTCAAAATAATTCAAAAACAAACATTCACTATCATCCTCAAAATTTCAAACACTTTGGCTCAAATATGGACTTCTTGAGTTAGCCTTGATATTGTTGCTTCTCTTAAGAATTTATCCTTAGTGATTTCTAAATATCTTGACATTAATCTCAAAGCCATATTTTCCCAAAGACAACATAGGAAATTATGGCTTTAACCTCATGATTTTCACAAATCCTTATCCTCTTCTTTGCACAATTAAATCTTTGTTTTAATTTGTAAATTTCCTTTTTCCTCATCCAAAAGGAATATCCTAATGAATATTCTCTCTCCTCCAATCAACTCACTTAACTTCAAATTCAAGTTAACCTTTAACCTTTTGAGCAAGTTACCTTTGACCTGCTTGAGCAGGAAAAAAGTGTGTTTGTTTGAGGCAAGTGTGGGCCCTTGATTAACTTTCATCTTGCATTCCCATCCGTTGATGAGAATCCATGATCTATGCCTCTCATTCCTTTCATCTTGAACCATTGATTAAGCTTTTTAATCTCAACCATTCATTCCTCATTTTCTCTCCTATAAATAGGTCACTATTTGGAGATAAATGGATTCATCTTTCAATTGTAAACTTATGTTGTTGAATTCACTTGCATCCATACTCTCAATTTAATCACTTTTTAGCTTATTTTAGTTCATTTTCATTGCATAATAGCTTAGATCATCCATTAATGGCTTCCATGCATCCATCTTAGCTTGTTTATAAATTAGGTTTTTTCATCTTTTAGCTTAGAATTAACTTAGATTAGCTTAGAAATAGAATAATTAGATCATTTGTAGCATAAAAACATGGTAACTTAGCTTGCATCATGTTCATTTTTACATAAACTAGGTTTTCACACATCAATCACAATGGTTTCATCAATTATCTTCCATAGAATCAACTGAAATAGGCTCACTAATCACGGGATTGGGAAAGGGTCATCATTTCAAATCAACATGACACCAATTCCAAAACAGGATAAGTTTCAGATGGGATAGGTTATGAATTTAGTTGTTTTGTGTAGTTTCTAGATTTCATTTTCAATTAAATGCTTAGTTTAGATTTCCATTTTGAATGATCTTGTTTGTAGATGCAGTTATGTCTAGTGAAGTTATGCTTCGATTCAACATGATTTAAGTGTAATTGACTCTCACTAATATTTCCCATGTCTCACACTAACTTTCATTTGGGATCTTTTAACTGGAAACTTCTCTCGCCTAGCAGAGTGACCCTTTTTTGTCATATCGATCTCTTTTGTTTGGGCATATTGGTGCACTCTTTTTCCTACATCTGTGACACTTAAATCCAACCAATTCAATCACATTTTCTTGATTGAGTCTAAAATCACCTCCATGAAACCAAGTTGTGCAAACATTTCATCCTACATACATAATATATGGATTGTAAGACTCACGACAAGCAAAGCACTCAAGACCATCTATAACACCCATGTTACTAGCACCAGCAAGAAGAATCTTCTTCTTAATGAAATTAACTAATACCTCATTGCTATTCTTCTTCCATGTAAACCCATTTGGATCATAGAAACTAATGGATTTCCTCCTCTGAATATGGTTTGATGGCCATTGATGTCATGTTACATGGCTTTCCATTTTTCCTTCATCCACCATGGTTTCCACATTTATCATGCATGTTTACCAAGATAATAGGAGTGATAACATTAAACAAAATTCTTGCATCCTTTGTGTTTTGTTCCTACCATGCTTCAAATCTCCCATTTTCTATCCAAAGCCCTATTGGTCACTAAAGGTAAACTGACATTTGTCTCCAATTCAAAACGCTTTCCTTTCATTCTCCTGTTTCTCGTACAACCATCACTGACACTTGTCTTGACTTGCTTGAAAGTTTCAGAAGCCTTCTAAATGATTCTTATTTTCCCCCCCTTCTATAAAATTTGTTTTGTATAGATCCGGTGAATAAAACATTCCCTAAGATGACCTCTGGTGAGGTGTTTTTCAAAGAGTTCACACACCTTTTCTCTCTATTTCAATATGTGCATTTTACATATTTACATTACTTTAATCCATTGTCATTTTTTTTAAATCCTCTTTCACCAAATAGGTTAACTTTCTTTGTGATCATTTCATTCCACGAGCCCACATTTACGTTTCATTTGGCCTGTTGCATTCATTTGAAATTTTTTAAAGCCTTTCATATATCAATTTTGTGGATTTTGTGCAAACATTTCATGCCCTAAGGTAGCACTTCTTTCAAGGAGGGCATTGGTGAATGTTGTAGAATCAGCCTTTACTCTTTCCAAAAGCATCTGTTCAAAAGTCTCCCTGCCGACCCAACAAATCTATTTTGTGCATTTTTTGGAATCACGACATTTTATGTGATAACACCTCTTTGAAACTGGGATTTTACATCTGCAAATTGCCTTTTTCTGAGAATTTTGAGATCCTTTTCAACATATTCATTTTGAAAATATCCTATACTAACATGTCATCATGCATTTTATCAAGAAACTTCAACAAATCCATTTTGTGCATATTCTACATTCATTGCATTTAATACAACCATGCTTCTTTGAAGCACTGTGTCAAACAATTAATTTGCTTTGTTTCGGCTTCCACATTTTTCTCAAAGTTTTAGAGGCCTTTCAACATCTCGATTTTGTGCATTCCCTATTTGAGACATTTGATTAAAAATTTCACTTTTATGTGAAGCAATCTATTAAACAATTTATTGTGTCTTGTGTATGCTTTCACATTCATGCATAAATCCATTTTAAGAAAATCCTGTTATCATTTCCACTCATAAAATGACACTTCTCCAAAGGCATTCAGTCAAATAGCTCACTTTCCTTCTCTATGGTTCATGTTTTACATGCAATGTCAATTTTGTGAACAGTTCAATGCATCACCTATGCTTTCATATTTTCTACAAATATTTACCAAGATAGTTACAGCTGCAACATTTGATTTCTCTGCCATAGAACAAACGATTTCTCCACCAAGCACTCTGTCATATGGTTGGAATGTCTCCATTTATGTGTGCCTCTACATTCAACATACCTCGTTTGTCAAGAAATTTTCAAAACCTTCCACAAATCAGCTCGAGCCCTTCTCAAAATTGCATACTCTTAGAATTTAAAAGCTTTAACAGCAAGTCCATTTTATACAGAACTGCAATCAAAACATAAATAATGTATTTCATTATTTTGCAACTATCGATTGTATTCTACTTGAAAAACTAAACACCTTAATGATAGATGTGTTTTACCCACACATCGCATTGCATGGTGAGGTATCCTTGAACTGTTCTATCAAACAATCTCGTGCATAATATGTTATCATTCAATTCCCTTCGTTGGGATCTCTTTGGGCATTTGGCTAAAAAATTAACTAATACGCCCTTGTATCCATTGCTATTATTTTGAATAGTGCAAATGCTTTGTCTTATGCCTCCATAATTTCTACGCATGCACTTAAATTCATTTTGCATAGATCTTGCTTATCGCGGCTTTCATTTTGCTTGAAAATTTCTACTAACTTTTTCCACAAACAATTTTGGACGGACCTTGCAATCACGGTGTTAATTCCACATGAAGACATCTTGTTGGGGCATTCTGCAAAAAAACTTAAGAGTTGTATTTCAGAATGCGAAATTGGGATTAAGTTTGAACATTTAAAATTGGGAGAAGTAGGGGTTGGAACTACTCCTCGTATGTGAACATTATTTTCATTCAGTTTCAAGGTGCCAATCTGAACCTGAATTCTAATGTCTGTGCGAGACCAGGAGCAAGATAAAACTCGGCCCTGGACCTTTCTTTTTTCACTTTTTACCTGTTTGGGAGATGGGGTTGGATCAACACTTAGGTGTTAGATATTTTAAATGGTTGGGTCAAGGTTCTTTCTCAATCTGAAATCCGACAAAACCTCACACCACATATTTTATTTTATATGTTTTGCAAGTGGGGACGGGATCTCATCTTGACTTAGACATTTTGACTTTTTTTTTATATATTTTGTTAATTTTTTGATTATTTAATTTATTTTTTTTCAAAGTTTTTTAAAATGTATTTTTTAATTTTAAATTTAAATCTTTTAAATTTTAAAAAGATTTCCTTTATTTTAAATTTAAAAGATTAATATTTTGTTTTAAAAGACAACCTTTAAATATATATATATATATATTTATTTAAATTTAAACCTTTAAATTTTAAACCTTTTAAAATAAAAGATTTTTTTTATTTAGTTTTGCACTTATTTAAATTTTAATTTACTTATTTTTGTTTTTAACCCTTTTCAATTTTTTATTTTGAAATTTTATAGTTTTATGGATTTTGAGATTTTTAAAATGGATTTTCTAATTTTTTTATTTTTTTGTATTTTTGAATTATTTTTTTGTTTTTTTTATATTTTTGTGTTTTAAGATGGACAACCAAAAATGAGAAAAGGATAAGACTCACAAAAACCAAAAACACAAAAACAACGACACAATGACGTGAAAACCGATAAACAAATAACGCAAAGACCAAACAACAAAACAAACAATGACAACAAATGAAACTAGAAACCAATGCAAAAATTGAAGACGAACAACAACCCAAAACAAAATGAAATGAGATGACAAGGCGAAAGGACGATGAAAAAAATACAGGGATCGAGATCAGGACCGGCCACAGAACACGAACCAGAGCAACCACCGAAGTCAAAGCAGAAATTAGGATTGGGTCGAAACCAGAAAATGGACCCTTGAGGAAGGATCCAGTTTGGTTCAGGACCTGATTCCAAAACACACACAAAAGAATGTGGGAATCAAGATCAGGTTAGAACCATGAACCTTGCTCAGGAGCGAGGTTCATGTTCCGTTCTGAAACCCGATTCCAAAACACACGAAGGAAAGGAAAATAGGCAGAAATCGAATTCAGAACAGCACATGGAACCTAAACACTCTATTGAGGATAAGTTCGAGTTTCATTCCAAAACCTGATCCCGACAAAGGAAAACAAGCAAGGTCTCAAGGTTGTGAACAACTCTGGGACAAGACCAAAATGATAGCAAACACAAAATGAGAGATGAAAACTAAAACAAGTGAAGAGGGAAAAGATGAAACGATAAATTCAAAGCACAAAACATAATGAAACAAACTAGCAAAATGAAAGAAAATAGAGGGGGTCCCCAACTTTTCCAAGCAAAAAGTTGGGGTGTGTGTGCAGGAAATAACAAATGGCGACTCAACTGGGAAAATTCTTTATGTATTTTAAAACACACAACCCTCCAAATACCCAAAATCTTTGGTTTATACTCATTCAAGGCAACCTAATAAGTGAAAACATAATCAAAAGTGGTACATCACATAGACCCAAGATGAAATTAAAATTTTTATTTGTGTGAAAATGATTCATTCCCCTCCATAAGCATTGTCATGATCGAAGTGGAATAGACTCTACCTAGGCTATGTATTTTTAAGTTACATCTCTAACATGCAATGATATCATGGGCATAGCTCTGCTACCAACCACTCATTTATAGCCCTTATAGAGATACCTTTGGTTCTCTCTAAGCATTTCTCTACTACCAATTAGGTGTCCATAGCCCCGGTAGAGATACTCGAATCACCCTTTCTAATTACGTTCATTTTCATAATTCCTTTGTTTTCTCTTTTCTCACATGTGTATTCTTTTGAAGTATATTTTCTTGTTTTCCTCAATCCTCAAGAGTGAAGCCTAAGTAATAGTTTGAGAACCACAGTGGACATCATGAGAGAAATGTAACCCTTTATATTTTTCACCTGGAATAGAGCTACCCCACCCGATGTAAACTAACTAATAGATTTCTTAAGATGTGCAAAATGTGCTAGATTCTCAATAATTCCCCAAAAACTTTACAATGCACCAAATTCTAATCCATGTCAGTATTCTCGAGTTTGAAATGGATGAAGGTAAATCAAAATTTTCAAGGTAGTTGACTGATCAAGTGTTTGAAAATATAAACAAGAAACTCCCAAATAATTCTCCTTTTGATATAACTTGCATACAACAACTCAGTTTCTACTTTCAATGAGAGGGAGCCCCAGAGGAAGGAAAAGAAATAGACAGGGAAAGAGAGAAGCAAAAAACATAAGCACACAGATAGGACGAACCAACAAAACCAAAACAGAAAACAAGAACATGAACCAACAAACAAAACAACCCCAGACCGAAAACAAAAAGAAAATAACAAACCCAAAAACCAAAACCAAAACAAACAGACACAAAGAAAGAAAACCAAAAGGAAAAGTGGAAAAACAACCGAAAGACCGACAAAAACAAACAAAAATAAAGAAAACCAACTAATCTAAATTAACGTCTAACCAATCCTAATCCTAAACTAACTCTAAACCAAGCTCAAAATATACAAAATAATGAAAACTTGTACATCCACCTAACTAATTTTTCATTATGTTTAAGAGCATTAACTTACTAGGGAAAGTTCTAAGCATAGCAAGTTCATCCTTGTATTCAGAAATGTAAAGCCTGTGCAGAATAAATTCCTTTTGAGGGAACAAATGTTGAAACATTATAAGCTATGTATTTTCTTCCTTATCATGATTAATCCACAAACATGTCTTATTATCTTTAGCATCATAATCAACCTGAAAATTATCAAAATACAAAGGATAATGAAAAGAAACCACCTGATTTAGAAGATCTTCAGTTGTTGATGTGTGCTCATGTTGTATGAATTCCTTCTCATGAGGTCTCAACTCATAGAACACCACTTCATTCTGCTCTAGTACATATATGTCAAAAGAAAGTACATCCATTAGTGGTATATCATTATTATCGAAGATGTTAAAATAAGGTCTAAATTTTACGTGTAAATCCTTATTACTTTAGACACTAGTCTCCAATAGCAAACCAATGTGTTTGATTTCACAGGGACCATTAACTTCCATCATGTCTCCTAAAGTACATGTATCACCAATTAAATCTTTAATTTCATCAACCTTCAAAGTAGTTTATTGAACATTTTCCTTATCCATTATGGCAGCCTTTCCAACTAACAAGAAATCAAATCAACTTACCTCAGAAGGGAAACCAAAATGATGAATCTTACATGGATCAACCAAAAGTGAGATTCATTATGTAGTTCGAATACGGATGTACCAATATTTCTATATTCCACTCATATGTGGAGTCCCAGATTCCTTCGGTCTCCTCAAATGGAATGAGTAGAAAATCATCTCCATTGTCAACTAGAGAAGTCTATGAACCCTTTTCCTCTTGAGATGAAACATTTCTTTCAACATATTCTTCAAAAAATTCATTAAAGTGTACAGAATCATACCTAGGAAAGTACTTCCCTGCTTCATTTTCCTATATATCATCAACGAGAATGTGCACATGAGTGTTGAGTTCATTGTCGTTAAGATCAAATTCATTAACGCAAGGTGCTAGGGATCCAAATCTGCATCCTAATGCCAAGCTTTGAATGAACTTAGCAGATTTGGATATAACATGGGACTACTTTCAAGTTGTGGGTATCCTATTCTAAAGAAAACCTCTAGTGATAAGGGGATGGCTTCCCCTTTTGATGCCACCTAACTACTAATTTATGAGGTAAATGGTAAGAATTTGCATGAAAATGAACCTAATACTGAAAATAACTAAGGTGATGCACCAAAACAACCTAGACCTGATGACAATCTATCACATTCAAATCAATATCAAAAAACTTTGTTTACACAACTCACTTTCCAATGCAGTTTACATAAGTAATTTATAAGGAGGTAAATAAACAGTGCTTTTAGAAGGAAAATAGAGGTTTCACAACTAACAACACTACTAAAAAACACAACGTATAACCTGTTAACATACATTTTTTGCTAAATAGATGCATAAACATGAGACAAGTTTGCAAGGAAAGATGAATTTTCACAAGACAAACTGATCAATCATTAATGGCATACCATGAAACATGAAGAGAGAAGATAAAATGCTCTATTCTATTGATTCAAAGTGCTTACTGTATTACAAGTCCATCTGAGTTACAATATTGCTCCATGAAAAGTAGCTCCAAGAATCAAATCTATCCTATTGTTGGAAAGAAAGAACTCCCCAAAATGCTCAAAATGAACATACTTAAGCAAAAAACCCACCAAAACCCCTCACACATGTCTGTCTAGAAGGTTCTAGTCAGATGCAACAATGAGGCCAAAAAAGAACCTTCTAAAGTCACTCCAAAATGGTGAAAATTCAAGCTCATACTCAAGTCATGCTAAAAGTGTGACAAAACTCCCTCCAAAGTAGCACATGTTCTTCTAAAACAATCAAATACTTCACCCCCACACTCTCCTCATGTTTGCAATTCAATCATTTTGTCTCCCAACTTTGACTCATGCAATATGTGTGTTTTGAAAACACAAGACTCCAAAAGGCATTAAAGATAATAATCTTGATTAATTGATTCATAATACATCACTTAATCAAGTTATTTTACATTTCAAAGCACAAAAATAAGAGGTCCCACCATCAATATGAATTACCATACATTTGTAAAATGAAAAATACCAAAGTGATTAGAAAATCACTTAAATGATATTTTTATGTCTTGAAACAAATGAAAAAAATAATAATGAAATTCCAAAATGCTTCAAAAAGCATTAAACAAGGTCACAATTTCTCCAAGGCACTTGATCATTTTACCTTTTCTCATTCTGCACTGTAAGGCCACATGTGGTCAATATTTTGATATGCAAAGGCAAAATAAAAGCTCAAGCTTGGCCTATATGGCTGACCTCCACACTTCTTGGAAGGCATATTTCAAGTCTTCAAGGCATGTGACATTCATGATCAAAATTCAAAGGCATATCTGACTTGGCATACACCATAACTTAGTAAGGCATAACAAATGCTTGAAAGACATAGCAATGTTTTGAAGCAAGGAAAAAGACTTAAGGCATAAAATGCCTAAGTCAATAAACACATGTTTCGGCCCCCCATTTTGCATTAATATGGACTTCATTTTTAAAACATGGGATAAAAAATCCCATCGGCATCGAAATAGGGTCAAACCTAATCATCAAAAGACAAAAGAATGAGAAAAACCCATCATTTTGTCGTCGATCATTCTGGAGGAATGATGTTGCCGCCATAGGGTTTGAGTCAACACTAGAAATGGTGCTTTTCTGGGCCGATTCTTGGCACGTTTCATGATGAAAACCACAAGAAATAACAGGTAACTGGTTCTTTGTGAACAAAATTTGTGTTTTATCACTTTTTTGGAGCTCTTTGAAGGAAAAACTGCCACGGCCATAAGCATTTTCTAATGAACTTGTTTCATTATTCTCCTTTCTATTATTACTTCATCCTTAAACAACCACCATTGGTGACATTTTGGAGCTTGAATGGAAACATTATCATGTGACAAAAAGCTTTCCCAAACAAGGAAATGAGCAAAATAGCTCAAGTGAGTTCTAATTCGACCCCATACCTTCAATTTTTTGAGAAAAATGACTCATCTCCACTCTTACGAATAAAGCAAAAATGATCATCTTCTGTATTTTGCATTTAAGGAAGAAAGCTTGAATTTTCTCCATTGTTTTCATGAAGAGATATGCTTCTTTTGGCCGCGGCCATGGACAGAAATAGGGTATCTTTATTTGTTGCTTTTTTTCACTTGAAAGCTCCATAATGTCTTTTCAATGTTCCTCTATATTATTAAATTTTTATCAACCCAAATGGGTTTTTGGTCTGTAGAAGAGAAATTGACCTTTGGCCACGGTTGCAAGTAATGAAATGGGTCTCTTCTTATATTTCTATTCCTTTTTTAAAATTCCATGATGGCCTTTTGAATGGCTCTATATTTGTAATTTCCAACTGAACTCCAAATGGGTTTGTTGATCTTGTAGAAAACTTACAATTTCCTCTAAAAACCCCAAGTGGGTTACCTTCAATTTGCAGAAAAAATTGCTTTTCATTAAAAACCCCCAAGTGGGTTTTAGTGTTTTTGAAATGAGAAGACCTTTACAAGTCGTGACCATGAAAATTGGACTAGACCCTCTTGCATACTACCATTTCCCTTAAAGAATACCATACTTTGTCCTTATATGACACAATTGTAGCTTTCTCCTAACACTCTCACACACTTGTCACCATTGTTTGGTATTGTTGTCTTCTTATACTAAAATATGGCATCTTATGGGATTATAACACCATCCATTATATAATGTTGTGTGGAGTTGATAAAGAAAATTCATTAATCTCTCAATATGATTGAAATAAATTTGCTTTATAGACTTTCATTCACTCTTCATGTGAGGTATGTAATCTTTCTCTACAGCTCCTGAATCTTCATTTCAAGAGATTGAATTTGATCTTTTTGTTTTGGCTGAATCATTCAATGTTCTAGAAAGCATCTGGTTTTGCTCTATCAAATCATTTAATTTTCTCTCCATATCTCCCAAAATGTCGTATTTCAGTAACAATTTTGCTTCAAGTTGTTTTTCTCATTTTTCAAGTTAGAATGTAAAGCTTCAAGGTCTTTGAGATTTAGGGTTTTTATGGAATTTTTCATGTCTTTGTTTTTTGAAATTCCTCTTGCATTGTGTAAAATTTCTTAATGTAAATCTTTTGACCTTTCATTAATAAATTCATGCTTCCCCATCAATTTCCATGCTTGCCTCATAGTACTGTCATGATTGCTTCCTAAAACCTTTGAATTCCTTTGCAACTCATTGTGCTATCACTTTGATGTTTCCTTTAATGCATCCTTAGGCATTTGGGCTATGACTGCATTTTATAACTATGACTATTTTTTAAAATGTCCAATGTCACTTTGATTGGGGTTGTCATGCTCCTTCGGATTTCAAAAGGTTTAATCCAAGCCCTCTAGTGATTGTCATGGTCACCCTCAAGGGAAACAACCTTGCATTCTCTTGTCAGTCACTTGAGGGATCGTTCTTGTAATGAAAAACATAAATCTTCCTTCCTTGAAGGACTGCCACCTTACAATATCTTTTACTATCCTTGCTTCTACTGTCATGAGCCTCTATCTAGATTGCTCAACAAGAGATATGGAGAGAAAATTGGAGTTTGTTTGATGGCTGACAAAAAAAAATTCAATTGATAAAGCTTGTGAAAACCATAAGACCATGTTGTTTCTCATATTGATGCGGTTGTATCTATGCTTTACTTTGAGTTTCAAAGGCAAACCCACATGCAACACACCTAGAAATGTCACAATTTGTGCATACCCCTACATTTTGACATTAAATACTTTCATTATATGTGGTACTGTGTGATTGATTTTCCTCCTCATTGTTGTTATTCATTCATATTCCTTTAATGGAGGACATGCTTGGGAATTTTCTTTTTAATCATCTCCTTACACTTAATACAACAAATCTTGTTGGCACTAGACAGCTCGCAGTAGAGATCTCTACAAGCAGCTCTTATCCAGTTATCATAGTTCTTCACAGTACCAATATCAAATGAATCAATCATGTTTGCTTTACTGAGCTCCATTCCACACCTCTGATTTGGGCATAGAAATTGTATCTTGATCACATCATATGAGGGTTCCAATGTTTTCATTGACCTCTCTACTAGAGATGTCACATGAGCTCTCAAGAAAACTTTACAAGTGATTTGCATGCAACTGGTGAGGAAACCACCACCATGATTCTGATGTCTACACTTAATGATCTTCCATTGAATTATCTTCATTTTTGTTTACATGATGAATCCTTGTGGAGTTTGATTTATTGATTCAATCATTGTTTATGATGCACATTTGTAGCTTAAAAGAATGCATCTATAGCTTCATTCATGGCTTCCTCCTAATGATGGCCCTTTATTTTTATGATGTAGACCCTTGTTTGAAGTGGTAATCCTTGGGTCTGAGCAACTCAAGAAAATGTTGATGAAAGTTGATCACTATGTGACACCAGACAGGGTAGTTGAAAAGTTTTACTACCTTTCCTTTCTTCTTCATATGTAATGTAATCTCTTGTGACCATTTCTTGTTTGCATTTAGTAAATTCAAAAGAAATTTGTCTTTTTTGTTGTCCTACATGACATGAGAATACATCTTGCTACCTAAACCTTCATGGCTTCCATAACAATTTTTGATGCCCCACATGAATTTGCAACCTGATCTCCACAACATTTTTTTACCTTTTGATCATTTATAACACATAAACTGTCTCCTCACTTTGATCCTAGTGGGTAGACACATGTCACCTACGTTGGTGACCTCAAATCTCACCATCCTATGTGATGTGTGGTTGTCCAATAGGGTTAAGGTGAGAGGGACCTGACAATACCTTGGATTGCTTCCTCATTATTTTAGAGATGCATAATTGAACTTGATGCATCTTTTGAATCTGATAATGAAAGTTGATCAACTGGTGTGATTCCATATTGATTTAATGCATTAATAACATGTATATATTTGATCAAGTTGCTCAATTTCCTATTTCTCTCAAAGCATGTTGAGCTCTACCCTCATGGGAGCCACATTTACCCCACATGTTGTATTTAACTGAATTGAAATAGTAACCAGACTTGTCCTAAATCTGCACATGAAGCAAACAAGTTAGAAAAATAGATGCATATTTTGTATGTGTTTGATGACTTCATTATTTTCCAAGACATCCAAGGTTTGCATGCTTACTTAATGCACTTATGGATCAGTTTATACATGCATAGGTAGGTGTGTATGTAAGGTTTGATATCTTTCATTGCTTAGAGCATTGCTCTAATATCATTGTTTTTCCAGATGCAGGAGCTAGGAGCACTACAGAGCTAGGACAAACACAAGTAGCTTGGGGGTAGCAGCAGGGCAAGAGGACAACCTCAAAACTAGTCATTCTCAGGCAATGACTAGTCTCCACCCTTATATGCACATTCTATTTTTTTACTTATTCATGTATAGATTGTTTCTTTATTTTCATTGAATAAGTAAAGTTAGTCCCTTGGCTTGTGAGGGACATGTACAATTGATTATCAATAAAAGATTACAATTGTACACACATGATTCTCTTTTCTCATTTGTTGTAATTGCAGCATTGGAATTAAAATGTAATTTGTTTCATTTGACAATCTTATCATGCATATTGAACTTAGCATACTATGGTTTATCTTTTAAATGTTTAAAAAACAACACAAAAAGAACAAACACTAAACCTGATTTCAGCTGAAAGCTAAAAATTAGGTAACATTTTTTGCGACATTTGTTATATGTTTGCCTGCTAAACATGAGACTAGCTGCCTAAGCTTATCCATTGGGCATGAGGTCACTCGAAAAGCTAATAGCATTGCAAATTGTTGTAACTCACTAAACTAGCAAGAGACACTTTGAAAACTTATTGAAAACCCAACAATGCAGAATGAAAACTACCACCTAACTGTGCAAAATAGCACTTAGGAAAAACTAGAAAAATGCATTTGAAATGAAACTACCCTAACCTATTCTACCCAGCAAAGAAGCTATTCAAACAAAACCATTGACAGGCTTTGTAAAATAACACCCCTTTTTAATCAGCAACTGATGCATTACATGATTATGCATTGCTGAAAGAACATGAAACACATGCAGATATTCAATAGACTGTTGCAATGTTTCATAAAAAATGCAAATAAACTTACTTGCACCTTGAAAATGATCATGCATATTGTTGTCCTGAACTAGACAGGTGAGCTAAATTTGATCACCTTCAACTGCAACTCCAAAATCAGCTTCTTCTTCAATTACATCCTCATACTTGGGTGCAAGCATGACCTCTGGTACTTCAGTGGCCTCCGAACTGGCTAAGTATCTGATTGGGCAGCCCCTGGAATGAACGAACTTTGCACTGCCATTGTCGATTGCTTCTCTTCCTTCCTACTTTTCATGGTTATCCTGCTTTGCGGCTTCACCTTGCATAATGATCTGCCATGTTGATTCTTCCTCCATGGTTAATGAACAATCACCTTCCACCAAGGTATCTAAGAACTTATCCAAGTTGTCAGCTCTTGGAAGGCTCTTAAAATCAGCTTGTTTAACCTTAAAATCCACATTATCACTCGAAGAGATGTACTCCAAAACAGGCTTTTCTTCTTCAATGAAGGCAGGCAAGTGTTCAAACAGTGAAGTAGCTTCCTGAAACAAACTTTCAGCTAATAAATCAGCTTCAAGCTCTATTGTACAGTAGAAAGGAAGCTCATCTGACCAAACAAGACATTGCACATTAGGTTCATGAAAAGTTTCTTTTTCAAACTTGTGAACCTATTGTTGAATTTCAACATGAGTGCCAAACTCTTCTAAAAAATCTGATTCCTTTTCATCCAAACTTGAACAAAAATGTTCAAGTATACCAGTGCACACCTCTTCATAAAGCTCAATATTAGCCTTTTCATCCATAGCATGCTCAAAAATATCCAATCTGGCAGTACACTACTCTTCATGGTCAACTTCTTCCACCATTTCACCTTGTTGTCCTGTTGGAACATTTTCACCATCTTTGACAACAACAGGAGGATCATTAGCTAAAACATTGCAAAAAACATTTTGAGAAATCTTCTCTTGTTTAGCCTTTTGCAGCTGTAGCCTGTATTCCTCCATAGCTAAATACAAAAAGTTCACACTCCTAGTCTCCTCCATGTTGAGTGAGTTGTGAGAGCCAAGGGTCTGCTCTTCTTTTACTTTATGGATGTTAGAGCATGGTTCCAATTGAATGATAGATGGAGTAACTTCACAGGGAAGAGCAGATGACTCTCTCTAACTTGGAAACCTACAGGTAGAAGGCTCATTGGTAAGCTCACTAATGGGCTCAAAAGGTTTCTCTTGTTTAAAACTAGGGAACTTGTACTTCAAAACCTCCGCATAAACAAGGTGATTCAACATTGTAGGAGGAATTAAGCTCAAAATAGGAAAGGAAGGGGTTGCTTGAGTTTCATACCTTAGTTGTCATTCCTCTGTAGCCATCTGCTTTGCTAAACATTCCTCATGTTGTCTCCTTTGAATCTCCATCTCCTGCTCTTAAATGTATGCCTAGAAGGCTAACTCCTCTTGATGCATCTTAGCCTCTTGTTGTTGCATTTGATATCCTTGTTCTTTACTAATTTCATCCATCTGCCTACGAAAATCTAGCAATATACTATCAATATTGCTAATCCCCATAACATCAACATTTTGGGGCTGCAAATGAGAATAGGACTACTATTTTGGAACAAAATATCCTTCTTGAGGCTAGTTTTGGGCATATACTAGCTTATATTAAGTTTGAGCAGGAGTGGGAGGGTGGGAAACATAATGAGGATGTTGGTAACTGTTGGAAAAAGTGCCTCAAACATTACAGACTGAAACCTCCTTTAGAGCAATGTTGATGTGACATTTTGATTGTCTGGCCAACTAGCAGTTTATTTTATCCAATTCTGAACAGATTGCTGTGACCCTGAAGAAGTCTTGCCAAAAGGTTTACTGTGGAGTCTATCGCTATAGCAAGGTGTGTTCGTTGTGACCTCATAGCGCTCGGGAGAGCCTTGGCCAAAAGGCCATTCATTCATTTATCGATGTAACTCTTAGCGACTGTGATCTTCAGTGAAGCTTATGGTTCTCGCTAAGATGTCTCAACGAAGTGTTGTTCTCTTGCCGACAGCATATGAATTGATGTCCTCGGGGTAACTTGTTATGACTCGGTGAGAAGTCACCGCGAAATTAAATGTCATGCCGACTGTGTTTTATCGGAGAGACTTAGCTGAAGGAAGAGACTTCGGTAAGATGTCCTACCGAAGTGGAAATTTCTTAGCGACTAAGACTTAAGTTGGAATCTTCGGTATATCTTAATGAACTCAGAGAAAGGTATTAGCGATAGAAGAAAGCTATGCCGACAGGGACTACTTGGGAGTTATCGATATAACTCTTAGACTTCATTATGAGGTCTGAGCGATAAGCAATGGTCTTGCTAATAGCCGATGGCTATCGGGGTAACTCTTGGCGACAGTCAGTCTTCGGTAAAACATATATAAATCGGTAAGTTCTCTCGGCGATGGACAAATGTTTTGGCGATAGGTGAACACTTCGGAGTAGCATATGAATATCGCTATGAACTCTTGGCGATAGGAGTAAGTCTTGCCGACTTCCATTGGGTGCTCGGTAGATATGGGAACTTCAGTGTAACCTTAGTGTTTCGCCATGACCTTCTAGTGAAAGTGATAAGTTAGAACAACTACGTGATGACTCGGTATATCTGTTGGAGCTCGATATAATATCTTGGCGACTACAGAGGCTCTTGGCGACATCGGTAAGAGGTCAATGTGGCATCGGCAAGACACTATTAGTGTCTCACCGAGATGCCAATGTAATTCAAATTTTGTTGACCGTGTATGACTTCTGATGTGGCATCACGTGGACGAATTAGAAGAGCCGAATTGGAACCGTTGGGAGTCTGTTCATTGCGACGGTTCTGTGAGGGAGCTTGACAGTCAGGGAATGCCAGGGATATAGTTGGAAATTATAGATGTTTTGATGTTGGATAGTAGTTTGATCAACAGTGAAGTGTGAAGAATTCAAACTGTATCAGTGAAGGATTAAAATCTGTAAAGGCTGTAACCTGAAAGTTTTATGTTCGAAAAATGTACATGATGAATGTTGCTGTATAATGACACCAGAAAGATAAGTCTATAATTGTATGTAACTTTGATTACTGTAATACAAAGTGATTTCTCTTGGTGTGGTGGGTTTTTCTCCCGTAAGGGTTTTCCCACGTATATCTGGTGTTCATGTGTGTTTGTCTAAATACTCTATTTCTGTAATCTGTCTCATAGTGCATCTCAATTAGACTGTAATTGAAAATTTAAAAGTACTTCTGCATTCTTTCCTGAGGTATTGATGTTAGGAAACTTGTTTTCCACATCTAGTTTTCCTTACAAGTGGTATCAGAGCCTAGCCAGTTGCGTTATCCTTGGGGGTACATTGGGTTTTTTGTGTCAATACTATTCAGTGGGAGTTTTGTGGAGACTATTATTTCTATTTACAGATTAAGATGACTAGTTCATCTGGGAAGATTGAAATAGAGAAATTCTGTGGCAGTAACTTTGAATTGTGGAAACTCAAGATGGAGGATCTCTTAGTAGATCGAGACCTTTGGCTTGCTGTGTCTGGAAATAAACCTACAGGCATGAAGCAAGAAGAATGGGACCTTGCAGATAGGAAAGCGAAGGGGCTGATAAGGCTCTATTTGGAAGACTCAATTCTTCTCAATGTGCATGAAGAGAATTCTGCTTCTCTCTTGTGGAAGATACTGGCGTCTATTTATCAAGGGAAATCTTTGGTGAATAAGCTATTCCTAAGAAAGAAGCTTTACTCTTTGAGAATGCAGGAAGGAGGGTCTGTAGCTGATCATTTGAATGCATTCAACATGATGCTCGCACAATTAACATCTATTGGTGTAAAGATTGAAGAAGAAGATCGTTGTATGCTTCTGTTATGTTCTTTGCCAGACTCATGGGATCATCTAGTGATGGCTATTGGGAGTACAACATCCAGTTTCAAAATGGAAGATATTGTTGGTTCTTTGTTGTCGAAGAAATGAGAAGAAAATCTTCTGAGATGGCGGAGGAGGCTCTTGCTGTCAGAGGAAGGTCAAAGGAGAAAGGCAAGAAGAAGGACAAGAAGTCCAAATTGAAATCAGAGGGGAGATCAAAGTCTCCTGGCAAGAAGTCCAAGGTGAAGTGTTGGAACTGTGGGCAACCTGGTCATGTCCGAAAGGATTGTAAAGAGGAGAAAAAGAAGAAGAAAGGATCTTCTGATAATGGTTCTTCTCATAGTGATGGTGACGCCTTCATTGCATCCTTGGCTACTCAGGCATCAAATGATGTCTGGTTGATCGATTCTAGAGCATCATTCCACATGACATCTCACAGAGAATGGTTTACAAAGTATGAAGAATACGATGGTGGAAAGGTGTACTTGGCGAGTGATTCAACCTTGGAAATTGTTGGCCGTGGAAGAGTCAGAATCCAATTCCCTAATGGCAGAATAAAGGGGATTAATGATGTTATGCACATACCAGGTCTGGCTCAAAATTTACTTTCTGTCAGTAAGCTAAATGATATCGGAGTACAAGTCTTGTTCTCGGGAAGTGGCTGCAAGATGACTAGAGGTTCAATGGTGCTGGCTAGAGGTACTCGAATTGGTACCCTGTACAAGCTGGATGCACAAGTTATTCATTGTAACAGTGTCTCTTTGAAGTCACTGAAAGTTGCTCATGGAGGTAAAGAGGGAATTGTCCCTAATTATGTAAACTCTACAGAAGTAAAACTTCCTGTAGAAAAGACTATGCTTTGGCATCATAGGTTAGGCCACATAGGAGAAAAAGGTTTGAAAACCTTGAAGAACAAAAACCTGGTTGAGGGGCTTGAAGATTGTAATCTGGAATTTGAATTCTGTGAACACTGTATATATGGAAAGCAGCATCGTGTTTCATTTTATGACAGTCCTCATAAAACTTCTAGTTTGTTAGACTATATTCATTCGGATGTGTTTGGTCCAGTAGATGTTCCTTCTTTGTCTAAATCAAGATACTATGTGTTGTTCATTGATGATTATTCAAGAAGAGCATTTATATATTTTTTGAAAAGTAAATCAGAAGTGTTCAGTCGATTTAAGGAGTTTAAAAATCTTGTTGAAAATCAGACTGGTAAAACAATAAAATGCTTAAGGACTGATAATGGCGGTGAATTTTGTTCTGATGAATTTGAAAGAAACTATAAATACCATGGAATCAAAAGACACAAGACTACACCTTACACTCCACAGCAGAATGGAGTTGTAGAAAGGTTCAATAGGACAGTGATAGAGAGAGCACGAAGTATTCTTAGTAGTGCTAATTTGGAAGAGAAGTTTTGGGCTGAAGCTACTGCTACTACATGTTACTTAATTAATCAGTCTCCAAACTCTGCTCTTGTTGATAAGACACCTTTGGAAGTGTGGTATGGTAAGAAGCCCTCTCTTAGAAATATTAGAGTCTTTGGCTATGAGGCATATGCACATGTGTTGGATGTAAAAAGATCTAAGCTGGACAACAAGGCTGTTAAGTGTATTTTTATTGGCTATAGTGCTAACATCAAAGGATACAAGCTTTGGAATCCTATTATAGAGAAGGTTGTATACAGCAGAAGTGTAATCTTCCGTGAGCTGAAACCTTCCACCCTAGATCTGCAGTTAGAGATAAAGTCAAAAAATAGTAAGGATGTAGCAGCAATTCCTCCTACACCAGAGAAAGAGGAATTGAAGATTCAAAACGTACCTGAAACTAAGGAGAGTTCAAGTAGTTCTGAAAGCTCTGAAGAAGATGAACCTCAGCCTCAGCTAGTGAGGAGGTCAACCTGAGAAAGGAAACAACCAGATAGGTATGGGTTCTCATTAATTGATTCTACTTGTCCCTATGCCTTGATTTCTAGCATTGATGAGCCTAGGACTGTAAAGGAAGCAATTAAAATGTCTGATTCAGATTCTTGGTTGGAAGCCACGAAGGAAGAAATGGCGTCATTAGATAAAAATGAAACCTGGAGTCTGGTGCCCTTGCCTAAAGGCAGAAAACTTGTGGGTTGTAAATGGGTATTTAAGAAAAAGATTGGTCTGGATGGCAGTGTAGAAAAATACAAAGCACGACTGGTTGCAAAGGGTTATTCCCAGGTAGAGGGAATTGACTATGGGGAAATCTTTTCTCCTGTAGAAAAGCTGATGTCCATTAGATTTCTATTGTCACTTGCAGTAGCTTATGACTTAGAGGTTGAACAGATGGATGTGAAGACAGCATTTCTTCATGGTGATCTTGAAGAAGAAATTTATATGTCCCAACCTGAGCACTTTGTTAAGAAAGGTAAAGAAAAATTGGTATGCAAATTAAAGAAGTCTTTGTATGGGTTAAAGCAGTCACCTAGAATGTGGTACCAAAAATTTGATACCTATGTATTATCTTTAGGCTTTGTGAGATCAAAATCTGATCACTGTGTATATTATAAAGCTGAAAGTGATCAAGTGCTTGTTATTGCTCTTTATGTTGACGATATGTTGTTCATAGGAAATAGCAAGCTAATGATTTCTGATCTTAAGTCTCAGTTGTCTGCTAATTTTGAAATGAAGGATCTTGGTGCAGCAAGGTATATTCTAGGGATGGAGATAACCAGGGACAGGAAGAATAGAAAGCTTTGGCTCAGTCAGAGTAAGTATATAAAGACTGTTCTAGAGAGATTTTATATGAATGATTGCAAACAGTTAGTCATTCTAGTCATGCAGGGAATGAAACTATCTGTTAAGGACTGTCCAAAATCTCCTACTGAGATGGAGGACATGACTAGTGTTCCCTATGCTAGTGTTGTAGGCAGTCTCATGTATGCAATGGTCTGTGCAAGACCAGACATTGCCCAAGCAGTGGGAGTACTTAGTCGATTTATGGCTAATCCAGGAAGAATACATTGGGATGCTGTGAAGAGGGTGTTTAGGTATTTGAAGGGAACTTTAGATTTTGCATTGTGTTACCAGGGTAATTTGGTTGAATCACAGAGGACTCTCAGCATTCGTGGTTATGTAGATTCTGATTGGGCAGGGGATATTGATAGCAGAAGATCCACCAGTGGATACATTTTCTTGCTAAATGGTGGTGCAGTGAGTTGGATGAGCAAGTGGCAGGTTGTAGTCGCTTTGTCCACTACAGAGGTTGAATACATGGCAGCTACTCATGCTTGTAAAGAAGCAGTATGGTTGAAACATTTGTGTTCTAACATTGGTTTTGATGCAGGGGAAATAACAATTTTATGTGATAGTCAGAGTGCCATTTTTCTAGCAAAGAATCCAACTTTCCATGCCAGGACGAAACACATTGATGTACAGTACCACTTTGTACGAGATATGGTTGAGGATAGAAAGGTCAGTTTGGAAAAAGTTGATACTCTGGAGAATGTTGCAGATGCATTGATGAAGCCAGTGAGCATAGACAAGTTCAGGTGGTGTGCCAGTTCAATGGGCCTTAGTGCCCATGTTTTTTAGTAAAGTAATTTTTGTGAGCTTTGGAGGTGTCTGAATGATCTTCGTCAAGTGGGAGATTGTTGGAAAAAGTGCCTCAAACATTACTGACTGAAACCTCCTTTAGAGCAATGTTGATGTGACATTCTGATTGTCTGGCCGACTAGCAGTTTATTTTATCCAATTCTGAACAGGTCGCTGTGACCCTGAAGAAGTCTTTCTGAAAGGTTTACTATGGAGTCTATCACTATAGCAAGGTGTGTTCATTGTGACCTCATAGCGCTTGGGAGAGCCTTGGCCGAAAGGCCATTCATTCGTTTATCGGCGTAACTCTTAGCGACTGTGATCTTCAATGAAGCTTATGGTTCTCGCTAAGATGTCTCAACGAAGTGTTGTTCTCTTGCCGATAGCATATGAATTGATGTCCTTGGGGTAACTTGTTATGACTCGGTGAGAATTCACCGCGAAATCAAATGTCATGCCGACTGTGTTTTATCGGAGAGACTTAGCCGAAGGAAGAAACTTCGGTAAGATGTCCTACCGAAGTGGAAATTTCTTAGCGACTAAGACTTAAGTTGGAATCTTTGATATATCTTAATGAACTCGAAGAAACGTATTAGCGATAGAAGAAAGCTATGCCGACAGGGACTACTTGGGAGTTATCGATATAACTCTTAGACTTCATTATGAGGTATGAGCGATAAGCAATGGTCTTGCCGATAGCCGATGGCAATCGGGGTAACTCTTGGCGACAGTCAATCTTCGGTGAAACATATATAAATCAGTAAGTTCTCTCGGCGATGGACAAATGTTTTGGCGACAGGTGAACACTTCGGAGTAGCATATGAATATCGCTATGAACTCTTGGCGATAGGAGTAAGTCTTGCCGACTTTCATTGGGTGCTCGGTAGATATGGGAACTTCGGTGTAACCTTAGTGTTTCGCCATGACCTTCAGGCAAAAGGGATAAGTCAGAACGACTACGTGATGACTCGGTATATCTGTTGGAGCTCGATATAATATCTTGGCAACTACAAAGGCTCTTGGCGACATCGGTAAGAGGTCAATGTGGCATCGGCGAGACACTGTTAGTGTCTCACCGAGATGCCAATGTAATTCAAATTTTGTTGACCATGTATGACTTTTGATGTGGCATCACGTGGACGAATTAGAAGAGCCGAATTGGAACCATTGGGAGTCTGTTCATTGCAACGGTTCTATGAGGGATCTCAACAGTCAGGGAACGCCAGGGATATAGTTGGAAATTATAGATGTTTTGATGTTGGATAGTAGTTTGATCAACAGTGAAGTGTGAAGAATTCAAACTGTATCAGTAAAGGATTAAAATCTGTAAAGGCTGTAACCTGAAAGTTTTATGTTCGAAGAATGTACATGATGAATGCTATTGTATAATGACACCAGAAAGATAAGTCTGGAATTGTATGTAACTTTGATTACTGTAATACAAAGTGATTTCTCTTGGTGTGGTGGGTTTTTCTCCCATAAGGGTTTTCCCACGTATATCTGGTGTTCATGTGTGTTTGTCTAAATACTTTGTTTCTGTAATCTGTCTCATAGTGCATCTCAATTAGACTATAATTGAAAATTTAAAAGTACTTCTGCATTCTTTCCTGAGGTATTGACGTTAGGAAACTTGTTTTCCGCATCTATTTTTCCTTACAGTAACTTGTTGTCACAAGGTTATATGAAATAAAACCAGCAAGTTGTTCATTGTGGTATGGCTGGTAAGAGGTCATACATGCATGATTTTCATGGAATGGTGGGTAATATGACATATTTCCATGAAATGTAGACATATTTGTTCATTCAGAAGCTGGAACATGAGACAAAATCAAATTTAATTGAAACTAACCAGCACTTGGTCATACTGAAACCAATAAAACTTCTTGGAGTTGCTTGGTATGTAAAAAAAATACCTCTAAAAGGCCAAAACTACTACTGCACACACCAAACAAAAGTAAAAATGCATAAAAATGAACTAAGAAGTAGTTCACCTGTCCCACCGAGTGTGCCAAAAACTGTTAGGGATCCAAATCTGCACCCTAATGCCAAGCTTTGAATGAACTTAGCAGATTTGGATATAACATGGGACTGTTTTCAGGTTGTGGATATCCTATTTGAAAGCAAACCTCCAGTGATAAGGGGTTGGCTTCCCCTTTTGATGCCACCTAACTACTAATTTCTAAGGTAAAGTGTAAGAATTTGCATGAAATGAACCTAATACTGAAAATAACTAAGGTGATGCACCAAAACAACCTGGACCTGATGACAATCTATCACATTCAAATCAATATCATAAAACTTGGTTTACACAACTCACTTTCCAATGCAGTTTACATAAGTAATTTATAAGGAGGTCCATAAACAGTGCTTTTAGAAGGAAAAAAGAGGTTTCACAACTAACAGCACTACTAAACAACATAGCTTATAACCTATTAACATACATTTTTTGCTAAATAGATGCATGAACATGAGACAAGTTTGCAAGGAAAGATGAATTTTCACGAGACAAACTGATCAATCATTAATGGCATACCATGAAACATGAAGAGAGAAGATAAAATGCTCTATTCTATTGATTCAAAGTGCTTACTATATTACAAGTCCATCTGAGTCACAATACCACTCCATAAAAATAACTCCAAGCAACAAAGCTATCCTACTATTGGAAAGAAATAACTCCCCAAAATGCTCAAAATGAACATACTTAAGCAAAAAACCCACCAAAACCCCTCACACATGTCTATCTAGAAGGTTCTGGTCGGATGCAGCAATGAGGCAAAAAAAGAACCTTCTAAAGTCACTCCAAAAAGCCTCCATAATGGTGAAATTCAAGCTCATACTCAAGTCATGCTAAAAGTGTGACAAAACTCCCTCCAAAGTAGCACATGTTCTTCTAAAATAGTCAAATACTTCACCCCCACACTCTCCTCATGTATGCAATTCAATCATTCTATCTCCCAACTTTGACTCATGCAATATGTGTGTTTTGAAAACACAAGACTCCAAAAGGCATTAAATATAATAATCTTGATTAAGTGATTCATAATACATCACTTAATCAAGTTATTTTACATTTCAAAGCACAAAAATAAGAGGTCCCACCATCAATATGAATTACCATACATTTGTAAAATGAAAAATACCAAAGTGATTAGAAAATCACTTAAATGATATTTTTATGTCTTGAAACAAATGCAAAAAACCAATAATGAAATTCCAAAATGCTTTAAAAATCATTAAACAAGGTCACAATTTCTCCAAGGCACCTGATCATTTTACCTTTTCTCATTTTGCACTATAAGGCCACATGTGGTCAATATTTTGATCTGCAAAGGAAAAATAAAAGCTCAAGCTTGGCCTATATGGCTGACCTCCACACTTCTTGGAAGGCATATTTCAAGCCTTCAAGGCATATGATATTCATGATCAAAAATAAAAGGCATATCTGACTTGGCATACACCATAACTTAGCAAGGCATAACAAATGCTTGAAAGACTTAGCAATGTTTTGAAGCAAGGAAAAAGACTTAAGGCATAAAATTCCTAAGTCATGACAAATGCCTAAGTCAAAAACACATGTTTCGGCCCCCCATTTTGCATTAATATGGACTTCATTTTTAAAACATGGGATAAAAAATCCCATCAACATTGAAATAGGGTCAAACCCTAATCATCATAAGACAAAAGAATGAGAAAAACCCATCATTTTATCATCGATCATTCTGGAGGAATGATGTTGCTGCCATAGGGTTTGAGTCAGCACTAGAAATGGTGCTTTTCTGGGCCGATTCTTGGCACGATTCATGATGAAAACCATAGGAAATAACAGGTAACTGGTTCTTTGTGAACAAAATCTATGTTTTATCACTTTTTTGGAGCTCTTTGAAGGAAAAATTGTCGCAGCCATAAACATTTTCTAATGAACTTGTTTCATTATTCTCCTTTCTATTGTTACTTCATCCTTAAACAGCTGCCATTGGTGACATTTTGGAGCTCGAATGGAAACATTATCATGTGACAAAAAGCTTGCCCAAACAAGGAAATGAGCAAAATAGATCAAGTGAGTTCTAATTTGACCCCATACCTTCAGTTTTTTGAGCAAAATGACTCATCTCCACTCTTGAGAATAAAGCAAAAATGCTCATCTCCTTCTGTATTTTGCTTTGAAGGAAGAAAACTCAAATTTTCTCCATTGTTTTCATGAAGAGATATGCTTCTTTTGGCCATGGCCATGGATAGAAATAGGGTATCTTTATTTGCTACTTTGCTTCACTTGAAAGCTCCATAATGTCTTTTCAATGTTCCTCTGTATTAGCAATTTTTTATCAACCCAAATGGGTGCTTGGTTTGTAGAAGAAAAACTGGCCTTTGGCCATGGCTGCAAGTAATGAAATGGGTCTCTTCTTATTTTTTTTTTCCTTTTTTAAAACTCCATGATGGTCTTTTGAATGGCTCTGTATTTGTAATTTCCACAACCGAACACCAAGTGGGTTTTTTGGTCTTGTAGAAAACTTACAATTTCCTCTAAAAACCCCAAGTGGGTTACCTTCAATTTGCAGAAAAATTGCTTTTCATTAAAAACCCCCAAGTGGGTTTTAGTGTTTTTGAAATGAGAAGACCTTTATAGGTTGTGGCCATGAAAATTGGACTAAAACCTTTTGCATATTGTCATTTCCCTTAAAGAATACCATACTTTGTCCTTATATGACACAACTATAGCTTGCTCCTAACACTCTCACACACTTGTCACCATTGTTTGGTATTGTTGTCTTCTTATACTAAAATATGGCATCTTATGGCATTATAACACCATCCATTATATACTGATGTCTGGAGCTATTAAATAAAATTCATTACTCTCTCAATATGATTGAAATAAATTTTCTTTATAGACTTCCATTCACTCTTCATGTGAGGTATGTAGTCTTTCTCTACAGCTCCCGAATCTTCATTTCAAGAGATTGAATTTGATCTTTCTATTTTGGTTGAATCATTCAACGTTCTAGACAGCATCTAGTTTTGCTCTGTCAAATCATTTAATTTTCTCTCCATATCTCCCAAATTTTCATCTTTCAGTAACAATTCTGCTTCAAGTTATTTTTTCTCATTTGTCAAGTTAGAATGTAAAGCTTCAAGGTCATTGAGATTTAGGGTTTTTATGGAATTTTCCATGTCTCTATTTTCTAAAATTCCTCTTACATTGCCTAAAATTTCTTAATGTAAATCTTTTGACCTTTCATTAATATCTTCATACTTCCCCATCAATTTTCATGCTTGCCTCATAGTACTGTCATGATTGCTTCCTAAAATATTTTAATGCCTTTGCAACTGACTGTGTTGGCACTGTGATGTTTCCTTTAATGCATCCTTAAGCATTTGGGCTATGACTGCATTTAATAACTGTGACTATGTTTTAAAATATCCACTGTCACTTTGATTGGGGTTGTCATGCTCCTTTGGATTTCAAAAGGTGTAATCCAAGCCCTCTAGTGATTGTCATGGTCACCCTCAAGGGAAAAAACCTTGCATTCTCTTGTTAATCACTTGAGGGATCATTCTTGTAATGAAAAACATAAATTTTCCTTCCTTGAAGGACTACCACTTTACAATATCTTTTACTATCCTTGCTTCTACTGTCATGAGCCACTATCTAGATTGCTCAACAGGAGATATGGAGAGAAAATTGGAATTTGTTTGATGGCTGAACAAAAAAAAATTCAACTAATAAAGCTTGTGAAAACCATAAGACCATGTTGTTTCTCATATTGATGCAATTGTATCTATGATTTACTCTGAGTTTCAAAGGAAAACCCACATGCAACACACCTGGAAATGTCACAATTTGTGTATACCCCTACATTTTGACATTGAATACTTTCATTATATGTGGTACTATGTGATTGATTTGCCTCCTCGTTGTTGTTATTCATTCATATTCCTTTAATGGAGGACATGCTTGGGAATTTTCTTTTTTATCCTCTCCTTACACTTAATACAACAAATCTTATTGGCACTAGACAACTCACAGTAGAGATCTCTACAAGCAGCTCTTATCCAACTATCATAGTTCTTCACAGTATCAATATCAAGTGAATCAATCATGTCTACTTTACTGAGCTCCATTCCACACCTCTGATTTTGGCATAGCAATTGTATCTTGATCACATCATATGAGGGTTCCAGTGTTGTCATTGACCTCTCTACTAGAGATATCACATGAACTCTCAAGCAAACTTTACAAGTGACATGCATGCAAATGGTGAGGAAACCACCACCATGATTCTAATGTCTACACTTACTTAATGAACTTCCATTGAATTATCTTCATTTATGTTTACATCATGAATCCTTGTGGAGTTCAATTTATTGATTCAATCACTATTTATGATGCACATTTGTAGCTTAAAAGCATGCATTTGTAGCTTCATTCATGGCTGCCTCCTAATGATGGTCCTCTATTTTTATGATGTAGACCCTTGTTTGAAGTGGTAATCCTTGGGTCTGAGCAACTCAAGAAAATGTAGATGAAATTTAATCATTATGTGACACCGGACAGGGTAGTTGAAAAATTTTACTACCTTTCCTTTCTTCGCCATATGTAATGTAATCTCTTGTGACCATATCGTGTTTTCTTTCAGTAAGGTCAAAAGACATTTGTCTTTGTTGTTGTCCTACATGACATGAGAATACATCTTGCTACCTAAACCTTCATGGCTTCCATAACAATGCTTGTTGCCCCACATGAATTTTCTACCCGATATCCACAACATTTGTTTACCTTTTGATCATGTGTAACACTTAAATTGTCTCCTCACTTTGATCCTAGTGGGCAGACACATGTCACCTACGTTGGTGACCTGAAAGCTCACCATCTTATGTGATGTGTGTTTGTCCAATAGGGTTAAGGTGGGAGGGACTTGGCAATACCTTGGATTGCTTCCTCATTATTTAAGAGATGCATAATTGAACTTGATGCATCTTTTGAATCTGATAATAAAATTTGATCAACTGGTGTGATTCCATATTGATTTAATATATTAATAACAGGTATATCTTTGATCAAGTTGCTCAATTTCCTTTTTCTCTCAAATCATGCTGAGCTCTACCCTCGTGGGAGCCACATTTACCCCACATGTTGTATTTAACTAAATCGGAACAATAACCAGACTTGTCCTAAATCTTCACATGAAGCAAACAAGTTAGAAAAATAGATGCATATTTTGGATGTGTTTGATGACTTCATTATTTTCTAGGACATCCAAGGTTTGCATGCTTATTTAATGCATGTATGGATCAGTTTATACATGCATAGGTAGGTGTGTATGTAAGGTTTGATATCTTTCATTGCTTAGAGCATTGCTCTAATATCATTGTTTTACCAGATGCAGGAGCTAGGAGCACTACGGAGCTGGGACAGACACAAGTAGCTTGGAGGCAGCAGCAGGGCATGAGGACAACTTCAAAACCAATCATTCTCAGGCAATGACTAGTCTCCACCCTTATATGCACATTCTATTTGTTTACTTATTCATGTATAGATTGTTTCTTTATTTTCATTGAATAAGTAAAGTCAGTCCCTTGGCTTGTGAGGGACATGTACACTTCATGATTATCAATAAAAGATTACATTTGTACAACATGATTCTCTTTTCTCATTTTTTGTAATTGCAACATTGGAATGAAAATGTAATTTGTTTCATTTTGAAATCTTATCATGCATATTGAACTTAGCAGACTATGGTTTATCTTTTAAATGTTTAACAAACAACACAAAAAGAACAAACACTAAACCTGAATTCAGCTGAAAGCTAAAAATCAGGTAACACAAGGTAAATGAATATTTTCTCTAAAAAAATCACTAGAATAAACAAAATCAAAACCAAGAAGATAATTCCCCATTTCATTATTTTCGTCATGTTGAAGCGATTCAACTTTTGGAGCAGCCTCTTGGTCATTTTCTTGACACTCTTTTTCCTCATCCAGTTGGATCTCATCATACATTCCTTGATCCAATTGAACTTCTTTTGAAGATTTCATTTGTACCTTAGCTTCTTGGCCCTGACCACAAGATCTATTTGCAATTTCACCTAGAACTATGTTGCTTTTTTTTTCTATGTGTCCATCATTCCAATTAGCAGAGTCATTTCCTTGTGTCAACTCGTTAACGGGTATTCCTTCCTTATCCACTGTCATGCAAGGATCTATGAATGCATCAGTAAACTCATTTTTCCACATCTAGTAAATCTACACAAGGTAAGGAAATTTTGTCAATCTTTGAGTCCATCTCAATGCAAGAATCGAGGTCATCGGATGATGGGGAAGAGCTAAACATCTTCTCACAGTTACTCTCATCATTTTAGATGGAGTTGTTATCATTTTTATGTGCGCTAACTATTTCATCTCCCTGATTGAGTGGAGGATTATCCCAAGGATCTGCCATGAATAAATCTTTAATAGTGATCAATTGCTTCACATATAACTCCATCCTTCCACAGAGAACATGACAATCAACCTCAGAATGTTGATCTATCAAATGTATCCTACATTTATTTAGCATAGTGAATTTAGACAAACTCAAAGCACCTAATTCTTCCAATTTCTCATTTAATAATTTTTGCATACGTCGTATATCTATCCAACATGAACCACACTCCTTTTTCCATCCCTCACCTTGTTGTGCATCTTTCTCAAAAGAAATTTTCAAAGCATTGGAAGGAGATTCTTTAGTTGTTGATTTCTAATGACAACAGTTTTGTATTGATGCCTCAGCTTCTTTATTGCTACTATTAACATTCACATCTTCAACTAGATTAGACTCTAACTTGATATTTCCATTAGGCTCTGAATTTAAACCTATTTCATGCTCTTTCTCAAATAAAACATCAAAATGTTAACTTTGTTCATCCAATCCTTCGCTTACAACTTTATGATGATTTACTGAATTATGCATTGGAGTATAACCAAAAAGAGATGATATGGTCACAAAAACTTCATTGGAAGGTGCAATACTTACCTCTGTGGTTGGATTTTGTACAGATAGATTCTCCCATTGATCTTGTGTGGGATTGACCTGATCTGAAGCATTGGAAAACGTGATGTTTGGAAGGTTAGGAAGGTTGTAGTTACTTGGTGAAAATGATTGCATCTGGGTAGGGATGGTGGGTAAACTGGTGTAAGGCTGCAAAAAATGGCAGCTTGCAAGCACACGGGTATTATAATCTTGATTTTGGCTACTTTAATTTCCCACGTCATGTCTAGATTGTGCCAATAAGAGATATTTTTTCAATGCATCGTGTAGGGAGGTAAACTCACCACAATGTATGATTTTTGTTGCAAATGAAGGATTCAAACCCCAATAATAATGTTCCTTTAGCATATAATCATTAATAACTAGATTTAAAGCTTGAACTCATTGATACATAAGCAAAAACCTGTGATTGAACTGGTAAATTGATTCCAATGGTGTCCTTTTTGGAGCTACAAATTCAAACAATGGGTCTTGTGCACGCACATAAGGATCAAAATGATCCACAAATAAAATTTCTAACTCCATCCATGAACAAATAGAATTTGGTGGAAGATTAACATACCATTTCCATGTTGTACCTTGGAGTGTTTTGATGAAGAGTTGACATGTGGTGTCTTCATGCCGAATCTAGTGAAAAGCCATCAAATCCTTGCAAATCTTAACATGATCTTTAGCAAATTGTCCACTATTAGGGAAAAATAATGGAAGCCTATTATGCATGTGATAAGGAATTTTGTTAAGAATCTTGGGAATACACAATGGGCTTCTCATCAGAGCTTGGATTTACAAGATCCAACCCACTCTAAAGTGCAACAAACCAAAATTGCTCAAGTGGCCCTCCTAGCCCCAATTTTGTTGATGGCCAAATTGACACAACAACGTGAAGGCAAGATGCAATCACCTTACCTCTCTTAAAAGAAGAGAATTATTGTTAAATCAAACACTTCCTAAGGTCCTAGATGTTGGGTCACAATGTTATTATTTTACTGAGTGGTCAACGAGGCTGTAATGTTCAAGGGTCCTATTGGTTAATGAGCTTCTTGGTTGCTACAAGATTGAATTCCTATCTAAAACTACTCTAATTGAAGGATAAAGAAAAGAAAAAGATAGATCAAGGATGCAAGAGAGAAAAAAATGTTGATTCATATAATTAACCAGACCTTTCACTCTTCAAGGAATTCCTAAACTAAACTGTAGAATAAATCAACCTGTAACCAATACGTAGTCACATTTATTCATAATACAAATATTAATAGCAGATTTCAAATCACAATTTGAACAAAAGAAAAGGTAAAACTTCATTCATTCCTCGAACAAATTCAAATCAAATGATTAATAAAACAAATACCACTCTTAGAGTAAAATTTAAGGCAATTTTAAGTCTGGCTATTTCTACTGCGGTAAAATAGATAAACAACATTTACAAACCCGAAAAACTTCACCATTGCACGAAAAACCAATGTCTTCAAATTGACCCAATTAATTAAGAATGCAGAAAATCCTACCATCTACTCTACTTGTAAACTCTAATCAGCTCTAAGAAAAAATGTCTAACTAATTTTCCTAAAATGTCCCTCTTTTCAAAATGAGCAGATTTTACAATAAATAGCTTAGCAATTCCATAATTCCTGTCCAAATGATTCATGCAAAAGTTGTAGCATTCAATCATTCTTCAAAAGAAACTTTATGTTTCAGCCTTTATCTAACTTTGGTTGACTTCAGTTTGCTTCAGTTGGTAAAACTGCAACTTTCCAATTTAACTTGGAGTTCTTCCTTTTGCACACTAAGTAACAAGATATTTTTCCAAAATTTACTTCATGAAGCATTTAGCTCTCTTCAATTTGATAGTCTTTTTAGCAATTTCCTCTTTTGCACATTTGATTTGCAAATCATCTTGAAGATCTCTTATAGCTTTATCGTTACGTCAGGGCCACGAGTGTCAATCATCTTGAATCATTATTATTCCAGCCTTAAAAAGCACCCGTGAACATTTAGCATTAATTAATCTACAAAATTAATTAATTTATAAAATTTAATTAATTCTAAAAATTAACCAAAATATAAAATTTGAATCCCATAATTGAAATAACAATGACATCCTCTTTTAAAATTAATGTTATTTTAAAACAAAATAACACTAAAGATAATCTTATGTTTGGATTTATAATTTCATTTTCTCCTTGAACTCAAAAGTTCATTTCTAGATTTGCTTTATTAATCGGGGAAGCCTCAGGCACATGCTTCAAATCAGATTCAGATCTGATAGTTCCATGATAAAATTCA
>VDFB02000015.1:267666239-267735422 GCA_007258455.2 Sequoia sempervirens | reverse complement strand
AACATTTCCACCATCCTTGACAACAATAGGAGGATCATTAGCTAAGACATTGCAAAACACATCTTGAGAAATCTTCTCCCATTCAGCCTTTTGCAGTTGTAGCCTATATTCCTCCATAGCTAAATGCAACAAATTTACATTTCTAGTCTCCTCCATGTTGAGTGAGTTGTGCGGGCCAAGGGTCTGCTCTTCTTTTACTTTCTGGATGTTAGAGCATGGTTCCAATTGAATGATAGATGGAGGAACCTCACAAGGTGGAGCAGATGACACTTTCAAACTTGGAAACCTACAGGTAGAAGGCTCATTGGTAGGCTCACTAATGGGCTCAAAAGGTTTCTCTTGTTTAAAATAGGGGAACTTGTACTTGGAAACCTCCTCATTAACAAGGTGATTCAACATTACAGGAGGAATTGACTTGAAAATAGGAAAGGAAGGGGTTGCCTGAGTTTCATACCTTAGTTGGCATTCCTCTGTAGCTATCTGATTTTCCAGACATTCCTCATTATGTCTCCTTTGAAACCCACCTCTTGCTATTGAATGTATGCCTGGAAGGCTAACTCCTCCTGATGCATGTCAACCTCCTATTGCTACATTTGATATTCTTGTTCTTTATTGATCTCATCCAACTACCTACGGAAATCTAGCAATATACTATCAATATTGCTAATCTCCATATCATTAGCATTTTGGGGCTGTAAATGAGAACAAGACTATTGTTTTGGAACAAAATATCCTTCTTGAGGCTAGTTTTGGGCATATACTGGCTGATATTGAGATTGAGCAAGAGTGGGAGGGTGGGAAACATAATGAGGATGTTGGTAACTTGTTGTCACAGGGTTATTTGAAATAAAACCAACAAGTTGTTTAGTGTGATATGGCTGGTAAGAGGTCATACATGCACAATTTTCATGGAATGGTGGGTAATATGACATATTTCCATGAAATGTAGACATATTTGTTCATTCAGAAGCTGGAACATGAGACAAAATCAAATTTAATTGAAACTAACCAGCACTTGGTCATACTGAAACCAATAAAACTTCTTGGAGTTGCTTGGTATGTAAAAAAAATACCTCTAAAAGGCCAAAACTACTACTGCACACACCAAACAAAAGTAAAAATGCATAAAAATGAACTAAGAAGTAGTTCACCTGTCCCACCGAGTGTGCCAAAAACTGTTAGGGATCCAAATCTGCACCCTAATGCCAAGCTTTGAATGAACTTAGCAGATTTGGATATAACATGGGACTGTTTTCAGGTTGTGGATATCCTATTTGAAAGCAAACCTCCAGTGATAAGGGGTTGGCTTCCCCTTTTGATGCCACCTAACTACTAATTTCTAAGGTAAAGTGTAAGAATTTGCATGAAATGAACCTAATACTGAAAATAACTAAGGTGATGCACCAAAACAACCTGGACCTGATGACAATCTATCACATTCAAATCAATATCATAAAACTTGGTTTACACAACTCACTTTCCAATGCAGTTTACATAAGTAATTTATAAGGAGGTCCATAAACAGTGCTTTTAGAAGGAAAAAAGAGGTTTCACAACTAACAGCACTACTAAACAACATAGCTTATAACCTATTAACATACATTTTTTGCTAAATAGATGCATGAACATGAGACAAGTTTGCAAGGAAAGATGAATTTTCACGAGACAAACTGATCAATCATTAATGGCATACCATGAAACATGAAGAGAGAAGATAAAATGCTCTATTCTATTGATTCAAAGTGCTTACTATATTACAAGTCCATCTGAGTCACAATACCACTCCATAAAAATAACTCCAAGCAACAAAGCTATCCTACTATTGGAAAGAAATAACTCCCCAAAATGCTCAAAATGAACATACTTAAGCAAAAAACCCACCAAAACCCCTCACACATGTCTATCTAGAAGGTTCTGGTCGGATGCAGCAATGAGGCAAAAAAAGAACCTTCTAAAGTCACTCCAAAAAGCCTCCATAATGGTGAAATTCAAGCTCATACTCAAGTCATGCTAAAAGTGTGACAAAACTCCCTCCAAAGTAGCACATGTTCTTCTAAAATAGTCAAATACTTCACCCCCACACTCTCCTCATGTATGCAATTCAATCATTCTATCTCCCAACTTTGACTCATGCAATATGTGTGTTTTGAAAACACAAGACTCCAAAAGGCATTAAATATAATAATCTTGATTAAGTGATTCATAATACATCACTTAATCAAGTTATTTTACATTTCAAAGCACAAAAATAAGAGGTCCCACCATCAATATGAATTACCATACATTTGTAAAATGAAAAATACCAAAGTGATTAGAAAATCACTTAAATGATATTTTTATGTCTTGAAACAAATGCAAAAAACCAATAATGAAATTCCAAAATGCTTTAAAAATCATTAAACAAGGTCACAATTTCTCCAAGGCACCTGATCATTTTACCTTTTCTCATTTTGCACTATAAGGCCACATGTGGTCAATATTTTGATCTGCAAAGGAAAAATAAAAGCTCAAGCTTGGCCTATATGGCTGACCTCCACACTTCTTGGAAGGCATATTTCAAGCCTTCAAGGCATATGATATTCATGATCAAAAATAAAAGGCATATCTGACTTGGCATACACCATAACTTAGCAAGGCATAACAAATGCTTGAAAGACTTAGCAATGTTTTGAAGCAAGGAAAAAGACTTAAGGCATAAAATTCCTAAGTCATGACAAATGCCTAAGTCAAAAACACATGTTTCGGCCCCCCATTTTGCATTAATATGGACTTCATTTTTAAAACATGGGATAAAAAATCCCATCAACATTGAAATAGGGTCAAACCCTAATCATCATAAGACAAAAGAATGAGAAAAACCCATCATTTTATCATCGATCATTCTGGAGGAATGATGTTGCTGCCATAGGGTTTGAGTCAGCACTAGAAATGGTGCTTTTCTGGGCCGATTCTTGGCACGATTCATGATGAAAACCATAGGAAATAACAGGTAACTGGTTCTTTGTGAACAAAATCTATGTTTTATCACTTTTTTGGAGCTCTTTGAAGGAAAAATTGTCGCAGCCATAAACATTTTCTAATGAACTTGTTTCATTATTCTCCTTTCTATTGTTACTTCATCCTTAAACAGCTGCCATTGGTGACATTTTGGAGCTCGAATGGAAACATTATCATGTGACAAAAAGCTTGCCCAAACAAGGAAATGAGCAAAATAGATCAAGTGAGTTCTAATTTGACCCCATACCTTCAGTTTTTTGAGCAAAATGACTCATCTCCACTCTTGAGAATAAAGCAAAAATGCTCATCTCCTTCTGTATTTTGCTTTGAAGGAAGAAAACTCAAATTTTCTCCATTGTTTTCATGAAGAGATATGCTTCTTTTGGCCATGGCCATGGATAGAAATAGGGTATCTTTATTTGCTACTTTGCTTCACTTGAAAGCTCCATAATGTCTTTTCAATGTTCCTCTGTATTAGCAATTTTTTATCAACCCAAATGGGTGCTTGGTTTGTAGAAGAAAAACTGGCCTTTGGCCATGGCTGCAAGTAATGAAATGGGTCTCTTCTTATTTTTTTTTTCCTTTTTTAAAACTCCATGATGGTCTTTTGAATGGCTCTGTATTTGTAATTTCCACAACCGAACACCAAGTGGGTTTTTTGGTCTTGTAGAAAACTTACAATTTCCTCTAAAAACCCCAAGTGGGTTACCTTCAATTTGCAGAAAAATTGCTTTTCATTAAAAACCCCCAAGTGGGTTTTAGTGTTTTTGAAATGAGAAGACCTTTATAGGTTGTGGCCATGAAAATTGGACTAAAACCTTTTGCATATTGTCATTTCCCTTAAAGAATACCATACTTTGTCCTTATATGACACAACTATAGCTTGCTCCTAACACTCTCACACACTTGTCACCATTGTTTGGTATTGTTGTCTTCTTATACTAAAATATGGCATCTTATGGCATTATAACACCATCCATTATATACTGATGTCTGGAGCTATTAAATAAAATTCATTACTCTCTCAATATGATTGAAATAAATTTTCTTTATAGACTTCCATTCACTCTTCATGTGAGGTATGTAGTCTTTCTCTACAGCTCCCGAATCTTCATTTCAAGAGATTGAATTTGATCTTTCTATTTTGGTTGAATCATTCAACGTTCTAGACAGCATCTAGTTTTGCTCTGTCAAATCATTTAATTTTCTCTCCATATCTCCCAAATTTTCATCTTTCAGTAACAATTCTGCTTCAAGTTATTTTTTCTCATTTGTCAAGTTAGAATGTAAAGCTTCAAGGTCATTGAGATTTAGGGTTTTTATGGAATTTTCCATGTCTCTATTTTCTAAAATTCCTCTTACATTGCCTAAAATTTCTTAATGTAAATCTTTTGACCTTTCATTAATATCTTCATACTTCCCCATCAATTTTCATGCTTGCCTCATAGTACTGTCATGATTGCTTCCTAAAATATTTTAATGCCTTTGCAACTGACTGTGTTGGCACTGTGATGTTTCCTTTAATGCATCCTTAAGCATTTGGGCTATGACTGCATTTAATAACTGTGACTATGTTTTAAAATATCCACTGTCACTTTGATTGGGGTTGTCATGCTCCTTTGGATTTCAAAAGGTGTAATCCAAGCCCTCTAGTGATTGTCATGGTCACCCTCAAGGGAAAAAACCTTGCATTCTCTTGTTAATCACTTGAGGGATCATTCTTGTAATGAAAAACATAAATTTTCCTTCCTTGAAGGACTACCACTTTACAATATCTTTTACTATCCTTGCTTCTACTGTCATGAGCCACTATCTAGATTGCTCAACAGGAGATATGGAGAGAAAATTGGAATTTGTTTGATGGCTGAACAAAAAAAAATTCAACTAATAAAGCTTGTGAAAACCATAAGACCATGTTGTTTCTCATATTGATGCAATTGTATCTATGATTTACTCTGAGTTTCAAAGGAAAACCCACATGCAACACACCTGGAAATGTCACAATTTGTGTATACCCCTACATTTTGACATTGAATACTTTCATTATATGTGGTACTATGTGATTGATTTGCCTCCTCGTTGTTGTTATTCATTCATATTCCTTTAATGGAGGACATGCTTGGGAATTTTCTTTTTTATCCTCTCCTTACACTTAATACAACAAATCTTATTGGCACTAGACAACTCACAGTAGAGATCTCTACAAGCAGCTCTTATCCAACTATCATAGTTCTTCACAGTATCAATATCAAGTGAATCAATCATGTCTACTTTACTGAGCTCCATTCCACACCTCTGATTTTGGCATAGCAATTGTATCTTGATCACATCATATGAGGGTTCCAGTGTTGTCATTGACCTCTCTACTAGAGATATCACATGAACTCTCAAGCAAACTTTACAAGTGACATGCATGCAAATGGTGAGGAAACCACCACCATGATTCTAATGTCTACACTTACTTAATGAACTTCCATTGAATTATCTTCATTTATGTTTACATCATGAATCCTTGTGGAGTTCAATTTATTGATTCAATCACTATTTATGATGCACATTTGTAGCTTAAAAGCATGCATTTGTAGCTTCATTCATGGCTGCCTCCTAATGATGGTCCTCTATTTTTATGATGTAGACCCTTGTTTGAAGTGGTAATCCTTGGGTCTGAGCAACTCAAGAAAATGTAGATGAAATTTAATCATTATGTGACACCGGACAGGGTAGTTGAAAAATTTTACTACCTTTCCTTTCTTCGCCATATGTAATGTAATCTCTTGTGACCATATCGTGTTTTCTTTCAGTAAGGTCAAAAGACATTTGTCTTTGTTGTTGTCCTACATGACATGAGAATACATCTTGCTACCTAAACCTTCATGGCTTCCATAACAATGCTTGTTGCCCCACATGAATTTTCTACCCGATATCCACAACATTTGTTTACCTTTTGATCATGTGTAACACTTAAATTGTCTCCTCACTTTGATCCTAGTGGGCAGACACATGTCACCTACGTTGGTGACCTGAAAGCTCACCATCTTATGTGATGTGTGTTTGTCCAATAGGGTTAAGGTGGGAGGGACTTGGCAATACCTTGGATTGCTTCCTCATTATTTAAGAGATGCATAATTGAACTTGATGCATCTTTTGAATCTGATAATAAAATTTGATCAACTGGTGTGATTCCATATTGATTTAATATATTAATAACAGGTATATCTTTGATCAAGTTGCTCAATTTCCTTTTTCTCTCAAATCATGCTGAGCTCTACCCTCGTGGGAGCCACATTTACCCCACATGTTGTATTTAACTAAATCGGAACAATAACCAGACTTGTCCTAAATCTTCACATGAAGCAAACAAGTTAGAAAAATAGATGCATATTTTGGATGTGTTTGATGACTTCATTATTTTCTAGGACATCCAAGGTTTGCATGCTTATTTAATGCATGTATGGATCAGTTTATACATGCATAGGTAGGTGTGTATGTAAGGTTTGATATCTTTCATTGCTTAGAGCATTGCTCTAATATCATTGTTTTACCAGATGCAGGAGCTAGGAGCACTACGGAGCTGGGACAGACACAAGTAGCTTGGAGGCAGCAGCAGGGCATGAGGACAACTTCAAAACCAATCATTCTCAGGCAATGACTAGTCTCCACCCTTATATGCACATTCTATTTGTTTACTTATTCATGTATAGATTGTTTCTTTATTTTCATTGAATAAGTAAAGTCAGTCCCTTGGCTTGTGAGGGACATGTACACTTCATGATTATCAATAAAAGATTACATTTGTACAACATGATTCTCTTTTCTCATTTTTTGTAATTGCAACATTGGAATGAAAATGTAATTTGTTTCATTTTGAAATCTTATCATGCATATTGAACTTAGCAGACTATGGTTTATCTTTTAAATGTTTAACAAACAACACAAAAAGAACAAACACTAAACCTGAATTCAGCTGAAAGCTAAAAATCAGGTAACACAAGGTAAATGAATATTTTCTCTAAAAAAATCACTAGAATAAACAAAATCAAAACCAAGAAGATAATTCCCCATTTCATTATTTTCGTCATGTTGAAGCGATTCAACTTTTGGAGCAGCCTCTTGGTCATTTTCTTGACACTCTTTTTCCTCATCCAGTTGGATCTCATCATACATTCCTTGATCCAATTGAACTTCTTTTGAAGATTTCATTTGTACCTTAGCTTCTTGGCCCTGACCACAAGATCTATTTGCAATTTCACCTAGAACTATGTTGCTTTTTTTTTCTATGTGTCCATCATTCCAATTAGCAGAGTCATTTCCTTGTGTCAACTCGTTAACGGGTATTCCTTCCTTATCCACTGTCATGCAAGGATCTATGAATGCATCAGTAAACTCATTTTTCCACATCTAGTAAATCTACACAAGGTAAGGAAATTTTGTCAATCTTTGAGTCCATCTCAATGCAAGAATCGAGGTCATCGGATGATGGGGAAGAGCTAAACATCTTCTCACAGTTACTCTCATCATTTTAGATGGAGTTGTTATCATTTTTATGTGCGCTAACTATTTCATCTCCCTGATTGAGTGGAGGATTATCCCAAGGATCTGCCATGAATAAATCTTTAATAGTGATCAATTGCTTCACATATAACTCCATCCTTCCACAGAGAACATGACAATCAACCTCAGAATGTTGATCTATCAAATGTATCCTACATTTATTTAGCATAGTGAATTTAGACAAACTCAAAGCACCTAATTCTTCCAATTTCTCATTTAATAATTTTTGCATACGTCGTATATCTATCCAACATGAACCACACTCCTTTTTCCATCCCTCACCTTGTTGTGCATCTTTCTCAAAAGAAATTTTCAAAGCATTGGAAGGAGATTCTTTAGTTGTTGATTTCTAATGACAACAGTTTTGTATTGATGCCTCAGCTTCTTTATTGCTACTATTAACATTCACATCTTCAACTAGATTAGACTCTAACTTGATATTTCCATTAGGCTCTGAATTTAAACCTATTTCATGCTCTTTCTCAAATAAAACATCAAAATGTTAACTTTGTTCATCCAATCCTTCGCTTACAACTTTATGATGATTTACTGAATTATGCATTGGAGTATAACCAAAAAGAGATGATATGGTCACAAAAACTTCATTGGAAGGTGCAATACTTACCTCTGTGGTTGGATTTTGTACAGATAGATTCTCCCATTGATCTTGTGTGGGATTGACCTGATCTGAAGCATTGGAAAACGTGATGTTTGGAAGGTTAGGAAGGTTGTAGTTACTTGGTGAAAATGATTGCATCTGGGTAGGGATGGTGGGTAAACTGGTGTAAGGCTGCAAAAAATGGCAGCTTGCAAGCACACGGGTATTATAATCTTGATTTTGGCTACTTTAATTTCCCACGTCATGTCTAGATTGTGCCAATAAGAGATATTTTTTCAATGCATCGTGTAGGGAGGTAAACTCACCACAATGTATGATTTTTGTTGCAAATGAAGGATTCAAACCCCAATAATAATGTTCCTTTAGCATATAATCATTAATAACTAGATTTAAAGCTTGAACTCATTGATACATAAGCAAAAACCTGTGATTGAACTGGTAAATTGATTCCAATGGTGTCCTTTTTGGAGCTACAAATTCAAACAATGGGTCTTGTGCACGCACATAAGGATCAAAATGATCCACAAATAAAATTTCTAACTCCATCCATGAACAAATAGAATTTGGTGGAAGATTAACATACCATTTCCATGTTGTACCTTGGAGTGTTTTGATGAAGAGTTGACATGTGGTGTCTTCATGCCGAATCTAGTGAAAAGCCATCAAATCCTTGCAAATCTTAACATGATCTTTAGCAAATTGTCCACTATTAGGGAAAAATAATGGAAGCCTATTATGCATGTGATAAGGAATTTTGTTAAGAATCTTGGGAATACACAATGGGCTTCTCATCAGAGCTTGGATTTACAAGATCCAACCCACTCTAAAGTGCAACAAACCAAAATTGCTCAAGTGGCCCTCCTAGCCCCAATTTTGTTGATGGCCAAATTGACACAACAACGTGAAGGCAAGATGCAATCACCTTACCTCTCTTAAAAGAAGAGAATTATTGTTAAATCAAACACTTCCTAAGGTCCTAGATGTTGGGTCACAATGTTATTATTTTACTGAGTGGTCAACGAGGCTGTAATGTTCAAGGGTCCTATTGGTTAATGAGCTTCTTGGTTGCTACAAGATTGAATTCCTATCTAAAACTACTCTAATTGAAGGATAAAGAAAAGAAAAAGATAGATCAAGGATGCAAGAGAGAAAAAAATGTTGATTCATATAATTAACCAGACCTTTCACTCTTCAAGGAATTCCTAAACTAAACTGTAGAATAAATCAACCTGTAACCAATACGTAGTCACATTTATTCATAATACAAATATTAATAGCAGATTTCAAATCACAATTTGAACAAAAGAAAAGGTAAAACTTCATTCATTCCTCGAACAAATTCAAATCAAATGATTAATAAAACAAATACCACTCTTAGAGTAAAATTTAAGGCAATTTTAAGTCTGGCTATTTCTACTGCGGTAAAATAGATAAACAACATTTACAAACCCGAAAAACTTCACCATTGCACGAAAAACCAATGTCTTCAAATTGACCCAATTAATTAAGAATGCAGAAAATCCTACCATCTACTCTACTTGTAAACTCTAATCAGCTCTAAGAAAAAATGTCTAACTAATTTTCCTAAAATGTCCCTCTTTTCAAAATGAGCAGATTTTACAATAAATAGCTTAGCAATTCCATAATTCCTGTCCAAATGATTCATGCAAAAGTTGTAGCATTCAATCATTCTTCAAAAGAAACTTTATGTTTCAGCCTTTATCTAACTTTGGTTGACTTCAGTTTGCTTCAGTTGGTAAAACTGCAACTTTCCAATTTAACTTGGAGTTCTTCCTTTTGCACACTAAGTAACAACATCTTTTTCCAAAATTTACTCCATGAAGCATTTAGTTCTCTTCAATTTGATAGTCTTTTTAGCAATTTCCTCTTTTGCACATTTGATTTGCAAATCATCTTGAAGATCTCTTATAGCTTTATCGTTACGTCAGGGCCACGAGTGTCAATCATCTTGAATCATTATTATTCCAGCCTTAAAAAGCACCCGTGAACATTTAGCATTAATTAATCTACAAAATTAATTAATTTATAAAATTTAATTAATTCTAAAAATTAACCAAAATATAAAATTTGAATCCCATAATTGAAATAACAATGACATCCTCTTTTAAAATTAATGTTATTTTAAAACAAAATAACACTAAAGATAATCTTATGTTTGGATTTATAATTTCATTTTCTCCTTGAACTCAAAAGTTCATTTCTAGATTTGCTTTATTAATCGGGGAAGCCTCAGGCACATGCTTCAAATCAGATTCAGATCTGATAGTTCCATGATAAAATTCAAGGCATCTTGAGTCAGGCTCAAACTTGATTAAAACATGCTTCTCTTCACAATTTAAAATTGTCTCAGGCTCATTTAGAGTTTTCCTTGACTCACTATGCATTACTTCCAATGGCTTGCCAACTGACCTATTTAAATCCTAGCTTATGCATTTACTAACTTTCATTTGGGATCTTTGAACTAGCAACTTCTCTTGCCTGGAAAAGTGACCCTTTTTTGTTAGATCAGTCTCTTTTGTTCAGGCATATTGGTGCACTCTTTTTCCTACATTGATGACAATTAAATCCAACCAATTCAATCACATTTTCTTGATTGAATCTAAAAGCACCTCCATGAAACCAAGTTGTGCAGACATTGCATCCTACATACATAATCTATGGATTGTAAGCCTCGCGACAAGCAAAGCACTCAGAACCATATGTAACACCCATGTTACTAGCACCAAAAAGAAGAATCTTGTTCTTAATGAAATTTGATAATACCTCATTGCTATTCTTCTTCCATGTAAACCCATTCGGATCATAGGAACTAATGGATTTCCTCCTCTAAATATGGTTTGATGGCCATTGATGTCTTGTTACATGACTTTCCATTTTTCCTTCATCCACCACGATTTCCGCATTTAGCGTGCATGTTTACCAAGATAATAGGAGTGATAACATTAAACAAAATTCCTTCATCCTTGGTGCTTTGTTCCTATCATGCTTCAAAGCTCCCATTTTCTATCCAAAGCTCCATTGATCATTAAAGGTAAACTGATATTTGTCTCCAATTCAGAACGCTTTCTTTTCATTCTCCTTTTTCTCATACAGTCGTCACTAACACTTGTCTTGACTTACTTGAAAGTTTCAGAAGCCTTCTAAATGATTCTTATTTCCCCTCCTGTAAAATCCATTTTGTGTAGATCTGGTGAACAAAGAATTCCCTAAGATGACCTCTCGTGAAGCTTTTGTTAAAGAGTTCACGCGACTTTTCTCTCTATTTCAATATGTGCATTTTATAGATTCATGTTACTTTGTTTCATTGTCATTTTTTCGAAAGCCTCTTTCACCGAACAGGTTAACATTCTTCCTGATCATTTCATTCCACAAGCCCACATTTATGTTTTGTTTAGCCAGTTGCATTCGTTTGAAAAAATTTAAAGCCTTTCATTTATTGATTTTATGGAGTTTGTGCAAACATTTCATGCCCTAAGGTAGCGCTTCTTTTAGCCATTTCTGCAACTCACATTCTATATTATGCATCCATATTTTCCTAACAGGGAGGGTGTTGGCGAAGGTTGTATAATCAGCCTTTACTCCTACCAAAAGCGCTATTCATAAGTCTACTTGCTGACCCAACAAATCTATTTTGTGCATTTTTTGGAATCACGATATTTTGAGATAACACCTCTCTGAAACTCGGATTTTACATTTGCTAATTTCCTTTTTCCAAATATTCATTTTGAAAATATCGTATACTTCCATGTCATCATGCATTTTATCAGGCAGCTTCAACAAATCCATTTTATGCATATTATGTATTCATTGCATTTAATACAACCATGTTTCTTTGAAGCACTGCATCAAACAGTTAATTTGCTTTGTTTCGGCTTCCACATTTTTCTCAAAGTTTCAGAGGCCTTTCAAAATCTCAATTTTTTGCATTCCCTATTTGAGACATTCAATTAAACACTTCACTTTTATGTGAAGCAATCTATTAAACAGTTTATTGTGTCCTATGTATGCTTTCACATTCATGCACAGTTCCATTTTAAGCAAATCCTGGTATCATTTCCACTCATAAAATGACACTTCTCCAAAGGAATTATGTCAATCAGCTCACTTTCCTTCTTTATGCTTCATGTTTTACATTCAATGTCAATTTTGTGAATAGTTCACATATGTCGCCTATGCTTTCACATTTTGTATGTATATTTACCAAGGCAGTTATAGCTACAACATTCAATTTCTCTGCCATAGAACAAATGGTTTCTCCACCAGGAACTCTATCATATGGTTGGCGTGCCTCCATTTATGTGTGCCTCTACATTTGACATACCTCATTTTTCAAGAAATTTTCAAAACCTTCCACAAATCAGCTCGAGCCCTTCTCAAAGTTATATTCTCTTAGAATTTAAAAGCTTTAGCAACAAGTCCATTTTATGCAAATCTGCAATCAAAACATATACAATGCATTTTATTATTTTGCAACTACCAATTGTATTCTTCTTGAAACACTAAATGCCTTCATGGTAGATCTGTTTTACCCACACATCACATTGCACAATGAGGTCTCCTTGAAGCATTATGTCAAACAATCCCATGCATAATATGTTATCATTCAATTTCTTGCGTTGGGATCTCTTTGGGCATTCAGCCAACAAATTAACTCGTACGCCCCTGTATCCATCACTATTCTTTCAAACAATGCAAATGCTTTGTCTTATGCCTCCACAATTTCTCAATCATGCACTTAAATTCATTTTGCACAGATTGTGCTTATCGTGGCTTTCATTTTTCTTGAAAATTTCTACTACCTTTTCCACAAACCATTTTGGATGGACCCTGCAATCACGGCATTAATTCCACATGAAGACATCTCGTTGGGGCGTTCTGCAAAGCAACTTAAGAGTCATATTTCAGATGTGAGATCGGGATTAAGTTTGAACATTTTAATTTGCAAGAACCTTTTTAAATTGGCGAAAGCGGGGGTCGGAACTACTCCTCATATGCGAACATTATTTTCATCCAGTTTCAACGTACCAGTTTGAACTTGAATTCTGATGTCAGGAGCGGGATAAAACTTGGCCCTCGACCTTTCTCTTTTCACTTTTTACCTGTTCGGGAGGCGAGGTCAGATAGACACTTAGGTGTCAAATATTTTAAATGGCTAGGTCAAGGTTCTTTCCCGATCCATGTTTTTATGCAATCTCTGCTTTTTCGTTTTCTTCTTCTGTGGAAGGAATATTTTGGTTTGCAATCAGATCTTGGCTATTCTAACAGGAACTACTCCTCGTATGCGAACATTATTTTCATCCAGTTTCAACGTACCAGTTTGAACTTGAATTCTAATGTCTGGAGTGAGATAAAACTCAGCCCTCGACCTTTCTTTTTTCACTTTTTACCTGTTCGGGAGGCGAGGTCGGATAGACACTTAGGTGTCAAATATTTTAAATGGCTAGGTCAAGGTTCTTTCCCAATCCAAAATCCGACAAAACCTCTCACCACATATTTTATTTTAAATGTTTTGCAAGTGGGGGCGGGATCTCATCTTAACTTAGACATTTTGACATTTTAATTTTATTTTATTTTTTTGAAATTTTTTTAGTTTTAAATTTTTTGATTATTTAATTTTTATTTTATTTTCAAAGTTTTTTAATTTTTATGTATTTTTGATTTTAAATTTAAAGATTTTATTTTAAATTGTTGTTTTAAAAGCCTAAAGTCTTTAAAAAAAAGATTTTATTCATTTTAAATTTTAAACCTTTTAAATTCCAAATCTTTTAAAATAAAACATTTATTTAAATTTGTTTAGTTTTGCACTTATTTAAATTTTAACTTACTTATTTTTATATTTTTAATCATTTTCAATTTTTTTGTATTTTGAAATTTTATAGTTTTATGGATTTTTGAGATTTTTTTTTTTTTAAATTGGATTTTCTAATTTTGATTTTTTTGTATTTTTGCGCTTTAAGATGGATGACCGAAAACAAAAAAAGGAGAAGACCCATGAAAACTAAAAACACAAAAATGACAACACGATAATGTGAAAATTGACAAATAGATGATGCAAAGACCAAACAACAAAACAAATGGCAACGACAAACGAAACCAGATACCAATGCAAAAAATCGAAGATGAACAATAACAACCCAAAACAAAATGAAACAAGTCAATGAGGCGAAAGGACGATGATGAAAAGATGGGGATCAAGATCGGGACCAACCACGGAACACGAACCAGAGCAACCCTCGAAGGCAAAGTAGAAATTGGGATCGGTTCGAAACTAGGACATGGACCCTTGAGGAAGGATCCAATTCGGTTTGGGACCCAATTATGAAACACACACAAAAGAACGTGGGAATCAAGATCAGGTTAGAACCATGAACCTTTATCAGGAGTGAGGTTGATGTTCTGTTTTGAAACCTAATTCTGAAACACACAAAGGAAAGGAAAACATGCGAAAATTGGATTTGGAATAGCACCTAGAACCTTAACACTCTCTTGAGGAAAATTTCAGGTTCCATTCTGAAACCCAATCCTAACAAAGGAAAACAAGAAAGGTCTCGGTGTTGTGAACAACTCTGATACAAGACTAGAACAACAACAAACACAAAACAAGAGATGAAAACCGAAACAAGCGAAGAGGGAAAAGATGAAATGATAACGTCAAAGTGCAAAACACAATGAAACAAACTAGCGAAATGAAAGAAAAAAGAGGGGGTCCCCAACTTTTCCAAGAAAAAAGTTGCGGTGTGTATGTAGGGAATAACAAGAGGGATAGGCCTAAAGGACTAAGAGCACCTCATGGCGAATGCTTTGTATGCGAGACAGAGCACTATGCCAATGTTTACCCTTGATGTTCAAGAGGATGAAGGGAAAGAAATCAGCAAGGGACACCTCAACATCAAATCCATGTAGTTATAAATAACTGACATGCTGACTTCCAAGCCACACTAATTCAGTGTATTGTTAAGCTCTATGGCCAACCTGTTTCTATATTAATAGATACTAGAGCAATTGAATGCTTTATAGATCCAAAAATGGTTTCAAAGTTACTAGTTAGACCAAGACACATGGCTAATTCATGGATGGTTTAGTATGGGCAAAAAAGAGGGTAGATGCTTGTTTTTTTTGTAGTGAGTTAGACCTTCCTAGATTTTAGATGCATGTCAACTTTTATGTAGATCCCTTAGGAACATATGATGATATTTTAAGAATCAATTGGTTCACTGAACACAAGTCTATAATAAATTGTGAAAATGAGATTGTAATATGTTTGGATGATTTTTGGAATCATGTTGAGGTTCATGGCTTTCTAAGACCTTTGGAACTTAGACAAATTTTAGCTATGCAACTAAAGAAGGCCCAAAGGAAGGGATTTTCCATTTATGTTGTTCACATTAGTGACCTTGGTATTATGAAGCTAGTACTTGATGACTACCCTCTCCTTAGATAATTTTACGATGTGTTTTTAGAGGAATTAAGTGAGCTTCCACCAAAAATGGGATTTGACTTTTCTATTGAATTGCTACCTGGAATTGAACCTCATTCCAAGATTCTTTATGGGATGACAACTATCAAATTGTATGAATTAAAGGCCCAATTGCAGGAGTTGTTGAACCAAGGGTTTATTATACCTAGTGTGTCATCATGGGTTGCACTAGTCATTTTTGTGAAGAAGGATGAAAATTTGTGCTTGTGCATTGACTATAGGATGATAAACAAGGAAACTATCAAGAATAAGTACCCCCTTCCAAGAATTGATGAACTCTTTGATTAGATGAAGGGGATAACAAAAATCTAAGATAGGTCTAAGATATAGATGTCACCAATTAAGGACTAAAGAGGACATCTCAAATACAACTTTTAAGACTCATTATGACCACTACGAATTCACTGTAGTGTCATTCAGGTTAACCAATGCTCCCACAGCTTTCATGAACTTAATGAATAGTGTATTCATAGATTGTTTAGATGAATTTGTGCTAATATTCCTGGATGATATCTTGATTTACTCCAATAATATTGAGGAGCATGAAAATCATTTAAGGATAGTGTTGCAACGTTTGAGAGAGAGAAAAAAAATTAGAAATCTATCCAAGTGTACCTTCTATGAATACAAGTTGCATTATCTAGGCCATATCATTTTAGCAGAAGGGATTGCAGCAAATCCAGATAAAATCAAAGCAATAGTTGAATGGCCTACACTATAGAATGTAACTAAAGTTTGAAGCTTCGTGGGACTTGTAGGATACTATAGGAGGTTTGTAGAAGGGTTTTCTAGAATTTCAATGCCAATCACTCCACTCCAAAAGAGAAAAAATATTTGAGTGGACTAATAGGTGTGAGCAAGCTTTCAACTTTTGAAAGAAAATCTCACTACAACTCCAATTTTGACTATAACTAATCCAAATGGACAATTCATGGTATTAACTGATGCATCAGGAGGTGTAGGAGTGCTAATGCAGAATGGAAAGTGGTGGCTTATGAATCAAGGAAGTTGAAGTAGTATGAGTTGAACTATGCACCACATGAATTAGAGTTATTAGCCATAATTCATGCATTACAAATGTGGATACATTACCTCTTGGGAAGTCATTTGAATTAAATACAAACCACCTAGGAATCAAGTATATTTTCACACAACCAAATCTCAACACTCAAAAAAGGAGATGGTTAGAGTTCCTTAGAGAATATGATTTTGGCATTGATTATATCAAGGGGAAATAAAATAGAGTAGATGATGCTCTTAGCAGAAGAAGGCATATAGCAGCCATGACTATTACAAGGTCTAATTTGAGACAAGGATTCAAAATCTACAAGGAGATGAGCACTATTCTAGGGTAAAGCAAGCCTTGGAGAAGAACCCCTCAGGCTGTCATTTCAAGCCTGGGCATGTGTTGGAATTAGATAGAATTTGAGATACCAAAAAAGAATGTACATTCCAAACTCAGGGGATTTAAGAAAGATGGTCCTAGAAGAAATTCACAATGTACCTTTTTTGGGGCACCTTGGAGTAACCAAGATGGTAATAGAATTGAGATCTCTATAATTTTTTCCAAGACTCAAGAAGGATGTAATTAAATGTGTGGCTCGATGCTTGGAGTGCCAGTGAGTTAAGGTTGAGCATGTGCATTCGACAAGGCTTTTGTACCCATATGACATACTTGAGTATAAATGGCAAGTGATTAGAATTGATTTCATTCAAGGGTTTCCTATGCAAGAACATGCATGATATCATTTTAGTAGTTGTGGATAAGTTAAGGTAGTGCACTTCATTCCAAGAAATATTAAGGATGGTTCATTGACATTAGCTAAGAGATTTATCCAAGAGATATTTCAATTGTATGGAGTACATGAGATAGTCATATTAGATCACGATACTCGCATGACATCTATATTTTAGAAAACATTAAATGTAGTGTTTAGAACAAGATTGAATTTTAGTTCAACATACCACCCAAAAATAGATGGAGAAATATAAAGAGTGAATCATGTAGTTGAAGACCTACTTAGAATATATTATAAGGATCAACAGTACAAGTGGGAAGAATATCTTCCATTTGTGGAGTTTGTTTATAACAACTCATACCATGCATCTTTAGGGATGGCATCATTTGAAGCTCTTTATGGGTGAAAGTGTCGCACACCTATCAGCAGGAATAAGGTGGAAGATAGAATTATAATTGGTCCAAATATACTTAGAGAGATGGATGATCAAATGAAATTGATCAAGGGGAGATTGAAGGAACCAAAAGATAGGTAGAATCTAGTTATGAAGATAAGAATAAAACTTTTAGGAAATTTTCAATTAGAGAGAAGGTATTTTTGAGGGTTAAACCTCATAAGAGGTCCATACCATTTGTAAAATATTCCAAACTAGCACTAAGATTTGTGGGTTCTTTTGATGTATTAGAAGTGCTCGACCTAGTTGCGTACATACTTGCTCTACCACCTACTCTTGCTTGAATCCATAATGTGTTTCATGTGTCTATGTTTAAGCCATATCATCCTATCACCACCCATATAATTGATTAGCATGCTTTACAAGTACAAGATCCAGGAGTGGTGCTAGTGGAGCCCACTCAAAATATTGATAGGCGCAACATTAAGTTGCACAATAGAGATATTATGCAGTATAAGGTCCAATAGGACCAATATTTTATGGATAGTGCTACATGGGAGAATGTAGAGGATATAGACCACTCTTTTCCTTATTTGATTGCTTATTTTTGAGATAATTTTTTGTTGCAATAGTGTGATACTCTTATTTGTTCAGTGTGTGTCTAATAAGACATCAGGACAATGTCTCTTCCTAGTGGGGAAGGATGTCACATATTGATTTTTCTTGCATAAACTTTAATTGATAATAAATGGAACTAGATGAGACAATTGGATAAAATGTGTTTGAAGCATAGATTAATGTGTTTTCATGGATGATAGATTAGATGTTATCTTTAAAATGCATGCTATTGTGATTAAAATAATGATAAATTATTATGATGTGAATATTTTGATTATTGATTATTATTTCATGAGCTAATTTATTGACAAGATATTAAGTACAAATGAGTGCAAGAACGGGTTGAAGGTGAGAATATGGTTGAGGTAGAGATGACCTAACTGCTAGACAATAGTCACTATGATGGAAATCCTATGCATACACCCACCTAGTTGCATTCATCCTACATTGTGAATGATTATGTTATGCATTGTGTTATAATGAATACGTCATTTCCTATTATGCATTATGATTTAAATAATAACTACATGACTTATGGTTGTTTTGACTATAAAAATTAGTTTAATTGGAAAAATAAAAGATTTTATTTTCAAATGTTTGATAATGATAAATCTCGTAATTATATTTATATATATGTATATAAATATGCAAACTTTATGTTCACAATCATTATAATTGTATATCTATATATAATAATGATATATGAATATACAAATAGCTTATAATTAAAAAAAACAAAATTAAATAAAATAAGTTTTAAATTCAAATGATCTGCATGATAAATCATGTGATCCTAGCATGAGGAGAAAGTTCAATTCTAAAAATAAAGAGATACTCCAATCGGAGTTGAACAATTGCATGGAAATATGAAAACCATGAAAAGAGAGCGCTCAATGAAGGAGAAGGGATGATTGTTTTGATATCATTAGTAGTAATGATTGAGGAGTATTGGCATCGTAGTATCTAAGTAGAGTTGAGGAGTTAGCACGCATAGCAGGAGACTAGGTATTACCCTATTATTGTTGTTTGTAACATAGCTTATGAATGTGTGGTAAAGGCTTAAATAGAACCAAATCTAAAAGTTTAAATGATGAATGTTATTGTTATTGTATCGTGGGGTTTGAAAGAAATTATTGTTTGTGTCATAGCATGTATTTAATTCTTTGTATCAACTAGTATATGTATTTTTCTACCTATGAATACATAACAAAACTCATGTGTCAACCTTAATGCCTCAATATATGGCATCAATCTGATGTAGGATCATCCATGGCATGGTGGCAATCCTATGTCAACAAAAGGGGTTTGATTTGAATTTCATATTTTGTCTCATGAAATTCATATTTTGTTGAGAATTTTGATGTTATGTCATGTTGAAAATTCAAATTTCAAATTTGGAGTAAATTTGGAGAAGATAAGATGAGTGGAGATAATGGAGAATCTGCCTTGAAAGCAAAAAGCCTAAAACATTGCAAAATAGGCATGGGTTTCTTGGAGACCATGAATTTAATTTGTAACTCCAAATTTTAAATTCCTTGACTCCTAAAAAATAGGGATCTTGGAAGTGGACGCCTAGTTTGGAAAAATCAGATTTTTTCTTTATTCAAGAAAGCAATAAAAGTAATGCCTTCTATAATCAACAAGTCTTGAAGTTGGAAAGTTTGTTTTATTCAATTTATTTGATGCCATTTAATTTAATTGTAGATTTCAAGTGGTGGGCATTGATTTTCTGGGAGTGGGTTTGAATGTGAAGAAATTCAATCAAATGCATTAGAATTTCATTTCATGTGAAAGATAGTTTGTGTAAAAGGTAAAATAGATTCATTTGAAGGCTCTCTTTCTCTAGATTGAAGAGGAAGAAATAGGGAGGTGTGGTATACCTCCAGGAAGGGGTTTTAATGGTGTTTTTGCAGATTTGAGGCTTGTTGCAAATCCAAGAACATCACCAGTTGGTGCAAATTTGAGTTGTTGAGGTTGTATTGAGAGATTGTTGTTGCAGGTGCTAGAGAAACCTTTTTTTGCAAGGTTTTGGATTTTTGTTTTGAATCATTTTGTAGTGATTTCCAGAAGTCTTGGTGAGGCTTGGAGCAACCTCATTTTCTTTTTTTGGACTGATGTAATTCAATGTGCAAAGTTTATTTAAATTTGAGATTGTTGGTTGCAAGTTGCAGGAGTTAGAATTTGGTAAAAGAAGTTTGATTGAAGGAGACCATTTTTGTGGTTGATAATTGCTGTTATAATTAAGATTTATATCAGTTTTAAAATGTATTTCATCAGCCCACATGGCTGAAAATCATTGTAATTTCTAATTTTCTTTGTTATTATACAACTTTTGGAGAGTTTGAATGCCAAACATGAGATCTTATTTTCATATTTTTGGTGTTAATTTAAAAATTTATGAGTTAAATTTTTAGATTATTGGGGTTTGTGATTGAGGGTTGAATTTACTTGCATCAATGGTATTAGAGCTAGCGGTCTTGAGTGTGTAGGCAGAAGCACCGATTGGAGGCAGTTTGCACCAGGACCTGAGGGTTGGATTGTGTAAGAGATTTGTTGCATTTGTATATGCAACTTAGAGGGTTTTAAAAATAATTATGTTATTGAGGCTTTGTGAAGCCTTGAGTATGGAAAAGAGAATGAGAAAAAGGACTTTTATTATTAGATGGATTTTGACAATTCCTAGACTTGAGGAACTCAAGGAAAGACTGAGGATGGACAAGGTGAGAGAATTTGAGGAGTTGAAGCAAGTAGTGGAAGATTTGAAAGTAGATTGGGAAATGATAAGAGGTAATGGTAACTTTATTTATCATTCTAAGAATATTTTGAATGCAGGGAAGAAAAAAGATGAAGTAGAGTGTCATACATGTGAAACTACAGAAGAAGAAGAAGATGAGTGGGAAGAAGTTTTTTAATCTAAACCTAAGGAGACATTTCTTTTTGAAGGCATGAAAGATGAGATGAAAGAAGTTGCAGAAAAGAGTGGAGATGAAGATAAAATTGTAGTAGTTGAAGAGGATAAAGATGTTACAGCAGAGGATGAAGGAAAGAATGAGGTAAATGAGGAGGTAGAAGTTGAGATGATGGAATTTGAGGGTCCTATATTTGATAAAGAATTTGGTGAAGATGAAGAAGATCTCCTACTCAAAGAGGAGATGAGAAAGATTAATATCTTATTTGAAGGGAAAGAGTCAAATGAATATGATAAGAAAATAGAGAAGTTTGTTGCAGCAATGATTCCTTTTGATGAAACTGAATTTGAGACACAATATGTGGAGGTAAAAGAAGAGTTTTTTGATGATTCTTTGTTTGAAAAAAGTGAAGAGGAAAGTCCCTTGATTAATGATTTTGATTCCTTGTTAGGAAATGAAGAAATTGAGTCTCTTGATTGTTGTACTAATGATTTTTTGAGTGAAGAGAATCAGATTGTAGCCATGACATGTCTTTTAGAAGGCATTAAAGTAGAGAATTTTCATGAAGGAGGCAAGGTGGAAGGAGAAGGAAAAGTTATAACAGCAAAAGAGGTAAAAGAAAACATTTGTTTTGTTGAGGTAGAAGATATGAATTCACTTGTTAAATATGATTTTGATAGATTGTATTGGGGGGAGGTCAAGTTTGATAATTTGGATTGCATGAAGGATAGAAAAGGAGGGAGAATGAAAGAGAATAGAATTATGGAATTGCAGAGAATGATGAACAAGAAATTTCCAATGGACAAAGTAGAGAGTGGATCCAGGACAAACATAGAGTCTACAAATGTTTCAGAGTTTGACTATCTAGAAACATTTCAATTTATCGTGGGTGTTTGATGCAGGAGCATCCATGGCATGGTGGCAATCCTATGTCAACAAAAGGGGTTTGATTTTAATTTCAATTTTTGGCGTGATTTGAATTTCATATTTTTCCTTGTGAAATTCATATTTTGTTGAGAATTTTGATGTTATGTCATGTTGAAAATTCAAATTTCAAATTTGGAGTAAATTTGGAGAAGATAAGATGAGTGGAGATAATGGAGAATCTGCCTTGAAAGCAAAAAGCCTAAAAAATTGCAAAGTAGGCATGGGTTTCTTGGAGACCATGAATTTAATTTGTAACTCCAAATTTTAAATTCCTTGACTCCTAAAAAATAGGGATCTTGGAAGTGGACGCCTAGTTTGGAAAAATCATATTTTTTCTTTATTCAAGAAAGCAATAAAAGTAATGCCTTCCATAATCAACAAGTCTTGAAGTTAGAAAGTTTATTTTATTCAATTTATTTGATGCCATTTAATTTAATTGCAAATTTCAAGAAGTGGGCATTGATTTTCTGGGAGTGGGTTTGAATGTGAAGAAATTCAATCAAATGCATTAAAATTTCATTTCATGTGAAAGACAGTTTGTGTAAAAGGTAAATAAATTCATTTGAAGGCTCTTTTTCTCTAGATTCAAGAAGAAGACATAGGGAGGTGTGGTATACCTCTAGGGAGGGGTTTTAATGGTGTTTTTGCAGATTTCAGGCTTGTTGCAATGCCAAGAACATCATCAGTCGGTGCAAATTTGAGTTGTTGAGGTTGTATTGAGAGATTGTTGTTGCAAGTGCTAGAGAAACCTTTTGTTGCAAGGTTTTGGATTGTTGTTTTGAATCATTTTGTAGTGATTTCCAAAAGTCTTGGTAGGGCTTGGAGCAACCCCATTTTCTTTTTTGGACTAATGTAATTCAATGTGCAAAGTTTATTTAAATTTGAGATTGTTGGTTGCAAGTTGCAGGAGTTAGAATTTGGTAAAAGAAGTTTGATTAAAGGAGACCATTTTTGTGGTCGATAATTGCTGTTATAATTAAGATTTATATCAGTTTTAAAATGTATTTCATCAGCCCACATGGCTGAAAATCATTGTAATTTCTGATTTTCTTTGTTATTATACAACTTTTGGAGAGTTTGAATGACAAACATGAGATCTTATTTACAAATTTTTGGTGTTAATTTAAAAAAAATTGAGTTTCATTTTCAGATTATTGGGGTTTGTGATTGAGGGTTGAATTTACTTACATCGCAATCTACCTGTAACTTTTTGTGGTAATTGAATATATGTTTTTGTACCTCTGTTATGCATGGACCTGCATACTGAATTGATTAAGACATTCGATTGTCATATATATGTTTAAATACCATCATATTGATTTACTTGTAGCACTTGAAACCATAGAATCAGCCATGTTTTTAGAAATGTCCATGGTTGTTATAAGAACATGTGCATTTATTATTACGTATAATGCATAAATAATAGTTATGAATATCAATTTATATATATATATATATGTACATATATGTGGTGGTATGAGTTTATTATACTCAAATTAATGAACAATTCGTGATTGTAACCATCGTGTTATTCCATAATCTCAGCATATTAAAATAGTAGTATACATATATCTATATTTATAAATATAGATATATACATGAAACTATATATATATAGTGTATTTTCCATGAAGTTAATATTGGTAAACATTTTATTTCTATTGTGATGATTCCACAATAAAACAGTAAAAATGAGTATATGAAACTATCACTTAATTGTTATGGGTCTAATTATTTGATTTCCAATCAATATATCAATGGTATAATTATAGTTACACACACACACATATATATAACTATAACTATAACTATATATATATAGTTATAGTTATAGTTATAGTTATAGTTATAGTACATATATAATATAACTAACTATAACTATACGTACTATATAGTTATATTTATAAATATATGTACTATAATTATATATATATACTTATATTTATAGTTATATATTATATATATAACTATATAAATATAATGGTACAAATGTGTATCATATGTTTTATGAACTAGTTTTTTAATGGATTTAACCTGCATGACATCAAAGATAACTTAGCATTACATATACATTAAATATTGTATAAATTTGAGAAATATCATTAGTTAGACATTGAATTTCTTGTCAATAATAAAGTTTCATGTTGATAACCAAATTGCATGTCAATTATATATTTAACCATCATTATGCATGAAAGTATTGAAATAACAAAATACCTTCATATAATAATTTTGCATCAAAAGAAAAGGGTTATTTATTTTTATGATCATTGGATATATGCATGCTATATTGTCTTCGCGAGGAAAGTAGTTTTCTTCTATATGTGATTTAGATTTACCTTCCAAGATAGGTGTTGAATAGGGACTAATAAAGGGGATTAGATTTGATTTTCCAAATATACCTACCATTTTTTGTTTAATTGCTTTGGTTAAAGCTATGTGTACCATTGAAATAGGTGGATGTTATTTTACTCTTGTTGACATATCCTGATAGTAGGGCATAGCATGTTCATATGTGAAATGCACATATATTTATCAGGTTTCATCATATTCCATCTTGCAAGCCATTTTCAAGTTGCTTAGAGGCTTCCCATGTAGGGTCAGGTATTCTTCATGTTATGAAGAATTCTGGGGAAGCGTAAGCTTCATGGTTGGGTGAAAAAGTGCTTGAGCCATGTTCTCATATCTTGGTTTACAGATGCCCATTGGGGAACTAGTGGCATCCAAAGACTCTAGTGATTATGTGTCTTTTATATCTTTACTTGTATTGTTATGACTAGATGAGAATGAGATTCTAAGTCATATTCTTGCATAAATTATATCTTGTACTCTATAATACTTGACTAGATAATAGTCCATGGGATGATGTACCTTATTTATGGTACTTTTTATTCCATATTAGACACTTTTACTTGTGATATGCAATATATCATTTGTATATGTTGAAGATGTTTTATTTCATTTCTATATTTATGTGAAAATGAGTTACTATTTATTTTTGTGAGATAGTTTAGGGTTTCAAACCTTACATAGGATGAAGGAATCATCAACCTCCAATCCACACCTCAACACACTAAATAATTATAAACACAGATGTAACAAGAGGCACAAACACACCACAAATTGGAATGACAACAAGTCACTTCTAAAAAACCTTACGCTTCCAAAAGACATTATGTTGTAAAGCAACACCACCCAAGGGGAGAACTATTCTACAATACCCATGTCATGTGAAGATTTTTGAGAAAAATTATGATATGAATCATGAATTCTTACAGCCTTCAACAAGACTAAACAAGACTAGAAAAATAATCCCCCTAACCCTAGGTTTGACAACCAGGTCATATTGGGAGGTTTCACCAAAAATGATGCAAGAGATGACCTAAGTTCTCAATGGTGACACTTGATAACTAGAAAATAACATCAATAGTCCCTTAGGACCATGATGAACAATTTTTTTTACATGTTTACCCATTTGAGTTCTTGAAATTGAGAGGATTTAACAAGACCAAAAGGAGAGAAAACTTGACTAGGTTTTTGAAGACCTAGTCAACAAAAATGATCACCATAGACAAACAAAAAGGCATAAAAATTATTTGATAAGGGTATTAGGCTTAGAAAACCCTTAACTAACCCTATTAAGAGGTTTTACATTCTGGAATTTGTATAGGGACCAAGCTTCCCCAACACACTTAGTGAAAAATTTGAGTTTTTTGGCATACAAACTAGGTTGCCCCTGAATACTAGGCTACCACTATTTCTACTAGGCCATCCCTTATGCCACTAGGTTGCCCCAATAGAGTTAGGAAATTTTCTAAAAAATATGGTTTAACTTATTGTTCGACAAGCCCACCTAGGTATAGGATTAGGTTGCCCAACTGTGAATTTTGACACTCTCCCTAATTCTAATTCAACTTTTCAAAATGGAAAGAAATGAGAAAGGGAGAATAATTAAACATTTTTTTTTAAATGAATAATACCTCAATCACACCAAATGAATGCATATGAAAAATCCCATGCACACTCTCCTTCCCATTCCTAACCCAATGAATTTGGTCCCATCGAATTCCCTTTTAGATTGCATTCTCAATCAACAATTCCATTTTTCACCATGAGATGGTTTTTCCTTCTCTCTAAATTTTTCCCAAATTAAAATTAAAATCCCATTTTTCCTTTTTACCCTTTTTTTCCAATTTCAATTTTAATAATATAAAATTCATTTTCTATCCCTTTAATTCCCATTTTTTCCCAAATCCTAGTTACACATTTAAATTCATTCTTGAATAAAATATATCATTTAAATTTACAATTTAAATCCATATAAGCATATTCCTTTAATTTTATAGAAATTAAAATTTAAACAAGATAATTAATCCACACATAACTCACAATTCCCAACCTGGGGAATTTTCAAATTTTAAATTAAACAATAGATAAATTTCATTGCTTATTTCATTCTATTTTCCCTTTTCCCAAAACACAGAATATTTTAATAATAAATATAAGAATCATTTAAATTCCTAATATTTCATTTAAGATCAAAAAGGTAAGATAAAATATCTTTTAAATATTCACCTTAATCAAATTCTATGATTAAAATACAATTAAATCATGCAATTTGCAACTTATTAAATATTTTGTAAAAACACATGCAATTCAAAAATTATTTAAATCAAGCATGCATTGGTATTTCACAACACATAGGGATTCTAGAATCTTGATTCAAGTACAACTAGGTATGGATCAAGTATAACACATATCATAATTGATTCAAGTATGGCTAGGAATGGATATGAAGGGGGAAAATGTGACATCTCTGAATTAAGCACCATTGGGAAATAACTCAAACCTATATAGCCAGGGGAGAAATAACCCTATACTTGTAAACATTCAATGCACATCAAGGGTACTTGCTCAATGTATATATAGCCGAAGCACATCATAATTATCCCAATGAGGTCCAATAACATAAGCATAAAATGACATCTGAACATCCATCATATAAATACTCAAATAAATCATTCCTTCTAAACATCAATAATTAGGCTTACATTTAATCATAACGTAAATAATGCATTTCACTGAACTGAAGCATAATAATAAACCAATCATGTAAATGCACAAAAATTCCATCAACCGACATGTTGAGGAACCCCATCTCAAACATGCAATGGTTCATACACACCAATTAGAGCCATAAAATAATCACCATATCAATCATGAGGAAATGATAAAGCTAAAGCACCAATCTCACATTGATAAGATGAAAATAGGAGGTGCACTACATTAGGTCCCCCCATTCTTCAATTTTATTGGAAATATTCACTTTGTCTATTTGATCAATCACTCAGTTAGATAGGTAATTCAAAGTAGTATTTTCTTCTCTGTATATATGCTTTAAAGTGTATTCCCCTATTTTCTCTAGGAGTGAGTGTATATGATATGTCCACATTGAAAATCTCCAACTTATGATCTTTATTTTTATAGCACAAATTACCACTAGTGAGTCACCTTTTATGTCTATGGAGTTCAATCCCAAACTAACACACATTTTAAGACCTTTGTGGAGAGTTGCGAACTCAGCCTCATTGTTGGAGCTATTATGTAATTTGACAACACCTACCTAGCATAAATTTCCATTGTCATCCCAAATTATGAAGTTGATACTTGAATCCTAATATTCCCCCTTGCAACCCCATCAAAATTAAGTTTTAAGTGTTTGCAGGGGGTAGTGACCACTTGGAAAAAAATTATTTTTTCTACTAAAAAATTTAGCAACCACTATATGTTGAAGGAACTTTTAGTAGTGTCCAAGCCGAAAGGATGTTTTTATCCTAAAGTGAGAAGGTCCACTTCTTTTTTACGAGCTCTCATGTTTTGGTATTTGCATATTGCAGCCTCAATTTTGTTTATCAATGTTATTCTTCGTATGGCCTTGTCCTTGAAAATTCACACATTTCATTCTTTCCAAATGTGTCATATGATCATGGCTAGTGTAGTCAACCAAACACTAGCTCATAATGATCTTTTATGTAATCTTGGCCAACTTTGGAAGAGAGATGTGATCATTAATGATAGAGGATCTTGCCACCGCAACTTGTTTATGAAATAAAACCAACATTTAATAGCCATATTACACTATAATAAAAAGTGGTCTACAATTTATTTATTATATTTGCATAATGTATAGTGATGAGGCCTTGCAAAAATTAGTTTCATAAGTCGGTCTCCTGTGAGTATTTTGTTAGGAAGGTAGTGGCACCTTCAAATTAGGTCTACTTCCTGTCAAATCTACCCTACAGCCCATCATCAACAATTAAAATTTTGCAACTCGAGTGTCTTCATAAAAATCTATATGGTAGAAAGTTTCTTGATACATATGGTAGTAAACCCACTCAATTTCATGCTTCCAAGGTGAGTTTTGATACTCCATTTAATGCATTTCTAACTACGATCGAGCTAGATTTAGCATTTCAAAAAGTTGCAAATTTCAAGAATCTGAGGACAACCCATTTCCTAACTTGTCTTAAACATATCAATTTCCAGTTTCATAAAAATCCAAGGTCAAATGATGCATTATTTTAATGCCTTTCGAGTGTGGTGAACGCCTTCGGCAAGCCTGTTTACAAAGGAGGTACTAAATTTTGGTTTGTTGGGAAAAGATTTGATTACAAACCCATGTTTTATTTAATTGATTAGGCCCAATCGCATAAAATCATGACTCCAGGAGTTCCCATTTGTGTGCAGTGAAATTCCACCATTTTATCGGCAAGAGAAATTGAATTTTCCATTTTGCAACTTTGAAATTTTGCAAAATTTGGGGCATTTTAAATGTTTTAAATGTTGTGGGGGGGCTTGAAAAGTGTTCTTAAATGTTTTTTGATGAAATACAAGTTGAAATTATGCACCCAAAATCCTTTCCCTGCAATCCTGCTCAAGTAGAAAGAAGGGTTTTGAGAGGGGCAAGGGATTGCAAGGAAGTTATTTTGGGGAATTTTCGAGGATGCTAGGAGCTTATATATTGACCAAATATGTGTCTTATCCTTATTTTAACACTTGGGGAAGGTTTTGAAGCATTTAAATTAAAGAAATTGGTTGATCTGTTACTCTAAAATGCTCAAAAAATATTTTTCACACCCAACTGCAACAAAAAATGACTTGCACTATTGCAAATCGATTAGTAGCAATTTTTCATGCCTTTGGGAATGATTTGAATATTATTTGAAAAAAATTCAAAATTCCATTCACCATAAAAATGGCCCGGCATTTGATTTCATGATCTGCAACAACTTTCATCATGCAAGGAGCACTCGAATGTAAATTCTTCCTTTCTGCATGGAGTAGGGTCTTATATTGGGTCAAGCTTGCAGAATGCAAGCTTTTAATTTGTTTTAACTTGCAAGAATTTCTCCCCTTTCTAGAAATAAAAACATTTACATAGATGGATATTGAAGAAAAATGCATAGTGACTGTGGATTCAAAAAAGGTATTTGACAAAAGGTCAAATGAAATAGAGGTTCTCATGGTAAAGCATTTTCTTAGAAATATGTTTGAAAGTGATAGATTTTATTATAGAGGAAATTGTGATATTATGAGGAGTCTGCTCAGTTTTTTATTAATGATAAACAGATTTTGAAGGGGCCCTGAAACCCTATATAAAAGAGAGGAAGGAAAGCAAAGATAAAGCAATAGGTTGCCCACCCAAAACACCAAAAAGATAGGTTGATTACAAAACCATCAGCAACCCATCAGCTTAAAACAAAAAGCCACAATAGAAAAACCAAACAAAAAATAATAGAACAAGCATCCATTAGAGAAAGTTCCTTAAGCATTCTAGCTGCTTCCAGGTCCTTAGAAATAACCTTGCCATGCATTTCCATGACCTCTTCCATGTCATGCCACAGCACCGTATTGCACTTCTTAGTTTTGCTCTGAGTGTGTATACTCAATCCCATTCCCAAGTCCATGGTCTGCAACTCCTTATCAACATTCTCCCCCAGCTCCTTATTCACTAGCTCACTGAACAGAGATCTACCATTCCATTCCTATGCCTTCTCATTTAGGAACACAATCCCTTCAGCCGAGGATTCCAATTTCTCCTTGCTGAGATTGATGATCATGTCAAGGTCTTTATGCATCAATCGATAGTTATTTTCCAACATAGACAGCCTCGAGCCATAATCTCTCTTCAAATTGGCCATGTCTTCCACCAAAAGGCCCACACCAGAATTCAAAGATTTAGCCAATCCAAAAATGGAATCCTTCTCCTTAAGACTTCTGAGTGTAGAGATATTGCAACGGGCAGTTGTGTCATGTTTGTTATGGAGGTACTAAACCTCCTAAACCAACCACATAAGCAAATTAAAATAAATATCAACCCCTTCCTTAACTAGACCTGAGGCTTACGAGTAGTCCATGGCACACCAGAATAAACCTCTCCCTTGAAGGGAGTTCACGGGAGGTTCATCATCTTGAAAACCATCAGGAAAATCAACTTTGGACTTACCCTTGTCTTTAGAAGCCGACGTATGAATAGACTCATCCATGTCCACCACACTATTCACCTTTCTAGTAGCAAGGGTCCCTCCACCATCACCATATCCCAATTCCACTTTCCCAAAATCTTCCACCTCACCGACCTGAAATTACCTCCTAAGACCTCCAGAATATTTTACGCATCATCCTTAGAGCTCACCAACCCCTATATCTTAGGCTTCTTCCCACTGTTGTTTCCCTCCTCAACTTCTTCACCACATACCTCCTTAATATTGTGCTTATCATTTAGGTTGGAGGGTTTTACCTCTTTAGCAAAGGGTTTCTTCCCACCAAAAGAGGGAGTGTTTTCCAAGTCAATGTAGTATCCATCCGACCACACCTCAAACTCCACCTCAATTTTTGTCCCCTCACTCATAGCCACCTCCTCAATCTAAAATTTCCCACTCCCCTTCTTCTTCTTTGACTTGATAGAATCAATAGGATGAGGGGCCTCAATAACACAGTTAGCCTTAATGTGATCCACGATAAGCAACATTGAACCCTCATGTAAGAAAGGGTTTCTCAGATTCTTTCTGAAATTTGCAATACCCTCTTCCAATGAAAGCAACAGATAGAAAGGGAAAGAAATAAGCTTACTATGATGAAAATGATTGAGCATCACAAAGTGATGACCATTCAAGGTAGAATACCTACCATCCAAGGTGAAAAAATGCATCAACACCATGGCAACCTCCCACCAAATAGGTTTAATCTTGGACCTATCATATCCCCCACAATCAAGCCTCACCATTTTGGCTCTCTCTCTCCCAGAGAAAATTCAATCTAGCAGCCCTCGAAAGATTTTTGTCTTTGTAGAATTTTCTACCTTCAGTCGACATCCTAGTAACCTCCGCAATGAATTCCTCACTAATAGTAGTATCCCTACAAAACATGCTCAAAATTCATCCATGTCAAGCGTTGACAAACTCTTTGGAAACACTTGTTTTAAAGCCATGTAGTCTCTCCATGAAAGGGGTAACCCCTCCCTTCTACAAGACTTCCCACACATTGGCATTAGCCTTGAATTCATCACAAGAAATCAGCTTCATTCTACACCTCTTTGCACCCATCATCGAACACTTACAAACGTAGAGAGAAACAATAAACAATTGCAAGTAAACACCAAGGCGAGAGGAAGAAAAGCACCCAAAAAGTGTGTTCCTACCAAGTGCAGTACTGAGGAAAATAATGGTGAGGAGCCTCCTGCATTTATGATTTGGATGCCCACAGATTCCAAAGATATTCACAAGAATGAGGTTTCTAATAAACCAGATATGGACATGATTACCACGCAAGCCTTTAGACGAGGAGACGGCTACCTCCAATGAGCTATAATTTGTCATTATTAAGCAAATTAATTAAATCAATGGGCAGGTTATCATTAGCCTCCCAGTATCTAGCTAATGTCACCCCATGATTCACCATCAATTCAGCCACCCCATTCACCTCACGAAAGGCGTGGGAGATATACACCTCATTAAAATCATGCAACATAGCTCGGGCATCCAAAATAAAGGTTTCAATAGTCCACAAAGGAGGAGAAAAAATTTTAAGGCAGTTAATTATGTTTAGAGAGTCCCCTTCAATCCATAACTTAGAGATCCCCTTCTCCCTAGCCAGCTTAATGCCATGATAGGTTGTTGTTGTGAGGAGTCTGCTCAATTAAAATGTATGGTAAATAAAAATTTCAATTTCCAATTAAATAGGTTTTACCCAAAAGTGAATTTTTTCACTTGACATGTGAAAATGCAGCTGTAAATGTGTTTTTACATACAGGTAAAGGATATGCACGAGAATGAAGGCAAGCAAAATGACAAAGAAATTTTCAGTTGCAAGTGAGGCAAAGTGAGAATAGGGTAAAGTGGCATATTTCAAGTGTCAAATCAAGGGGATCACAATATAACAGATGTCAAGTAGAGATTAAATTTGAGTCTTCTTCTCTTCTTTAAATGTGATTTTTGTCTCATTTGTAAGGGTTCTAGGATTTTGAAGAAGTTGTAAGGGGTAGGCTTTGAGGTTTGTGTAGGGAAATAGAGGAAAATGATTTGCAAAAGTTCCTGTAAATGCATTGTATATTTTGATTGCAACATATATCAATACATGCTTATGCATGCTCTCAGTGTATATTGTCTCCATTTTGCAATGAGATAATTTTTTCAATAATACAATCAAGGATTGTAAAGCTTTCCATGCACATTTGGGTTATCTTCATGGTTAGTTTTTGCTCAAGGAGCAATGTAATTTCTTTCAATAAAAATAATGAGAATATTTTATTGCAAATTGGATTTGTAAATGAAATGGATGGATTTGGGTGCTCTTTTATTCAAATGGGGGTTCACCAATAATTTACTATAAATAGAAAGGGGAAAATGGGGTATAAAGCACCTATCTCCCTCTATCTCATTAGAAAAAAGAGATCCCTTGAGCCAAGGTTGACTTTCAACCCTTAGGTGAGTCAACCTTGAAGGAGATCTTGATGTTTTCCTTATGGTCTAGGATGGGGCAAATCAGCTGAAACAACACTTTTGGGAGAAAGATTAAAAATAGTAAATAAACCCAAAAATGCAATGCAACACATAAAAACAAAAGATTAAACCTTAATCTAATAGAACCTACAACTTTCATAAAGATCTGAGATGGTTTAGTATTTTTGCACCTATCACCAAAATGTTGTTGTTGAGTGTCCTTTAAGACTCATTTTTCTAAAATCATTTTTTGGGTCCTCTGGTCCTATGTTTGCACTCTTGAATTCTCCAGATTTCATGGTCAAAAAATCAAAAATAAATTCTAAAATTAGTTTATGTGGCTTGATGACAGCTTTGAAAAATTTTACAACTTTTCCAATTTTGCACTTTAAGAGATCTTCAATCCTTCTTCAAGGTCTAATATTTGTAAAACACACAAGAGGGGAAAAAAAAAATTGGTGAATGGGGGTTTACCTTGATCAAACCCCATTTTGGTAATTAAACCTTGAATTGAAATGAAACATAAAAGGAATGATGAATGAACAAGTGTTATGTCGCAATTCACCAAACCCTTGATTTGAGACCCTTGAAGAACTGCAACTTAGTAGATCTCTCCAAGGTCTTTATCTTGCATGAATGGCTTGATTGATGATGTGATCTTGATGCTTGAATCTTGATTTGAATGCTTGAAACCTACATCACAATGTTAGCTCCAAAAACATGCATGATGCTTGACAACTTTGACATGATGTTTGAGATATTGAATGCTACAACAAATTCTTGAGAAATCTACTCTTGAACACCTTTGACAATAATCTTAGCTCTTGTGAAGTTCCTCAAAAAGTTCTAGGATTTCAATTGATAAAAAGACTTTTTTTTTATAGACAATTTTCTAATTTCTCAAAAAATTAAACATTACAAGCCGACACTTAAATCTTGAATTTGAGACCTTAAGATGCCACCAAAAACATGTTTCAAATTTTAAATTGTGATCTTAAGGGGTACCCATTCACCCTTGCTCACCCAAGGGTGAATGGGTCCTGACCTAAATAAGCAGGACCTATTCATTTCTTGGTGTTAATAATACTAAATGCATTAATTAAATCATAATTCCCCTTTCAGAAATTTTAATTAATTAGGATTGTAAATGCAAAATTTAGGCAATTAGAGGCTTAATTAAGTCCAATTAATTAAGGGACCCAAACATAGTTTGAAAATGTAAAGGAGTACATTTTTTGACACTACATTTATCCCCCACTTTAGTGAGAGGATAATCCCTACACTCAAACTCACATTAAAGTAGTCAAACAAGCATCAAGAGAGGTCTAATTGTATAACTATTGGAAAGGTAAGAAAACAAAGATCAAGGAGGATAATCAAGCCCCCAAGATCTAAGATCTCATGGAAAACCAACAAAGGCACAAAGAAACACATACCTTTGTTAAATGTGTAACAACAAGACAAGATACACAAGCATACAATGTCTAAATTAAGAGAAGAGAAAGAGGGGGTGGATCAAGCCTTGATTGTTTTTCCAACTAGTATGGATCAAGACTTAGCTATTTGTCCAAAAACATTTACAAGTGGAAACCTGTTGTCCACTATGCAAACCAAACACACTCACATGGGCTAGTAAAAAATTTGATCTCCACTAGGTGAGCTCCAAAAAGTGACTAATGGGAAGTCATGCCACGTCTAGGCTCCCATTGTACTAACCATACCAAAATTATACCTCCTGATAAATTTGATAAGGCTCCATTGGCAAGCAAGTTTTGTTATGCTTGGTGGCCTTGAAAAACATAAAGGCTCCACTGGAAAGCAAGTTGTGTTATGCTTGGTGACCTTGATACATGCAATAGGCTATTCAAATGGGTTTTGCTTAGTTCATGAAAGGTATCTCCTTGGGGAACATCATGCCTAATGTCTCCAAGAGAGGACTAGTTGAGGATAAAAGAATCACAACTTAGGGAATGCAATTTGTATTATCACCACTAAGGAATGTCATATGCTCAGAAAGGTCTTAATCTTGAAGGAAATCAAACCCAATGACACCATCAAGAAGACACATCACATGAAGTAAGAAGACCACACTTTGAAGCAAAAAATGAGTGAGGACATGTATTCCCCCACTTTAAATAAATTTTTAAACACCATGTTGTGAGTAATTACTTTAAAGTAGAGAATAATAAATTTCAATACATGAGAGCTTTATTCAGAAAGCCCTATATAAAACATATTTTTTTGAGATAGAGCTACGTCATATAAAGGAGGGTTTCCCCCCATATGCAATCTTAAGATAACACATAAGGGATTCATAGATTTGGGTTCAGTGTTTGTCGTTGTTGCAGTGATATATTCAAGCTTGGAATTGTCATCTTTCCCCAAATGACTCATGGAACAATGAGCAAAAAGGAAGAATGACACATAGAGAGAGAGAGAGAGATCAAAGGGAAGCTTTTGGGTCAACATGGAAGAGACCTGAATGTCTCGAGACCTTGCATCATCCCCAGAAGGAAAACACAAGACATAGGTTTGTGATAGATAGAAGAGTGTAGATACAAATAGAAGAATGTCACAATAGATTTGCTTCCTTTGTATCCTTACACCAACGGAGTGACAAGGGTCATCCAAAGTAGGCTCACAAACATATAAAGACAAGCCAAGCAACACACAATGGGGGATCACATTATGCACATGCAATCACAAAGAACACAAAGAGAAGACAATACTAGTATGGTACATGTGAGTCAACCTATAACAGGTCATCTACATCCCAATCTTGTTCATCATATATGAAAGGCGGATAACTAGCCAAAGAGACAATGACAAGTGTCAAACTAGGACAAGGCGATCTAACCCCTTGTCTCCACTAAGTACAGGACAAGGATGAGCCGAGATGAGTGATGAGAATGGGCTCCTTGCAATATAGAAATGATTTGCAATAAATGTAAAACATACAATAGTGAGTATACTATGATCCTACAACTATCACACGGCAAGGAGAAAAGTGCATGCATTTTAAGCAACAACTACTTCAATGATATCATATTCATCTAGAATATTTTGCAAGGCATGACAGTCATCGATAGTATGTCCAAGAGTTCTATGATATTGATAATGAGACATGTTTGTACTTTTTCCTTTTTGATTTTCCTTGATAGGTGGCAATGTTATAAGTCCTTGATTAAGGAGTGCTTGTAAGGCTCTTTCACTTTTAGACATTGGAATAGGAAATTTTAGCTTCTTGAGTTTATAAGGCCTTTGTCTTTTACTTGATTGGGAAACTTTTTGAGGTGGAAGTGGGGGAGGAGGATCTATGGTGACCCTATCATTCCTGTGAGGTATTAATTATTCTCTTGAAATGATTTTGTGAAAGAGGATTCCATTTCCCTTGGGATATGTGCAAGTGGGAGAAGATCTTGATAGCCTATCCCCTTGGTATCCTCAAATGGTATTTGTTATAAAAGTTTGTGAATGTCATGCTCATTTGTTATGTCACATCCTTGTTTGGTTAAGATCTTAAAACCTTGACCATAACTCTCTTCTAAGTTAATGGGTGTGTTAGTAACTCGATGAGCATAGGATAGAAGAGTATCATTATTGCCCTTGTGATCAAGTGTATTAATGATTGATGGTTGAGGCTTGCTTTTTGTTTCAATTTTAGGATGTAAGAGGTTGAACATATCAAGTGATGGGATTATAGGTGGTGTTTGCATGGATGGATAAAAGGTTGCATTTTTTTCAAGGTTGCGTAGGGAGTCTTGTATGAATTATTGCATGCTATCTTCATCTTGACCTAAGATATCCACCTCACGGGGAGATTCACTAGGAGGTGAAGGTTCATTAATAGTCTCAATTGCAATAGGATCTTCACCAAACACACAACTTGAAACATCTACCAAAGATTTTAGAGTTTTCCATATATTACCCATACACATGTCCATGATGAATTTTTATGAAAAAATTTAGATTTCTAGCTTTTGAATGCAAGATACTGAAAATGAAATGTTTTTAATGCCAATTTGAATTTTCAAACAATGCACTAAATTTTACCAATTAAAGTTGTGTGAGGGGGAAATCGGGAAGATGCAAATAAGATAAATGAATTGAATTGAAACTAATCTAATTCAAAAGAAAATCTAAGATTCATGCCCATTACTCACGAAATGAAACTACAAAATCAAGAATTCAAGAACATAATTGAAAGAAAATAATAACAATGAACTCAAAACAATGTAGCTTTACCATCCTGTGTTGGAGTGTGTTCGCGAAGATGTTGGGTTGTTTGTATGAATGTGAAGCCTCCATTGTGCGTAGAAAAAGCTTCAAGAACATGCGTGTGTTGATCGAATATGTATGTAAAGCTTTGTCAAAATATCGATTAAGATTGTGGAATTACTTTGTTGTGTAAAATACATTGATTCTCTAATTGTTTTTGAAGAAGATGGTTTTTATATAGATTTTGTGTTTCGAAATGAACGCTTGAGATCGCGTAGTAGAATATCTTGATCAACGGTTGAAAAATATTGAGAAGAAATATATGAGAATAATTAGTGCAAATTGATAACATAATTGGTGTGATTGAAGAAATTATTTTGAGTGTTTAGTGGATTAAGGAAATATATTGAATACTCTGTGAATTGAAGAATAGATTGATTTGTTAGGAAATAGATGGATTAGTCAAAGAATAGATTGAGCAATCAGGGGATCGTAATTTTCTCAATCATGAAAGTAGGTGAGGATAATTAATCAATTGATTTAATTAATTAAATTATAGGAGTTGAACGTGAAAATCAAGTTTGACTTTTACAAACAAAGTTGTATTTGTTTTATTTGATTTTTGATGATGTTTTGAAGATTTTATTTAATTATTCAAGTTTAGGGGAAAATGATTTAATTAAAATATTATGTTTTAATAATTTAATTGACTTAGGGGAATAAAGTGAATTAGTTACATAATCAAATAATTGGCATTATTTAATTAATCCAGAGGAATAAAGTTAGATTAGGACTTTATTAAATAAATAGAATTTATTTAATTTGTCAAAAATGATGAAAAAGTGAATTAATTAAATAATGGGCTATATTATTCAATTAATAGAGGAAATTAGGGTTTTAGGACTTTATTAAATAAATGAATTTAATTTAATTTATCAAAATTGATGAAAAAGTGAATTAATTAAATAATGTATTATTATTCAATTAATAGAGGAAATTAGGGTTTTTGATGCAATTGATGTGGAATGCAATGATATTAGGTGATAATGATCTCGATGATAAGAAAATGTTATTCAAGATTGTGATAAATGTTAGGTCAATTTTACATGTCTACATTTTCCCCCTCTTTGAGACAAAGTAATGATTGCTTTGTTTCAAATAATTTGATGTTAAGATCAAGATTTGAAAAATTTCATATGCCCCAATGATCAATAAAATGATGGTAGGATGCTAGGTTGCCCCCTCCAGAGGTTGGCCAAAAAAATCACTTTTGAGGTCAGGCTCATGAGACTATTTCATTTTAGTTTAGATGCGTAGAGAACAAAAATTTAAGCCAACAGGTCTCTTGCTAATAGTTCAAATGTTCCTGGGAGGTCCTAATTTTAACCTAGGAAGGTTTCTGTGATAGGTCAAAATTAAGTGGTAGAAAACGAGCAGAAAACAAAGTAATGCAAATACCACCAAAAACTACCTACACCTCAAGATTAGCCTAGTTGGATTCAACACAAAATAAAGAAGACAAATAGAACTTTTTACCTCATGTCGAATTCATCATTTGGTTGGCCCTTTGATCTTTGGTGTGTGTGCTCCTTGGATGGCAAGAAATGCAAGCTAGATGATGATATGAAGGTGGATGCAAGTGAGTGCAAGCATGAAAATGGCTAAGTATGGATTCTAGGAAAAATTTGCAAGAGTTTGGTTACAATGCATGATCTCTCCAAAATGAGAGAAAAGAGGGGGTATTTATAGAGATTTTGGAAATCCCTAGGGAAATGGACGGTCAAGATTGAGCCACCAAGATCAAAATGTAGGGCTAAGGTGAGTTGAGAACTCACAAGCCCTCACATCTTGACATGTGGCAAGTGATATGGCTTAAAAGGGGTGATGTGTACATGAGGTGGAGTGGTAGTACATGACATGGAGAGGGTACATAGTACCTTGGGATTGGGACAAGATCTCCTCATAAAGGAGGTACTTGTCCCCATGTGGGTGAGAGGACAAGTGGGGAATTAAAAATTTCTCAAATATTCTCATGGGGATGAGAGAAGGAATTTAAAATTCTTTTAAATGCATTGGGGTATTAAATGTGAATTAAAAATTCACATGGGGAATGGAGATGCCTTGTCCAAAAAGAAAAGCATTTAATAGGGTTGACTTGATTAAGTGATTAAAGTTGTGCAAGTACTTGATTAGACTAATTAATGAAGATTAGAAGAGGGTTAGATTTCACATGTGACTTGATGTGACAAGTCAAAGATCACATGGGGAAGAGGAAAAAGAATTTAATATTGCTTGGAAGGATAAAAGGAATTAAAAATTCCTTGAGAGGTTGATTAGGCTAGTTAATGAAGGATTAGAGGAGGGTTAGGTGGCTAAAAGAGATTAGAGGCCAACTTGCAAAAGTTGTGACACATCCTAATCAAGGATTAGGCATGTGCACATCCCTAATGATGAGATTAGGAGACGGATTAGGATTAGATAAAAATGATGGAGGATGTGACATAAAAGGAATTAAATAAATGGCATATTTATTTAATTCATTTGATGAAAGGGGGAAGGTATTTAATTATTTAACTAGATACCTTAGGGATTAGAAGAAATTTAGAGGGATTAATTAAATAATAGCGATATTACTTAATTAATGCGGATAAGGGGATGTTTAGACGAAAGCGGATAAATTTGGATAAATTAAGTGTCCAAATTTAGGTGTCTACAGTTTCATAGGTAAAAAATTAGGGATTTGGGGGTTAAAATAGGTAATTAGGGTTCAAATTACCTCATTTTCATTTTGAGCCTATAGAAATTCTTACCTCTAGATTTCTTGTTTTGTCAATTGTCAAGGAGCTATGGTGAGGATTCGGGGAGCCCCGCATTGCACGAATGCAGTTCACAAGTTTAGACAACCTGTAGGCATCGATGCCCTAGTACGTAGCCTTTCGTTTCTCTTTTTTTTCTTCTCATGTTTGTGTAATTAATGCCTAAATTCCAAGTTGTTGAATGCACTAGGTTTAGGAATTTTTCACTTTTGCGTCATTTTTCTTGCTTTTGATGTTTATGAATGAGCTGCATTTGATTTTATCACTCGCATCTGCTCAAAATGTGTGTATTTGACCTAGATTTTTGCATTTTCTTTTCACCCTTGCTTGAATTTTGTGATTTTGATTTTATGTCTTCGTTTTGTTCACTTTTGGAATACATTTTCACTTTTGATTTTATGTCTTCGTTGCTTTTGGAATACATTTTCACATTTGCCATTTTTATTTCTTTTGACTATAAATTGCTTGCTTTTGCTTTTTTTATTCGCTTTTGCTAAAAAAAATCACTTTTGAGAAAAGGTTTTGGCATTTTGATTTTTTTGAAGTTTTAAATCCATTTGTTTTCCATTTGAGATGCATTTTTTTTTTCGTAGCAAATCCCTAACATCATGGGTTGAATGGTTGCAGGCAGTTCTTAATCCACTCCAGTCGAGGGAGCGACGACTATGTGATCTGTTCAATTTGATCGTCGGGTTTCATGAGCTAGAGCAAGATATATTAGATGTTGTTGGGTTGCGGCATATCTGCTACATGTCAACTATCCAATGCCATAGAGGGATGATGACTACTCTTGTGGAGAGGTGGCATTCAGAGACCTCATCCTTTCATTTTTCTATTGGGGAGGCCACCATCACGCTAGAAGATTTGTGGAGGATCCTCCGTATACCCATTCATGGAGAGCTTGTTACATATTTTGTTTAACGAGGTACTCATGCTATGCACCGAATACTTGGTGTGAGACATCTTGAGGTGCGCAGGGCAGAGGTAGACTTATCTGATTTTATTGGCAGTGTTGATCTTGTTTCACTTGTTCTCTACGGTTTGGTCATGGGTCTCATTGTTCCTAATAGGAAGGGTAGGCAATTTCCCATTGGTTGGGGTGTGTGCATCAAGCAGATGTTCGAGCACAATACTAGATATACATGGGGCCCATGTCTCCTTTCCCACTTATATCAAGATATGCACGAGGTTGTGTATCGTGGCAGGAAATCTATTTCTGGTGGTGTTTCTCTACTGCATGTATGGTCCTGGGAGCATATCCCAATTGCTCAGTCTGATGGTGTCTTGGATTGTACTCTAGGGGATCCATATTCTTATCATTATGACAATTTCCTTGATTACACTTTTCCCAAACAACTTCCCTACTAGCACCATGGATTTTATTATATGCCAAGTTTTCTATGGAGACCATATTTAGATTGCGAGGCATGGTCTGACGATCAGGAGCAGTTAGTATTTTGCAAATAGACTAGATGGCTCATTGGTTGTGTTCACTCTTTACTCTAGAGATATCTACTCAATAGGGTTTTTCGGTAGTTTGGAGAGAGACAGGGTTGTTTTCCAAATGCCTATGAGACTCATTTTGGTCAGAATACCAGGGAGGTCTAAGTATGGGGTCTACAAGCTGACTGCAATGTTGTTGTTGAGTTTAGAAATCTTGCCCCATTTGGGTGGGGTTGGCTAGTGGGTTTAGTAGATTTGAATACTACACCCAATTTTGATCAGTGGTGGGCACGACATATTCCATTTAGGTTTATAGATCCTGTCGACATTCTTGTAGTAGGTAGAGCTGGTAATATTGGTCGTCAAGGGGAGAAGCAGTGTGTGGATATCATTGTTGAGCAGCTTGCTAGGGATTGACAAGATGATGGACAGGGTGGATAAGGTGATCTAATACAGCAAGATCAGGGACAAGTTCTAGGTCCTCCTCCACCACCTAGAGATGGAGGTGTACAGTTAGCACAGATGACAGCTATGAGAGACACAGAGGTAAGGTTGCAATAGGCTGCAGAGGCTCAAGTTGCTATACTGATAGCGAAGAGGGACATCGCTAGATAGGAGAGAGATGGCTTCAGGGGTGAGCAAGACATCAAGATTAGGTGTCATCTTGTTTCCAAGACATAGTTGTAGGCTATTACCATCGAGAGGGATAGCCTTAGGACAGAGCATGATAGTATATTTGTCGAGCGATATCACTTGTTATAGAGGGAAAAATATTATTAGAACCTGTATGATGCCTTCATTCCTAGAGTTCAGCGACACCCATGGTTTTGAGAGCCTAGTACTACTACAAAGGCTACATCCGATGGACATTCCATCAAATAGTCTAATCCACACTTAAATTCCTTCTCCTCTAGTCAAGCAACAGTTTATTTGTACTTGATCTTTATGATGTCTACTATTTAGAGACTTATATTACAGACATGATTTGTATATATATTCATCGACCCAGTTGAGGCCTCATATATATGTATATTTTTTTATTATGATATCGCACGTGTTTCATTGATGATGTACCATCACATTCTCATTTTTGAAGATGATATATATGAGATATATGAGATATACATAATTTTATTTGATTTCATTTATGTGCTATGTGATGATTATGGATGATGATGTATGATTATATATGCTTTTGTATTTTTCTGATGTATGCATATGATGTTGTTGGATGGATGATCGATATATCATTTATGATATATGATGTTTTTATTGTTGTATATGATGGATGTTGATTATACATGATACATTACATTTTATTGCTTTATTATCATCATGATATGCATTGATGATATTGTGGATGCAACATGGATATGGAACTAATGATATTGTGATGCAAGATGGATTTGTTAGTTAGAAGAAATGTTGGATGATGAATAGAAATTGATGTTGTTAGTTACTTGATGAGTTGCTTTTTCTTTGCATAGAGACTTTGCATTTTTAACAATCCTCTTTGACATAGTAAACAGATACTATGCACAGGGTATTAATAACCAAGGTGACTTAGTATTCATTGCGTGGACTTTGACTCGACATACAAAGAATATTCTTGCTCGTACCGGTCATATAGAAACTTTGTTTAAAATATATGGTTGGGTTGTGTTAAAACTTTTTGGACCAATTACACAAAGAGGTATAAAATACCTAACATGCAACTGCTACACGAATTATCTCAAGGCAACTTCCATACACTCAATAAAGCAAGTATTTTTCATGGTAGTATCACAAAAACATCTTACAAACAGCAAATTGAAATGACACTCAATTTTCCCCATTCCTTCTTCTCTAAATCCTTATGGACATCCTTGAGAGATCCTGGGAATGATTCAATAAAATAAATCAAAAAAATAAGACTATAAAAAAGATAAAACAATGTTGCAGTATCACTTGCCATATTTGTTTTGAGGTTTCAGGCTATTATCCGGTGTTGATCATGTCTATCGTAGGAACAGATCCGTTAAGGCATATCTCAGGATGTTGGTGAATTGTCAAAAGATTGGTAGTTAATACTTTTTCATTGTTTTTGTCTATTTGTGGTCAAATCTTTATGATTGTTTTCTTGAAAGTTCTAGCTTTTGATGTTTGCTTTGTTTATTTATCTGTTTTGTCAATGTAAAGATGATGATTTATTTATTATGGATAAAACATTTATTGCAGATTGTGATGATGGTGTTAGGGACTTTTGATTTTTTTGAGTTTTATGATGTTTTTGTTGTTTTTAGGGGACTAACCTAGGGCCTCAAGGGCTCATCAAAGATAATCCTTGCCTATGTTGTACATGCAAAGGCTCGTAGTTTTCTTGGTTTGATAAAAACATAATTTTTTGTCTTTTCTATTTTTTGAGTGTTTTTAGATTTTGAATTTTTTAACTAAGTTGAAATAAATCATGATAGATACCTAAGTGGATTGACCTAAGGCCTCAGAGGATGATAAGACTTTCCTACGTTGTACATGTAGAGACCACATAGTTTGACCTTGACGTGACTCAAAGCATAACATGTTTTTGGGGTTTTGATAAACGTTGATAACTTGGATTGATATTTCACTTCCTTTTGTAGAGGATATGTTGCAGAGAATCTACTTGAACTAGCTGTGAGTTTCAAGAAAATTTTGATATCTTAGACTTATGAGTGAAGGAATAATCCAAAGTTATTATTTTGATTTTGATGTTTTTCGGATGTTTTTTATTTTATTATTTTCTAGATTTTTTTATTTTTGATAGTTTTTTACCTTGATAGGATGCACAAGGATATAATCCACCACCTATTTTTGAGAAGTTGCCCCTAGTTCGAGACAAGACTACCTTCTCTAGGAGATTGATGTTGATAGTGCAACAAGGTTCAATACTTAATCAATTATCAAGCCATGGTTGGACACATGTTTTATTATAGGACAAATGGGTGAATGCTTTAGATAGTACTGATAGATAACAATGCAAGTCTTATTCAAACATATTGCATGTTTTCTATGTTTTCACTATGGTACCTATTCTAGGAGTGCCACAAAGTGGTTTTCACTAAAAGAACATTTTATTTCTCTTTATTATTTTTCTTGCATTTTTTTTTTTGTTTTTTTAACTTTTAGATTTTTTTTTGGATTTTTACCCTTTTTCCTGGGGTATTCTGATGTGCTTCAAGTATAGAACTTCTTTAGGTGGCTTCTATTTAGTGGTTCAGCTAAAGGTTTCCCTTCAAGAGTAGCTAATTGATAAGACCCAGAACCATAAGTTGTTGTGATGATGAATGGACCGAGCTAGTTGGGTTCAAACTTACCTTTACCATCTTGATTCAGTTGTACCTTATTATTTTCTTTGAGTACCAAGTCACCAACCTGAAAGTTTCTATCTTTGATCCTTTTATCATAACTTCATTTGAGTTGATTCTGATAAACCTGAAGATGGCTTAACACACTCAAACACCTTTCGTCTAGGATTTCCAATTCATTTAGTCTGGATACTCGATACTTTTGATTACTGATCATGCCTTTTAGTGATATTCACAATGAGGGGATTTTGACTTCAATAGGTAAGACAACTTCTAATCTGTAGACCAAAGAGAAAGGTGTAGCACCTGTAGGTGTTCGGATACTAGTTTGATAATCCCATAGGGTTGGGTTTAAGTGCAAATTCCAATCATGGTCGGCATCATTAATAGTCTTCTTTAGTATTTTTAGGATAGGGTGATCCCACAAAGTTTGTTTACAATTTTTGGGAGATTCTGATTTTTGCTGAAATCACATATTTTTAGAAAATAGAATGCTTTAAACCTTAAAAATTTCCATTTAAATCATTCCAATTCAAGATGGTTTTATAAAACTACCTTAGATCAAACCCCCTTGGATAGAACCTCGCTAGTTTTAAACCATACCTATAACGAAGTCTCCTTTACACCTATCAAAATGCTGATAAAAAACCACTTTTGATTTACCTTTTGGGGGATCAAATGATTTCATTTAAAATTTATTTTTTGTAAGTATGTAGTCCTTATTATAATTTTTCCAAAAAGTATAATTTTAAATCAATTTAATTTTATTATTATATTTATTTTTTATTTCTTGTGAATGTAGGTTTTTCACCAAAAATCAAGCTCTTTATTATGCACATGTGGAAAAATATAATATTATCAAAAAAAAAATTTGAAAAATATGAGTGCACCAGATATTGAAGTCCTTGATCCAACAAAAAATTAAAAATTAAAAATTGAATTTTAATACATTCAAAAAAATTTATGCATTATATGGTCTGCCTTTGTCTGAATTGTAATTGGTTTGACTTCTAAACTTGATTAAAGAAAAAATATTCAATAAAACACTATCTAACCAAGTGGAAGCACTAGATATCAGAGTTACAAATCTAAATTCGAAAGAACTGGAATTTTATCCTTAATGGAAAAAAAATTATGCGTTATATGGTGAGTGTCACTTTCTAAAAATATTGTTTTCTAAAAAAAACTAGTTTTCAAGGGAGATGGAAAAAGAAGTGCAATATTATTCCAAAAAAATTGAAAAAAATATATTTAGAATCTATAGACAAAATTTCATGAAACTCTAGTTTGCATCATCTTCAAATTCCTCACGGTTTAGCCTCTATAGGTGCCTGAAAGTGAAGATTTAGTTAAAAAAATTATTTTAGTGTACAGTTTGGCCAAAAATTGTAAACCACTATTGTGGGATCACCCGATAGTTTTGTTAGATGCTTTAGCCTGACCATTTCCTTGGGGGAAGTAGGGAATGGAAAATCTATGTTGGATAGAGAACTTGGAACAAATTTCTAGGAAATCTTGGTTTTTGAATGAGGTTTTGTTGTCCATTATGATGGATTGAGGAATTCCATACCTACAAATTAGATAATTCAAAATGAACTTTGATATATGTTTTCTAGTGATGTAGGTCAATGGAATTGCTTCTATCCATTTGGTGAAATATTTTGTTGTAATAATGATGAACTTATGCCTGTTAGAGGAAGCAAGAGAAATATTTCCTACCAATTCTAATCCCCATTGCAAAAAAGGCCATGGTGTTGTGATAGGTCTCAACTCTTTTGCTAGTGCATGAATAAGGTCATTGTGCTACTAGCACTTAAGGCATTTTCTAGAATACTAAATACACTCTTGTTCCATGGAGGGCCAATAGTACCCTATTCTCATCAACTTTTGGACTAGGTTAGGTCTGCTAGAATGGGACCCACAAATACCAGATCATGTACCTCTTGTAAGGTAGTTTGTGCTTCTTTTGCGTTAAGACATCAGAGTAACATACCATCTAAACTTCGACAATATAAAGTATCTCTTAGGATTGTGAATCAGGAATTTCTATAGGTGAAGGTCTTCTTTTGGGTTTTTGTCAATTCAAAGTGGTATGATACCATACTGGATGTAATTGAATGTGTCTTGGTACCATGGCAAATTAGGACCAACAACAACACACACTAGTTCAAATTCCAGGATATCGAATGTCGGTATGAGTAATTGCTCCACTAGGAATTCATACTTAGGAATGTTCTTGTGTGCAAGTTAATTCTAACTTAGGAATACAAAACAACAATGGAAATGCAAGGTGGAAAACACAAACAAAACACTCAAGATTGGCCTAGTTGAATCTAAACAAAAACACAAGCAAATTAGAACCTTATACCTTGTTTAGATTGATAAATTGGTTGGCCCTTTGATAGCTTGATATGTGTGCTCCTTGATGGAAAAATAGCTTGAAACCTAGTGCAAATGAAGCTAAGATGATAACGAATGCAATGGAGATTGTGGGTATTGTGAAGGATGCAAGATGAGAGCTCAAAGATGTTGCAACAATGGAGGATGCTTGAGTGCAAGATTTCTAAGTGTGCTTGAGTGTGTATGCAAAAGTGGATGATGGAAAATGAGGGAAATTCCACCATTTTTAGGGGAAGAGCCTCTAAATGAATGGAAGGCCCAGATTGAGCCAAGATGGGAAAGATCAAGGGCTAGGGTGAGTTTAGAACTCACAAGCTCTCACATCTTGACATGTGGCAAGTGAGATGGTAAGGAGGAGATGATGTGGACATGGCATGGAGGTACTACATAGTACCTTGGGATTTGGACAAGATCTCCTCATAAAGGAGGTCTTTGTCCACATGTGGGTGAGAGGACATGCGAGGAATTAAAAATTCCTCAAAAATCCTCATTGGGATGGGAGAACAAATTTTAAATTCCTAAAAAAATGCATTGAGGAAATAAATCTGAATTAAAAATTCACATAGGGAAGGGGTTGCCTTCTCCAAATAGAGAAAGCATTTAATGAATGTTGACTAAGGACATATGCCATAAATTGCATGGGGGATTAGGTTGGCCTAAGCAAGTGATTAAGGTTGTGCAAATGCATGATTAGACTAATTAATGATAGATTAGAGGCAAGTGGAGAATTATGGAGGATGTGACCTTAATGATGATTAGGGGTGTGCACATCCTAATCACAGATCAATTAAATTAATATGGATTAGAAAGAATTATGGAGGATGTGACATGAGGAGAGAGAAGAAATGAATTAAAAATTGATTTAATTCACAAAGGCTAAAGTGACTAAATTAAATAAAGTGGGATATTTATTTAATTTAGAGATGAAAGGGGGTAAGGTATTTAATTGATTTATTAAATACCTTAGGGGACATTAGAATGAGGACAATATTAATCAAATAATAAATTATTTAAGTAATGGTTAAAGGATGCAAGATAAAGGAATATGAAGGGTGAATTTGACCATATGGGGGTGGTCAAATTCGGGTGTCTAAAATTCTATGAAATATCAAGAAGCAAACCTATTATTGCCATGGCATCGGCTGCTCTGTTATTGATCCTAGGAATCTATTCAAACGTTATGTTGACAAAATGTTCCTTGAAGCTATCCACAATTCTTTTATATGACATCAACTTGTCATGTTTTTTTGGTACTCATCATTCACTTGTCTAATCACTAGTTGAGAGTCTCCAAAGACCTACAATTCTTTTATCATCCATTCAATAACCATCTTGAGTCCTGTGATTAGGGCTTCGTACTCTGAGATATTTTTCATGCATGGGAAAGCAATTTTATATGCCTTGGGTATACTCTCTCCCTATGGTGTGAGAAATAGGATACCTGCTCCAGAGCCATGTTGGGTGTAGGACCCGTCAAAGTATAAGGTCCAATGGATTGTCTGTTCTATCAACAATATACTTTCATCTGGGAAGTCTACTATAAGAGGTTTGTGATCTTCCACTGGTGGCTCTACTTTTCGATCTGCTATTATCTATCCTTTGATGGTCTTTTTTTCTACGTACTCTATGTTGAACTCACTCATAATCATTGCCCATTTAGCAATTATGCATGTTAAAGTTGCTTTTGCTAATAGGTACTTCAGTGGATCTACCTTTGAAATCATCTTTACTTGTCTATTTGAGAATATAGTTTCTCAGCTTTTGTGTCACAAATACGATAGAGAGACACACTCTTTCTATGGGTGAGTAGTTCAAATCATAGCCCACCAGTGTTCAGTTGATCTAGTAGACTACTTTTTATTTGTTATTATCATCTAGCTGTGTTAGGAGATCTCCCAATGTTGCTTGTGTTGTAGACACATAAATTATAATTTCTTTGTCTGGAATAGGTGGCATCAAGAATAAAGGAGTAAGTAGGTACTCTTTGACTTGCTGGAATGCTTGGTCACATCTCCCATCCCATTTGAATATGATGTATTTTAAGTAATAGATTGGTGAATAGATGACATTTGTCTGCTAGTTGTGCAATGGATCACCCGATGGATTGTAATCTCCCTTGTAACTTCTCAGCTACTTTAATGTCTTTGGTGGAGGAATCTCTTGTATGGATTTTACCTCCGTAGGATCCACTTCAATGCCCCTTCTTGATACTATGTACCCTAGTAGCTTCCCAGATGTTACTCTAAAGACACACTTTTTTGGGTTAAGTCTCAAGTTATACTGCTCTAGCCTATCAAACACCTTTGCAAGGTTGACCAAATGATCTTCCCTTTTTACAAACTTCGCTAGTATGTTATCCACATAGTCTTCCATGGTTGTATGCAGCATATTATGGAAGATTGTTGTCATTGCTTGCTGATAGGTTGCCCTTGCATTTTTTTGACCAAGTGGCATGATATTCCAGCAAATGGTCCCCCAAGCACAAGTGAACACTATTTTATGTTGATCATCAGGGGATATTTTTATTTGATTATACCTAGAGAAACCATCCATTAATGATAGCATCTCATGTCCTACTATTAGACCCATGATCATGTCAATACTTGGAAGAGGGAAGTCATCCTTGGGGTAAGCTTTGTTCAAGTCTCAAAATTTTGTGCAGATCCTTATGCCCCCAATGAGCTTTGACATTAGTACTAGATTCAATATCCATTCCAGATAATCGATGGGTCTGATGAAACCCACATCTAGTAACTTCTTTAGTTCTACCTTTACCAACAGTGCTATTTGAGGATGCATTTTCCTTAGTTTCTGCTTGATAGGTTTAGCCCTAGGAAATATGGCCAAGTGGTGTACATAAAATGTTGGATCTAGTTCAAGCATGTTTGCATATATCCACGAAAATTTTATCTTTCTTTTGTTGATGAACATTGTGAAGTTTGCTTTCTCTCCAGGATCAAGTGACGTTGCTTGGTATGTGATCTTTGGGTTTTCTATTGTGCCAACATTTATGGATTTTTCTTCTTCCACTAGGAGTGTTGACTTTTCTTGATATTCAAATATGGGGAGATTGAACCCACCATCTGTGGGTGCCTCAGAGAGGTTTTCACCTTCAGATTCGTCCTTTATTTTCTTCTTTTCGGGATCTAATAGAGCCACATTGTGGTTTTCTCTAAGGAATGTCATTTTGAATTTTACATTATCTTTTTCACTTTTACAACTAGAGGAAAAAATCTCCCCATTGAAGTACATTTCTTGTTCGAGTTCCATGATGAACCCTACTTTATGATCTCCTTCCGGTATGTCAGTTTGAAGTTCCATAAACTTTGCAATTGCTTCATCATTTTGGAATTAATTTAAAACAGGTGTATGTTGTTGTTGGTCCCAATCTATCAACTATGGGTAGCAGAGGTGTATACTATCATCATTGTCTGCAAAGCTTACATGAGTTGTTGAGATGGTTAATATGGCTTTGGCATTGTTTTCCCATTGAGTGTCTAGGTCACCATTGTTGGAGGTGACAAAGGAAGGATAATCCCATTCATACTCGTTAGAGTCTCTTCTGGAATAATAATAATAGTCATTAGGAATGGTTTCGATAAGTTGGGTAGGGACTATACCTATGTCAAAGTTCTCAAATAATTCCTCTATTGGTAAATCATTGTCTATACGATGGTAGATATCCAATGTCTTAACACTAGTATAAGGCACTTGCTTCTTAAAATAAGTATGTCTAGTGTTTGGAGTAACCACGTCTTTTGAATCATAAACTAGTCCCATATTATTTTTTCTTTGTTTCACTATGATAGGTTCCCATCAACCTTGTTTGTGTAGCCCAAGGCCACCTATTCCATTATATCACATTTGTTTAGTTAACCGATAGCCTTTACTGGTAGGATCAATTAGAGGGGGTTTTGGTTGTTGTAGCTCCTTTTGGTCTTCTTTGTAGATCATGGATGACAGATCTTTGAATATCTCCTCATCCTTCATGTCTCCCCATTTAGTAAAAATTGTGGGTTTGACTACCATTTTCACTACTTCACTACTACAAAATAGGCAATTAGCACCTAAAATAGCGTCAGATTTTAGTGTATTTTAGTTCATGAATTGGGAACTTCTACTAGTGCAAAACTCGGCACAAAATGATCTGTTCACTTTGGCACCAAATTTAGCGCCGGATTTAGCGTCGCGTTTAGCGCCAACTTTTGTTGCTTCCAATTTGGCTTTTGATTTTGCTTTTGGTTTTGCTTCTTGTGTTGCTTCCACGTTTGCTTCCAATTTTGCTTCTGGTTTTGCTTCCAGGTTTTCCTTCGGTTTTGCTTCCATTTTTGCTTTGGGTTTTACTTCCAGATTTGCTTCTAATTTTGCTTCCAATTTTGCTTCTAGTTTTACTTCCAATTTTGCTTCTGATTTTACTTCCAGTTTTGCTTCTGATATAACGTCACTTGTTGCATCTAGCTTTGCTTCAATTTTTGCAACTTTTTTTTCTTCTAATATGGCTTCTATTATTGCATCTTTTGTTGCTTCTAAAATTTCTTCCATTATTACTTCTTTGTTTGCTACCTGAATTGCTTATGTTTTTGATTCCTAGATAATGCCAAGTTTTTCTTCCAAGATTGCTTTTGGTTTGCTTCTAGTTTGGCTTCCATTGTTGCTTCCTTTTTTTCTTCTAAAAATGCATCTTGTTTTGTTTCCATTTATTAATTTAATATGTTTTATTTCAATTTAATTAGTCAAATATATCATGCCTCTTAAATAACTCATGATTATAGAGTAAGTAAATTAAATAATATGTTTTATTTCAATTTAATTAATTAAATATAGCATGCCTCTTAAATAAATCGTATGATTATAGAGTAAGTAATTTAATTATTTAACTCATATGATTAAATAACAAGATAATTATTATAACATTCAATCATCATTTATAATTAAAACAAGTGAGTCAAATATATATATAAGTAGATCAAAACAAATGATTAAAACAAGTGAGTCAAATATGCCACTAGATTAATAACATGTCAAAATGATACATGTCCAACAGTCGACATAAGTCAAAATGACACATGTACAAATGATATAAGTAAAAATGATAAATTATATAACTCAAAATGATACAAGTCAAAATGATACGTGTCCAAATGATATTTTTCAAAATGATACATGTCAAAATGATACGACTCAATAATATGGTACTGCAGGTCGTGAAAATGATACATATGATAGTAACCATGAAAAGAGGGATCATAACTATTTATCAGCAATGATCTATGATGCATTCTATATGATCATGAATGTCACTGGCTACTACCAGCAACTGCCTCATCATCATCATCATCGTCATCATCATCATCATCATCATCATCATCACCATCATCATCATCATCATCGTCATCATCATCCTCATCGATCTTGGTGTCTTTTGTATCTATGTCATCATCATCCTCTGCCATGTGATCTATACCAGAACCAACATATTCTGGATCTATATATCATGAGGATCATCTTGATCTTTTGGAAGACCCGTGTTCTGCAAAAAAAACATTTAAAATGAAAAGTTATTATTTATTTCATGCAATAATTTATTTTTCTGTTATATATGTAATATTACAACATGTGAAACGAAACCATAATCATATTACTATTACCCAGATTTTCACTCATAGGTTCAATCGGGTAGAGCCTATTGATTTTTGAAAGAAAATGGTACATTTGCTATTCCCCTTACATTGCATTCATATATACAAATGAAATAACTTGAGAGACTGCAACTATAGATCATCGCATTTATATAGATGCATGAAACATAAGAAGATTTTGCAAATTTTCTTCTGAAAAAAGTTATTTTATTGAGAGAAATATTCATTTAACTCACACAAGTCGTGAGTTTAACTGTACTAGCTTATTCAATGCAAATCAAAATTAACATGTACATGAATAAGTAAATGAATATAAAAGAATAACATGTAGGGAGGGTAACCAGTCATTGCCTGTGAATGACTGGTTATTTGTCGAGTCTTCTTGTCTGGCTACTGCTCAAGTTGTCCTGGTATTTTCCTAGCTCCTTGATATCCTATTCCTGCATTAGTCAAAGCAATGTGTTAGAGAAATTCTCTAAGCAATGAAAGTTTACACACCATACAGGATCATTTACCTATTCATGTATAAATTGATCTTAATCTGTAGTAAACAAACATTCATATCCTGAATGTACCAGAGAAAAACATTGAAGCCATCAAAATAGCACACCAAAATATACACATTTTTCTAACTTGTTTGCTTCATGTGCAGATATAGGAAAAGTAATGTTGTTGATTTGGTTTATTGGATATCAACACATGGGGTAAATGTGGCTCCCACAAGGGTTGAGCTCAGCGTGCTTTGTTGTACTTTGAAAAGTAATTTATTTCTTTATGATTCCCTCAAGCAATCATAGACCATCTATGATAGTGAATTTCTGTCACTATCATAGGTGACATATATGTTCAAGGTAATCATGAAGAATGCAGACAATGTCACAAAAGCTGAACAATGGTGCTATTAAGTATAGTCACATGGAGCAGATTTCATAAAATGAGGAAATTTGATGGTTTCAAGAATCATTCACAATATAAGATGCCTATTATACAAGTTTAAGGATCTATGTTATGCATATGAAAGACAATTTTCTTGTTTATGTAGCATACTCATGAGGACAGCATAATCATCTCAAAAAAAATAAAGACCATGACATTAAAAGAACAACAGACAGTCATTTTGAGTTAGAGCTACAGCAATAATAGTCATCATCATAGGCAATAGCACGAGGAATGTTAGGAAAAATGCAATGACATAGTAAGCCATAATGTTCACGCGGTCATAAAGAAGACACTTAACAAATTTAGAAAGAATGGCTTGTCAAATGGTGACAATAGAAGGGCAAAGGAGTCAAAGATTTATAAAGTCCCTACATTAAAATTACACTAGATCAATTGTCACTTTTCACAAAAATACAAAACAAGTTTTTCAAGATGACAATGACAGCATTATAAAGTTCATGTTAAGAGAATAACAATCAACTATGGTAGAGATCCAAAGATACAATAGGGACAGCCAAAAAAATGTATGCCAAATCAATATCTTTTGGGTTGTGTGAGGGTAATGATGACAGCGAGTAATATATGATGCAGAGGAGAAACTTAGTAGGTAGTATTCAGAATATCAATATTTTCTCTCAATAATTCTTGCTGCAAATAACCAACAAGAATGTCAATTCCTGATATTTGAAATCACAATTATATTTTGAAGAAATTACCTGAAAAATGATGATGTGGGCCTAGATATTTTTATCAATGGGGATTGTTTGTATCATACAACTTTTTGGTTTTGCTTGAAGGAGCCAGGTCATAAGGTGGGGTATCAAGTTTGAGGATAAGTTAGAATTCTAAGATCAATTTTATACCTTTGGCCCTAATCAGGTGTTTCTTACTATTGAGAATGACATAACATCTAAAGACAACAATGAGAAATTCCAAATCATAATCATGGATTGTAAAACTCAGATGAGGATAGTATAGTTTGGAGGGCTTGAGAAGCAAACAGCAGGAATCACCTAATGAATTACATTTATGATTAAAACTGAAAAATCCTACAGAAATAGTGATGGTGTATGGCATTTGCAGCTTTGGATCAGTCCCACTGAGAAGTTGCAAGGGTATTTCCATAGAATAGGCTACCCCTTCTGACCCCGAATAGTTGAATTGTAAACTTTCAAAAAAAAAATTCCACCAAAAATTTTATCATTCCAGAGATCAGTAAAGTAAGGGTTGTTAGTATTGACATAATCTTCTCTGTCATGTCAAAGGCTTTAGGTGAAGATGGTGATTTCATAGAGTTATATATGACCAAATTATGAGCAGAAATACCAAAGAAAAGAGAAGTCTAATGACAGAAGAAGCTAATGAATGTAGTGAAACAGCAAGCATTGAATGCTTATAGCAGCCAACAAGAAGAATGAGCCCTCATTTTCTAAATGAAGCCCTCTACGAAAAAATACATGAAAACAACAGTCATGAATATAAGGACAGCCTAGATGCATGAGTGAATAATGTATTATTAACAATGCATGAGACAAACAAATACAACTAAATTTCACATTCCTCAAGGTTTGGCCATTCAAGAGAATGATGTTTCTTGTGTCTACAAATAAAAATTTTCACATGGCGGCCTGGGTGTTGCGCATATTCCATTTCTACAAAAATGTTATTTTTATTCATGAACATGCAGGGCAAACACACAGTTCAAATGAAGAGGCCCAAAAAGATAGAGTATAGTGGAAGGTATAATGGTTTTTCTAGAATTTCCATTGAGGAAACCATAAAATACATGACATCTCAGCAGAAAATGAAATTACCCATGTAACAGATCATAAAAAATTAACAAAAACAACAAATATTTTTGATGGAGCATAGCATACCACACTTTATTACATGAATTTTGCATAAAATGCCAGGTTCTCATCCAAATTCACCTCCAAAAGAATCTAACCCTTGATCTGTGTATAAGTCATGGCGGCGCATCAAAACAGATAAAATGTAAGGAGTGAAATGAAATGATGGTGTGATTTTTGATCATTAGGGTTTCTTCTGCCCTAAAATGCCGATAATATAAAGGCATGTTTCTTTCCTTTTATTTTAAGAACTTTGCAATAAACTAATACCTATGACCTTTTCACTAAGCTGTGTTTTGCGAAAACTTGGTCAATTTTCCCTTTTCATATGTCTTCTAAAACATAGGCCGAACCTTGGCCTTTTATTTTGCATTTTTGTTTTAAAATTGTAAAACATTTACTTAAGTGGTGTATTTATAAACCACTTAGCTTGTGTTATTCTAAATACAAGAAGGGATATGGTTGAGTCTTCATGACAAGGACAGGGTATATAGGGAAGTTATTTGCAATTTGCAAACATAAGGAGAGAATATAGGAGTGTTATATTGCTTTTGTGGCAATTTGGAGCTTTTTAGGGGTAGTTTGAAATGTCATCATTTTTTACATAATCAAACTTGATCATTTCAACTTTCTAGAGTTTTTGTGATAAAGATTTGTATGCTATAAATTAGGCTTTATGGGGGCTTACGAAAATGGAGCTTCTAGATCCTTTTTTAGTGGATTTTGATGGGGAGTTGTTGGATATAATCACTTATGTAATTCATTGTAAGGGGTTCTTACTGGATACTTTTCTATCTTGTGGCTTTTGGAGTCCTTTGCAGAAAAGAGATTACGTTTTGTAACTCATGACAAGCATGTATATCTATGTTTCACCTTTGAAATTAATGAGTATAAGCACTTTTCCTTCTCAATCTCTCTGTTAAATTTTGTGTATTTATACAATTGATGAAACTGCTTGTGAAATTGTTTAATTCCTTGAGATTTTGTCTTATCTTAGCACCATTTTGCAGAGCAATATTTATTTTTGCAGGTTGTGAGATGTGTTTAAAATAGAGTATTCTATAGTTGTGAAGTCTTTCTCCCTTCTAGAAGTATAGCCAAATGAACCTTCTCATGAAATGTTTATGCATAAAACATATGTGATTGGGTTGTGTATGACAAAGCTTTTGTCATTAATTGAAAAAGTGTGTAAATTGTATTATGTGTCTTAGTAAATTTGGTGCATCACTGTAGGGTTAAGTTTCATTTTAAGTACCATATCCTTACCCTTTTCCCATCAAGTCAATAGTTAGATGATATTATCAGCCAAGAGCCAGCCTTATCCAGAGGTTCATTTCAACTTTAGGTGACCCACAGCCTTGAAATGATCCCATGTTTCTCTAGAAAGCTCAGTTTTCACAACTTTGCATAGGGTGCATTTCTAAGAGATAACAATTAAATCATATCAAAGTGCACATACCATAATAAAATTTCATAAAAGTTACAACTAATATGTCATTCCAATGATGTAAAACATGCAACAATTCTAATAAACATTAGTAAAATATGCCAGCATTTGGTGGAAGAGGAAGAAAGATGACTAAAACTCTTGAGGCCCACCATAATGGATTTCATTTTTAGAGAGAAAAAACCATCATTCATTTGTACTTCATCATAAAAAACATTGCAATTACATTAGTAATCAAAACTCAACTAAAAGGGGAAAAAATGATACCTAAGGTAGCATGCTTTATCATGGAAAATGTCATCCAAACCTCCACCTAAATCTCGGAATTGAGAGTGAATTATCATATCTAAACCCAAGAAAGAATATATGTCAAAATGATAGGTAAAGTGCACCTAACGCAAAGGATGGCAGTTCAAAAGATAAAGCACACATTTTCATGGCTCAAAATAACAAGAAGGCTGCCCAAAAAAGTGGCAAACAGTTTATAAAAGTGCACGTAGGATATGAAGCATGGTGAGGAACTGAGGAAAGAATGCTTGGGTAATAAAAATGCCAGAAAAGGTTTTATGAATTTGTGCCTAAGTGTTAATAAGAGCTTTGGGAAAGGTGAGGTACAATTTTTGAGTGGCAAAACAACTTAAAAATTTTGCCAAGAAGATTTAAAAGTGGCAAGAGGTTAAGTGAAAAGAGGCTAAAGTAAGCATGAAAATAAATTAATATGAGGTGCACTTTTCAGTGGCCATGATGTAAGCAAGGGGTTAGGATCACTCAACAAACTCAATTCAATGAGCCTCAAACAGATTTCAAAACACCAACTCTTGAACTCTTCAAATTTCACTTTTCAACTAGGTCTTTCCTAGTAGGTCTGTTGACCCTGTTTGGGATTTTTCTCACAAACTTCACAAAGGAATTCACAAAAAAAATAGAGATTTATATACCTCTTAGTGAGTTACAAAACATGCCTCAAAATCATCAGATGTTGTTTTGGAACATGTGCCTCAAAATGGGCCTTCACCGCTGTCCTAATTAAGCTAATGAGGCCTAATTTATAAGGAACTACCCTTTAAACTCTTCACAACCCTCAATACTTTTTTGGGAAGCAATTTACATGTGTCCAAACCCTTAAAAACACATTTTTTTTCAAGAGAAACTCACCTCTACATACCAAACCACAAAGCCCTCATTTTAAGCCAATTTGAGGAGGGTTTATTGAAAGTAATGGTTCCACACCTTACCAGAACTTGCCACTACCTCAGACCTTCATAAAAACATCTGCACAAACTCAAAACACCATTACACATGCAGCTCCATTCATATTTTGTCAAAACCTTACTTTAGTTCCTCAAATTCACATGGAAAACTCATGAAAACACCCTAGGGCATCACCTTAAAACCATACAAAACGTATCCCTTGCATCCCAAACCATTTTCACACCTATATTATCATGAAAAAATACATTCCAATGAGTTACAAGTCGTGAAAGTAGGTGGAATGTCTAAAACTTTATTTTTTACACCAATCAAAACCCTTGACAGGCTATAAACAGGCAGTTCTAGAAAAATGAAGATATCTCACTCAAAACTCAATATTAGAACCTCCCACTTGACTAATATGAAAGATAAAACATGACCTCAACACATTCCATCACCCTTGGGATGTTGTACTTCTGTATAGATGAGAAATTCAGCTTGTAGCAGCAGATTTCTTGAAAACACAAAATTTATGTAAAGAAACTAAGAGATTTTGTGGTATTTCTTTCAAAATGCAACTTTCCAACCCCCATCACGAGGTGTACATGTATTTTAAATGTTTTCCAACCCAAAAATAACTCCCCAAACCTACCAACCACTTTTCAAACACCAACTAACCGTTGCCCTTTACAAATTTTGCATTTTTGCAAGTTTATTGTTGACAACTTTTTGCATATTTGCAATATTTTCACTTTTGACCCTCCTATTCACCTAAGAAATTACCAATGACATTTTGATACCTTATTCCACTTGTTAGAATGACTCAGCACAATAAAACTAACATTCAAAAGTCCTCAAAGTTGATCACTTACATAAAGAATGGTCTCATTAGACCTTATTATGACTTAAAACACCCACGCAACCTAGAATTAACCACCAAGACTCAATTTTCACAATTCAACTAGAGAAAAATCATTAAAATGGATTGGTGCTCTTGCACCAGGCCATAACCACGAAAAACTCCACCAACTAGAGGAAAATGACATAGCTTAAAAGGTGGCACACTTTTGAGTGGAAAAATCCACTAAAAGTTCCACCAACATAAGTTAAAAATGGAAAAAACTTAGTTTCCTCTTATCTAGATTTAAAATCATGATTTGTGGCACTTTTTCAATTGGAAAATGCCACGTAAAACTCCTCCAGTGCACTTTGGGAGTGGATTTTCAACACAAAACTCCTCTTAGCAGGTGAGAAGAATGGCTAAAGCGTAAGTCATTAATGTGTAAGCTACTATTTTTGGTAATTGACAACTTCAGCATTGGCTATTTTTGTACGATGGAGATATGAGCTTATTTTCGGCCTTTATATTTTATTTATTTTTTTAGAATTAGGTGTGTTTTAAAAAAGTTTTTTTTTCCCTTTTTTGTAGATAGGGATAAGATAGCTTTAAAGCAATACTTCTTCAAATATTTCATTGTTAGATTTCAATCACTAAAAGCTACCCTTTGTAAGCTTATAAATAAATGCTTTGAGCAACTTATAAATATTAGTTGATAAGCCTATGAAAAATAAATTGGTGTTCATGGAAGTTATTGATTTTGAGTTTGAAATTCCATTAATTAAATTGAATTGAGTAACTTTGGTGCAGGAGCACCAAGGTCAAGTTGTGGAACTAGGAGGTCTTAGTTTGGATTTTGTAAATTTTGAGTCTTTTGAATGTAATAAGGCAATTTCAAGGCAATTCCTAGTGTATTAAAGTCATTTAAGTCATATTTTTAGTTCATTTTGTCAAATAATGCAAAAAATGTAAAATCTTGCAAAGTTGTTATGGCAAGATTGCAAAATGGCAGTTATGGAAGTCCAAGAGTCACCTAGTGGGGTTCGTTGGAAAACAAGGTGGTAGTGGTTGATTCATGCATGTAATTCATTTTAAAGGCCTTGTAAACATTTTGTGAAAGAGATACTTTCAAGAATTCAAAATTAAAAAGCCAAAAGCCATTGTTTTTATAGAAATTTCTAATTTTTGTAACATTTTCAACAATTTCAAGCCATAGTATGAATCCGTACAAGCCCTTACTACTCTACAGGTGCTTGGATCAGGTGTGGTACAGACCTAGCTTTGATTTTCATCAGATTTGGAGGCTCTACATTGATTTTAACATATTTTATTGTTGATCTACAGAAAATAGGTCTGAATTTGTACATACAAGGGTTTTGAGGCCTTAAATGGAGTTCGACCCATTCCACCTTCTGTAAACTTCTATGACTACATGGAATGGGTCTATTAATGTAGGATTAGGTTTTTAGAGGCTTGAGGGAGTAGAGGCAAGTCATTTGAGGTCAATGGGCGTGAAGCCTAGTTGCAAAAATGAGTGATTTTTTAGTGAAAAAGAGTGAAATTGTGAGGTTTTAATATGGAAAAGTGTGAAATTTGTGGGGGAAGAAATTTATGAAGGTTTATTAGGTGTTTGAAAACATATTTAATCATGTTAGAAGTGGTGGACAAGTGTTTTAAGGCTTGGATCATAGTTTTTCAAAAAACCTTCCTTGAAAGGACATAAAGTGAGGATTTTGCAATTGGGTGTTTAGAAAGTGTTTCTCTTGAAGAGTAAGGTGGATTCTAAGGTTTTGAGACCTGATAAGTAGCTAACCAGCAGAAAATTAGAGGGGCAGCAAGTTTTAATAGTATTTTCTTTGAAAAACAGGCCAAAATTGGCCTTGTAGGACAACAGTGAAGTCTAGATTTGAAGAGGTTGGTCCAAAGTGACCATAGATTGTTTTGAGATATATTTTAGAAGGCTCAAATGGGTCTTATAATATGGTTTTTTTTTTAGGAGATTCAATTTGGTGTTGAATATTTACCTAATTTCAACTATATGGACTACTACAAGAGTTTAAGTCCTTGAATGCAAAAATTTGTGAGTCTAATGAAACAAAGTTTTTTGAGTGCTTTGTTGATTTGAACCTATCAACTAAATGATTTTTAAGGTTTACTAGAGGTTAGGTGAGAGTTTGAATCAATTTTTGGTGGTTTGGAGTCTTTTTGGCCTTGTGAAATTAAGGTACAGTGAAGAGAATTTGGGTAAAGTTTGTGTCAAACAAGAGAATTTGAATTTGGTTGATTTGAAGACCTCCCCTACATTGCATCAAACTTTTTCAAGCTTTGTATTTATGCTTTTTATTTAGTAAGTGGTAGCTTTGTTTATCACTTGGCACCTTTTTTTTGGAGTCATGTGATGTTCAATTTTTTTAACACTCCCTTGTTGATGGAAAACTACTAGTCTCTACATTATCCAAAAGTAAGCATTCATTTGTTTTCCCTTCAAAATTTGATTGCAATGGAATATTGGTCTTTGTTTTAGCTAGTAGGAAGTTGTGTTTGTTTGTTTGTTTGTGCTTGATAGTTTATCCTCTACTATTTTTTAAAATATCACTACAAAGTTTGACTGTTAACAATTTGGTGTATGCATTTGAGGGCAAAAATATAGTCATTTAGTGATTTCCATTTATGCAAAACCCCCCATTGAAATCTTGTATATTGTACATATAAATTTTGACTATAGTTTTAGTCTAGGGTTAGGTCTTAGGGAGCCTCTCCTTACAATTTGAAGAACAGTTCTACGGTGTGCTATTCTATTTTCAAAGGGTTTCAAGGCATATCTTATGAAAGTCAATCTTATTGGGGAATGATGAAGAGATCAATGAATTTGTGGAAAGAGAACACAGCTTCATTTCTGAGAACAAGAAAAATGAAATTAAAGTTACATACATCAAAAGGAAATAGAACCATGTTTATTTTCATAATTGTGAACCATATCATCTCCAATTTTGTCTTGTTCAGAGAAAAATGAACATACAGAAAAACAGTGCAATTTTCTTGTGAAGCGGGTTCTGAAAAATGAAAATGTAATTTTTTTGCAAGAAAGGAGAAGGATATGCATAATATTACAAATCCATGGTTTAGGGTTTCTTGGTTGAACCCCAAATGTGGAAGGATTTATTTTTCTTTCTGAGAAGCGAAAGATCATGCCAAGAGGCTTGCACTCATTTTTCTGAGAGCTCATATCTGCAATAGGAGTCACGGGTTTTTGAAAAACACCATATCAAAGAAAAACCCAAAATGCCATTAAATAGAGCCTGCAGCCATAATCATCAAGCCATGAAGGAGGCTCAAAAATATAATAAAGAAAAGTTTACACTCTGTTCTTTTTGGAAATAGAAAAAATATTCTAGAGAGGTCGCGGCCAAGCTATCACCAAGAAAGAGAAAAAATACAAAAATAAAAAAATATTTCATCGTTTGATCAAACCAACTATGGAGAGTATGATTTGTTTCATTTCTTTTGCTAGTGAGCTAAGTCCAGAGAAGTCGAGCCAAGATAGAAGGGTTTCAAAATAAGGATGCATGGTAGAAACAAAACACCCATTCATTTGTATCTATTGAGTCCAAATCAAGCTTGTTTTGAAAGAAAACGGAGGTAAGATACAGAGAAATGGCGCATAGAAACTTACTCTTCTTGTTCAAAAAAATGAAAGCTCCAGAAGTGATTTGATGTCAACCTCAAAACAAGCAAGGCGTCGACAAAGTAAAGCAAGAGAAAAATGCATGAGAATCCGAGAAGGAATGTCTTTGAAAATGCATTCAGATAAGTGGAAACAAATGATGAACCATGAAAGCTTTACCTCATTCGGCCTCAACAAAAAAATTTGTGAATAATACTCTCAAAAGTAGTGATAAAATCGACAAAGACTCCTTCAGAAAGCTTGAGGTTTCAAACCCTAATGATGGCGGCATGTGCAGGGCAAGGGAGCTCAAAAAAACCAAGTGAAAATGAGAGTTGAAAATTAGGGCTTGGGTATTTTGTTCTAACTTATCATGGCAGAAAAAATATTGATGTGAAAAAACTCCCACACAATCACGTATAGTGTATATGTTTAATCATTGAATCTTTTAATATTCAAACAAGTTTATAAAACAAAATACATAGATTTTATAATAATAAATTACTATTATCTATTAAATTTATTAATTTGTATGTTCAATTAATAATTAAAAACTATTGATGTTATTTTATATAAAATAAAAATATGAAAAATATCTTTAACAATTATTAATTTTAATTTTAAAATATATATAGAAAAATATTTATTTAAATAAAACTAAAATGAATATATGAATTAAATATATAATTTAATCATTAAATTATGATTTTAATTATTATAATTTAAAAAAATTGTGTGATTGTGATTGTGATTGTGATATTACATTAGATTCCTTGCACGCTAAGATTTTTTTTAATTAAAATAGATCTGGCTCTTGCATTTCTTCCAAACCATTCATATTATTATTGTGAAAAATAAATTCTAAATAATGATTAATATTCAACATAAAAATGTTATTATTATTTATTTATTTTATAATATGTTACAAATTAAATATTACAATTTTTAATTGAAAAGAAGATAAAAATTCCATTTAATTCAAACGCTATTAATTCTCAAAATTAAGATCATATAATTATCTTCATATTATCCTTTAAAAACATTTTTTTATCCTTTACTCAAAAATTTTAAACATGGGCAAATTTGTAGATGATTGAATGCAGAAATGAGGTGTATTATGCCATAAAATGTACAAAAGGGATATAGTTGAATTTTTAGGCCCTTGCAGTCACACCAAGGGACATATAGGGTTGAGGGTCCAATGTATAGGGTAGAGGGTATACTAGGGGTTGAGGGATTAGGGTTTAAGGGTTGAGGGTTGAGGGATTAAGGTAGAGATTTTACTGGGGTTTAAGGGTTTAAGGGTTGAGGGTTGAGGGTAGAGGGTAGAGGGTAGAGGGTAGAGGTCGGTTTAAGGGTTTAGGATTTAAGGGCCGAGGGTTGAGGGTTTAGGGTTTAGGGTTTAGGGTTGAGTGTTTAATTGTTTAAGGGTTGATGGTTTAGGGTTGAGGTATTAGGGTAGAGAGAGAGGGATGGATGGGGCAAGAGATGAAGGGAGAAGTGAGATAGAGAGGAGACTAGAAGAGGAGGGAGGGACAGAGATATATGAGGGTTGAGGATCCAATGTATAGGGTAGAGGGTTGAGAATTGAGGGTATATAGTTGAGGACCTATAGGGTTGAATATGGTTTAGGGTATTGGGTTGAGGGTATAGAGTTGAGGGATTAGGGTTGAGGGTATAGAGTAGAAGGTTTAAGGGTTTAGGGTTTAGGGTATAAGGTTTAAGGGTTTAGGGTTTAGGATTTGTTGGGTTGATGGTTAAGGGTTGAGGGTAGAGAATTTAGGGTATAAGTTTGAGGGTATAAGGGTTGAATGATTAGGGTTGAGGGTCCAATGCATAGGGTAGAGGGTATAGGGATTGAGAATTAGGAGGTTGATGGTGAGGGTTGGTGGGATTAGGTAGGAGGGAGGGATGGAAGGAGCGAGATGGAGGGAGAAGTGAGATAGAGGAGATTGAAGAGGAGGGAGGGATAGATATATGAGGTTTGAGATCCAATGTATAGGGTAGAGGGTTGAGAATTGAGGGTATATAGGTTGAGGACCTATAGGGTTGATGGTTTAGGGTATTGGGTTGAGGGTATAGGGTTGAGGGATTAGGGTTGAGGTAGAGGGTAGAAGGTTAAAGGTTTTAGGGTTTAGGGTTTAAGGTTTAGGGTTGAAGGTTAAGGGTTGAGGGTAGAGCATTTAGGTATAGGTTTGAGGGTATATGGTTGAAGGATTAGGGTTGAGGTCCAATGTAGGGGTAGAGGGTATAGGGGTTGAGGGATTAGGGTTTAAGGGTTGAGGTTGAGGTAGAGGGTGAGTTGAGGTTGAGGGTTGAAGGTTTAAGGGTTAAGGGATTAAGGGTTGAGGGTTGAGGGATTAGGTAGAGAGTTTACTTGGGTTTAAGGGTTTAGGGTTGAGGGTTGAGGGTAGATGGTATTGGGTACCCTGAGGGGTAGAGGGTAGAGGCCAGTTTAGAGTTGAGGACCTATAGCGTTGATGGTTTAGGGTATTGGGTTGAGGGTATAGGGTTGATGGATTAGGGTTGAGGGTAGAGGGTAGAAGGTTTAAGGGTTTAGGGTTTAGGGTAATTTAAAGGTTTAGGGTTGATGGTTAAGGGTTGAGGGTAGAGCATTTAGGGTATAGTTTTGAGGGTATATGGTTGAAGGATTAGGGTTGAGGGTCCAATGTATAGGGTAGAGGATATAGGGGTTAAAGGTTTAGGGTTTAAGGTTGAGGGTTGAGGGTTGAGGGTTGAGGGATTAGGTTTGACGGTTGAGCGTTTAGGGATCTTTTGATGCAAGTGAAATGTAGGCAAGCAATTCAAGGCCAGTGAATATTGGGGAAGGATTTTTTGTTCTAAAACCCCTAATCCCTACTAGATCATAACAATTAGGCACAAAACCCGATGTTAAACCTGGTGCTAAACCCGACACTAAACCTGGTGCTAACCCGGTGCTAAACCCACCTAAATCCAATGCTAAATTTGATGTTAAATCTAGCACTAATTAGCACCCGATTTAGTGCCTACTCATTCTGATCGGTGCAAAAAACTCCAAAAAAGGCACCATCCCAATAAATAGCACCGACTTTTTCAAAAAATTGGAGAAAAATACATTAAAACAAGGGGTGGAAGCAAAAAAGGGAGCTATTCACATGGATTTGTTGTAGTGCTTGAGCACATTTGATCTCCTTAGGTCCTCCATAAACCTTGGGTGTCGATGGAAGCATTCCAATGCAAAATTCTTGATTGAAATGATAATTCCCATTACCTTTTTCAAGTACTTGAACCTTGGTTTTAGTTTTTGGTTGCTCAATTGTTGTGGCTTTAGTTGAGGTTGACAATAGTGTGGAAGGGTCAACATATAAGAATGAGTGAAATGATATGTCATTGCTGGGTATACGTTGGATTTTATTATATTTCTCTTCCAATTTTGCACAAAATTGGAAGGGTTCAGGATCAACATATAATGTCACCTCCTTTCCTTCGTGAGGAAATTTTAGACATTGGTGAAAGGTAGAAGGAACCGCTTGTAATGCATGAATCCAAGAGTGTCCTAGGAGGAGGTTATATGGTAACTCAAGGTCAAGTACCTGACATGTGGTTTCTATGGTGGTTGGTCCTATCTGCACTGGTAGCCTAGCTATCCCTTCTAAATTCCTTTCGAGTTCATCATAGGCCCTTATAGTAATGCTCTTTCCTTTGTTTATCACATCATCAAAATACCCCAGCTATTTAACAAATTTCAAGTATAGATGTTTAGACCTACACTGTTATCTATCAACACTCGTTTGACCATATGCTTGTGGACACTGACCTCTATGTAGAGAGCCTGGTTATGGAATGACTTATGTGGAAGGTATTTCTCAAAAAATACTAAATGGTTATTGGTCATGATTTTTCCAACCATGGCTTGGAATTGAATAGGATTGAGGTTGTTAGGGACCGACGTTTCCAATTCTCTTTCTAGTATCTCCCTATGTGCAGGTGACAAGTTTAGCAATTATAGGATGGAGATCAAGGCAAGAGTCTTCTTTAGTTGTTCCAAAATACTATAGTCATTGGATGACTCAGATGTGGGTTTAGGTGGGGCTCCTTGTATTGTGACTTTCCCTCATCGAGCAGTCACGTTACATTTAGGGTCTCTTCCTTATATAGTTAATACGTTGACTCTGGCGTCATCTATTTGCGAGAGGGTACCTAGGATGGTACCCTCTTAGGTATAGTTAGAATTGTGATAGTTTTGGTTCTTCCCTTTGTCATTCTTCTTGTTATGGTTTGGAATGGGATTTGTGTAGATCTGGAGATCTCGATTTCTAGGACGATGTTCGATATCCACATCTCCTTTGTCGATAAAGTATTGTATTATATGCTTGAGTCTCGTGCAATTGTTTGTTGTATGTCCTTTGATTCTGTGGAACTCACATAAGTCATCATTGTACCATGGTGTTTTGAAGCTTGGCTCTTCATAGTTTGGGTGATCATTTACCTTAGTGAGGTTTTGTTGCACCAGTTTGTGCATGATTGTTTCAATGGGTTCTCCTAATGTAGTGAACTTTCTCCTTGGTTGATCATATTGCCTTTGTTGTCTTGCTTGATTTGTTTGTTGGTTAACTGATTGGGTGTTTTGAGGATAACTAAGCTGATTGTTTTGTGCATTATTAGGAGCGTAGCTTGTTTGTGCAACTTGCGGTTTTCTTTGTGGTACATTAGGGTTTTTCCCGTTCCATACTACCCTAGCATCCACTACCCCATCGTTTGTAATGTTTTTTTTCTTGGCCCAAATCTTAGGTTTCTCATTTGAATTAGAAGAGTTGTCTCTTGGGTTGTTTAGATTGATCACTCCTTTTGCTACGAGGGCCCTTTCTATGGGCAGTCCCTTCTCAATGGCCTCTTCAAAGTTTGTAGGACACAACATGGTGAGTTGGTAGTTGACTTCTGCTTGGACATTGGAAACAAATATATCTACCAGTTCCTTGTCAAGAATTGGCCACTTGCATCGACTAGCTTTATGTCTCCATCATTGTAAGTAGGAGGTAAAGAATTCTCCTTGACTTTGTTTAATCTTGTATAGATTTGTGATGGTGACATCTTGTTCTATATTGAATGAGAAGTGGTTTATGAATTTGGTAGTCAGCTCAACAAAACCTTTAATTCCTGGTAGTAGATGGGCAAACCATTCCATGGCATGGCCAATAAGGCTATGTGGAAAGAGTCTCATGAGGTAAGAGTTGTTGTTTTGTACTTCCATATAGGTAAGTGCAAAAATATGGGGGGCCGAAAAGGGGGCTTAAGTGGCCACTTTTTTTTGAAATCAGGAAATACTGACCTTGGACGTGAAATTGACGATAGTTACACTCAAAATTTTGAGATGCAACAAAAACAAGGATCATAGTGCTCTGAGTCTACTTTCTAAACTACTAATTTATTTTGAAAATGGTTGAGATTAAGGGGTTAAAAAGAGGGACCCATAGAAATTGTTTTTTTTTTTTTTTTCATAAAAAACATAACATAGCAACTTTTGTGGGAACGTAGCACGGTGAACTTTTTTTTACTATTTTTAAAATCACTTCGGTGAGAAATTAGCTAATAGTATATATAGTTTATGCATGATTTTTTGATAACTTTTAATGAATATTTGATTTTTTTATTAATTTTTCAAAGTGGACACTTCCCTAAAAAATAGATTTTAGTCGTATAGTTCCTACGTGGAAACTAATTGAATTTTTTTTAATATGTGTAGAATGGAGTCTAGTTTCTAAAAATGTAATTTATTTGAAATTTCAATGAATGGTCAAGGCTTGGGGATTCCCAAAGCAAGATATAACACAAGCGTATTATAACGCAAGCATGTAATAACACACTCATGTTATTTCATAGTTTTAACGTGGTTTTTTGTTTGTGCAAGACATAATGTGAGTGTGTTATAACGCACTCGTGTTATGTCTTGCTTTGTGTATGTTTATATATTTGTATGCTTGTATGTATGCTTGTATTTCATGTATGTATGTATGCATACCTACATGTATGTATGTATGTATGCCTCTATGTATTTATGCCTGTATGTATGTATTTGTGTAAGATTGTATGTACATATGTACATGTATGCTTGTATGTATATAAGATTGTATGTACATATGTATTATGCTTGTATGTATGTAAGTATGTATGTATTTATGTA
>VDFB02000015.1:267631857-267652934 GCA_007258455.2 Sequoia sempervirens | reverse complement strand
ATCCTTAATTAGAGGGTGTCTTTGAATTTTCTTAGACTATAATAAATAGATGTTCTCGTAGTATATGGGTATCCTTTCTCTTTCATATGGACAAGCAAGCCATAAAACTTCATAGATACAGTTACACTACTCCTCTCCACCCACAAAGATATGTTTGACTTTCAACGTACTCACCTACAACGAGCTGCCTTTTGTTAACCATGAATTATTGATATTGAATTCTTACTACTTCAATTCTGAGTGCGTACTGAATTCTGGGTGGGCCCACTAGCTTTCCAATTCGGTGAAATTGGCAACCTAACTTGGCCTATTTTAAAAATGGGTCTTACATCACCGAGAGACCCCATTTCTTGGACTCATTTTTTCAAACAAGCCACTACATTGCCAATTTCACCAAATTAGCAAGCTAGTGGACCCACTAGCTTGCTAATTCGGTGAAATTGGCAACCTAACTTGGCCACTACATTGCTAATTTCACTAAATTGGCAACCTAACTTGGCTTATTTGAAAAAATGGGTCCAAGAAATGGGGTCTCCCAATGATTTAAATCACCAAGAGACCCCATCACCAGGAGACCCCATTTCTTGGACCCATTTTTTAAAATAGGCCACCACATTGCCAATTTCACCGAATTGGTAAGCTAGGGTAGAGGGTTTAAGGGTTTAGGATTTAAGGGTTAATGGTTTAGTGTTTAAGGTTAAGGGTAGAGGGGAGATATATAGAGTGAGAGAGAGAGAGGGAGGGATTGGGAGAGAGATAGAGGGTAGAGGGTTGGGAGAGAGATAGAAGGTAGAGGGTTAAGGGTAGAGGGTAGAGGGTTTGAGGGTTTGAGGGTTTAAGGGTTAAGGGTAGAGGGTAGAGGGGATAGAGATAGGATTGAGTGAGTGAGAGAGGGAGATGGGGTAGGAGGGAGAGACTTGAGAGAGAGAGGGGGGAGAGGGACAAAGATAGAGGGTAGAGGGTAGAGGGCTTGTGCTGTTACCAGAGGGTTAAGGGCCAAGGCAGAGGGAGAGGGAGAGGGAGAGAGATAGGAGGAGAGAGAGAGAGACCTGAGATAGGGAGAGGGGCAGGAGGGAGAGACCTGAGAGAGAGAGAGGAGGAGTGGGAGACAGAGGGAGGAGGAAAAGAGAGACGCACGTGAGAGAGTGGGGGTTAGGAGACAGGAGGAGGAGAGAGAGAGAGAGAGAGACCCGGAGAGAGGGAGAGAGGGGGTAGGAGGGAGAGAATTGAGAGAGAGAGAGAGTGGGAGAGAGATAGAGGGCAGATGGTTTAAGGGTTAAGGGTTTAGGGTTTATGGTTAAGGGTAGAGGGGAGAGAGAGAGGGAGTGAGAGAGAGAGTGGGAGAGAGAGAGAGATTAGGGTTCAGGGTTTAAGGTTTAAGGGATTAGGGTTTAAGGCATAGTGTGTAGGGTTGAGGGTTTAGGGATAAGTGAGAGACCTAGATGGATAAGGGGGATGGATGGTTAAGGATAGAGAGAGAGAGAAAAGAAACCTATAAAAATCAACTTTCTCATAACGCGAGCATGTTTTGAAGTAGTTGAGATGTAGTCATTTTTAGGAAGACATAACGTGCTTACGCTATAACGTGAGCACATTATAATGCAAGCACGTTTTGTATTGCTCTAAAAAAGGTAAAAAACTTAATATGCCCGTGATCTCTAGGCCCACATTCTACATATTCTCCTGGTTATGTGTGTGTTCCGACAAAAAGAAGCTTTTTGATGCTTTTGTGAAGTGTGCATGCAATTTTTTCAGATTCTACAACCTTTTTTATGATATTTCCACCATCTTTGCATGAAATAGTAGAGTTTTCACATTGAAAGGCATATAATATCAATTCACTTGTCTCAATTCCATTCAAGACCAATATACAATTGATGTTTGGAGGGAAACAAGCTTTTGAAAAATTCAAATCATTGAGGAGTTGAAGAAAGAAGAATCAAAGGCTACATAATTGGGTAGAACTCCTCCATTTGAATCTCCATTTTTTACATATGTGAAGTCTTTACACATGTTTTTTATATTTTCTTTCATTCTATTTTGGCTTTCTTTGATTTTTTTAATTTGCATATTCCATGTTCATCATTGTGTGTTTGTCATTATATCCTTAGCTTGTCAATGCACATTTTAAATTACACAATTCTTTACACTTGCCAATTACATTTTTAAACCACATCTCTTTGAGGCATTTTGTTACGCAATTGACTTACCTTGTGCATGCTTCCACATTTTGTATACACATATATATGACAAAAGTTATAAGTATGTAAAATAATACATCATTTCTCAATCATTTTCTATGCATGTCCATACCCCTCTCCAAAGCTTTCATTTTCGTATAGGCATGGGGGATGTTGGAAAATGTAGTGGAATTTGGTTTTACACCTAGAAATTGTATATGCTTGAAATTTTTTGAAGCCTTTTCAACAAATCCATTTTGTGCATATCTTGCAATCATTCTAGTCCACGAGGACATATCTCGTTGAACTATTTTGTCAAACAGTTCTACCAAGCAGTTAATTGCCTTATCTATGCTACCAAATTTTCCATACATGTCTACCAAAGCATTTTATCAAACAACATAGACAAGACAATCAGTTGTTTGAGGAAATCTCTCAAAGAAATAGGGTCTCATGGTGATGTGCATTTTTTCAAACAACTGATTGCATTGTCTATGCTACCAAATTTTCCATACATGTCTCTACAAAATTGGAATATATACTCCTCCCACATTGATAGATCTTTGAATCTATTTTGGTTTTCATCTCTATTTCTAAATTTACCTCATCACTAAACTTACCTCATCACTAATGTTGTGATATATTTCACTAGTAGAATTTGGAAAATAAATGACTAGGTGACTAAAAATTTTAGTCACAACAACTAAAAATTACTAAATTGTACCCATTTTTTGCAACTCAGCTATAAATGAGTAAATAAATGACCAATTTGGTCGTTGACTAAAAAATTATTTAGTCGCTGGAATAAAAATGACTAAATAGTTAGTCATCAAATCCAAAGTACACAAATTTTTTAAAAAACAAATCGTCCAATTATTGGCATGATGTATTCATGTGTGTGATGTATTGGTGCGATTATTCACATTCATTTCAGATTCATTCATCTCATTCATTACAGATTCATTTGTCTCGCTTGACCTCACTTCATTTGTTAGCTTGTCATGAGGCGTTTTGATCAGTTATAGCAACTACTTGCATGGGCGAGAAGGATTTGGAGAGGACCTGGAGACTTTTGAAAAGGTGAGCAAAGGCAAGGAATTTAGAGTTTGCTACAATGAATTTGAATTCACTAAGGTCCTCTATAGTGAAATTGGATTTGGGGATGCCCTTTGTAGTGAATTCAGAGGTAATTCAAAACCCTCATTACATTAAACACAAATTCAAAACACTCATTACAATCTACTACTCTTAATAATGTTCTTTTACAATCTTGCCACTGTTCTACTTCATAATGTGTTCAAGCTAAACATAATAAAATTTGGGTGTCAGTGCCAAAATAGAATTTCCTCAAAAAAATTTGATACATTTTCATTACAAGTGCAAACTGTCCTTGTGCAAAGTAAACATGTCCTAGATTTACCCACACATCAAACATCTAAACAAAGATGTTTCCTACAATAGCTTCTTGCACCTGTGTAAAGATTTCCTTTGCAATATCAAATTAACCCCTTTCAACTAGCACAATGGCTGCCCCATTTGTAGCATAAACATTTCTTGGTCTTTGTGCCAACACTTTACAATGGCTACAACATAAAAATTTTCACTACAAGCACAAATTGTCCTTGTGTAAAGTAAACATGTGCTAGATTTACCCACACATCAGGCATCTGAACAAAGATGTTTCCTGCAGCAGCTTCTTGTACCTGTGTAAAAATTTCCTTTGCAATATCAAATTGACCCCTTTCAGCTAGCACAATGGATTCCCCATCTGCAACATAAACATTTCCTGGTCTTTGTGCCAACACTTAAGTGGCCCCTTTTATGACATTAATATCCTCTTGAGTTATTATTATACTCCTATTTTCCAAGAGAAAAATCCCCAAGGCCCATGGGAAATGAACAATGAGCATTTGAGTTTCAACTTGGTTTCATTTCGAAAAGGGGACATTGCATTGTACAAGATTTGTTTAACAGTGGAATAATTTAATCCACCTATTTGGGACTGTAAAATAAAAATAGATGAATTAATCCATTTTCAATTCTAGGTTCTTTTAATCTAGATAGAAAGATAAAGCATAATACATTGAAGGACACAAAAAATGTTCTAAAATAAAGACTAAAATAGGTTTCCCATAAAAAACAAGAAAGAGGAAAAATGAAAAGATAACATACAGATGATTCATTTGAGGTTTTTGATAAGATCTCATTTAACTATGTCAAATGGATTTGGAAGGGACAAAGCATATTTGATTGACTAAAATTTTGAGGTAGCTTATCCATCTTCATTGTATGCATCATCTTCTCTTAGAATCTATTTCTACAATGCACCAGGCCTAGAATTGATTGGGGATGCACTTAAAGTGGATAAAAACTCATCAAATGCTTTATGTATGCTTGGCAACATGGAACTGAAAATAAATGACTGGCTTAAAGCAAAAGAAACAATTAAAGTAGCACACCAACTTGTCTTGGTTGATGAAGCAAAATGAAAAGTTGATGAAGAATGAAGGATTCAGATGGAAAGGAGAAAGCAAGAGGAAGAACTTCGGCGGGTGATGCAACAAGAGGATCAATTTGAACGTGTGAAGGAATTATGGAAGAGTAAGCTTAAGGACAAGGATGATGGTGATGATGAGGCTGGTCAATCTGAGAAGAAACAAAAAAAGGAAAAGAAGAAAAAGCAGAAATAAAGGACCACAAGGCTTATGATTCTTATATGGAGGAACCTAATGTTTCCATGGAAGATGAGTGATAAGGCACAAGATGATGCAGAAAATGCCCAAGATCTTCTTGCAGCTACAGGTCTAGAAGACTCTGATGATGGTGAGACAAATTCTCCAGTTTCAACAAAATCACGAAGGAGACATGCATACTCTAATTCTGAAGATGATGAACCATTGTAGAACAAAGTCCAAGAGAAGATGATCCATATGATGATGATGTCTAGGATTCTTGAACTTTAACCAACCTAGCTCCTATTTTCCAAGAGAAAAATCCCCAATGCCCATGGGAAATGAATGATGAGCATTTGAGTTTCAACAGATTCCAAGAGAAGATGATGCATACAATGATGATGGATAGGCTACCTCAAAATTTTGGTCAATCAAATATTCTTTTTCCCTTCCAAATCCATTTGACATAGTTAAATGAGATCTTATCAAAAAACTCAAATGAATCATTTGTATGTTATCTTTTCATTTTTCCTCTTTCTTTTTTTTTATGGGCAACCTATTTTAGTTTGTTGAAAATTAAATGCTCATCATTCATTTCCCATGGGCCTTGAGGATTTTTGTTCTGGAAAATAGGAACTAGGTTTGATTAAAGCTCAAGAAGCCTATACATCATCATCATATGGATCATCTTCTCTCAAACTCTGTTTCTGCAATGGTTTGTCAACTTCAGAATCAGAGTATGCTTGTCTCCTTCGTGATTTTGTTGAAACTAGAGAATTTGTCTCACCGTCATCAAAGTCTTCTAGACCTATAGCTACAAGAAGATCTTGAGCATTTTTTGCATCATCTTGTGTCTTATCGCTCATATAATTTTCCACATCTTCCATTGCAACATCAAGTTCCTCCATATAAGAATCATAAGCCTTATGGTCCTTATCCTTCTTTTTTCCTTCTTTTCCTTCTTTTGTTTCTTCTCAAACTGACCAGCCTCCTCATCATCATCATCCATGTCCTTATGTTTACTCTTCCATAATTCCTTCACACGTTCAAATTGCTCCTCTTGTTGCATCACCCACAGAAGTTATTCCTCTTGCTTTCTCCTTTCCATCTGAATCCTTTGTTCTTCATCAGCTTTTCATTTTGCTTCATCAACCAAGACAAGTTGGCGTGCTACTTTAATTGTTTATTTTGCTTTAAGCCAGTCATATGTTTTCAATTCCATGTTTCCAAGCATACATAAAGCATTTGATGATTTTTTATCCACCTTAAGTGCATCCCCAATCAGTTCTAAGCTTAGTTGGATCTCATTCTAAGCCTAAGCCATGGCTATAAGACGTAGATATGCATCCATATAATTAGGAAACTTGAACAATTTTGGCCTGTATAAAAGATTTCCTTTTTCAGTATCATGTAGTTGTTCAAACAACCTAGCAAGATTAAATAGTGTTGTGAATTTATCCCATGATAACTCAAGTGAAACACCACCTTCTTCTAGTTGATGGAAGAATTCCATATCCTTAAAGTGCACAGAAAAAACTACATAATTGGCACTGGGGCTTTTATTTATGAATTCAACCCAAATGCCATTTCCTAATGCCTCCATAAAAGTTTGCTGAGCCAACTCTAGTTCATCACGCTCAAAATGAAGAACCCCAATGTTGTTTAACAATTCAATGGGTACTTCTCTGCTCTTCTTCAGAAAAGACTTTGTTGTCTTAAGAGAATCTGAGGTTGCACTAGGGTCTGTCGATATTAATAACTCACCCATCTTGATAAATGCATGGGCATCATGTGGATCTATGTGAGTTTCCTTTCTTAAAATTTCCAAAGCCTTCTCTACCTGCCCTTGTTGAGCATATTCATGTCCTACAGCTTTTAAGCTCTCACACTTCTCAAGATGGACCTCTATAACCTTTTCAAAATTTGAGAGAGAACTCTTAAGATCTCCTAGCTTCAATTCAACCTGTCCACAAAATCATGTGGCCTTTAGCTTCCCTTGACTTATATCATGTAGTAGTAGCCAATGGTTTCATTATCACCTTTACTATGATAAGATCATGCAAGATTATAATGTGAATGAGATTTCATGAGAGGGTGGTCAGTTGAAACAAGAGTTGTCTCGGTCAATTGTTCCATAAGAAAATGTTGCCCTTTGAAAAAACAATGGTTTTCTAGATGATTCAATGCCATTACACAGTACGGGTATAATTCAAAGGCTATATGCATCTTTTCCATTCCTTCATGAACACTACCTTTTTCACTAACTGTGAGAATCCTACAATTAAAAAATGTACAAAATTGACCACATATTTTTCCCGATTTCAAACAGCAAAATTGCCAAAAAAATGTGTTTAAAACTTGTAAAAAAATGCAAATAAAATCACACTGATTTTCGCGCCAAAAAAAACCATGAGACCATCACTTTTTTCTTACTATTATGCTTTGATATATTTTTTCCAAGCATCCATAGCTTGTTTGAAATCACCTATTTTAGGCTTTTAGCCATAGCAGCAAGGTAGTGATCTATTTGATAAAATGCTTTGGTAGACATGTATGAAAAATGTGGTAGCATAGACAAGGCAGTGAACTTTGGAAAAAATGCCTCAAAGAAATGTGGTCTCATGGTGATGGAATGCCATGAAGAATTCCATGACAAGCAATTTTTTTATGGATTTTCATGGAATTCCATCACCATGAGACCACATTTCTTTGAGGCATTTTTTCAACCAGTTCACTGCCTTGTCTATGCTATTGCTTACTATTATGCTTTGATAGATTTTTTCCAAGCATCCATAGCTTGTTTGAAAGCACTTGTTTTAAGCCATAGCAACAAGGAAGTGAACTGCTTGATAAAATGCTTTGGTAGACAATATGTATGAAAAATGTGGTAGCATAGACAAGGAAATGAACTATTTGAAAAAATGCCTCAAAGAAATGTGCTCTCATGGAATGCCATGACAAGCAAATGCAATTGGCAGCTACTCCTAGTTATTAGTTATGCGATGTGAATTAATTGCATAATTGCTTAGGTTGACTTTGTAAAAACTATATTGTAATTGAAATTTTGTCATCTATTAGCATCTAGTTATTAGTTATGCAATGTGAAGTAATGCTTTGAGTTTAAAAGATGTGCAATGCAATGTAATTAGCAATGCAGATGATTATGAACAAATAATTGATACCAATTCATAATATACCCCTATATTCCAACCTAAAATACATAAAAAATCCAATCATACACAATATTACCAACAAATAATTGAGACCAGAATTCGAGCACCAGATTAAATCTTCTTGTCCATTGATTGCTTCAAATAGATATTATAATATAACATAAGTCTTCTCATATATGTTTCTATAAATTCCTATGATGATGATATCAAAATTTAGTCTTGGTTTCTCTTTTATAAGAGAAGCAACAAGCTTCAGACCATTACAAAATATGGCATCTTTTCAAAATTCATGCCTCTTCGTATAAACTAGACTAAACATTAGTTTTTCTAAAAACATAAAACAAAGAAAATAGATAACTAATGAAGTCTGCAGAACTCATGACACCATATTCCATTAATCTCCGTAAGGCACCCATGATCACTAAAGATCTATTCAAGATCCTTTCTCCATATTAGTGTATCTGAATGTGTGGTTCTTCCACTGTGACAGCCCCAAGGCCTACTATTTGGGGGGAGGACCCACATACCTCTACTCCCACTCGTACACTGTATAATCATGTGGCCATTTTTATTCTTGAATTTTCAATATATTTGCAAGGTGAATCTTCCATCGGTTGTCTATTAACGCCCTGCCATCCATGATAAACTTAGAATATCCAACATCCAATGCTATTACTCCATCCATGATTAAGTCAAACATGTTAAGACTCAACTCACCATCCTTTTGTATGCGAGTGATGCACTATGGAATAATCTGGCCAAATTCACTCTTCCATTCATTGAGGTCCTTAAAGTGGTCATCATCTTTCAATAGTTTTGGCACAAACCATTGATTCAAAGTATGAAATGAATTTATTCTTGTTTTGATCTTTTGGTCCTCTCCTTGCATATATTGGAATTCATCTATAACTATTTTGGCCATCTGCTCTATAGGTTTTAATGTTGTAGGAGCCTCAGTACTCCTCTATAATATTCTACACAAGGTTACCAGTGTGTGGTGTATGGGCTGCCAGTTCTTAAAAAGGGGATCTAGTATGGGTAGATGTGTTTTCATCTAATCAATTGCCTGTGTCAATGAGTTGTAGCAATCATACACACTTTCCAACTTATCCACAATTAGCTTTATCCTATACTTGAGGACCTTCTCTAAAAAATTTCAGATTTGCTTATTCACTCCTTCCTTACCCTCATTGTTGGCTTTCTTTAACTCTTCAATCTCCTTTCTAAGAATGCTCACTTGTTCAGTAGAAGCACTTTCTATAGCAACTGGTGGAGCAAGAGGATGCTGGTATAATATTTTTTCCTTGCTTTGTGAGGGGCCTGCTCCTTTCAATTGTTCCTTCAACTTCACATTTTCCATGAACAATTTATTGACTTCATCATTTAAAAACTTTTGTTCCTTTTCATACTCTCCCAATCTAGCTTCCATCTACTTAACTGAAGCTCCGGTGAACATAGTTGAATGCATTATCATGGTTGTAGCTTCTAGAGGAGATGTATCCTTTAATGTTTTCACCATAGTTTTCCCTTTCATTTCCTGCACTACATCTAGTAACCTCGTTTTTGTGTACTCTTTTGTTTGGCCCACAATGCCAAGGTTTCAATCTTAGGGTTATACCCTGTTCCACTTACTCCTTCATCTGAGTCAAACTCAGCAATCAACATTGGGTCCTCCTATGTTCTCACTTGATCAAGTAAAAACATTTTCTTTAATTCCATACCAGGGAAATTAAGTATATTCCTTTTCAAAATCATCTCTCTAGCCTCTTGTGGGCTAACATCAATATTATCAATCCTTAATTCATTAAAATTTTGGGCTACTACTGGTCATGCTAGGATTCCTCAGCTCCCATCATATTTATTTCAACCCTCGCTTCAAACTCTCTCATTTTCATCTTAATCCAAAAGTATTTAAATTCAGGGGTTTTGATAAATTCATCATCTTCCAAGAACTTGCAAGCTACAACTACCCTGTCATCCTCATGCATTTCTCTTTCTCCTTGTACCTCAATATCGACTCTAGCTTCAAGCCTATGGGCTTTAGTTTCAAGCATAGAGGTTGGTCTACTTCAACATCATCCTTGAAATGTCTTAACACATTAACTTATTCTTATGTATCTCCAACCTCCTCACTTATTTCATAGGGCAAAAGTGGCTCTATCTTTTATGTCTTTTTTTTAGAAGGTGGTTTTTCAGGAGGTGATCCTAGAGAAGCATGACATACTGAAACAGTATCCAGAGTTGGTTTTGTAATTACAATACCACTCAGCCTTTTGGAAGACAATTTGGCAAGGTCCCTCGTAGTTGTTGCAATCTTAATTAATTCATGAAACCTATTAATTATCATATCAATCCTCTTGGCAAGATCTGCTTCCCCGATGAAATAACCCAAGAAATCAATGTGCTTCATCTTTCTTTCTTCCTCAAACCTTTTCATAATTTCCCATTTTCTCCTCCTATCATATACCTGTTGAGGAGAAACAATTTTTTATTACAACTTCTTCATAGTCAATCTAGTGAGTAACCATAACATTGGTAAGGATGGTTTGTCTTACAAAATTCATGTGACCCTCAGGGTCAAAAGCTCTTTCCTTTCGAGATTGTAAAGAGTACCTTGATTTTAGATAATTTTGCAAGTCTTCAAGTGTATTCGATCCCACTGATAGTTCCCAACATGTCAAATTGGGTAGAAATGTACCCTTCCTTTGTTTACTCATGACATCCTTTTCCATCCATAGAATCTACCACATGAACTCTAAAAAGGATAATTGATGGGGGGAAAAATTTGGCAGTATATGTGGGGCCTGTGGGCATCCATAAATCCTGATTATTGTGGTATCTAGTAGAAAAACCCAATCATCGAAGTTATGAGTATGGCCTTGCTTAGGTTTCAAAGCCAAATGTCTTAATAATTGTAGCACAAGTGTGTGTAGTCTTGGTGGTTGGTGGCCAAGAACTCTCATAATTTTGTACACAAACTCATCATAGAATATCACATAATTTGAATTCTTACATTTGTTGTCCCATATATAACACCATAGTTGCACTAGAAGCAAATTCCCCTACTTGTCAACCTGACCCAAACACATCCTTTTGCTCCATCTATCTTTATGTCAGTATAATATCAGGTGGCACAGTAAAGAATATTGCCTGAATGTTATGGGGGCTCTATTTTCCCTAATTTGCATAAATGCTTCATGCAATGCTTTCTCAAGATATGAGGAAAAATCATATTCAATTATTTGTCTCAAGGTTTTGGATCGTCATAGCCATCATCATTAAACTAACTGGCATTCGCTCTTCTGCATCTATCCCAAGTACATGACTAAGAGCAAAGCAGGTTTTCTTGAAATAGAATTGGAAATATGAGACTTCAAATGGTTCAGTAGCTGAAGGGGATATAGGAATCACCCTGTTGTTCACACCCATTTTCATGTAAATGGGGACTTCATCACTTCTATGGGTTTTCCTCAATCTAGTATATTCTTCTTTACTTCTTTGCAAATCAATTTTAGTCAGGGCTTGTTTGTTTAGGTCAAAACATTCAATGATGTCTGCTTTAGTCAACACAACTAATGGTGAACCATCTGGCAATCTCACAGACCTAGTAGCAGGATGATAACTCTGAGCCAATACTCTGATGAACTCTACATCTATAAAAATATTTGGGACAATTAACTTGGCCAAATCTAATGCCCATGGATTTGACACCAGAATCTTGCCCTCCCTTTTTTCATAAAAGTACCAAAATAGTTCCCACCCAGAGATAGGGATAAGGGAATCTCTACAACCATGAGCCACATCATTAAAAATATTCTTAAATCCTCTCTCAATTGATTTAGGGAGTATATCCATTATAGATTGGTGTAAGGACCTCTTTTTAACCTTAGATTCTTCATTTTTAGTTTGAGGTTCTTTCTTCTTGGGCGGCATGATGTTTAACTATCTTACTTCTCCTAGTGTATCTAGAATGCAAAATTCCAAACAATCTTGTACTCGTAAAACTTAATTCACAATTTAACTATCTTCTTGTATACTTCTGAAATGCAAAATTCCAAACAATCTTGTACTCGTAAAACTTAATTCACAAGAGTTTTGTGCACTTACCCGAGTTACGATGGTTGCAAAGCTTAACCTCCCCAAACTCCCAACTCCCCGCACGATAATTTTTGCAAATGAGTGCAAAGAGAATGTCAAATTCTTGGTTTAATGGCTTATGAGCTCAATCATGTCAACATTAATATCAACCTTACACCAAATATTTTGCTCATAGTTTGAGTTTGAACATGCACCATTGATTTACAAGATCGGATGGTTGATGTGATTCATGCATTTAATACTGCTCTATCACCACCACTTTCTATAATTTCCATGGGATAGAGGGGTATAAACCGCTATACTACATGCTTCTTTTCATTTCACCGCGAGGTAGCGGGATCCTTACCTCTATACCACAAGCTTGACTAGTTTAACCCATGGTACTGTGGTTTACAATAACAGTTACCACCATACCGCATGCTTCGTCACATCCTTCTGCAGTATAGTGGTTCATACCACCCTACTGCATGCCTTTATGATCTTCCTTGCGGGATGGCTAGTTATTCCTTGTTATACTGCACCCTTCATTTTTCCTTCTCGTGGTATGGTAGTTTATGATGTATTTAAATTCTCTCATACCACCCAACTATGTCCTCATCATAATACTTCCATGGTATGGAAGTAAACATCTTCATGTTGTTTGTTACACACCACCAACCCGCCAAGGGTTCAGATTACTGCTGCAAGATCACGGTAAGAGACTGTTAAGGGATTTGGAATGTTTTTAGCTAGACATTTTTTTGCTTAAGTATATATATGATGAATTTTTGGCTTTGTATAGGTCTTTCAGTGTCAGTCAGACCTAAAAAAATTACATGTTCAGTTAAAAATAAAAAGGAATATAAGGGTCAATGCTTGGGTCATGGAGCTCAAGATTAATTGTGATGATGGAACTAGGCAAAATTTTAAGGTTCTAACACACCTCATGATGAACTAGATTATGTTTTTCCTTCATCCTATTTGTGTTATGTTTTTATGAGTTCTTCTCTTGTGAATATATCCCTAAGGAAAATTTGTTTGATACCTGTAATTGTAAACATCTTCTTGGTTTTTTACTGCAAATTATTTTTAATCTATAAACTGAATTTTGTTTTAAGTTTCCATTTGCATTTATCAGCAGATTGGAAAGTCAATAGTTATCAACTTATGCACTCAATAAAGTTTTACTGATTCAAGTTGTTGATTTATACATTATTGTTTATTTGGACTTCAAGAAATGAAGACAAGGACTGTAAGGCACAAATTAGATGATAGTGATCACAATGTTCAAATTCCAGAGACAGAATATGAGCACGCACGTACTAAAAAAGTGGCCAAGAATAATGAATATTTTTTGAGTCTTGGTTTGAAAAGGTAAGTTGTAAATCCACCAAGTAGTATATTATATGTTTAATAGTGTTTAATCAAATTTTATAGGCAAGAGCTTTATGTATATAAGACATAATATGATTTTTTTTTGTTTTATAGGCAACAAAAAGAGTGCAAAGAAAATGTGGAGAAAAAAAAAAGGAAAAAAAAGATACAATGTCGCCATCTCATAGAAGCCAATGCTTTTGTGATTCAGCAAATGCAGTTGGTGAAAATGATAATTGTGATGATGTGCAGCTTGGTATAGCACACAGTGATGTGCATCCTAATATAGCACATGGTGATGTGCAACCTGATATAGCACATGGTGATGTGTACTGATATAGCACATCATCATGTGCAAGACATGATGACTTTAGACTAAGTCTAAGAAAGGTTATTGAAAAAACATCAAGGAAAAGGAACAACTATTTACAAATGTTTTTTCAACACAAGGATGTGTTTAATAATGTGGAATCCATGAAAACTAATAATGATCTACCTACTCATGCCACACCTGATGTGGCCAAGGAGCATGAAGTTTTAGTTAATGAAATTCATGAAGAGAGACTGCTTGCATATGTTGTGCCTCAAAGTGCACTTGTTGAATCTAAAACTTTTGATGGAACTAGTGGATCAACCAAAAATATTGGTAGTGGTAATTTAATAGATGTAGATGCTTTAATCAAAGAAAAAGATTGAGTCAAAATTTGTATAGATCTACTAAGAGGAATGCAAAAGAAAGAAAATTAGAAGGAAAAAAATTGTTCTTGCTTGAGGTATCAAGAGATGGTGAGCCCATTGGGCCAAATGCTGCAAAGTGAGCCACCAAGTTGGGTGTAAGATGTAGGGGCCATTTGGATATTTGCAAATCAAATTTGGAGAGCAAGATCCATGAGCTATGAAAAATGTTATACAAAAAATGGAAAATGCTTTTGAGGTCCTACTGGTGGATAAATCTCTAGAAAATATTACAAGCAAAGGATGAGAGTTTTGATTAACAATTATAGATACATGTGCAGAAAAACTATCATGTTGGGAAAAGAGAGGTTTGACTCCAGTCTATCTCCCAAAGAGTGGGAGGAATTGAGAGAAAGTATGCATTCCAAATAATATTTGGTAAAGACTAACAGAGGCAAGAGAGCAAGAGATAATGTGAGGGCTGGATATACATTTGGACGAGGCGGGTTGCATGTCAAAATGGAAAAATTTGTAGTAAGTGTATGGCTTTTTGGTTCAAGTTACATTGTGTTATTTATTTCAATTTTTTATTGAACTAACTATAGATTGAAATTGACATGGTATTTTAGGTGGAAAATAGTAATAGAGAAGCAAGTGTAGAAGATCTTGTCAATTATATGGCAGCACTAAATGCTAGTAAATCTGAGAGTTGGATGAAGTTAAAATCTAATTCGTCAATAGAGATTGCACAACCATCTATTCAATGCCTAGTAGGAGCCTCTGTAGATCATGTCAACTCATATGAACAAGGGTACCAAAAGGTAATGAGTTGCATATTAGATCTCAGTCACCAAGTTTTGCAATTGGTTGAAACCGTTAACCCTAAGTGGTTTTTGCATGGAATGTATATAAATCCATGGATTCAAAATGAGGTAAGAGGCTCTATAGATCTCATTTCTCTTGTTTAGCAGCTTTATATGCAAATGCCTCCAAATATGTAGATATTGAAATATCTTGAGCATAGGAGAACTACAACCTGGTTGCTTTTATTGTTGAGTGATCCGTAAAATAAAATTTTTTGGACAAATTTATAGCTTACGCTTCTTTACTTGACTATTGAATGCTTTGTATATTTTTCACACTCCATGGTTAAAACCACAGAGTAATTTTTTCAAAGCAACAAGAAAACAAAAATGCCTTCATGGTGTCAATAGAGTTGCCATTATTGATAGTGATGAAGTGGACAAGAATGTGCAACCCAGTCATCTTAGTTGTCCTAAAGTTGAGGTAATTACTATAATAGTTTTCAATTATTTGTCCCAATGATTTTTCATTCTTCAAGCTTAAATTTTTTTTTTGGCCAAAAATTTATAGCTTTTGCATTGTTTACTTGACTTATATTAATTTTTTCATGATGATTAAACCACATGATGTAGAGCAATTATATGAAATAAGGACAAAAAGAAAAAGGCCTTGTCAATAGAACTCTTTGCAAAGTTGTACAACTTAATTTTTGCAATGACGTTGATAGTGGTTATGATGATGAACTTGATGAGCATGCACATGATACTCATAGTGGTAGTTGTGTTGAACTCGAGGTGAGCGCCAGAAACCACATGCAAGAAGTAATGGTTGTTTTATTATGTAAATAAGGGTAATCATTACCTATTTGATAAAAGTTGGATGTTAGAATAGTAATGAAGTGTAATTATTAGTATATTACAGATTATGGAATTAAGGAGAAGAAAACATATAACCTACATATGGAAGCTTAGAGCTTAGTTGTAATAGAGTGTTTTATAAAAAGCACATACAAAATTGATTTGTTCTAAGACATAAGACATTACATACAACCATCAAAATAATATAATGTGTGTTTTATATCTCAATATAATGTGTGTTTTTTTTTTTTTTATGCATTATTTATTGATAAACTCCAAGAAGGGGATACAATTGAGGTGTTGGATCTGCATGATGGTGTTGTTGTAGGCATTGGGTGGATTCAGTCACTATCTATTATAGATGGAGTCAAATTCAAAGGAACAGGAGATGCAAATGTATGTATTTTACAGGTCTCAAGTAACATACCCTTTCCTCATGTAGCCAAAATAGATGGAGTTGTCCATATGAAAGAGAAACTAGGGACCTTCGCATGGTTGCCACTAAAATATTTGAAAAAAATCATAGAGAGTTAGCCATAAGTGCAAAAGTGAAAAAGAAGGGTTAGCAGCAACAAAGTGTGGAGAGTGAAGTTGCAAACAGAGTGTTGAAGTTATAATAGCTTCAGGCTCATCCTTCCAGCCACGAGTGAAGACATAAATTCATATAGCCTAACAGCTATTCATTTATTTGTGATAATTAATGTGAAAGGGGCGCTTCATATGGAAACAATGTAATTTCCATCTTGGTCGACCTTCCTTGTAATTAGCATTTATTATTTGTAATTTTATTTTTTCTTGGTGGCTGACTTGCTCTTGAATAGGTGTGACCTCTCTATCAATATGTATATATATAGAAGTTCATTTTCACTCCATTGGACAACGAAGCAAGTTTGATTCTTTCTCTCCAGTTAAGTGCGAATTCTTCAAGGGCAGATTTGAAGTTAAAGGAAGTGCAAATTATTGTTTGTGTTTGCATCTTGAATTGGTGCAGAATACAGGCCTTGAGTGTGGCCTCCTTTAAAGAGATTTGTTGCCATCTTATATATATAAGTGATTTCTTTGTTGCTGGGTTTTTCTCCCTCAAGTGGAGGGTTTTCCCAAGGTATATGCTTTGTTATTGTGTCTATTTTTTTTTTGAATTATTTTATGTCTTAATAATCTGATCATAAAAACAACATGGTATCAGAGCAGGTCTTAGAAAAGATCTGATCAATTATGGCATAAAACTATATCAAAAGAAACGATACAATGAGGTATTGATACTTGAAGAAGCAAATTAAGTATCAGGAGCTCTTGCGAAAGTTAAAAGACTCGAGTCAGTTCTACATTCTCATGGAAAATAGCATGGAGTTCAATACTTAGCAAGACTACAATGCGTTGGTGATCCCAATCTGTAGTTTGATATTGGTGGAGTTTAATTCAAGCCGCATAATCTGAAGATGAACCGACTTAAGGCGAATATGAATAAGAGTCGAGATTCAGCCTTGACAAAGGAAAGCCACATGAATATTTGGACAAAATTGTTACTGGTGATTCCTTAACAGATATGTTGATATTGAATTGTCTGGTAGTTTAGAAGGCTACAGAGAGCATTGCATATAGAATTATTCGTGAATAAAGCTAATGTAGGAGTCGTCAGCCCTGGAGGTTGCCATCGTCGTATACAGTTTAAAGAAATTATGCTTTATTCGTCATAGCGCATGGATAATAACAGGCATTGCGTCTTAGGTGAAAGTATTTAATTGAAGTCATACATAGCCTTGTATTAGCCGCAATCGTATACTCCATGGGTTGCTGAGAGGCCATTCTGTGATGAAGATGGGATTGAGAATCTTCATAATTGGCTGAGTTTGTATTAGAAGTTGTCGGAAAACATCAACTTGCACCTTTCGCCTCCTTTTTTTATTTGGAGTTTTAGGAAAAACTCAAGAATATGAGTTGCGGGCCTTTGAGAATATGAGTAGTCGTAGTTCTTCAAGTTGATTGAATTCTTTTGTCACCTCTTTAGTTTCATGATCTGTCTAAGATTCTTAGCACCTGAAAGGGTGAAGTTTATCGGACATGTATAGTGAAGTTGTCGAGTCAAGAAGGAGCCACATATCTATCAAGAGTGTTGGAGATAATGCATCAACCTTTTCTTGGCAGTTGTGTTGTCGTCGTCAGCACAAATTACAAATCTATAATATCTAAAGCCATGTCAAAGATGACGAAAGTTATCCTGGAAATTAAAGTCTTTTGCCATCATTGTAGACAGCAAGGTTGGGTATTTAAAGAAGTCGTATACACAAAGGAGGTCAAGTGTCTGATTTATTCATGGATTCAATAAATTACTTTTGCTATCTGCCACCAGATTGCATGGAAGTCCCTCATAGCCTGGTAAGGTGGAGAAGAGGACAAACTGCAGTATGTTGTCTTCAGTAAAATCCATGATTGGAGTATTAGAAAATTTCTAAGAGTCCAATAAGCACGGGCATCGCCTTGAGGGCACTCATTTTTTAAGTTGTGGAGATTATTCAGGGAAGAATCGAAAGTAAATGTTAAAGGAAGAATGCCAGAACACATCTATTGAACAACAATTTATTGAGTTGTAGATGTTTGCTTCATCAGGGTACATCATAGAGCTTATTACACCTGTATTGCAATCCTAGGTGGGTTGCAACTGGAAACGAAGTGCATCACAAATTTGAATGGTCAAAGACCATGTTCAAATTTAACCATGCCACATCTAAAAATTCTAAGTCATGGGCATGTGTTCAAGCCATGAAGGTTGTGGATTGATCTGAGCGCAAGAGCAACAAATCATATTGTGTCTAGTATTTGCATCCATCAAAATATTTAATGAGATAGGTATTGTTTATTTGTTTGAGATCACCTTTCTAGGCTGAATTTTAGTTTGCTGAGTTATATCATTTATTTGGATCATGTGTGATTAGTAAAGAGAGATTGTGGTTTCTCTTGATTTTTGCTCACTAGCATAAGATCCTTTAAAGATTCCACTTATTCATTGCAAATTATTTCATGTTGGTTGTGAATATTTTTTAGTGTGACTCTGAAATAAAAAGAGAACTACAATTTTGATGGTGATTAGTTGGTCACATCGATATCATTCTATAATGCATGAACTTTGATAGAGCCTTGAACTCTTGGAGAGGGTTGGTTCTACATGCTAACTGCATAATGCATTTAAGAAATTTGCAGTTGTGCAAATTTTATTTTGTTGTGTTGAGCCTAGCACTCTTGAGAGGAGCAAAAGATGGAAGAAAGATATATCAGAATTCAATAAAGATAAGTTTCCTTATCCCTTCATTCTGATCTGTTGATATTTGCTACATATTTCACTTATAGGTTGATTTCTTTATTCATGTTTTTAATATTGTTCATAAATTCTTATGTGCTCATGCTATAACTTGAGATAGTAAACCTTGTATAATTCTAGCCTTGATATTTCTTTGGATAGTTATAAATTGTTAGTAATCTCTCTCTAAAACGCTTCCAGGATGAATCAAGGATCAAGAAAGTAATGAGAGATTGCATAAGGAGGAAGAGCTTCAGGCATCTTGTGAGGAAGTCATGCCAACCAAAGAAATGATCAAGCATGGAATCGCAACTTGCAGCCATGGGACTGAGTTGGTGGCTAGAGGGAGTTCACTTCCAGAAGTCTTCTTTGCAATTTTTGAGGCAGGGATCAAGAGGGAGTTATGTGACTCACTGAGAAGAAGTGAAGATTGCAGCATTGCAAGGCCAATGATGAAGTCCTTGGAAGACCTCTTTAGTTGTTGAGAACATAATTGCAAAAGATAATCTATCTGGATTTGACATTGGTATCTCTGCAAACCTATTTAGAATAGAGTGATCTGGGTTGAGGTCGAGGAGGACAATCCTAAACTCTCTACAATTTTATAGGTGTGCTCTGGAAAACTTTCTCTAAGGAAAGCATTGCAGGCAATCTTGGACAAAGAGGTCAGAAGGTTGATGCAAGTACTTGAAGATTCAAAGGGAGCCTATTGATCCTGAAGAAGATGGTAATCTAGTTGATCTTGGTTCTTTATGTGAAGGATTGTGAATCTATGTAGTCAAATTTGCAGAAGCTAGTTTAGATTTGGTGGATCCTACCATGTATAGGTAGATGTATCTAGTCAATATTAGATCATATATTTGCTTTGCGGTGAGTGCACTTAGTCAATTCATGTGTGAACCAAGGCAAATACATCTAGTTGCAGCAAAGCATATCCTGAGATACTTGTGTGGCACAGTTGGGTATGGCTTGAGATATTCTTCTGGTGTGGACTTGAAGCTACTTGGATATTCTGATTCTGATTGGGAAGGGTGTGTTGTTGATCGGAAGAGTACCTCTGGATGTTGCTTCAGTTTGGGTTCTGCGATGATATCCTGGTGTAGCAGGAAGCAGTCTTCAGTGGCACTGAGCACTGTAGAGGCCAAGTACATTGCAGCTTGTGTGGCAGCTCAAGAAGCAGTATGGCTTAAGAATCTCCTTGTAGGATTGTTTGAACAATCATTAGAGCCGACTGTCATCCATTGTTGAGATCAAATACCACTATATCAGAGATATGGTATTGAGGAAAGCGATCCAGTTGAAGTATATCAACACTGATGAGCAGACAACAGACATTCTCACCAAGCCTCTCTCTAGGATAAAGTTTGTGTACTTCCGAGACAAGCTTGGTATGGAGGAGAATGAATCCCTAGCTGAGAGGGAGTCTCAATATTAGTGATCTTCTTTAATGCATTTCTCTTTGAGAGAGATTTGAGGTGTAAGCCCTTGTTAATGCATTTCTCTTTGAGAGATTTGAGGTGTAAGACCTTGTTAATGCATTTCTCTTTGAAAGAGATTTGAGGTGAAAGCCCTTGTTTCCACCCTCTGGGAGAGCCATGGTGGATGTCATGTGTGTGACTCCATGACAGCATCACGTGAGAGAGTCTGTGATGATTTTCTTGTACTTGTGTTTTCACCCTCTGGGAGTAGCCATGGTGAATGTCACGATGAGGTGACGACATCACGTTGAGTGATGAGAACTTGTACATACCATACATGGGATTAGCCATGATGGTTGATATCACGATGAGGTCATATATTCTTTTACCATACAGGGGAGTAGCCATGATGGTTAATATCACGATGAGGTGATATGTTCTTTTACCATACATCGGAGTAGCCATGGTGGTTGATATCACGATGAGGTGATATGTTCCTTTTTTGCATATGGGAGTAACCATAGTGGTTAACATCAGAATGAGGTGATGTGT
>VDFB02000015.1:267603021-267631757 GCA_007258455.2 Sequoia sempervirens | reverse complement strand
TAAGGGTTTAGGGTTTATGGTTAAGGGTAGAGGGGAGAGAGAGAGAGGGAGTGAGAGAGAGAGAGTGGGAGAGAGAGAGAGAGAGAGATTAGGGTTTAGGGTTTAAGGGATTAGGGTTTAAGGCATAGTGTGTAGGGTTGAGGGTTTAGGGATAAGTGAGAGACCTAGATGGATAAGGGGGATGGATGGCTAAGGATAGAGAGATATAGAGAGAAAAGAAACCTATAAAAATCAACTTTCTCATAACGCGAGCGTGTTTTGAAGTAGTTGAGATGTAGTCATTTTTAGGAAGACATAATGTGCTTACGCTATAACGTGAGCGCATTATAATGAGAGCACATTTTGTATTGCTCTAAAAACGGTAAAAAACTTAATATGCATGTGATCTCTAGGCCCACATTCTACATATTCTCCTGGTTATGTGTGTGTTCTGACAAAAAGAAGCTTTTTGATGCTTTTGTGAAGTGTGCATGCAAGTTTTTCATATTCCACCACCTTTGCATGAAATAGTAGAGTTTTCACATTGAATATCAATTCACTTGTCTCAATTCCATTCAAGACTGATATACAATTGATGTTTGGAGGGAAACAAGCTTTTGAAAAATTCAAATCATTGAGGAGTTTGAAGAAAGAAGAATCAAAGGCTACATAATTGGGTAGAACTCCTCCATTTGAATCTCCATTTTTTACATATGTGAAGTCTTTACACATGTTTTTTATATTTTTTTTCATTATATTTTGGCTTTCTTTGATTTTTTTAATTTGCATATTCCATGTTCATCATTGTGTGTTTGTCATTATAACCTTAGCTTGTCAATGCACATTTTAAATTACACAATTCTTTACACTTGCCAATTACATTTTTAAACCACATCTCTTTGAGGCATTTTGTTAAGCAATTGACTTACCTTGTGTATGCTTCCACATTTTGTATACACATATATATGACAGAAGTTATAAGTATGTAAAATAATACATCATTTCTCAATCATTTTCTATGCATGTCCATACCCCTCTCCAAAGCTTTCATTTTCGTATAGGCATGGGGGATTTTGGAAAATGTAGTGGAATTTGGTTTTACACCTAGAAATTGCATGTGCTTGAAATTTTCTAAAGCCTTTTCAACAAATCCATTTTGTGCATATCCTGCAATCATTCTAGTCCACGAGGACATATCTCGTTGAACTATTTTGTCAAACAGTTCTACCAAGCAGTTAATTGCCTTATCTATGCTACCAAATTTTCCATACATGTCTACCAAAGCATTTTATCAAACAACATAGACAAGGCAATTAGTTGTTTGAGGATATTCCTCAAAGAAACAGGGTCTCATGGTGATGTGCATTTTTTCAAAAAATGATTGCATTGTCTATGCTACCAAATTTTCCATACATGTCTCTACAAAATTGGAATATATACTCCTCCCACATTGATAGATCTTTGAATCTATTTTGGTTTTCATCTCTATTTCTAAATTTACCTCATCACTAAACTTACCTCATCACTAATGTTGTGATATATTTCACTAGTAGAATTTAGCAAATAAATGACTAGGTGACTAAAACTTTTAGTCACAACAACTAAAACTTACTAAATTGTACCCATTTTTTGTAACTCAGCTATAAATGAGTAAATAAATGACTAATTTGGTCGTTGACTAAAAAATTATTTAGTCGCTAGAATAAAAATGACTAAATAGTTAGTCGTCAAATCCAAAGTACACAAAATTTTAAAAAAACAAATCGTCCAATTATTGGCATGATGTATTCATGTGTGCGATGTATTGGCGCGATTATTCACATTCATTTTAGATTCATTCATCTTGTTCATTATAGATTCATTCATCTCGCTTGACCTCACTTCATTCGTTAGCTTGGCATGAGGTGTTTTGATCAGTTATAGCAGCTACTTGCATGGGCGAGAAGGATTTGGAGAGGACCTAGAGACTTTTGAAAAGGCGGGCAAAGGCAAGGAATTTAGAGTTTGCTGCAATGAATTTGAATTCACTGAGGTCCTCTATAGCGAAATTGGATTTGGGGATGCCCTCTGTAGTGAATTTAGAGGTAATTCAAAACCCTCATTACATTAAACGCAAATTTGAAACACTCATTACAATCTACTGCTCTAAATAATGTTCTTTTACAATCTTGCCATTGTTCTGCTTCATAATGTGTTCAAGCTAAATATAATAAAATTTGGGTGTCAGTGCCAAAATAGAATTTCTTCAAAAAAATATGATACATTTTCATTGCAAGGGCAAATTTTCCTTGTGCAAAGTAAACATGTCCTAGATTTACCCACACATCAGACATCTGAACAAAGATGTTTCCTACAATAGCTTCTTGCACCTGTGTAAATATTTCCTTTGCAATGTCAAATTAACCCCTTTCAGCTAGCACAATGGCTGCCCCATTTGCAACATAAAAATTTCTTGGTCTTTGTGCCAACACTTTACAATGGCTACAGCATAAACATTTTCACTACAAGCACAAACTGTCCTTGTGTAAAGTAAACATGTGCTAGATTTACCCACACATCAGGCATCTGAACAAAGATGTTTCCTACAGCAGCTTCTTGTACCTGTGTAAAAATTTCCTTTGCAATATCAAATTGACCCCTTTCAGCTAGCACAATGGCTTCCCCATCTGCAACATAAACATTTCCTGGTCTCTGTGCCAACACTTAAGTGGCCCCTTTTATGAAATTAAGATCCTCTTGAGTTATTATTATACTCCTATTTTCCAAGAGAAAAATCCCCAAGGCCCATGGGAAATGAACAATGAGCATTTGAGTTTCAACTTGGTTTCATTTCGAAAAGGGTACATTGCATTGTACAAGATTTGTTTAACAACGGAATAATTTAATCCACCTATTTGGGACTGTAAAATAGAAATAGATGAATTAATCCATTTTCAATTATAGGTTCATTTAATCTAGATAGAAAGATAAAGCATAATACATTGAAGGACACAAAAAATGTTCTAAAATAAAGACTAAAATAGGTTTCCCAGAAAAAATAAGAAAGAGGAAAAATGAAAAGATAACATATAGATGATTCATTTGAGGTTTTTGATAAGATCCCATTTAACTATGTCAAATGGATTTGGAAGGGACAAAGCATATTTGATTGACTAAAATTTTGAGGTAGCTTATCCATCGTCATTATATGCATCATCTTCTCTTAGAATCTATTTCTACAATGCACCAGGCCTAGAATTGATTGGGGATGCACTTAAGGTGGAGAAAAACTCATCAAATTATTTATGTATGCTTGGAAACATGGAACTGAAAACAAATGACTGGCTTAAAGCAAAAGAAACAATTAAAGTAGCACACCAACTTGTATTGGTTGATGAAGCAAAATGAAAAGTTGATGAAGAATGAAGGATTCAGATGGAAAGGAGAAAGCAAGAGGAAGAATTTTTGTGGGTGATGCAACAAGAGGAGCAATTTGAACGTGTGAAGGAATTATGGAAGAGTAAGCATAAGGACAAGGATGATGGCGATGATGAGGCTAGTCAATCTGAGAAGAAACAAAAGAAGGAAAAGAAGAAAAAGCAGAAATAAAGGACCACAAGGCTTATGATTCTTATATGGAGGAACTTGATGTTGCCATGGAAGATGAGGTAAATTATATGTGTGTACCTTAGAATTTTACCCTACTCTAATGTGCAAAATAACTAAAAAATGCAAGTGATAAAATACTAAGGACACTTCAAGATTAGCCTAAAGAGTGACAAAACAAGAAGGAAAATAGATGAAACGAGATGCAAATGATTATACCTTCCTTGCTGTTGAAGACTCCTTGGTTGGCCCTTGATTTTGATGATTTGTGTGCTCCTTAGATGGTTTGTGATGTAGCTAGATGCAAGATTGAATGTGCAACAAATGATCAAAGTGGATGGCTAAATGATAACAAGTGCTTGAGAATGCAAAATGGCAGCATAAGGTTACTCAAATCAAAAGTCCTTAAAATTCCCTTGAGGAGGGGGTATTTATAGGAGAATTTGAATTCTCTAGAGAATTCAACAGTCAAGATTCATCCAACAAGGTCAAGATGAAGGGCTATGGTGAGTTGAGAACTCACAAGCCCTCACATCTTGACATGTGGATGGTGAAGTGGCTAAGAGGAGATGAGGTGTAAGTGAGGTGGAAAAGAAGTACATGATGTGGAGGAAGTACAAGTACCTTGCAAGTACATTGGGAGATGGGAAGAATCTTGGGTGAATAAAAGTGAATTTTAAATTCACAATGATTGGAAGAATCTAGTGGATAAGACAATGTTCCCAAAAGGTGGGAGTTTGTCACATGTGACTTGATGTGACAAGTCAAAGGTTCTAGAAGATGCATGGGAAAAGGGGATTCTTGGAGGAATAAAAAGAATTAAAAATTGGGGGATGGGAAGAGTTGACCAAAGTACTGATTAGGCAATTAGTAATTAGAAGATAAATGAGGATTAGAAGCCAACTTGCAAAAGTTGGAGGATGTGACACATCCTAATCAAGGATTAGGCATGTGCACATCCCTAATGAAGAAATTAGGAGATGGATTAGGATTAGATGAAAATGACATGTGAGGAATTAAATAAATGTATTATTTATTTAATTTATTTGATGAAAGGAGGATTAAAAGAGTAAAGTATTTAATTATTAATTAAATACCTTGGGGATTTGGCATTAAGGGTATTAATACGCCGACAAGATGATGCAGAAAATGCCCAAGATCTTCTTGCAGCTACAGGTCTAGAAGACTCTGATGATGGTGAGACAAATTCTCCAGTTTCAACAAAATCACGAAGGAGACATGCATACTCTAATTCTGAAGATGATGAACCATTGTAGAACAAAGTCTGAGAGAAGATGATCCATATGATGATGATGTCTAGGATTCCTGAACTTTAACCAAACCTAGCTCCTATTTTCCAAGAGAAAAATCCCCAATGCCCATGGGAAATGAATGATGAGCATTTGAGTTTCAACAGATTCCAAGAGAAGATGATGCATACAATGATGATGGATAGGCTACCTCAAAATTTTGGTCAATCAAATATTATTTTTCCCTTCCAAATCCATTTGACATAGTTAAATGAGATCTTATCAAAAAGCTCCAATGAATCATCTGTATGTTATCTTTTCATTTTTCCTCTTTCTTTTTTCTTATGGGCAACCTATTTTAGTTTGTTGAAACTTAAATGCTCATCATTCATTTCCCATGGGCCTTGAGGATTTTTGTTTTGGAAAATAGGAGCTAGGTTTGATTAAAGCTTAGGAATCCTAGACATCATCATCATATGGATCATCTTCTCTCAAACTCTGTTTCTGCAATGGTTCATCAACTTCAGAATCAGAGTATGCTTGTCTCCTTCGTGATTTTGTTGAAACTAGAGAATTTGTCTCACCATCATCAAAGTCTTCTAGACCTGTAGCTACAAGAAGATCTTGAGCATTTTCTGCATCATCTTGTGCCTTATCACTCATATAATTTGCCTCATCTTCCATTGCAACATCAAGTTCCTCCATATAAGAATCATAAGCCTTATGGTCCTTATCCTTCTTTTTTTCTTCTTTTCCTTCTTTTGTTTCTTCACAGACTGACCAGCCTCCTCATCGTCATCATCCATGTCCTTATGCTTACTCTTCCATAATTCCTTCACACATTCAAATTGCTCCTCTTGTTGCATCACCCATCGAAGTTCTTCCTCTTGCTTTCTCCTTTCCATCTAAATCCTTTGTTCTTCATCAACTTTTCATTTTGCTTCATCAACCAAGACAAGTTGGTGTGCTACTTTAATTGTTTCTTTTTCTTTAAGCCAGTCATATGTTTTCAGTTCCATGTTTCCAAGCATACATAAAGCATTTGATGAGTTTTTATCCACCTTAATTGCATCCCCAATCAATTCTAGGCTTAGTTGGATCTCATTCTGAGCCTAAGCCATGGCTACAAGACGTAGATATGCATCCATATAATCAGGAAACTTGAACAATTTTGGCATGTATAAAAGATTTCCTTTTTCAGTATCATGTAGTTGTGCAAACAACCTAGCAAGATTAAATAGTGTTGTGACTTTATCCCATGATAACTCAAGTGAAACACCACCTTCTTCTAGTTGATGGAAGAATTCCATATCCTTAAAGTGCACAGAAAAAACTACATAATTGGCACTGGGGCTTTTATTTATGAATTCAACCCAAATGCCATTTCCTATTGCCTCCATAAAAGTTTGTTGAGCCAACTCTAGTTCATCACACTCAAAATGAAGAACACCAATGTTGTTTAACAATTCAATGGGTACTTCTTCTCTGCTCTTCTTCAGAAGAGACTTTGTTGTCTTAAGAGAATCTAAGGTTGCATTGGGGTCTATCGATATTAATAACTCACCCATCTTGATAAATGCATGGGAATCATGTGGATCTATGTGAGTTTCCTTTCTTAAAATTTCCAAAGACTTCTCTACCTGCCCTTGCTGAGCATATTTATGTCCTATAGCTTTTAAGCTCTCACACTTCTCAAGGTGGACCTCTATAACCTTTTCAAAATTTGAGAGAGAACTCTTAAGATCTCCTAGCTTCAATTGAACCTGTCCACAAAATCATGTGGCCTTTAGCTTTCCTTGACCGATGTCATGTAGTAGTAGCTAGTGGTGTCATAATCACCTTTACTATGATAAGATCATGCAAGATTATAATATGAATGAGATTTCATGAGAGGGCGGTCAATTGAAACAAGAGTTGTCTCGGTCAATTGTTCCATAAGAAAATGTTGCCCTATGAAGAAAAAATGGTTTGCTAAATGATTCAATGCCATTGCACATTACGGGTATAAGTCAAAGGCTCTATGCATCTTTTCCATTCCTTCATGAACACTACCTTTCTCACTAACTATGAGAATCCTACAATTAAAAAATGTACAAAACTGACTACATATTTTTCCCGATTTCAAACAGCAAAATTGCCAAAAAAATGTGTTTAAAACTTGTAAAAAAATGCAAATAAAATCACATTGATTTTCGCACCAAAAAAAAACCATCAAACCATCGCTTTTTGCTTACAATTATGCTTTGATAGATTTTTTCCAAGCATCCATAGCTTGTTTGAAATCACCTGTTTTAGGCTTTTAGCCATAGCAACAAGTTAGTGATTTGTTTGATAAAATACTTTGGTAGACATGTATGAAAAATGTGGTAGCATAGACAAGGCAGTGAACTTTGGAAAAAATGCCTCAAACAAATGTGGTCTCATGGTGATGGAATTCCATGAAGAATGCCATGAAGGGCGATTTTTTTATGGATTGTCATGGAATTCCATCACCATGAGACCACATTTCTTTGAGGCATTTTTTCAACCAGTTCACTGCCTTGTCTATGCTATTGCTTACTATTATGCTTTGATAGATTTTTTCCAAGCATCCATAGCTTGTTTGAAATCACTTGTTTTAGGCTTTTGGCCATAGCAACAAGGAAGTGAATTGCTTGATAAAATGCTTTGGTAGACAATATGTATGAAAAATGTGGTAGCATAGACAAGGCAGTGAACTATTTGAAAAAATGCCTCAAAGAAATGTGGTCTCATGGAATGCCATGACAAGCAAATGCAATTGGCAGCTACTCCTAGTTATTAGTTATGTGATGTGAAGTAATTGCATAACTGCTTAGGTTGACTTTGTAAAAACTATATTGTAATTGAAATTTTGTCATCTATCAACATCTAGTTATTAGTTATGCAATGTGAAGTAATGCTTTGAGTTTGGAAGATGTGCAATGCAATGTAATCAGCAATGCAAATGATTATGAACAAATAATTGATACCAATTCATAATATACCCCTATATTCCAACCTAAAATACATAAAAAATCCAATCATACACAATATTATCAACAAATAATTGAGACCAGAATTCGAGCACCAGATTAAATCTTCTTGTCCATTGATTGCTTCAAATAGATATTACAATATAACATAAGTCTTCTCATATATGTTTCTATAAATGCCTATGATGATGATATCAAAATTCAGTCTTGGTTTCTCTTTTATAAGAGAAGCAACAAGCTTCGGACCGTTACAAAATATGGCATCTTTTCAAAATCCATGCCTCTTCATATAAACTAGACTAAACATTAGTTTTTTTGAAAACATAAAACAAAGAAAATAGATAACTAATGAAGTTTGCAGCACTCGTGACACCATAGTACATTAATCTCCGTAAGGCACCCATGATCACTGAAGCTCTGTTCAAGGTCCTTTATCCATATTAGTGTATCTGAATGTGCGGTTCTTCCACTGTGACAACCCCAAGGCCTACTATTCGGGGGGAGGACCCATATACCTCTGCTCCCACTCGTACACTGTATAATCATGTGGCCATTTGTATTCTTGAATTTTCAATATATTTGCAAGGTGAATCTTCCATCGGATGTCTAGTAATGCCCTACCATCCATGATAAACTTATAATATCCAACATCCAACGCTATTACTCCATCCATGATTAAGTCGAACCTGTTAAGACTCAACTCACCATCCTTTTGTATGTGAGTGATGCATTGTGGAATAATCCGGCCAAATTCACGCTTCCATTCATTGAGGTCCTTCAAGTGGTCATCATCTTTCAATAGTTTTGGCACAAACCACTAATTCAAAGTATGAAATGAATCTATTCTTGTTTTGATCTTTTGGTCCTCTCCTTGCATATATTGGAATTCATCTATAACTATTTTGGCCATCTGCTCTGTAGGTTTTAATGTTGCAGGAGCCTCAGTACCCCTCTATAATATTCTACACAAGGTTACCAGTGTGTGGTGTATGGGCTGCCAGTTCTTAAAAAGGGGATCTAGTATGGGTAGATGTGTTTTCATCTTATCAATTGCATGTGTCAATGAGCTGTAGCAATCATACACACTTTCCAACTTATCCACAATTAGCTTTATCCTATACTTGAGGACCTTCTCTAAAACATTGCAGATTTGCTTATTCACTCCTTCCTTACCCTCATTGTTGGCTTTCTTTAACTCTTCAATCTCCTTTCTAAGAATGCTCACTTGTTCAATAGAAGCACTTTCTATATCAATTGGTGGAGCAAGAGGATGTTGGTATAATATTATTTCCTTGTTCTGTGAGGGGCCTGCTCCTTTCATTTGTTCCTTCAACTTCACATTTTCCATGAACAATTTATTGACTTCATCATTTAAAAACTTTTGTTCCTTTTCATACTCTCCCAATCTAGCTTCCATCTACTTAACTGAAGCTCGGGTGAACATAGTTGAATGCATTATCATGGTTGTAGCTTCTAGAGGAGATGTATCCTTTAATGTTTTCACCATAGTTCTCCCTTTCATTTCCTGCACTACATCTAGTAACCTTGTTTTTTGTGTACTCTTTTGTTTGGCCCACAATGCCAAGGTTTCAATCTTAGGGTTATACCCTGTGCCACTTACCCCTTCATCTGAGTCAAGCTCAACAGTCAACATTGGGTCCTCCTATGTTCTCACTTGATCAAGTAAAAACATTTTCTTTAATTCCATACCAGGGTCAATAAGTATATTACTTTTCAAAATCATCTCTCTAGCCTCTTGTGGGCTAACATCAATATTATCAATCCTTAATTCATTAAAAGTTTGGGCTACTACTAGTCATGCTAGGATTTCTTAGCTCCCATCATATTTATTTCAACCCTCGCTTCAAACTCTCTCATTTTCATCTTAATCCAAAATTCTTTAAATTCAGGGGTTTTGATAAATTCATCATCTTCCAAGAACTTGCAAGCTGCAACTACCCTGTCATCCTCATGCATTTCTCTTTTTCCTTGTACCTCAATATCGGCTCTAGCTTCAAGCATGTGGGCTTCAGTTTCAAGCATAGGTTGGTCCACTTCAACATCATCCTTGAAATGTCTTAACACATTAACTGCTTCTTATGTATCTCCAACCTCCTCACTTATTTCATAGGAAAAAAGTGGCTCTATCTCTTATGTCTTTTTTTTAGAAGGTGGTTTTCAGGAGGTGATCCTAGAGAAGCATGACATACTGAAACAGTATCTAGAGTTGGTTCTATAATTACAATACCACTCAACCTTTTGGCAGATGATTTGGAAAGGTCCCTCGTAGTTGTTGTAGACTTAATTAATTCATGAAACCTATTAATTATCATATCAATCCTCTTGGCATGATCTGCTTCCTCTACGAAATAACCCAAGAAATCACTATGCTTCATCTTTCTTTCTTCCTCAAACCTTTTCATAATTTCCCATTTTCTCCTTCTATCATATACCTGTTGAGGAGAAACAATTTTTTATTACAACTTCTTCATAGTCAATCTGGTGAGTAACCATAACCTTGGTAAGGATGGTGTGTCTTACAAAATTCATGTGACCCTCAGGGACAAAAGCTCTTTCCTTTCTAGACTGTAAAGAGTACCTTGATTTTAGATAATTTTGCAACTCTTCAAGTGTATTGGATCCCACTGATAGTTCCCAACATGTTTTCAAATTGGGTAGAAATGTACCCTTCCTTTGTTTACTCCTGACATCCTTTTCCATCCATAGAATCTTCCACATGAACTCTAAAAAGGCTAATTGATGGGGGGAAAACTTTGGCAGTATATGTGGGGCCTATGGGCATCCATAAATCCTGATTATTGTGGTATCTAGTAGAAAAACCCAATCACCGAAGTTATGAGTATGGCCTTGCTCAGGTTTCAAAGCCAAATGTCTTAACAATTGTAGCACAAGTGTGTGTAGTCTTGGTGGTTGGTGACCAAGAACTCTCATAATTTTGTACACAAACTCATCATAGAATATCACATAATTTGAATTCTTACATCTGTTGTCCCATATATAACACCATAGTTGCACTAGAAGCAAATTCCCCTACTTGTCAACCTGACCCAAACACATCCTTTTGCTCCATCTATCTTTATGTCGGTATAATATCAAGTGGCACAATAAAGAATATTGCTTGAATGTTATGGGGGCTCTATTTTCCCTGACTTGCATAAATGCTTCATGCAATGCTTTCTCAAGATATGAGGCAAAATCATATTCAATTGTTCATCTCAAGGTTTTGGATCCTCATAGCCATCATCATTAAACTAACTGGCATTCGCTCTTATGCATCTATCCCAAGTACATGACCGAGAGAAAAGTAGGTTTTCTTGAAATAGAATTGGAAATATGAGACTTCAAATGGTTCAGTAGCTGAAGGGGATATAGGAATCACCCTATTGTTCACACCCCTTTTCATGTAAATGGGGACTTCATCACTTCTATGGGTTTTCCTCAATCTAGTATATTCTTTACTTCTTTGCAAATCAATTTTAGTCAGGGCTTGTTTGTTTAGGTCAAAACATTCAATGATATCCGCTTTAGTCAACACAACTAATGGTGAGCCATTTGGCAATCTCACAGACCTAGTAGCAGGATGATAACTCTAAGCCAATACTCTGTTGAACTCTACATCTATAAAAACATTTGGGACAATTAACTTGGCCAAATCTAATGCCCATGGATTTGACACCAGAATCTTGCCCTCCCTTTTTTCATAAAAGTACCAGAATAGTTCCCACCCAGAGATAGGGATAAGGGCATCTCTACAACCATGAGCCACATCATTAAAAACATTCTTAAATCCTCTCTCAATTGATTTAGGGAGTATATCCATGATATACTGGTGTAAGGACCTCTTTTTAACCTTAGATTCTTCATTTTTAGTTTGAGGTTCTTTCTTCTTGGGTGGCATGATGTTTAACTATCTTACTTCTCCTAGTGTATCTAGAATGCAGAATTCCAAACAATATTGTACTTGTAAAACTTAATTCACAATTTAACTATCTTCTCCTATACTTCTGAAATGTAGAATTCCAAACAATCTTGTACTTGTAAAACTTAATTCACAAGAGTTTTGTGCACTTACCCGAGTTAGAATGGTTGCAAAGCTTAACCTCCTCGAACTCCCAGCTCCCCGCATGATAATTTTTGCAAATGAGTGCAAAGAGAATGTCAAATTCTTGGTTTAATGGCTTATGAGCTTAGTCATGTCAACATTAATATCAACCTTATGCCAAATATTTTGCTCATAGTTTGAGTTTGAACATGCACCATTGATTTACAAGATCAGACGGTTGATGTGATTCATGCATTTAATGTCACTCTATCACCACCACTTTCTATAATTTCCATGGGGATAGAGGGGTATAAACCGCTATATCACATGCTTCTTTGCATTTCACCGCGAGGTAGCGAGATCCTTACCTCTATACCACAAGCTTGACTAGTTTAACCCATGGTACTGCGGTTTAAATTAACAGTTACCGCCATACTGCATGCTTCGTCACATCCTTCTGCGATATAGTAGTTCATACCGCCCTACTGCATGCCTTTATGATCTTCCTCACGGGATGGCTAGTTATTCCTTGCTATACTGCACCCTTCATTTTTCCTTCTCGTGGTATGGCAGTTTATGATGTATTTAAATTCTCTCATACCACCCAACTATGTCCTCATCATAATACTTCCGCGGTATGGCGGTAAACATCTTCATGTTGTTTGTTACACACTACCAACCTGCCAAGGGTTCAGATTATTGTTGCGAGATCACGGTAAGAGACTATTAAGGGATTTGGAATGTTTTTAGCTGGACATGTTTTTGCTTAAGTAAATATATGATGAATTTTTGGATTTGTATAGGTCTTTCAGTGTCAGTCAGACCTAAAAAATTTACATGTTCAGTTAAAAATAAAAAGGAATATAAGGGTCAATGCTCGGGTCATGGAGCTCGAGATTAATTGTGATGATGGAACTAGGCAAAATTTTAAGGTTCTAACACACCTCATGATGAACTAGACTATGTTTTTCCTTCATCCTACTTGTGTTATGTTTTTATGAGTTCTTCTCTTGTGAATATATCCCTAAGGAAAATTTGTCTGATACCTGTAATTGTAAACATCTTCTTGGTTTTTTACTACAGATTCTTTTTAATCTATAAACTGAATTCTATTTTAAGTTTCCATTTGCAGTTATCAGCAGATTGGAAAGTCAATATTTATCAACTTATGAACTCAATAAAGTTTTACTGATTCAAGTTGTTGATTTATACATTATTGTTTATTTGGACTTCAAGAAATGAAGACAAGGACTGTAAGGCACAAATTAGATGATAGTGATCATAATGTTCAAATTCCACAGACAAAATATGAGCGCGCACGTACTGAAAAAGTGGCCAAGAATAATGAATATTTTTTGAGTCTTGGTTTGAAAAGGTAAGTTGTAAATCCACCAAGTAGTATATTATATGTTTAATAGTGTTTAATCAAATTTTATAGGCAAGAGATTTATGTATATAAGACATAATATAATTTTTTTTTGTTTTATAGGCAACAAAAAGAGTGCAAAGAAAATGTGGAGAAAAAACAAAAGGAAAAAAAAGATACAGTGTCGCCATCTCGTAGAAGCCAACACTTTTATGATTCAACAAATTCAGTTGGTGAAAATGATAGTTGTGATGATGTGCAACCTGGTATAGCACATGGTGATGTCCAGCCTAATATAGCACATGGTGATGTGTAGCCTGATATAGCACATGGTGATGTGCAGCCTGATATAGCAAATCATGATGTGCAACATTATGATGATCTCTTAGGACTAAGTCTAAGAGAGGTTATTGAAAAACATCAGGGAAAAGGAACAACAGGTTTGCAAATGCTTTTTTCAACATTAAAGGATGTGTTTAATAATGTGGAATCCATAGAGATTGGTACTGATCTACCTACTCATGCCACACCTGATGTGGCCAAGGAGAATCAAGTTCTGATTAATGAAAGTCATGAAGAGAGACTGCTTGCATATATTGTGTCTAAAAGTGCACCTGTTGCATCTAGAACTTTTGATAGAACTAGAGGATCGGCCAGAAATATTGGTAGTGGTAATTTAATAGAAGATGTGGATGCTTTTGTCAAAAGACAAATATTGAGTCAATATTTGTATAGATCTACTAAGAGGAATGCAAAAGAAAGAAAATTAGAAGGCAAGAATCCATTGTTACTTGAGGTATCGAGAGATGGTGAGCCCATTGGGCCAAATGCTGCAAAGTGGGCCACTGAGTTGGGTGTAAGATGTAGGTCCCATTTGGATATTTGCAAATCAAATTTTGCAATGCAAGATCCACTAGTTGTGGAAAATGTTACACAAAAAATGGAAAATGCTTTTGAGACTACTGGTGGACAAATCTCTAGAAAATATTACAAGCAAAGGATGAGAGTTTCGATTAACAATTATAGATACATGTGCAGAAAAACTATCATGTTGGGAAAATAGAGGTTCAACTCCAGTCTATCTCCCAAAGAGAGAGGCATTGAGAGAAAGTATGCATTCCGGAGAATATTTGGTAAAGAGTAATAGAGGCAAGAGAGCAAGAGATAATGTGAGGGTTGGATATACATTTGGCTGAGGTGGGTTGCACACCAAAATGGACAAATTTGTAGTAAGTGTATGGATTTCTTATTCAATTTACATTGTGTTATTTATTTCAATTTTTTATTGAACTAACTATAGGTTGAAATTGACATTGTATTTTAGGTGGAAAACAGTAATAGAGAAGCAGGTGCAAAAGATCTTGTCAATTATATGCAAGCACTAGATGCTAGTAAATCTAAGAGTAGGATGAAGTTGAAATCTAGTTCGTCAATAGAGATTTCACAGCCATCTGTTCAATGCCCAGTAGGAGCCTTTGTAGATCATGTCACTCATATGAATAAGGGTACCAAAAGGTAATGAGTTGCATATTAGGTCTCAGTCACCAAGTTCCGCAGTTGGTTGAAACCATTAACCCTATGGTTTTTGCATGGAATGAGCATAAATCCATGGATTCAAATGAGGTAAGAGGCTCTATTGATCTCATTTCTTCTTGTTTAGTAGTTTTATATGCAAATGCCTCTAAATATGTAGATAATGAAATATGAGCATAGGAGAATCCAACCTAGTTGCTTTATTGTTGGAGTGATCCAGAAAATGTTCTTTTGGACAAATTTATAGCTTGCATTCTTTACTTGACTATTGAATGCTTTGTATATTTTTTTGCACGATGGTTGAACCACATGTAGAGTAATTTTTTCAAAGCAACAAGAAAAAAAAATTCCTTCAAGGTGTCAATAGAGTTGTCGATATTGATAGTGATGAAGTGGACAAGAATGTGCAACACGGTCATCTTAGTTGTCCTAAAGTTGAGGTAATTAATATAATAGTTGTCAGTTATCTACCCCAATTTTTTGTCATTCTTCAAGCTTAAAATGTTCTTTTGGAAAAAAAATTCTAGCTTTTGCATTCTTTACTTGACTTGTGTTAATTTTTACATGATGATTAAACCACATGATGCAAAGAAATTATATGAAAGAAGGACAAAAAGAAAAAAGCCCTGTCAATAGAACTCTTTGCAAAGCTGTACAACTTAATGTCTACAATGATGTTGATAGTAGTTATGATGATGAACTCGACGAGCATGCACATGATATTCATAGTGGTAGTCATGTTGAAATCGAGGTGAGCGCTATGAAACCACATGCAAGTAAGTAATGGTTGTTTTATTATGTAAATAAGGGTAATCATTACCTATTTGATAAAAGTTGAATGTTAGAATAGTAGTGAAGTGTAATTAGCTAGTATACATAGATTATGGAATTAAGGGAGAACATATAACTTACATATGGAAGCTTAGAGCTTAGTTGTAATAGAGTTTTTTTATAAAAGCACATACAAAAAACTGATTTGTTCTAAGACATAAGACATTACATACAACTATCAAAAATAATATAATGTGTGTTTTATATCTCAATTTAATGTGTTTTTTTTTGTTTTTGCAGACATTTATTGATAAACTCCAAGAAGGGGATACAGTTGAGGTGTTGGATCTGCATGATGGTGTTGTTGCAGGCATTGGGCGGATTCAGTCACTATCTATTATAGATGGAGTAAAATTGAAAGGAATAGGAGATGCAAATGTATGTATTTTACATGTCTCAAGTAACATACCCTTTCCTCATGCAGCCAAAATAGATGGAGTTGTCCATCTAAAAGAGAAACTAGGGACCTTCACATGGTTGCCACTAAAATATTTGAAAAAAATCATAGAGAGTTAGCCATAAGTGTAAAAGCGAAAAAGAAGGGTTAGCAACAACAAAGTGTGGAGAGTGAAGTTGCAAACAGAGTTTTGAAGTTATAATAGCTTCAGGCTCATCCTTCCAGCCACAAGTGAAGACATAAATTCATATAGCCTAACGACTATTCATTTATTTGTGATAATTAATGTGAAAGGGGCACTTCACATGGAAATAATGTAATTTCCATCTTGGCCGACCTTCCTTGTAATTAGCATTTATTGTTTATAATTATATTTTCTCTTGGTGGCTAACTTGCTCTTGAAGAGGTGCAACCTCTCTATCAATATGTATATATAGGTCATTTTCACTCCATTGGACAATGAAGCAAGTTCGATTCTTTCTCTCCAATTAAGTGTGAATTCTTCAAGGGCGGATTTGAAGTTCAAGGAAGTGCATATTATTGTTTGTGTTTGCATCTTGAATTGGTGCATAATATAGGCCTTGAGTGTGGCCTCATTTAAAGAGATTTGTTTCCATCTTATATATAAGTGATCTCTTTGTTGTTGGGTTTTTCTCCCTCAAGTGGAGGGTTTTCCCAAGGTATATGTTGTGTTATTGTGTCTATTTTTTTTTGAATTAATTTATGTCTTAATAATCTGATCATAAAAACAACATGGTATCAGAGCAAGTCTTAGAAAAAATCTGATCAATTATGGCAGAAAACTATGTCAAAAGAAACGATGCAATGAGGTATCGATACTTGAAGAAGCAAATTAAGTATCAGGAGCTCTTGTGAAAGTTAAAAGACTCAAGTTAATTCTACATTCTCATGGAAAATAGCATGAAGGAGTTCAATACTTGGCAAGACTACAATGCGTTGGTGATCCCAATCTATAGTTTGATATTGGTGGAGTTTAAGTCAAGCCGCATAATCTGAAGATGAACTGACTTAAGGCGAATATGAATAAGAGTCAAGATTCATCCTTGACAAAGGAAAGCCACATGAATATTTGGACGGAATTGTTACTGGTGATTCCTTAACAGATCTGTTGATATTGAATTGTCTGGTAGTTTAGAAGGCTACAGAGAGCACTGCATATAGAATTATTCATGAATAAAGCTAATGTAGGAGTCGTCAGCCCTGGAGGTTGCCATCATCGTATACAGTATGAAGAAATTGTGCTTTATTTGTCATAGTGCATGGATAATAATAGGCATTGCATCTTAGGTGAAAGTATTTAATTGAAGTCATGCATAGCCTTGTATTAGCTACAATTGTATACTCCATGGGTTGCTGAGAGGCCATTCTGGAGCCATTTTGTGATGAAGATGGGATTGAGAATCTTCAGAATTGGTTGAGTTCGTATTACAAGTTGTCAAAAAACATCAGCTTGCACCTTCTGCCTCCTTTTTTTATTTGGAGTTTCAAGAACAACTCGAGAATATGAGTTGCGGGCTTGTGAGAATATGAGTAGTCATAGTTCTTCAAGTTGATTGAATTATTTTGTCACCTCTTCAGTTTCATGATATGTCTAAGATTCTTAGCACCTAAAAGGGTGAAGTTGTCGAGTCAAGGAGTCGCATATCTATCAAGAGTGTTGGAGATAATGTATCGACCTTTTCTTGGCAGTTGTGTTGTAGCTGTCAACACAGATTACAAATCTATAATATCTAAAGTCGTGTCAAAGATGACGAAAGTGATCCTGGAAATTAAAGTCTTCCGCCATCATTGTAGACAACAAGGTCGGGTATTTAAAGAAGTTGTATTCACAAAGGAGGTCAAGTGTTTGATTTATTCGTGGATTCAATAAATTACTTTTGCTATTTGCACCAGATTGCATGGAAGTCCATCATAGCCTGGTAAGGTGGAGAATAGGACAAACTGCAGTATGTTTTCTTCAGTAAAATCCACGATTGGAGTATTAGAAAATTCCTAAGAGTCCAATAAGCCTGGGATCGCCTTGAGGGCACTCATTTTTTAAGTTGTGGAGATTATTCAGGGAAGAATCGAAAGTAAATGTTGAAGGAAGAATTCCAGAACACATCTATTGAACAACAATTTATTGAGTTGTAGATGTTTGCTTCATCAGGATACATCATAGAGCTTGTTACACCTGTATTGCAATCCTAGGTGGGTTGCAGCTAGAAACGAAGTGCATCACAAATTTGAATGGTCAAAGACCATGTTCAAATTTAACCATGCCACCTCTATAAATTCTAATCCATGGGCCTGTGTTCAAGCCGTGAAGGTTGTGGACTGATCTGAGCACAAGAGTAGCAAATCATACTATGTCCAGTATTTGTATCCATCAGAATATTTAATGCGATAGGTATTCTTTGTTTGTTTGAAATCACCTTTCTAGGTTGAATTTCAGTTTGCTGAGTTATATCATTTATTTGGATCATGTGTGATTAGTAAAGAGAGATTGTGGTTTCTCTTGATTTTTGTTCACTAGCATAAGATCCTTTGAAGATTCCACTTATTCATTGCAAATTATTTCATGCTAGTTGTGAATATTTTTGAGTGTGACTCTGAAATAAAAAGAGAACTACAATTTCAATGGTGATTAGTTGGTCACATCGATATCATTCTCTAATGCATGAACTATGATAGAGCCTTGAACTCTTGGAGAGGGTTGGTTCTGCATGCTAACTGCATAATGCATTTAAGAAATTTGTAGTTGTGCAAATTGTCTTTTGTTGTGTTGAGCCTAGCACTCTCGAGAGGAGCAAAAGATGGAAGAAAGATATATCATAATTCAATAAAGATAAGTTTCCTTATCCCTTCATTCTGATATGTTGATATTTGCTACATATTTCACTTATAGGTTGATTTCTTTATTAATGTTTTTAATATTGTTCATAAATTCTTATGTGCTCATGCTATAACTTGAGATAGTAAACCTTGTATAATTATAGCCTTGTTATTTCTTTGGATAGTTATAAACTGTTAGTAATCTCTCTCTAAAATGCTTCCAGGATGGATCAAGGAGCAAGAAAGTAATGGGAGATTGCACAAGGAGGAAGAGCTTCAGGCATCTTGTGAGGAAGTCATGCCAACCAAAGAAATGATCAAGCATGGAGTCACAACTTGCAGCCAGGGGACTAAGTTGATGGCTAGAGGGAGTTCACTTCCAGAAGTCTTCTTTGCAATTTTTGAGGCAGGGATCAAGAGGGAGTTATGTGACTCACTGAGAAGAAGTGAAGGTTGCAGCATTGCAAGGCCGATGATGAAGTCCTTGGAAGACCTCTTTAGCTGCTGAGAACATAATTGCACAAGATAATCTATCTGGATTTGACATTGGTATCTCTGCAAACCTATTCAAATAGAGTGATCTGGGTTGAGGTCGAGGAGGACAATCCTAAACTCTCTACAATTTCAAAGGTGTGCTCTGAAAACTTTCTCTAAGGCAAGCATTGCAGGCAATCTTGGATGAAGAGGTCAGAAGGTTGATGCAAGTACTTGAAGATTCAGAGGGAGCCTACTAATCCTGAAGAAGATGGTAATCTAGTTGATCTTGGTTCTTTATGTGAAGGATTGTGAATCATGTAGTCAAATTTGCAGAAGCTAGTTTAGATTTGGTGGATCCTACCATGTATAGGCAGATGTATCTAGTCAATATTAGATCAAATATTTGCTTTGCGATGAGTGCACTTAGTCAATTCATGTGTGAACCAAGGAAAATACATCTAGTTGCAGCAAATCATATCCTAAGATACTTGTGTGGCACAGTTGGGTATGGCTTGAGATATTCTTCTGGTGTGGACTTGAAGCTACTTGGATATTCTGATTTTGATTGGGCAGGGTGTGTTGTTGATCGGAAGAGTACCTCTGGATGTTGCTTTAGTTTGGGTTATGTGATGATATCCTAGTGTAGCAGGAAGTAGCTTCAGTGGCACTGAGCACTGCAGAGGCCAAGTACATTGTAGCTTGTGTGGTAGCTCAAGAAGCAGATGGCTTAAGAAGCTCCTTGCAGGATTGTTCGGAACAATCATTAGAGTCAACTGTCATCCATTGTTGAGATCAAATACCACTATATCAAAGATATGGTATTGAGGAAAGCGATCCAGTTGAAGTATATCAACACTGATGAGCAGACAATAGACATTCTCACCAAGCCTCTCTCCAGGATAAAGTTTGTGTACTTTCGAGACAAGCTTGGTATGGAGGAGAATGAAGCCCTACCTGAGAGGGAGTCTCAATATCAGTGATCTTCTTTAATGCATTTCTCTTTGAGAGAGATTTGAGGTGTAAGCCCTTGTTAATGCATTTATCTTTGAGATATTTGAGGTGTAAGCCCTTGTTAATGCATTTCTCTTTGAGAGATATTTGAGGTGAAAGCCCTTGTTGCCACCCTCTGGGAGAGCCATGGTGGATGTCATGTGTGTGACTCCATGATAGAATCATGTGAGAGAGTCTGTGATGATTTTCTTGTACTTGTGTTTTCACCCTCTGGGAGTAGCCATGGTGAATGTCACGATGAGGTAACGACATCACATTGAGTGATGAGCACTTGTACATACCATACATGGGAGTAGCCATGATGGTTGATATCACGATGAGGTGATATGTTCTTTAACCATACAGGGGAGTAGCCATGATGGTTAATATCACAATGAGTTGATATGTTCTTTTACCATACATGGGAGTAGCCATGGTGGTTGATATCACGATGAGGTGATATGTTCCTTTTTCACATATGGGAGTAACCATAGTGGTTAACATCAGAATGAGGTGATGTGTCTTGTTCAGTTGGAAGTATTTCTCCCTAGTTGAGAGGGAGTGTTGATGTTATAATAGCTTCGGGCTCATCTTTCCAACCACGAGTGAAGACATAAATTCATATAGCCTAACGGCTATTCATTTATTTGTGATAATTAATGTGAAGGGGCGCTTCACATGGCAATAATGTAATTTCCATCTTGGCCGACCTTCCTTGTAATTAGAATTTATTATTTGTAATTATATTTTCTCTTGGTGGTCGACTTGCTCTTGAAGAGGTGCAACCTCTCTATCAATATGTATATATAGAAGGTCATTTTCACTCCATTGGACAATGAAGCAAGTCCGATTCTTTCTCTCCAGTTAAGTGTGAATTCTTCAAGGGCAGATTTGAAGTTCAAGGAAGTGCAGATTATTGTTTGTGTTTGCATCTTGAATTCATGCAAAATATAGGCCTTGAGTGTGGCCTCATTGTAAAGAGATTTGTTGCCATCTTATATATATAAGTGAGTTCTTTGTTGTTGGGTTTTTCTCCCTCAAGTGGAGGGTTTTACCAGGGTATATGTTGTGTTATTGTGTCTGTTTTTTTTTTTATTAATTTATGTCTTAATAATCTAATCATAAAAACAACACAGAGAATGTACTGAGCCTAAATAAGTTGAACCCAAAAAAAAACTAGAAAATCTTATTTGGGTGTACATTATGTGAGTAGAACAGATAGTGTTCTATCTTACTGCACCTGTAATGTAAAACCCCTTGATTATGTTTTTCTATTTTTGTTTGGGTTCCACTCATTCAAACTAGTGCATTATAGAAGAGGGGATATATTGTTGTGTAAGCAGTAGACGTAGAGAACAAGGGTGCATAAAAAGAAGTAAATACAGAGCAGATAAAGGGGTGTAGAGAAGAGGAAAAGTTGCAGAGAGTGCCACATACATGTATGTGTAGTTGCAAATAAGTTGCAACATAGAATTGTCATTAAAATTGTAATATCTTGCATAACCAAATCAAAGGCATTGTAGATCAGTTTTCTTAGTCACAGCACTGAGAAACACACTTTGTAACAATAAATTTTTCAAAGCAAAGACACATTTTTGTCTTGTATCTACTATAAGAACACGTTTTATCAATAAAATTTAGTATTTTTCCTTCTTAATAGCCATTTCAATATGTGCAAATGAATGATTATGTTTTTATGTATTTTTATATGTTTAAACCTCAATTAAAGCATAGTCTCATTTCCAGCACTTAAAGGTAGAAATTAGTGAACAAAAATAATTAAATAAACTACCAATTGACTAAATATACTACCAACTGACAAAAATCAGTGTTAATAAATATGACTAAATATAATGATTATGTAATTAATAAACAATGTATCAATATACCTACCAGTTAATAGAAATCAGTGAGCAAAAACAATTAAATAAACTACCAAATTGATCAAAAATGATGATTAAAATTAATGACTAAATACACTACCAATGGACGGAAATCAATGAATAAAATGACTAAATAAGTGACCAGTTAACATCAATCAATGACTAAATTAACTACAAAATATACCAGTAATAAAAAATGACTAAATAAGTGACCAGTTTAAAACATTCAATGACTAAATTAACACTAAATTAAACACTACCAAATCAATCAAATTAACAACTACATCAATGACTAAATCAATCAATCAAACAACTAAATTAACGAGCAAGTATATCACTCAGACGACTAAACCAATGACCAAATCGATCAATCAAGTGACTAAATTAATGACCAAATCGATCAATTGAACAACTAAAAACGGTTTATTCATCAATTCAGTTGTGTTATAAATGACTAGCAATAAACTACTACTAGTCACGCGACCATGTTCAGTCATTTATAAGCAGTTTTTAGTAGTTTTTTCAGTCACATATTGTTGTTTTTGTACTAGTGTTTTTAATGTTTCCTTGATTAGTCTACCTACAAGGGATGGTAACCCTTCTCCACTGTTTGAAGACTCTTTACTTGAGGCTAAGTTAGCAACATGGGGAAAGGTGCAACCTATCTTGCAATCATGGCATGCCACAAGACCACATTTCTTTAATGCATTGGATCCAAAAAATTCATGTGAGCATTGGGAAGCAGTGACGGTGATGTACATCACCTTACACCCCATTTCTATGAGGCATTTTTTCATGCTGCCCCTACCTTGTCAACCCTACTACATTAACAAACTAGTGAGCTCACTATCTTGTATGTGTACCACATTTTGCATGTACATGTCTACCAAAACATTATTGTCAAACAATTCACATGCCTTGTCCATGCTTCCATTTTGAGCCTATCTTGCAATCATGGCATTCCACAAGACCACATTTTTTAAGGCATTGGATCCAAAAATTCATGTTAGCATTGACAAGCTAGTGAGATCACTAGCTTGTCAATGCACTATGGTTGACAAGGTAGGGGTAGCATGAAGAAATGCCTCATAGAAATGGGGTGTCACGGTGATGTACTGAGATCACTAGCTTGTCAATGCACTAGGGTTGACAAGGTAGGGGAAACATGAAGAAATGCCTCATAGAAATGGGGTGTGACCATGACACCCCATTTCTATGAGGCATTTCTTCATGTTGCCCCTACCTTGTCAACCTTAGCGTATTGACAAGCTAGTGATCTCACAAAAATGGGGTGTCTGATTAGAAAGACGATTCAACAATTGAGAATTAATAGAAAAACTTTATCAAGAGCGATTCAAAGGCACCAAATAATTTAGGGCACCGATTCAAATGAATTATGGGCATTCTCGGGGAGACTTCCATGAAAAGATTATATTTTGAAAGTGTTGTGAAGATTATGTATCCTTTGCTTAATTGAGTTGTTCCAATCAAAAGATTAAATATATTGGAATCTTTTTATGAAACATCTCATGGAATACCAATTGAAAATGTGTTTTTTGCTTTTAGATAAAGCATTTGGTGGAACTCTTTGAATTAAACTGAATTGAGATATGTAAGAACAAGGGAGCATTAGGGAATACATTGCTCAAGGATCTTAAATAAGCCTTCTTACCAATTTTTAAAAAGCATGATAAGCCCATGGTTGAAAATTTTGTAGTCATATAATTCTTCTTTATCTTTAAGATCTTCTAAGTTTGGAAATGGTTTCACCAAGCTGTGAAAGGTGAACTATTCTTTATTCAGTTATGCCTATATGGGTTCATTTTCCTTATCTCTCATTGCAAATTTGGGTGGATTATTGCTTTCAAATTATTGGGAATTCTTTGGTTAGATTTATATCCATTGATCTGATGGACATAGAAATATATCAAAGGGGCTTCTTGAAAAAGTTTGGTTGACAGTTGGGGGTGAGCATGGAAACAAACCATTGATTATGAAAATGTTAGTGTAGAATATTTTTCCTAAAATATTCCTTTAGATAATTTTGCTAGTTGTTAAATTTTTACAATAATGATTGTTTAGTTGTACAATCTTGCATGGAGCGCATGCCTATTTTCTAGTTGGTAGTTGCCATTCTAGAAGGCTCATCTCTTGACATATATATTATACTCATTCTTAATCAATTATCAAGTTAATAATTAGTGCATTTATTTATAGTTGATCTTTTCTTTTCAATTTGTGCAATTTTGTAATTTGTAGCTCTACTTGTATTCCTAGAAATATTGAAGTTGTTTAGCATCAACTAATAAATTTTTTTAGCATCAATCAATAAATGTTCAAGACAAACCATGAAGGACAGCAATGATCAATGCTAGGGCTAACCAATTAATAAGTATACATGAGAATAAGTCAAGCATACATGTGAATAAGGGAAGCACAAGTACTCAAATACATGTAAGCCTTGAAGTATACACATGAATACATAGTATACACAAATTAATACAATGTATATGCATGAATACAAGGTATATGCATGAAAACACATAAGTCACAAAGTATACATTGGAATACACGTAATTCACAAAGTATACCTACATTAAGTTGTAAAGAAGTATACACTTGAATACAGTAACTCATATCTATTGAATCATGGATTTATAATGAAAATATGGACACCATTGATAAAAAAGTATTTGTATTAACCAAATAGCCATGTAGTCATGTACATTGATAAATGTCAATATAAGTGTAAAATATATACAAAATAGTCATATAGGCTTACAATGTCAAATATATCAATACAAAATGTACAAAATGCCATATAGGCATGCAACGAAGGCTCTGGAATCCAAAATCCATTTGCTTTCCATGCTCTTAGAAACAAATTATTGCCCTTTTGTTGAATTACGTGAATGGCAATAAGTTTGTCACTCATTTACTTTGAGGTCAAGGAGTATTTCTGTTGCTCCTCCTAAGGTTTAGTTCTCAATCAAGCCTTATCTATTACAATAACAAGTAAATACATTAATACATAGAAATTATAGTATAAAAAATGATATATTTAAAAAAATAATCACTTACCACCTCTAGACAATCACTCTCCTCGAGGGAAATATTTGCATACCCATGCTATGGCATGTTGAAGCCCTATAGAAACCATTCAAATAGAAATTAAACTACAAATCAATAATGGTTTGATTTTTCACTAACTAACGGACTATAAAACAAATGAAAATTGAAATTTACTTGTCGCCTCATACCTTCGTTAGAGGCATCAAGGAGTCTATAGCAGAAGAAACACCAAGATCCATTTCCCTATGAACATGTGGAGGTGTATCCACTTCCAACATCTAAAAATAAAACAACAAATTATTCAATCATGGAAACTACAATAGTGATTCATGTCATGGCTTATAATGTATGAGATAATGAATAAAAATTTGAGTACTTATTAAACTATATATTTTTGACTATCATGTTTACTATTTTCCCTCCACATAGCTTGTTTGAAAGCACCTATTTTAGGATTTTATCCATAGCAGCAAAGTTGTGAACCGTTGGATAAAATGCTTTGGTAGACATGTATGAAAACTATGGTAGCATAGAGAAGGAAGTGAATTGTTTGAAAAAATGTCTCAAAGAAATGTGGTCTGCGTGGTGATGGAATGCCATTACAAGCAAATGTGTCATGGAATTCCATCACCATGAGACTGCATTTCTTTGAGGAATTTTTTTCAAATAGTTCATTGCCTTCTCTATGGTATTATGTTGGGATGGGGTGGATGGTATAGTATGGAATTTTGCTATGAGATGGAGGGTGATGATCACATGAAGAGGGAGGAGTGGGGACATGAACAAGTGGAATAAAAGGTGGAAGGTTTCATGGATTGGTAAATTGAGGATGAGGATGAGGGACATTGAAGAAAGAATTTGGAGATTTTGGCTAAAAGGCTTGGTTTTATTCTTGAGGGCAATGAGTTGTTTTGAAAAATGCCTCGAAAGAAATGTAGTCTCATGGTGATGGAATGAATTCCATCACCATAAGACCCATTTCTTCGAACCAAACTACTCACTGCCTTGACTATGATATTGCTTACTATTATGCTTTGATAGATTTTTTCCAAGCATCCATAGTTTGTTGGAAAGCACCTATTTCAGGCTTTTATCCATAGCAAAAAGGAAGTGAGTAGTTTGATAAAATGCTTTGGTAGACATGTATGGAAATGGTAAGCGTAGAAAGTGGTGGTATTTGAAAAAAATTCCTCAAAGTGTGGTCTCATGGTAATGGAATGGCATTAGTCACCGTGAGACCGCGCATTCTTTGAGCATTCGAACTATCATTTCCTTGTCTATGCTGGTACTTACTATTATGCTTTGATGATAGATTTTTCCAAGCATCCAGGTTTGTTGGAAAGCACCTTTTAGGCTTTTAGCCATAGCAGCAAAGAGGAAGTTCAAGTAGTTTGATAAAATGCTTTGGTAGACATGTATGAAAATGTGGTAGCATAGAAGTGGTGAGGCTGTTTAGAAAAAATACCTCAAAGAAAGGGGTCTCATGGTGATGTAATGACATTACATCACCATGAGATTCCCCTGAGTATTTCAAGCTTGACCATGCCTATCACTACCACATTGGAGTCTCTATAGTGATGGAATGGCATTCCATCACCATGAGACCCACATTCTTTGAGGAATTTTTTTCAAAGAGCTACTCCCTTTACTATGTCTATGTTATTGCTTACTATTATTTTTTGATACATTTTTTCCAAGCATCCATAGTTTGTTGGAAAGCGCCTAATTTAGGCTTTTAGCCATAGTAGCAAGGAAGTGAGTAGATTGATTAAATGCTTTGGTAGACGTGTATGGAAAATGTGGTAGCATAGAAAAGGCATTGAGCTGTTTGAAAAAATGCCTCAAGGAAATGTGGTCTCATGGTGATGGAATGCATTCCATCACCATGAACTCCCATTCTTCGAGGAATTTTAAAACTACTATTTGCCTTGTCTATGCTATTGCTTACTATTATGCTTTGATAGATTTTTAAGCATCCATAATTTGTTGGAAAGCGCCTTTTTTATGCTTTTAGCCATAGTAGAAAAGAAGTTCAAGTAGTTTGATAAAATTATTTGGTAGACATGTATGGAAAATGTGGTAGTATAGAAAAAGTGGTGGGTTGTTTGAAAAAATTCCTCAAAGAAATGTGGTCTCATAGTGATGGAATGGCATTCCATCACCATGAAGTTTCCTTCTTTGAGGGCATTCAAACTACTAAATCCTCTCTAATAACTATTGCTTACTATTATTCTTTGATAGATTTTTCCAAGAATCCATGGTTTGTTGGAAAGCACCTTTTTTAAGGCTTTTAGCCATAGCAGCAAGGAAGTGAATTGTTTGATAAAATGCATTGGTAGACATGTATGGAAAATGTGGTAGCATAGAAAAGGCAACGAGCTATTTGAAAAAGTGCCTCAAAGAAATTGGGTCTCATGGTGATGTCCATCACCATGAGACCACATTTCTTTGAGGCATTTTTTCAAATAATTCATTACCTTGTCTATGTTATTGCTTACTATTATTCTTTCAATTATTTCTTCCAATCATCCATAGCATAGACAAGGTAGTGAAATGTTTGAAAAAATGCCTTAGTAAAAAGTGGTCTCATGGAATGCCATGATAAGCAAATGAAATTGGTAGCTACTCCTAGTTATTACTTATGCTATGTGAAGTAATTGCATCACTGCTTATGTTGACTTTCTAAACAACCATATTGTAGTTGAAATTTTGGCATCTATCAACATCTAGTTATTAGTTATGCAATGTGAAGTAATGCTTTGAGATTGAAAGATGTGCAATGGAATGTAATCACCAATATGAATATAAACTACACAAATCTATTAAGTACAATTCATTAGTTAAACTCTTTATTCTATTACCTGCATGAAGGTTTGTACAGCTCCACTTTCACTGGGAGGTGTTCCCAATGAAACCTCCAATATTAGCCTATTCAACATCCAAAATCAAATATTAGAATACCATTCACATAACAATGTTATTCACATGTAATAAATTTATAATTGTTTACTAGTTACATACCTCAACGGTAGATGCAATGGAGTAATAAATAGGTGGAGGGCTGATGTATCCAGTATCAAACACTGTGACCCTGAAATTTTATTACAATCATAAAACTAAATTAGTTAAACTTGCATTTCAAAAATGAAATTTAATAAATTAAATTCAATGAACATGCTAACATTTACCTAAGTATCGATGCCAAAAGCCTCATTCAAAATGTCACTTGCCCTCACCATCTTCGTAGCTGCAGATGTATCTTGCATAGCAGCCTCCTGAGTGTCTGTGGGGTCATATGTACAAGTTTCCCCACAAACCTAACTTGAATGAGGTGGAAGCCTACCACTCGAAGACTCCCCTGGATGGTGTTGTACTATAGGACTAGCATGGTAGATGGTACTCTAGGTCAAAGAGCTGATAGACTGTAAAGTGTCTACCTCAACACTCTCCTTCACGACGAAAGGGATAACGACGTGCTCATG